>JACAAK010000009.1:1200000-2400000 GCA_025093985.1 Calvatia gigantea
TTGGGGTTTCATGGCCCACAGGTGTGACGGTGGGAGGGTAGGATATAGGAATATGAGGGGAGGAGGGGAGAGAATGGGCTTTTCTGACTGGGGAATTGTTTTTTGTAGAGAGGGAGGAGATGGAAGAGAGGGAAGGAGAGGGGGATGAGGCTACAATAGCCGCTTTCTTTCCCTTCTTATAGTTTTTTTGGGTTGGTGCCATTGGTAGTTCGGTTTGTGGAAGTACTGTTAAGGAATGATGGAGAAGTTGGGTGAATCCTGGATTATTTATATCTTTTAGATGGGATGGGAATTAGGTGGTGTTCTCATTGGTATTTTCGTAACAGTTCTTGGGCATGTGGTAAGAGTTGTGCTTCGTTTTCCCAAGAGTTTTCTTCGTGACTGTAACCTTTCCATTTGATATAGTATTCCCTTTGTTTATTCTTGGTTCTATGGTTCAAGATACCTTCAATTTCATATTCTTCTTCTCCTTCTATTATGTCAGGGAGAGGTGGTTGTGGGTTTGATCCATGGGTATTGTTTTCGGTGTATTTGGAGAGAAGGGTAGCGTGGAATACGTTGTGAATTTTCCATGTTTCAGGTAGTTTCAGTCGGTAGGAGAGTGGCAATAAGACTTCTTTGATGGTAAATGGTCCAAGGCGTTTTGGTGCGATCTTGTTTGATTTGAATGGGAGTTTCAGGTTTTTCTGTTCAAGCCACACTTTTTGTCCTAGGGTGAAGGGTTTGAATTTTGCTTTGATTTGTTGCTCCATGCGTTCCATAGCTAGTTTGTGGGCAGCAATTGCTTCTCTTCATGCATGGTCTAGGAGTTCTATTCGTTCCTCAGTAGTGGTGAAGTTTGATTCCTCCAGAATAGTGGGGATTCCATGGGGTTTTGTTCCGTACATGAGTTCAAAAGGGGTTTGTTTCCGGTCTGAGTGTGTTCGTGAATTGTGGGAGAATTCGAGGATTGGGAGTGCTTTAGACCAGGAGGAGGGATTTCCTGTACAGTAGATAGATAGGTACGCTGCAATTTCCTGATTGAATCGTTCTGTTGTTCCATCCGATTGAGGGTGGTAGGCTGATGAGAATGATTGGGTGATTCCAAGTCATTTCATGAGAGCTTGACTGGAGTTTGCTCGGAATCTGGGGTCACGGTCGGAGATTATCTTGTCCGGTAGTCCGAATCTGGTGTAGACTTTGTCTATAATTATGTCGGCAATTCCTTTGGCGGTGATTTCCTTTGTACAAGGAGTGAGAATTACCCCCTTCGTAAGTCCATGGTCCACTATGGACAAGATTGAGTCGAATCCGTGGGATTTTGGCAAATCAGTCAGCAGATCCATAGCAATATGGGCGAATGGTCTAGTAGATATCGGTGGTGGTATCGGTTGCAATGAAGGGTGGGAAGGATTTCGGTTAATTTTGAATTGTTGGCATTCGCTGCATCCTTTAACATAATTTCGTATGAAGGTACTCATTCCTGGCCAATATACTTCAGCTTTGGCGAGGCGATAAGTTTCTTGTTCTCCAGGGTGTCCGACTGAAGGGTGGTCGTGGTATCGTTGGATGACACGTCGGCGGAGTTCCATGTCTTCTGGGATGATGACCTTTCCTTCGAATGTCATAAGATGTCCATGTGGCCTGGGAATCATCCCGTATTTCGGATTTATTGCTTCTGGTGATTCTGATAGAAGCCGTTTCATGGCTTCCATGGTGATTTCGTCATATTTCGATGATTTTACGATGTCATTCTGTAATTCCTGATCAACCATGGAGATGAACAGTTCGTCTGGTAATACAGTGATTTCCCTGAGGAATACTTCCTCGGGTAAGACAATAACATTTTCATTGTCATTGTCATCATCTGGGGTGTGATCTGGTCGACGTGAGAGGGCATCGGTGGCAGGTATTTTGGTTCCTGGGACGTGTTCAATTGCGAAGTCGAAGTGTGAGAGGAAACCAAGCCATCGAGCTTGTCTTCTGGAGATGTTTTGGGGTTTTCTCCAAAAGGTGAGGTTCTTGTGATCAGTTCGTATGGTTACGTGATGTTGGGCTCCTTCTAGGTAATGTCGCCATTCTTCTAGTGCCGTGATTATGGCAAGGAGTTCCCTGTCGTGTATTTCGTAGTTTCGTTGGGTAGGATTGAATGCTTTGGATAGGAAAGCTACTGGGTGGTAGTTTCCGTTCATGTCTTGCTGTGATAAGACTGCTCCCAAGGCGTATTTTGAGGCATCGGTTTCGATAAAGAAGGGTTTTGTTTGGTCCGGCATCAGCAAAACGGGTTTCTTCATGAATTCGGATTTTAGTTGGCTGAAGGCTTCGTTTGCTTTGTGTTCCCATTCGAATTTCTTTGTTTTGGATAGAAGAGCATTAAGCGGTTGAGAGATGTCGGCATAGCGATGTATGAATTTTTGGTAGAAGTTACAGAATCCCATGAATTTTCTGACATCACGGGTAGTGCGGGGTAAGGGCCATTCTTCTATTCCACGGAGTTTGGTGTTGTCCATTTCAATCTTGTCGGGGGAGATTATCATGCCGAGATATTCTAGATGGGTTTTATCGAATTCACATTTTTCTAGTTTCAGGTATAGATCATTGTCTTTCAAGATCTGAAGTGCTTCCAAAGTAAGGCGATCCATTTCTTCCTGAGTTTTTGCGTAGATGAGGATGTCGTCCATATAAATTATAATTCCTCCTTTATCTAGCATTTTTGCGAATATGGTGTCCATCATCTTTTGGAAGGTGGCCGGGGAATTGCACATTCCAAAGAACATGACGTTCGGTTCATAAAGTCCGATTGGAGTTTTGAATGCGGCTTTCCATTGGTCTCCTTCTCGAATACGGATGTTGTTGTATCCGAGTCGGACGTCCATTTTCGTGAATAGTTTTGCTCCTTGAAGTTTGTCCATAATTGTTGTTATCATAGGAATAGGGTACGCGTTCTTCTTGGTATGTTTATTTAGATATTGGTAATCTTGACATGGTCGAAGTTTCCCGTCCTTCTTTCCTACGAAGAAGAAGGATGAGGCCATGGGAGATTCAGATTCTCGGATGTATCCTTTTCGGAGGTTTTCGTTTATGAACTTCTTGAGTTCTTCGGTTTCAAGGGGTGATAAGGGGTACGTTTTCCCTAGTTCTGGTTTGAAGGTATCCAAGAGTTCAATTTTATGGTCGTATGGCCTTGGAGGGGGGAATCGCTCGGATTTCTTTGTGTTGAATAGTGAAGCAAATTTCTTGTATTTCCTGGGTACCTTTGTATCGGTTTTTGGGGTTGATTTTTGTGCGAGACTCGTAGCTTGGGTGATCTTCGTATTGATTTCGAGTTCATGTGGAGTTTGAGTGATTTCGTAGAGTTCATGTTCCAAATGGAATTCATCGAAATCAATGTTTTCCAAGTAGAGTTTGAGTTCATCAATAGAGAGTTCAGGTTCTTCCGAATGGATGATCGCTTCAAAGACTTTTACAGCAAGTGGGTCAAAGTCTTCGTCTAGGTAGGTGTAACGTTCGGTATCATTCATTCCATGGATGTCTAAGGCGATTTCGTTGATAGTTGTAGGTCTGTTTGTGGATTTTACGATTAAGGGTATGATGTTGTCATTGTTTCGCCATTTGAACTCTTGAGTAGTCCAATTTATGTCTGGATTTGTTTGTTGTAGCCACGGGTATCCTAGGATTAGATCTTTGGATCCTATTCCTGAGACGTAGGCTTTGAATTGGCATTGTTTTCCATCAATTAAGGCGTTCAATTCAACACTTTCATAGATTGATCCATTTTCATTGGAGGTTCCATCTGCATTAGATACTTTGATAGGGTGTTTGATAGGGCGTATTCGTAGTCCATAGGTGTTTGTAAAATTCGAGGAGATGAAATTTCCTTGGGCTCCAGAGTCAATTAGAGCAGTGACTGGGATATTTTGTAGATGGTTCTGATTGAGTTTGATAGGGAGAAAGATTGATGCTTTATTGTCCGAGGTAGGGAGTTTTATTAGATTGATTTGTGGGTCACCCAGCGATTCCTTTACAGGATCGGGTGACACCTTCAAAAATTCCCAAAGGGTTTGAGCGTTGGGTCAGAGATATATGCTTCTCTGAATTCCATTCTTTCGTCCGTTGGAAGTTCTCTGATCATTGCTTGGATATCGAGTGCAGAGATCTTTCGGGTTTGATTAGGAGCGGCACCGGAGTAATTTCTAGAAGCTTGAGGTTGTGAGGGTTGTGCATAACGGGGTGGTTGCATGAATCTTCTTTGTGGTGGGTTGGGCCGTCTAGGAGGTGGTTTTTCCTTGGACAAGTTTGGGTCAGGATTTGGACAGTTGCTGATAAGGTGTCCAAATTTTCCGCAACCTGTGCATTTCCCAGCTTTGTAGCGAGCGACTTGCTCAGTAGTAAATACAGCGTTTAGTTGTAATTCGGGGTTATCCAAGTCGTAGCCTTCATGAGTGTAGTCTTGCTCTGGGGAATATAGTTCTTCGTCTTCGTAGGGCGGTTCGTAGGGGTCCTGAGGTTCTGCCTGCATTTCATGTATGGTTCGTGCAGGTTGGCGATTTGGTTGAAAACGAGTGTAGTAGGTTGGTTGGAAACGGGGTGGTTGGTAGGGAGTTGGGTTTCGAGGGAAGTTTCTAGGCCACATTGCGTCGGCTTGACGATTGACTGAGTCTCGTCGTACTGCATCGGTATACCATTCAGCAATGGTTTCGGGTGGTCCTTCTTTTCTAGTCCATACTTCTCTTGCGAGATTAGGATTGAGTCCTCGTTTATATTGTTCAATTAATGCTTCATTGTCTTGAATTCCTCCAATAGATGCAAGGCGTTGGAATTCGAGATTAAAGTCTGCTGCTGAGGACTTATTTTGCTTTAATTCGTACCATTGTCTTCGTGCAGTGATTTGTTCATCTACTGGAGTGAAGTGTTTCAAGATTTCGATTTCGAACTCTTCGAAGGTAGAGTATCTCCAAGGGATGGGTTTTCCACGGGCATCTGTAATTCGGCTTTTGTAATATTGTTCAGACCAGAATCCGGCTTTCCCTTCGACCATAAGGCCGAGGACGAATCTGATCTGTCGCTGGTCATCCGTAAATGCTCTAGGGTTCATTTCGAGATAGTTTTTGACTAGCATCCACCAAGTTTTGAATCGGGGGTTTGTTCCATCGAAGTTCGGGGGTTTTTGTCCGATTTCTTTTGAATTCCCATCGTTTCCTACAAATTGAATGGCTGGAGTATGATGTCTTCGTCGACCTCCTCCTTCTCTTCCAATGGAGAAAGAGGACGGAGTGAATGAACCATGGCTGGAGTTTCGTGAAGAGGGAGGGGAGGGAGAGGGCGCTCTTCCTTGTCGACCTCTATGGGGAGGATCTTCTCTGGGTGTTCTTCGTCATCCAATTCCGAAGATGGGAGTTGTAGCTCCTGATCGGGGTGGTGGTTGGTCAGTTGGTTCATTATTTGTTTAGTTTGCGTTTGAGTGGAAGTAGCCATGCCTTCGATTTCTGGATGAATTGGTTCTTGTGATTCAAGGCCTGGGATATCTGGGTATTCGAGGGTGTCTGGAGTGTATATAAGATGGGTTCCTTCTCGATTGAGGATGTCTTGGAAGTCAGATGGATGTTCGGGCAGCTGATGGAACGTCTCGTTGTCTTCATTGTCTTCAAGGACGGATGGTAAGGTGTGGGGGTTTTCGATTCCGAATTGGGAAGGGGATACAGCTCTGGATGGTGTCTGTGGCAGTGACTCTTGAGATGGACCTTGCTCAGGTGAATCGGGTCGAAAATAGTTGAATTTGCCACTTTGTGTTGGTTTCGGTGGTTCAGGCTCAGTGGATTTCCTAGTAGGTGCTGGTAACTCTTGTAGTAGTTTCGGTTTTTGTGATCTAGTGCGTGGGGTATGATAAATCCTTTCTAAGAATGGTGCAGAAGGTCTTTCTGGTTGATGAGTTCATTTAGGCGGGGGAGTAGTAGGAGACTCGAATGAGTGTTGGGTTGGTGTATGGAATGATCGTTCTGGGGATGAGGAAGGAGGGTGTAAGGGACGTTTCCCTTTTTGCGACGTGGTGAGGAAAGATAGATAGCGGTAGCCAGGCCCGCTCTTCTCAACGCTACTTGGCGGAGGACAGATAAACAAATCAGTGGACCCGAAGTTCCACTCTTCTTAACCCTATTACCGGGAAGGCTTCTCAATGTCAACTGGACGGAGGGATAGTCGGCAGAAGCTGGCCGTAAGAGACTGGAGTCGTATAGAAACGAGAGAAAGGAGGGGAGGTTATTCTTATGTTACGTGCGTTACCTTACTTCGCAACCGGGCCCGGATCATCTCCACTCAGGGAGAGGTTCAACACTATAGCCCAGGAGTATTTGACAAGTCTCAATGACTTCTGTGCAGGCTTCGGATCGCTCCCTCGAGTAGAAGCTCGCGCTTGCCTGAGAAGTCCGAGTTAAGTGTCACTGCAGTCCCCAAGGTTGTTAGCCTTGTAGCAGACGAGCGAAGATAAGGAAGCTTGTTACTAGAATAACCTGAAGTAATACAAAGTACTACTTAAGGTTTATATACTAGCTGCGAATAGGAGATGAGAGATTACGTAGTAAGTAGATATAAGTCAATGAGAACTACTACGGGTTAATTGGTAATCTAAGGAATCATAGGGATAGGTGAAATGAATAGAAGAACGAGTACGAGTCATAAGAAGATGGAGTCAGGTAAAGAGAAGTACGATGATGGGAAAGAGGAAGATGAAACAGGAACATGATTCAGAATGAATCATAAGAAGCAAAGGTAGAAGTACATGTGATAAATAAATAAAGAACGGACCGGGGTATACAACAAGAATGGAAAGCTCGTACGGAAGGTTAATACGTTAATGCGGAGAGTCCGGGGGTGTGGTAAGTTGGTAACAATTGTGGATTTCTACCAATCATGTCATGCCTCCATTTTTATCCCCATTTTTGTTCTATTCATATACTTGTTTCATCTATTACTGTCCAGCAATCTCTGAGTATAACTTGTATTGACTACCATGCCATTGATATTAGGCATACTATATAGTTGCTCCATCCATTCAGCTGGATGACCTTTTGTATATAAGCATACATACATCTGCATGTATTCAGTATGCTTAACCACCTGGTTGTTTTCCCTTACTTACCCCTCAAGCCTTAAGCCTAAGCTGCAACCTGAGGTCTTAACAGACTAAGGTCATAACAGTTAATGCATTATGCTCTAGATATGCTATTGGTAGTAAATAGCTCTCCCTGTACCCAGGTTGTAGGATGTTCTCCAAGGACTTCATCTGGCCAGAATCACAACTGGTCATATAGTACACTGTTAAAATTGCTTTTAGTTAAGCACAGTGGTCATTCTGTAGCTGCCACTATCCATCATCAATGGCCATAGTGTTTTACAGTGATTGAGTACTCTTTAGTATACTGTTGGACCTCTTAGATTAGATTGTACTACTACAGGAAGGTTTGGATGTAATTGTTAGATTAGGCTTGTATGCCTTAGATTAAGTGATTTTCAAGTATGAAAAACAGCTTTGCTATTACAGCAACATAGTAAAAGAAAACAGATAGTGGTTACTAGGCCTGCTCTACTCAATGCTTGCTAAGGTGGAGGCTTCTCAACATGTTAGTATACAGAGGATAAACAACACTAATAGTGGCAGTCCTACTCTTCTCAACACAATTTAGCAAGGAGAATCCTAGTAGACCCAAATTTCTACTCTTCTTAACCTTATTACCAGAAAGGCTTCTCAATATCAACAGACAGAGGAATAATTGGCCCAAAACAAACGACTCGCAGTAAACCGCCATATCACCCTCGCCACCGCTTGCATCACCTTCGCGGACATGTATGCCGGATTCGCCAATGCATCGTCCTCCACTAGCCAGCACATCCCCGCCATCTTCCGCGCGTTGGAATTATCCACCCTCACGCCTAGCGAACAGAATCGAGTTCATAGCCTTCAGAGTCGTGTTGACCTCGCTCTAGAGGTATTCAACCACCTCGATATCGCTGACATCTTCCTAGAACTCGCAGACGTCGCTATGAACTTACTAGGACGCGACAAAACCACAGAAGACCCAGACATCGATCAACTCGTTACACGCATCGGAATCACTCTCGCTGACCTACACACCACCATCCGTTCCCCACCAACCAAACGAGCAGACACGCCCATGGATGAAGAAACCACTGTCTCAATGAAGGAGGAAGTCAATGCACTCCGACGATTCATAAAGACCATCACCCCACCACAGATCGTGTCGGTTTTTCTCCCACCAACAAGATTCCGCAGTGTACTACCAGGCCAAGAAAAGGACCAACATTATTGGAACGCGATAGTCAAGAGCTATTGGGACAACTCAACCATCACCGAGTTCCCCTACAATGGAGTCCCAGTCCCTATCCGTCAAGATGGCCGCAGCCACTTGCCCGTCTTCTTCGCATGCTCCAATGAAGGAAAGTACCTGATCGGGGCCACCAAGAAAGCCCTCGCCGCAGCCGTAGTCAATGGAGAGTTTGACGAACTTCCTGAGGCATGAAGTCTAATTGGAGGGTATTGTTATGAGTTTCCACCGATCATAACGAGTTCCGTGTTATTCTACATTCCTAACTATCTGCGTACCTGTTTCAGTTATTCTAGTCCAGCGTTCTCCAATGATATGACTCGTACCAACTACTACGCCTTGACCAGACGTTTCATGTAGTTACTCCATCCGTTCAACCGGATAGATCTAGATGTATTTAAGCGTACATACACCCTGTTGTATTCGGTACGCTTAACCACCTTTGTTCTCTTTCCCTTACTCGCCCTCAAGACTTAGCCAGAGCTGCAACCTGAGGTCTAAACCGACTAGGGACGAATGAGTGTTGGGTTGGTGTATGGAATGATCGTTCTGAAAAATGAGGAAGGAGGGTGTAAGGGATGTTTCCCTTTTCTGCGACTGGTGAGGAAAGATAGATAGCGGTAGCCAGGCCTGCTCTTCTCAACGCTACTTGGCGGAGGACAGATAAACAAATCAGTGGACCCGAAGTTCCACTCTTCTTAACCCTATTACCGGGAAGGCTTCTCAATGTCAACTGGACGGAGGGATAGTCGGCAGAAGCTGGCTGTAAGAGACTGGAGTTGTATAGAAACGAGAGAAGGGAGGTGAGGTTATTCTTATGTTACGTGCGTTACCTTACTTCGCAACCGGGCCCGGATCGTCTCCACTCAGGGAGAGGTTCAACGCTATAGCCCAGGAGTATTAGACAAGTCTCAATGACTTCTGTGCAGGCTGACGAGCGAAGATAAGGAAGCTTGTTACTAGAATAACCTGAAGTAATACAAAGTACTACTTAAGGTTTATATACTAGCTGCGAATAGGAGATGAGAGATTACGTAGTAAGTAGATATAAGTCAATGAGAACTACTACAGGTTAATTGGTAATCTAAGGAATCATAGGGATAGGTGAAATGAATAGAAGAACGAGTACGAGTCATAAGAAGATGGAGTCAGGTAAAGAGAAGTACGATGATGGGAAAGAGGAAGATGAAACAGGAACATGATTCAGAATGAATCATAAGAAGCAAAGGTAGAAGTACATGTGATAAATAAATAAAGAACGGACCGGGGTATACAACAAGAATGGAAAGCTCGTACGGAAGGTTAATACGTTAATGCGGAGAGTCCGGGGGTGTGGTAAGTTGGTAACAATTGTGGATTTCTACCAATCATGTCATGCCTCCATTTTTATCCCCATTTTTGTTCTATTCATATACTTGTTTCATCTATTACTGTCCAGCAATCTCTGAGTATAACTTGTATTGACTACCATGCCATTGATATTAGGCATACTATATAGTTGCTCCATCCATTCAGCTGGATGACCTTTTGTATATAAGCATACATACATCTGCATGTATTCAGTATGCTTAACCACCTGGTTGTTTTCCCTTACTTACCCTCAAGCCTTAAGCCTAAGCTGCAACCTGAGGTCTTAACAGACTAAGGTCATAACAGTTAATGCATTATGCTCTAGATATGCTATTGGTAGTAAATAGCTCTCCCTGTACCCAGGTTGTAGGATGTTTCTCCAAGGACTTCAGTATAAATACCCACATGTATATATGTTTATTCCTTAGACAATTCTACTCTACTTCATACTCATCTACACAACTCTTAGCAACACTTCTTTATCCTCAACCTATACTCTCAAGTAAGTGCAACTACCCTCCACCACTGTGTATCTACTGTGGTGTTTTGTATGCTTGTCTCAACATAATGTTTGTTAATCTAACAACAGTGGCATTCCCTGTGAACATGCTGATTATTCTTTTAGATTAAGCACATCAGACTTATTTCTCAAGTCTAAGCTTATTGGAGGGGTCCTGTAGCTTTGTATAGATGTATTAGAATGGTTTTACTGCCTGATCTGGCCAGAATCACAACTGGTCATATAGTACACTGTTAAAATTGCTTTTAGTTAAGCACAGTGGTCATTCTGTAGCTGCCACTATCCATCATCAATGGCCATAGTGTTTTACAGTGATTGAGTACTCTTTTAGTATACTGTTGGACTCTTAGATTAGATTGTACTACTACAGGAAGGTTTGATGTAATTGTTAGATTAGGCTTGTATGCCTTAGATTAGTGATTTTCAAGTATGAAAACAGCTTTGCTATTACAGCAACATAGTAAAAGAAAACAGATAGTGGTTACTAGGCCTGCTCTACTCAATGCTTGCTAAGGTGGAGGCTTCTCAACATGTTAGTATACAGAGGATAAACAACACTAATAGTGGCAGTCCTACTCTTCTCAACACAATTTAGCAAAGGAAGAATCCTAGTAGACCCAAAGTTCTACTCTTCTTAACCTTATTACCAGAAAGGCTTCTCAATATCAACAGACAGAGGAATAATTGGCAGAAGCTAGCTGTAAGAGTTGTGTAGAAATGAGAAAGAGAGGTGAGGTTATTCTTATGTTACATGTATTACCTTTCTTCACAACTGAGCCTGGATTGTCTCCACTCAGGGAGAGGTTCAATGCTATAGCTCAGAAGAATATAACAAGTCTCAATGACTTATATGCAGACTTTGGATCACTCCTTTAGAGAAGGGCTTGCACTTGTCTGATAAGTCCAAGTTAAATGCCTTTATGGTCCCCAAGGTTGTTAACCTTGTAGCAGACAAGTGAAGATAGGAAGCTTGTTACTAGAATAACCTAAGGAATACAGAGGATTCTACTTGGTTTATATACTAGCTACAAGGTAAAGATGAGTTATTATGTAGTAAGAGAGTATGAGTCAATCTAGGAGTTACTATGGGTTAATTGGTAAGATAAGAAGTCATAGGGATGAAGATGAATAAGAAAAGGAAGTAATACAAGTCATAAGAAGTTAGATACAAGTAAATAGAAGTTTGAGTGGGAAATACAAGTTATAACAGAAACATAACTCAGAGTATGAGTCATAAGAAGTGGAACTAGAACTACATGTGATAATAAATAAAAATAAAGGTGAGAAAGAAAGAAACAAGTTCAAGAAGAAAGTAATACACTACAAGGAGAGACAGGAGAGGTAAGTTCATAACATAAAAGCTTCACCTGGTATGGAGTGGGGCAATACTTGTTTCAATGTTGACTCATTTCAAGATATGTGTTATGGATTTCTACCAATCAAGTCGTACTCCGTTATTATCTGCATTCCTATCTATCCACATACTTGTCTCACCTATTCCTGTCAAGCGATCTCTGAGTATGACTTGTATTAACTATCATGCCATTGTAACCGGACGTTTCATGTAGTTACTCCATCCATTCAACCAGATGTTCCTCTCGTATTTAAGCATACATACATCCACTGTATTCAGTACGCTTAACCACCTAGTTCTCTCCCCTTACTCGCCCTCAAGACTTAGCCTAAGCTGCAACCTGAGGTCTTATCAGACTAAGGTCATAACAATATGATTCTTTTTATCTGGTTTTTATTTTCTAACCATTGCTATAGGAAATGAGGAAGATTATATCATTGTCTCTCTAGTTTACTCTAGGGAGTTGGGGTTTCTTAAGAACCTGAGACACACTAATGTTATGCTCACTCACTTCAAGAAAGAAATGTTTGTTGTAACTAGTAAGAAATTTTTGAATGGACCTGGAAGGAAGTGCCTGGTTGGGGACATTACTTAGAGGATTGGGGGTAGTGCTTGGTTGACTGTGGATGATATAAGCAGAGGATGGTTCTTTGGGCCCAGAAAGGTTCCTCAGTAGTTTTCCAGCTTAAGGCTAATGTCATGTAATACTGTAATGTTGTTCTGTTCATACCAAAAAATAAAAAAACCAAAAAACCAAAAATAAAATATAAGAGATGTTTTAAATGTGATTAATTACAGAATATGTGATATTTATAAGCAATAAAACTATAAATAACTTCTGACTGGAATTTCAGTGGATGCTATCCCAGATAGACAAACCCTTTTCATGTCCTCTAATGCAGTAGCAATAGCATCCTTGAAGAGAAAGGTAGATGTCAGAGGACTTGAGAATTTTGACTCTATTCCAAACTTGATCATCTCTGGTGCAGCAAGATCTAGATTGTATTATGTTAGCTCAACTCAGTGGAATGACACAAAAATAGCCTACAGTTAATTCCATAACCATCATTGAACATAGCACCAAATCCAGTCCCTTTAAACCAATGACCTGCACTAAGGCCACTTGTACTAAGCTTCCATTCTTGGCTTTTTGAAAACAAGGAATCAGCAAGGAGGGCCGGAGAGGGTTCTGATGGCTTAAGCATGAGACAAAGCCCAAGGAGATGGCGATCAATTCCGCGGGTCGTTGGTGAAAGATCGGAGTGTTTCCGTGCGTCCCCGTTTGAACATCCGTGTAAGAACGGTTTCGTATGTCGCTGTGAATTCGCCACGGGTCCTATACCACGCGAGTTGTAGCGCCATTTGGATGTATGCATCCGGTGAGAATTTGGCTGAAACGGGAGTAGTATTAGCATTGACAAACGAGTGAGAGTGGAAAGTGGCGCTGGGAGCACATACCGACGCCTTTGATCCAATCCGTGCCATACTCGTTGAACCAGAATACACTGTCGTCCGAGTCTTCCATGACAGCTAACGAGCGGTGCTCGGCATCTTGGCATTCGTGCCAGAGTTTATCGTCAGCAACCCAGTTGATTCTAACGAATTCGTCTTCACCACCAATAGCTGAAGGGATTTCTTCGGTTTCAGAAGGCGTAAAGGCGTCTTCCTCGACACCTTGGACAGTACTGTATTCCGCCACGATACTGGGTACGAGTGCATCGCAGGGGGAATGCTCGCCCGTCGCGCCTGCGCGAGCAAGTGGATCTACGGGACAGTGTACGGTTTGTCGAAGTAGCGGTTCGATAAGTTGAGTGGTGTTGTACGGATGGAGTGGAGTGTGCGTCGAGATCGGATTGGGCCTGAGAGCGTGGGTGGTGTTGATGTGAAGATGGGGGAAGTTTATAGGTCGTATGGTCGAGGCTCAGAGCCATTACGCTCGTGAGTAAAGCTTCATGGGAGGATTGATTCGTTTGGGAGAGTGAGAGGAGGTATTGGAGGTTCTGTATGTGGATTTATTTCGTAAGATGGGTGTTTCGAGGAAGGAAGACAGGAGTTTACCTTGGCCCAGATGTCGCGGTCGTCTGCGCTGGTTATTGCTGGGTACAAGTCCCTAATTCGACAAATGCCGCTAGCGAATCAATATCTTCTCCTTTATGTACTGGATTTATTGTCCGTCTTCGCACGGAAGAGTGACAAGAACTTGATGACCGCCCAAAGTGCGTTCTGTTACAACTTCACTCGGTACTCTGGCTGACATGACACCCCTTAGATCTCGCAGTGATTTTCCGACCTGGAATTCTATCCCACCCGTCGCATGAGATGTTACCGCATGAACATGCATTGAGTCAGCGTGTACTGGAGTTCTTGATTGCCCATCAAGATTGGTTCATGTTGGACACACCAGCCCCAAATCCTGCTCTCGTATCACCACCGCTACCCAGCAGTAACCCAGGGTCCGCCGCACTCAATCATGCGCAATATCCGAATCGTGGTACATCACCCACCCCGAAACTTCCTGGAAGTGGAATTACGTTTGCAAACCAAAGACAGGGTGTCTCCGAGGGTGAAGCAGGAGCAGGTTGGACAAACCCGGATGTCCCTATGTCAGATAAGGAGATCCAGCGAGAACACGAACGAATTAAGATGATGCGACGGAGAACGACACTTGACCGAGGAGGTGCGTGGAGTTGCCTATTCTTAGTTGATTCTCTTTACTGACTATATGCATTAGAAGCAGTGATGTACGGAGCCTTAGAAGAGGGGGATATGTCATCTGGAGGTGATGGTCCAACGACGTTACCCGTCTTCTCATTGGGAGGAGAAGCAGTGGGTGTTGGGAGAAGCCGGACGCTGCCATCGTCAAGACGGCGAGGAGGTGCAGACGCAGGCGGCAACAACTCAAATCCGAATGTGAACGTTGCGGATCAGGTCCCGGATAAGGGAAGAGAGAGGTCCAGACTCTCGAAGAAACAGAAGCGGTCGTCACTGGCGACACCGCACTCGCATACACATTCGCAGTCACAAGCGCAGCCTCATCGGACATCACAAATTATTTCGTCGGGACACGCACTACAAGGGAGCGCGTGACGCATCTCTTTTCCCCGATTATGGTTCCTCATTGGCTTTTCTTTATGTATGCTTTTTTTTTTTGACTGTATGGGTGTTGGGTGTTGGTTGGGCCTCTTTGGTCTTTGCTTTTCGTGGATAATTTGTTTGCGACACGCTTCCCTTGTGGTTGGTTCTCTTTGTTGTATTGGACTCGGACTACCTTATGTCGAGAAATGGATGTTACCTTCTAACACTTTTAATGTGTTCAACCACGGCCTCTCTCTTCCTGTCATCTTAACCCTTACCCTACCTGATTACCTGATGAACCCTTTCAAATTCCAACCATCATCATCATCTATTTTACTTCTGGTATTTCTGTTGGTACAATATTGATTTACTCCTTTTTTGTTTCTCTCTTGTGCCACTACTGATTGTTGTCCCACCATCACACGCATTGTTCAATGTCATTGACCTCGGACTGTCCCATAATCACCACGATTTCCGGCATTCTCTTATCCCCTTGTTCGGGGGGGAGGGGGGCGTCGATCCTTTGTGGTTACCTCTCATGCCCAGAGCACCTCCTTTTGGCCTTCGCCCTGTCTCTTTCTGATGGTTCTTCCTATATCTGGGTTTCCTTTGTCTGTTTTGTTTTTCTTTTTTTGCTTGTTTCTGATTCATATGTGGGTATACCCGTTCCCTGATTCTCATATTTCTCAACGACTTGTCGTGGATATTTATGGTTTATGGTTTTACAGTTGGAATGACAGATACGATATTATACATACCTTGTTCTTTTTTTTTTGTTAATGACAACTACATGTAGGGTTCCCTGTTTCGTAGAGCCATTTTGTTTAGTGTAGCGAATCATGTGGACTATTATATTATTCACGCCCTGGAGGCTCTTCTGGATGCCTCTGGTAAAGAGACATGATCTCGTATAGTCATTGTGGAATCTCTGATGGATGTGTCAAAGGTGATCAAGCCGTATGAGGCAACATGTCGTTGCTCATGGAGATATGAATGAATGTACGAGAACGCCCAAGGCATCATGTTGGAAGAGCGGTTGCCCACGACAATAGTGGAATACATACAAGATTACAACAGATTACGACAGAACGATCTCCGCGAAACGGGTTTAGTGGAAAGTGCTTTGGCAACTCGAGAAGGCGCTGAACCTTGAATCATCATCCTTATCATAAATGGGGGTATTGAAGTTGGGGTATAAAAATGTGTGTGATATGTTGAATGCTCAAAACAACGGAGATGTAAACATGTACACTATGGTGATCATGCGTCACTCCGGCCACCGAAGGAGTACTTGATGACGATAGGTTGCGCTTTCGTGCTCCAGTTGACTTCATTTGTCATATACGGATTTGTCGAGGTCATGGTTCCCCCTCGTCGGAGCGAGCTCGTACGCGTATGCAGTGGTGCTCGGTCCCTCGCGCCTCCCATGTACGCTTCTCGCGTTTGTAATCCGACCCCACAGTTTATCAAGCCAGGATCCCGGATTCAAACTTTGTCGGAGTCGACCTAGGAAGCGACAGATAAGGGATGCTAGAACTCGATTCGGATGGACGGGAGTGATGACCTAGTTCCATCCCCGGTCCACCGGTGATGTTGATGACGGGTTGGGAAGATGAACGGCGATGATGACCGGAGCCAAGTGTGCGGCTTCCACTTGAACCCGAGGAAAGGGTGTGTTGTGTCGAAGCTGACCATGCTTTGCCTTGGACGACTCGATAAATGATCAGGAGGGGCGCGATGACCTGATTCAGGGATAGATTAGCCTCGGCCTCGTGGGTCGCATGCATGGTGTGACTTACTTGAACTTGAACGAGTGGCTGGATGGTGACGTTGCAGAACCAATGACGCACTGCATATGGAACAAGAAAAGATATCACGAAGACGTCAGCGAGGAAGGCGGACTCGACCAGCATTGCGATGATGCCGGTGAAATCATTGCCGTGGCCAGAGCCGAGTGCGTGTATCGCGCGGCGTCGGTGAATGTACAAGCGGATGGTGATCAGGCTTGTCAGAGTGATGTTGACGAAGAGAGCAACGATGCCGTAGAGGATGGTAAAGTTGAAGGGGAGATTAGCAGTCGCCCATGAAGATGTTTCGGGCGCTGTGATCTGAATAAGGTGGAGGATGCCACTGACTGGATTTTTATATTTTTGTTAGTTTAAGCTTTTACAAAAATACCAAGGATAACATACCGAACGAAGCAAAGAGCAGGCCCAGTGGGAGGAATTTGAAGAACGACGGCCAAAATCTGTTATCTTGATAGAGGACCATACATCGCCACAACTACTGTAATTAGTGGTGTACGATTTGTGAAGCATAGCAAGAAGTACGTACCAGCACTCCATCACAAAACCAATTCGTCACGACAAGGCAGGCCATCCATGCTTTGAACTCAAGAGGAAGGGCGTGATCGAGGTACTTGCCCAAATAAGCAGCAGGCCCGGGATATCCAGCAGTTCCGCCATTGAAATCCCGTTGTTCGAGAAATCCCGCTTGGATCATCTTGACTTCGAAGGCCATGCTGAAGGTGCTCAGAGTGAAGATCAGCACGACGTATATAAACTGGGCCCGTCTGTGTCTAATCGGCAAGCGCTGTTCCCTCAGCGCGTTGAGACAAACCGCCGAGAGGACAGCTACGACACCATAAGCAATAGCAGCAAGGAAGGCGCCATAAAGAAACGATTTTTCGTTGATATATTGCTTTTCCGACATGTACGAGGGAGCCATAGTGGAGAGGAGGAGATCAATCTTGGCGAAGCAAATCCGACGGGATGCTTATAGGTTGTCTGGTTCTCCGGCGGTAACGGACGGGGCTTGGTCGGGACAACAGGAAGCGCTGTGGTGGGATGGCTCGAGACTCGAAACAGCTTAGATACCCAGCGCTAATGAACGCATGGTCGCCCAAACGTGAGACCATCTACTATTAATGAAATCTGAAAGTTGGGAGGGAAACTGGTTAGATTCTTATTCCCAGATGTGGAATTCTATTCCACATGATATGATAAGTTCTCGTAGCACGCTCTGATTGGACTCTAGCCCATACATGTACAAACAATACAATATCTACGAGCCCCTATTCTAACTACTTTTCTTCATCGTTATCGTCAAGATAAAGTTGCTCGTCCCCTCACTCATATCACCTGTTTTTTCGACCCACCCTCCGTCTCCCTCTTGGTGATTGGGAACAGCCACTTGGCACCCTTCGGTTCGTCCGTCGGCCTGCCTTTGGCTTCCATTCGTTCTGGGCCTGGATTATCGCATCTTTCATCGAGGTGGCCCCGATTTTCCCATTTTCCCTGCCACCTCGATGTATCACGTGATTCCAACGAGCCGTTCGCCTGGAAGCCTCTCCCCCAGGCCCCCCGCACACTCAGTAGTCGCACGTTTACGCTGGACTGAGTTACTCTAAATGACTAATACTGGTGTAGTTTCCTGGCTTCTGGCGTAGACCGGACCCCATGAAGCGACACTAAGACGAAGATGCCTCATGGCAGATCCCCATAAGCTAGCTATTCCAGAGGCTATATTTGCACCCGATTTTCTCCGTGTTGATCAGCAACTGTTGCAAGAGAGCGCGAGTCCGCTCTTGCCACCTTTCGGTCAAGGCCATGGCAAGCTATCAGGATACCACCAGGTTGACGAAAATTACCTTGAGACAGATGAAATGATCCATACCTCGGCGGGAATACCAATGGGCGGTTGAAGCGGGCATGCGAGGGAGGTTTCCCCATGTTCGTTTGAACGCGGCCCTGTGACCAGTACTTAATAACAGACATCATGAGCAGAGTCGCAAGGCCGGGCAACTGGGCTCGGGACAGCGGGGGGAGGAAGTATGCCATAATCAATACCCACGCCGTATATTTATGCATAAGGTGCTGGGGCCGTTTTGAGTGCCAGTGGCCTGGTCTTGTTTTTGCTTGGGTTCCTGATGGCAGCCATCCTGACCTCTCAGGTGATCGGAATATCAACAGTCAATAACATGTGTTATGTTGCCTGCAGCCCCTTGTGTATCGTTTAACTCTTGTGCCAATCACTACACACACACACAATCTTTTCTCTCTCTTGCATCTTGATTTCAAGCCACACCCAGTCCCCTTGGCTGTCAAAGGACCAGACGTGCAAGATTGTCAAGGCACGTTGTACTCCACAACGCACCTATAATTACCCATCAAGTCAACTTCTTTCCGATCACCATCCCGCGTCATGGCCATCCAAAGCACGCTTGCTAGACTGCTCACTTTGCATTCAGTCCCAGCCCTTGAATCTCCCCTCAAGTTATTCCTTGCATCTGGGGGGTTGCTCGCGCTCCTCCTTCAGTATCTGCGCATTAGGAATGCTAGTCGTGCTACGGGTGGGGGACGCTATATCGAAGATCTTGGCCAGGCACGGGACACAACACATTTGTCTTTAATCTTCTCACAGATTTGGTAGGTTGGCAGTGCCAGTACGCTCAAGGAGCTTTGGAATACATATGATGTAATTATTGTTGGCGGAGGTAAGTCATGGTGGTGGGCAACAAGTTTGGACGTACACTAACATATTGATCAGGCACATCTGGATGCGCCCTTGCAGCAAGACTAAGTGAAGACCCCAGCATTCATGTGCTATTGCTCGAAGCCGGGGGGAGGTAGGTTGTTTGTTAGATACAGTGTTTGCAAAGGAAACTAACAGCTGTCAGCGGGACCGCTCTCGTTCAGACTCGCACGCCTTCTATGTTCGGGAGGCTATTCACATCCAAGTACGTGCACAATTTCCGAACAGAACCTCAAGTATTTGCGAGGGGAAAGAAGAACTTCTGGCCTCGTGGTAAGTAGATAATTTCCTGTAGAAGGTTTTGCTGACGGTAGATAAGCCAAAATGCTCGGTGGATGTGAGTCTGCTCATATCAGTCAAAATTCATCTCAACCTGTTTAAGGTTCCTCTATCAATGCGCAGATGTATGTGTGTTCCGCTTCAATTCTCTCCAACTACCAGCTGATTGTCGTGTCATAGGGCACAGTACGGTGCCCCCGGGGATTTCGACGAATGGGCACGAGTGATTGGCGATGATTCTTGGTCTTGGAAGAATTTGCAGAGGTGAGTACTTCCAGAGATCCTCAGGGCTTCGTGACTAAGCCATTTTGAAGATACTTCCTGAAGTATGAAACGTATCTACCCCATCCCGATTATCCCCTTGTGGATACATCTTATCGCGGAAAGAATGGGCCTATCAAAATTGGATACAACAACTATGTTTCCGAACCCAGTCGGGCATTCATCAAGAGTTGTGTCAATGTTGGGATCCCTTTCAATCCGGATTTCAATGGGCCTCATGGTACTATGGGTGCCAACAGAGTAGGCGTGGATTCCATCCAGCCGTGTTAATCTCAAACTGAACTCCCTATGCGCCCTTTAGATTAGTGCGTCAATTACAATCCAAACTACAATCTTTTTTGAAGGTCAATATCACAGTGACTTATGTTGACGAGAAATACCAGCGTGTTTCTTCGGAATCCGCTTACTTGACACCAGATGTGCTCACAAGGAAAAATCTCACTGTCGCTATCAACGCAACGGTCACACGCATCGTCTTTGAACAAGTTAATGGCGGGACTCATGCAGTTGGTGTAGAATTCGCCAGAACGAAGGGCGGACAAACATTCCGCGCCAGGGCTACTCGTGATATTGTCCTTTGGTGAGTCACCCCTCACTGCCTTCCAGCCCTACTGACTTCAAGTCCCAGTGCCGGTGCTGTCCATTCTCCTCACGTCAGCAATTCCCCCAAGAATACACCTTCCCGAGTTGATCAAGTTTCATAGATACTGATGCTTTCTGGCGTTGGTCCTGCGGAACATCTCCGCGAAAATCACATCCCTGTTGTCATTGACCATTCCGGAGTGGGCCAAAACCTTGTCGATCACCCTGTTGTGGACCTCTACTTCAAAGACAAGCTTGACGCATCGCTTATGTGGCTGAAACCTAGGTCGCTCAGTGACTTAGGCAAGGTCATCAATGCGGCAATGCAGTACTTTGTATTGGGTAAAGGAGGTCCGTTTGCCACGAATGTAAGGACGAATTCCTCGACGAAACCTGATTGCTGATCAGCGAGTATAGTTTGGTGAATCGGCTGCTTTTGTTCGAACAGACGATCAAAGGTTGTTCCCCCGTTCCCGATACCCTGACGACTCGAAGGACAGCACATCAGCAAAAGATAGTCCCGACCTTGAGTTATTCACTACACCCTTCGCTTACAAAGTGACTCCTCATCCTGAGTATGCCTCCGGAAAAACTAACTGTCTATTAGGAGCATGGTGCTATCTTCTTTGACGTCCACACTTTTGCTCTCCATTGTTACCTAGTCAGGTTTGTGCATAATTTTCCCCTGTGTTACGCAACTCGCTAAGGATGAACCAGACCCACAAGCACTGGTGCGGTCCTCCTCAAGTCCAGCGATCCCTGGCAGCTACCTAGCGTCAACCCCAAGTACGTGGCATGAAGACATGTATACACAGGTCTTGAGATATTGGCTTTAGTTATCTCCAAACCTCGGAAGACCTCTGGAAACTTGTTCGCGGCGTCCGCCTTCTGCTCTCCATTGCACACTCCGAACCTCTTGCCGGACACCTTGATCATTCGTGCACTCGTGGGGAACTAGATCACCAACTACACCTTAAGACTGATGAGGAGATTGCCGAGTTGGTTAAGGACCGCGTCGAAACTGTCTATCACCCAACCACGACATGTAGGATGGCACCCCAAGAGGAGGGTGGTGTGGTTGACAGCAAGTTGAGGGTGTATGGGATCAAGGGATTGAGGGTCTGTGATGCCTCTATTTTCCCTTTTATTATTTCTGGTCATACGGTTCGTGTTTCGCTGGCCTGTCTGATTATTCCTATCGCTCAAATGGTGTTTGGCGTTGTAGGCGGGTGCGTGTTATGCCAGTGCAGAAAAGTTGGCGGATGGTATGAAGGTCGAATACGGGTCTTTGTGAACCATTGTAGTACTTTACCACAGTTGAAATTTTGTGGTCCCGAGAAAGTTGACTTACACTGCGCCGACGAGTTGATGTGACACTCGTTGTATCAATATCGTATTAAATCCAAAAAGTATAGTCTTCGATATGACACGCTTTACACTTTTTGAAATCGATATGATTTCGATATGACCCATGCCACATTAACTCGTTGGCGCAGTGAAGCTTAGGAGATTAAGAACCATCCCTACATACACAACAGAGCTCATGGTCCAGTTTTTCCGTAGGCATTGATGGTGTAGCGGTAACATTGGGTCTTCCCATGGCCTAGCTCCGGGTTCGACTCCCGGTCAATGCACATTTCTTCGCTCCAGGAATTTTTTCATCTTTTGGATGGAGTGTTTATTGTCAGAGTCTAATCGACCTTGTGAATGGATCCAATGTGTACAGGATTCTGGTGGAGCAATAAAATTCCAAGATCTCTTTTTGGTCACATACTGGCCAGGATCACATGAAGTGCTCAATTTGATTTGAAAATAGTTCTTACAAGTTCCGAGTGCGCAATCATGGGCCAACACAAGAAACACACAACGATTCGCCTCCCCCGAAGTATCTTGGAAGAGATTCATGAGCAAGACGGTCCGTCTTCATTTGTCATCTATTGTTGCTGAATTGCTAGGGCTAATCCCCACTAAAGGTCATGACGGAAAGCGCCGAGGTTCCTTGAAGAAAACACGAAATTCGAGTAGAAAGGAAGCTCGAAAGCAAGGACGCGCAGAATTGAAGCAGAAGAAGGCACAGTTCTTTTCGGCTGGAAGAAAACGGCGGTCTGAAGATGAAGTGCCTGAAGGCTCAGAATCACCTCAGCGGAAGAGATCTCGGACGGGAGACTTCGCGAAGAATGGAAAATCGCAACACAGGGTGGACAAAATTCACAAGGGAAACCCAAACAAAAGCACGAAGGAACAGGAGCCCGCAGTGCATAAAGGAAAACCCATAAAAGACATTCAGGCGCAAGGGAGAAAAGAAGGAAACGGTGAAGAATATCCACAGCCCCCCTCCTCTAGCGAAGTCAAATTGAAGAGGAGGAAGATGTGTATATTGCATACATTGGAAAAAAAGCTGGGCTATACGCGAGGCGAGCCAAAGAGAAAACAGGATTTACTTGAAGAGGATGGATTAGATGGTGAGTCTGGTAGTTGCTCAGGTCGTTTGCAAGAGCCTGCCTCACATTGCTCTATAGAACTTCTGGGTTGGGCTGACTCTTTCAAAACGCCTACGATAGGTACGTCTCGATGGGAGACTCCTGATTTGAGCTCAAATCAATATCTAGGGTGATGTCCGGGCCGATGAGGAGGATGACGACGGTGTAGATGAAAGCGAGGATGGTTTCGAACAAGACTGGTCTCGGGGATTCACAGGACTGAAGAACACGAAGATGGTGATGATGGACAACGACGAAGAATGGGGAGGAATTGCGGTTTCTAGCGACGCAGAGTCAACACAGCAGGAGACCGAAGGCGAGGAGGAGAGTAGAATCGGAGGAAGGGCGAGTTCCCCACCTTCGGAACAACCTCCTGCTGCTCCAAGTACGTCCTCTTACCCGATGGCTCTAACTTCCTGAGTGTGACTTCCTTTCGCTCATAGCCACCCGCTACATACCACCACACCTGAGGAAGAAAGAAAGTGACCTAGAAACAGAATCCATGCTGAGGTTGAAAAAGCAGCTGAAGGGTTTGCTCAATCGGTTCGTAGCCATTCCGGATTGTTATTTCGTCCAGGCTCACATAGCTGCCCAGGATGAGCGAACAAAACTTGAGCTCGATTATAGACGGTACCGAGGAGTTATACCGCAGTAATAGAAGACATGGTGAGCAATTGACAATGTGTTGGAATGAGTCCCACTGACTGAATACAGATGTGACATCTAGCATAACCAGCCTCGTAATTGAAGGCATATCTTCTCATTCAATATTGCTGGATTCCTATGTCGTATTGCACGCAGCACTGATTTCGAGTCTGCATAAAATAACTGGCGTGGAATTTGGTACGAGCTATCGATTGATTTTTTTAAAACCTTACTTATTGGAAGCACAGCGGCGTACTTCGTGCAGAATGTTGTGGAGAGCTATGAGCGCCATCACAAAGAAATGCAGTTTGGCCAAGCGCGCACGCCTGTCGACCATCAACCTTATACTCAGGACCAGGATCCCAAAGGAAAGGAATGTTCGAAACTTGATGGTACTTCTGTCGGAACTCTACAACTTTCAAGTAATATCATCCGTCCTCGTTTTTGACCTCGTGCGAGAACTGCTTCAAGGGGATCTTACTGAATTCAATGTCGAGCTTCTGCTCAAGCTCATGCGCAGTGGGTGCCGCCATATTTTCAACGATCAACTCTCATTGTTCTCATAGATTCGGGTCAGCAACTGCGGCACGATGATCCTTCCGCCCTCAAGGACATCATCGATATTGTACAGAAGAAGGTCGCAGGGAAAGATGAGAAGTCCCTTAGGTACGTGATCATTCGTTATTGAACTACCAATTTACGAACACCCTCACTAGTTCTCGTACACGGTTCATGATCGAGATGCTTGTGAACCTGAAAAATAACAAACTCAAGCGGAATGCAACCCAAAATCAGGGAGGTGAAGCCGTTGAGCGGATGAAAAAATTCTTAGCCGGCCTAAACAAGAAAAGACATGGTAAATATCAGTTGTCTCTAACATTAATACACTCCTAATGCTGATTTTATAGTTTTGGCCCATGACGCCATCCGAGTTTCTCTTGAGGACCTTCGTTCATCCGATAGTAAAGGGAAATGGTGGCTCGTCGGCGCGGCATGGGGTGGCAATCCCCTTGTCGATGCTCAAGAAACTATGTCAAGTGTACAAGTGAACGGCCGGAGTACAACGGCCAATGATGCTACGAACGATCTGCTGAAGCTAGCACGGAAGCAAGGGATGAACACGGACATCCGTCGAAGCATATTCGTAGTTCTAATGAGTAGCGATGTGCGTCACTCCATCCTAATATTCATCTTGGGTCTGACTGGTTATGTTCAGGACTACGTTGATGCTTGTGAGAGACTATCGCAGCTGGGTTTGACGGAGATGCAACAACGGGAAATCATGCGAGTCCTTCTCCATTGCTGTGGTAATGTATGGTTGGTTTCTCTCCACGCAACAACTTGGACTTATTCAGGAAATAGGAGAAGACCTACAACCCATATTACGCGCTCGTGTGCCAACACCTCTGCCGCCAATCGCATTCTTACAAGATCACGCTGCAGTTTTGTCTCTGGGATTTCTTGCGCGATATGGGTGAGGTTACAGTTGGAGGAGCAGAAGTGGTCAAAAATGCGCAAGGGGATGATGTTGGGTTCGATTTGGGAAAGATATCCGCTTCCCGGATGCGCAACGTAGCGAGAGCCTACGCGTGGTGGATCGCAAAGGATATCGTGAACCTAACCATTCTTAAGGTATGGTGGTGCAATTGAAATTCAGAGGGTAACGACTTTAACCACTCATTCGTAGGCTGTGGATTTCACAATTCTCAAGCCTCAGAGTCGGCGGTTTCTCCAAGAGTTGATGCTACAAATATTCACCAGTAGCCAAACGGCGACCCCGCTCATAGATGCAAGCGCTTTGCCGACAACACGGAATCGTGCCGCAATTGAAGAAATCTTTGTCAGGGCAACGCGGATACAGAGCCTTGCCACTGGCTTGGTCTATTTTTTGGCCAGTGCACTCTCAAATGGGTTTGACGGAGATGAAAAACTTGCGGAAGTTTAACAAGTGGGCAAGTGCGCTGGCATTAGATACACTGCGGACAGGTGTCGATGTCATCCCGTCATTATAACAAAAATGGAAAAACACGTTCCTGCTTTGTTATGTTGGTTTTTGGAACGCCACGCTGGATATAATGCTGCCGGAGCGTCCACCAAAGGTGAATTTCGGATGCTGTATGTGGGAACTAGGTAGACTTAAGTGATCTTCATCTCATAAGGTTTGAATGCCACTCACTGGTATATTAGTCCTGTTTCTTCTGTGGCGAAATTGTTCTTGAGCTCTTCTTCGGTGAAGTTACAAGCTACAACGCGAGGCTGGGTTAGTATGACTTTCGACGTAACTCGAGGAGGTGACATACACGTTATAAGGAAGATACCCCCTGGTTTGAGAATTCGTGTGAGGCGATGGGGATACCTTGGCTGCGGGGGACTTGCCATTCTCGTCTTTTTGACCGAGTGCAATAGCATCATATGTACCCTTGTCCAACACCAGGTCCCAAGAAGCTGGCGCATTCTTCACGTCTGTACCCAATAGGAGGGGTGGGTTGTCTTTTAGGAAGTTACAAGTACAGAAAGTGATTTGCTCCGCATTACGGGTCACCGAAATGCTTCTCGCCAATTCCACGGCATCTTCACTATAGTCGATACCTAAAAGACGGGTCTGGGGGTAATGGGCTTCCGCAAGGGCAAAAAGAAGCGTTCCATTTCCGCTCCCCACTTCCAGGACGGCTGGGTTCAACGAGGGAGGCACATGTTCGAGTGACCAGTTAATCATCTTCTCAATGGACTCCTCCCCAAACCTAGTTTCGGCGAGTTCAAGATGGAGTCTGATAAGAAACGATCACAGCGGACCAAATCTCGCCTTCATCATTATTTTCTTTGAAGTTGGAAAGCTCTTCTGCGTAGACTTTATCCCAGCTATTTACTGGCATGGGTAATGGAGCAACAGTTTCGTCGATGTTACGTACTGTTCTTTGGTACCAAGTTTCGATGGCGGTAGTTCTGTTGTCATTGTCGCCTTTGGTGAAAGTGAAGAGGAATGTTGCTTAGTCAGGTGAATGATATCATTGATATTCTTCCGAAAGAAAACAGAGAGGTTTGATTGCATGAAACGAGCGATAGCTAGGAGTGTATAACCAAGAGTGGTGGGGGTCTATTAGATCATTGCGGTCTATTAGAGGGATATAGGGCGCGGTCGAATAAGAATACAGCAAAGCGAAGAGCTGTTCATTTGTTTGTGAGCAGTCCGTTACGTTGCATGAAAACGCCCACAAACTCACTTCCCAAGATTAAAAGGGGTCACCGGCCACGTCCCTCAGTTTTATCAAGGAGGTCCTTAGCCTCGTTGATCTTACTGGCAAGATACGGCGAGCCCCCACGGTCGGGATGGTTTGCCAGCATGATTTGGCGATGAGCGTCTTTGAGTTTGGTCCGTAGTGTTGGTCCGTCTCTGTCAGAAGTTTGCATGTTAGCACGAACAACAATAAGCAGATGAAATGGACAGACTTGAGACCCAGTATTGCAATAGCCTCCTTCCTATCCATCTTGGCTTTGAATCCTCCCTTCACCCACTGCTCCGCGACTCCTCCCCCACCAATGATACCACGTCTGACTAATGTTCGTCCCGCTAACGCCGCTGCAATAGCACCAACGCCTATGATGATTGGAGTGGACATGGGGAATGAAGTCGGTACTGAGCGCCCTGGATAAGTGAGCTGACGAAAATGCGACGGTCACGTGCTTAGGGCCTTGTTGCTCGCTGTGCGCTGCACCGGCAGAACGACGGCAATCTTTTGGCGCTTTTCTTCAACCTTTCCTTCATCACGAAATTACGGTTGAGTCAAATCTCCGCTCGAATCATGCAAAGCAAGCGGAGAATGGGTCAATGGGTCATTTCCTCCAATTATGCTCGTACAAGCTTAATACGTGATACATGATATGAAGTAGACGGCACAGCAGCGACAGCGGTTACAGGCTTTCCAACCACCGTCCGCCTCGTCTGCTCCCTCTAAATGGGGAATCCTCCATAGTCCTCGGCGATATAAATACAACGTAACCTGACAGCATTCGGCGCTACACAGCTCTTATTCTGCACGACAACAACGTGCAATGATGAACTCTCAATCCACCTTCACAGTCGTCCAGGATATTCTCCCAGCGGTCAAGGAAACAATAACAGCGAGATTGGTAAACGAAGCCGAGTTGTCACAACCTCTACTCGATCGTTTTCTGTCTTCTATCGGCGACAACAAAGTTGGTCTCGCACCAACGTACGATGGTCAACAAAGGCTCATTTCGGTCGCGTTTTCCTCGAGGAACCAGATACTAATTGTCAAGTTCTCCACGAAAATTCGAAATCTCCATCATCGCGAACTGCTCACGACAAAGGTCTTGCTAAATCCTTCTCTTACGAAGTATGCCTTTCATATGGACAAACTTTGCACTTCACTTTTCCGCGATTTCTCCTTGCGGATAAACGAAGCTATCGATATCCTTTCTGTCCTCCCCCAGCGCCGACACCTTCTGCTCGCGAAGGCTTTGGCACTTGGGGACCAGTCAAAGGTCAACAAGGAGGATGTTTGCCAGCTCTTCTGCGAGGAAGAATCATTCAAGACAGAACGGTCGATCGTTGCCCTCCAGGCATGGGCAGCATATCAGGCAGGCTTAGCTCAATTGGGTCAGACTGTCCCCCCCATTGACACAACAAATTTCTCGCTAGAGGCAAGTTTCGTTGTGTCTCCTCCGTGATATGCCGCTTTAATGCTCACGGACGTCAACTAGGAACTCAACTTTTTGGCAAAAACCATCCGCGACGCCGAGCTGCTGAGAGCCTTAAAACCACTCATTGTCAAGAACGAAATAGAAAATGAGATTGTTCTCAAAAAATCGAAACTTACTGTCCAGTCTTCCCGCTATAAGACTAGGATCATGCGGCCAGGCTCCAACCAAGTATATCTACCCCATCTTCTAGCTCCTCGCGCAATAACACATTTTCTTTTCAGGTTCTACAGGTTGAGATGACCCACAACTCCGGTCGAAAGTCCAAACATGATGGACAGCTAACAAAGCTCAAAGGCCGAACAGCACAGTTGAGTATCTCCGGTGCTTCGCAAGCCCAACGAGTGTCCATAAATACCATCGGTCGTGAGGATCCGACGTCTGCGGAGGCTCTCCGCACCAATATCCTCCTCCAAGTCGTCCAAAATAAGGACACCTTTATAACTCTTCCATTTGTCCGGGACTTGTGGTTCCCGAAGGCGGTCGAAAAAGCCCCTAATCACCCATTCTCCAAAGCTGTTCCGATCGCCTTCGATAGCCGACCACTGAACGGTTCACAGAATGCAGCAGTCGAGGCTATACTTTCTAGAAAATCCAGACTGGTCCTCATACAAGGACCGCCCGGGACCGGGAAGACAACTGTCATTGCTGCAGCTGTGGTTAGTATCAGTGCCTCTAAGGACATCGATCGAAACCTCTGGTTGGTAGCGCAGTCGAACGTTGCGGTTAAAAACATCGCAGAGAAACTCGCCGACGTCGGCTTCTTTGACTTCAAGATTCTCGTGTCGAAAGACTTTCACTTTGACTGGTACGGCCATCTTGCTCTGACCACGTCAGTGGAATTGATGTGACTGCGGATAGGCATGAACATTTATACGCCAAAATCGAGAAAAATGTCATTCGTTCCGATGACTTTGTCTCATCCCCTGTTGCTGCTGAGAGGCTGCTGCTGGGCTCCAGGGTGATTCTCTGCACCCTGAGTATGCTCTCCAACGACCGTATCGCTCCTTTCGTTCGAATCGTTCCACCCAGTCTTTTCATTTTCGACGAAGCCAGTCAGATAGAGATCGGGGATTACATTCCTCTGCTCCACCGCTACCAAAAGGCCACGCGCAAGTTGGTCTTCATCGGTGACGATAAACAGCGTACGTATGCATGTTATGTGGTTTATCCTGTAATCTCTCATAGGTCTTGCTAGTTCCTCCTTATGGTCAAAGTGACATTAAGGACCTTCAGAGTGTTTTCGAGTTGCCTCACCAACGATCACGGGCCTTGTTCCTCAACACCCAGTGTACACCCTTTATCACCTCAGTCGAATAATCTGACTAATGTGCACCTCGCCAGACCGTATGCCAGCACCTATCGGAAACTTTATCTCTCAAAAGGTTTATAACAATCGCTTGAAGACGGACCACCCTATCACTGCGAAGACCTGCTGCCGCTTTATCGACGTCAGCTATGGTCAAGAAGTTTTACGAGGAAGTAGTTGGGTGGTGAGTGTTTGTCTCAAAACGCACTGTTGCATGCGAAGCATTGACTATTTGTCCGGCAGAACGAGAAGCAAGCACAAATTGTCGTGGGCCTCGCTCGAAAGATGCAGACGAGAGGTGGTTTAAATTTTCGCATCATTACCCCGTACGATGCACAACGATCTTTGATTGAAAGATCCCTCAAAGACGGGAAATTGGACTGGAAGGATAAGGTTTTCAACGTCGATTCTTTCCAAGGTGAATGCTTCCTGAGACCAGGCGCGAACAATGTCAATGGCTAAAAAATGACAGGTAACGAGGAGGATTATATCATCATTTCACTCGTCCGAACAAAGCGCGTCGGCTTCTTGAAGGAGCTACGACGAGTCAACGTCATGTTGACCAGGTGCAAGAAAGGAATGATTATATGCACGGATCGTGGATTCATCAACGGTGTGGCATCTAAATCTCTTGTCGCTGCGTTAGCCAAGTCGCTCGGGGGTGATGCGTGGGTACACTGGAAGGCAGTTATCCAGCCAGACTTCGTACCTTTTCCCAGCACCTCTTAAATGACGTATCCCGTATCCCGTCCGCACAGACAGGCAGCCAAATGCGGCACCGAGTTCTCTTGTCATTGAGGTGGTAGGGGCGCTTGGAGGGTTTACGGATGGTTTTTTGGACGTTTTTCACAGCGACAGCAATTTTCCAAATATGGCAATACACGGTACACCTGTAGATTCTGGATCACTTTATTAAATGAGTTTCAATCAGCCTCGTTGGACTGCAAGCTGCCGCGGCCATGAGGCAACTCCCGGCGTAGATGGATTCTTTCCAGCTTTGTCTCTGAACCACCATCTACTCTTTTGCGATGACCACACGTAGACCTTTGCTCTTTGCCCAAGCTCTCGTTGGCACAGGAAAACATGATCAAGATTGCAAGATCTATACAATTCCCTACAAAGAACTCAAGTATGAAGACCTCGCTGATATTGATACTCCTTATCCACTCGGCTTGAGCGCTGGATACTGGGAAAACTCTACCAAGCTCGCCGTCCTCGCTATCGTCAGTGCCAAGATAGGCATTGTCGTTCAGTTCCCTGAGCCGCCTCGCAGACCTCAGGCGGACACCCAGGCTATTGATCTTGTGAGCGAAGGATATCAAGCTCTCCAGACTCTCCTTGCTCGCCCTGCGGGCGAGTTTTTCTCCTTCGACATGGCACCACTCTCCATGACGCTCTTCCTCGAGCAGGGGCTTCGTCTCGCCAGCGCAGTTGACGTCCAATCAGCATTCCCCAACACTAATCGTTATAGTATCGCTGCAATCCTCAAAGCTGCGCTGGGCGACGAGACGAAAAGTCTATGAGGCCAACCTCGCAACCGCGTTTGACAATATCGCGTACAATCCGGATGTCCGTACGGCCGTGCTCGAGCCTGTCAAACGAGCATGGTTGGCGTATCATCTTGGGACCTTCGACGATGCAGTCATGACCTACAGTGATGTCCCTAGGATTAACACGGTTGACATGGACGAAGCTGTGAGCACTCCTTTCCTTGATGACGGCTGAACCTGAGTTTCGTATCGCACAGCTCCTCAATGTGATTGCCAAGATCACCGTGGATACCCAGCGTCTCGAGGGCAAGAAACCTGGGCGTATCGAACACGACTTTGTGTATAAGGGGTACGACGCCGATAACGACGAGCACAGGGTTTCGTCGAACGCCTTTAAAACCCGTTTCCGAGGAACGGAGGTAAGTGATACCGGCAGTTGAACCTCAGTGATGCTCACTGTTCATCCGATCTTTTAGAAAGTCCGTGCTGTTGTCGAGGATGGTTCCGGTTCTAGCTTCGCTGTGCGTGGCCAGGTTGATGCGTTAGGTCGACTCGCTTCCTTCACCGACGGGGGACTGGGGATCGGCAACAGGGTTATTAAATCCATCATTGGTCTTGGCAGAGACGCGCCGACATCCGCAGACAAAGCCCGAGACCGTAGTCTCCTCCGCCTCCTCCAACGTGTCGAGTCACCGGAGAATCCTTGGCTCCAAAACATCTGGTTCAACAAGGATGCCGATTCTATCTCGTGGCCGGACACATGGTTCGCCAACGCTTCCAAGTACCCCCCCTTGCAACCGCCCACCCTTGCCGACCTTATGAAAACAGGCAGCCGGCTTAACGGCTCCCAACAAGCCGCTGTCAATGCTATGTTATCGAAAGATGCACAGGACGTCATCACTATCGTCCAGGGCCCTCCGGGAACGGGAAAAACCAGTGTTATCGCCTTCTTTGTTCAGATGGCGGTGGCACTTGGGAAAAAGGGCATATGGCTGGTGGCGCAATCCAATGTAGCAGTCAAGAATATCGCCGAGAAACTCTCCCAAGTGGGTTTCCAAGATTACCGACTCCTCGTTTCAGACGAGTTTGTTAAGGATTGGTAAGTGAATTCCTTCATTGATGGGGACCAGTACTTAGTGCTCCGCAGGCACGACCACCTTTACTACGATGTCAACAAAAATGTCATCCGTTCTTTGGAGTTTACAACATGTTATGCAAGAATCCATGGTGTCAAAGTCCTCCTATGCACCCTTAGCATGCTTTCCAACAAACATATCCGCAACATCTTCGCCTCTGTGTGCCCTCTCAACACCATTGTCGTTGATGAGGCTAGTCAGATCCATGTTGGTGACTATGTCTCTATCTTCTACAAGTATCCTAGCCTTCGGAAAGCCTGCTTCATTGGTGATGATAAACAATGTAAGTAAACATCTGGCTACCAAGAACTATTAATGAATAATTTCTAGTGCCCCCTTTTGGTCAGGATGATACACCTGACAATTTACCTAGTATCTTTGAGATCCAGCATCTCAGAGGTCATGCACTATTCCTCAACACTCAATGTTTGTTTGTTTATTTTTATTGTTATTTTTGAACTATCTACTCACTATTTTTCAGACCGCATGCCACCTCAAATGGGGGAGCACATTTCAGAAACTGTTTATGATAGCCTTCTCAAGTCTTGGAATGACCATGCCATTAGTGACAAGATTATGGCTTGTCATTTTGTTGATGTACAAAGTACAGAGAAAAGAAAGGATGATTCCTATTGGGTAAGTAAATTTCATTTGTTGAAGAAAATTATTAACACTTTCTTCAGAATGAAGGAGAAAGGGATGTTGTTCTCCAAATTGCCAAATATCTCCAAGACAACAAATTACCATACAAGATTATCTCTCCATATGATGCCCAAAGAAATGCAATTGAAACCAAGTTGAAAGCCTCACCTGGTATGGAGTGGGGCAATACTTGTTTTAATGTTGACTCATTTCAGGGTATGATTCTTTTTATCTGGTTTTTATTTTCTAACTACTGCTATAGGAAATGAGGAAGATTACATTATTGTCTCTCTAGTTCGTTCTAGAGAGTTGGGGTTTCTCAAGAACCTGAGGCGCACCAATGTTATGCTTACTCGCTTCAAGAAGGGAATGTTTGTTGTGACTAGTAAGAAATTTTTGGATGGACCTGGGAGAGAGTGTCTGGTTGGGGACATTGCTCAGAGGATTGGGAGTAGTGCTTGGTTGACTGTGGATGATGTAGGCAGAGGATGGTTCTTTGGGCCCAGAAAGGTTCCTCAGTAGTTCTTCAGCTTGGGGCTGATGTCATGTAATGCTGTGATGTTGTTCTGTTCATACCAAAAAATAAAAAACCAAAATTCCAAAAATAAAATATAAGATATGTTTTAATTGTGATTAATTACAGAATATGTGATATTTATAAGCAATAAAACTATAAGTAACTTCTGACTGGAATTTCAGTGGATGCTATCCCAGATAGACAAACCCCTTTCATATCCTCTAATGCAGTGGCAATAACATCCTTGTAAAGAAAGGTAGATGTCAAAGGACTTGAGAATTTTGACTCTATTCCAAACTTGATCATCTCTGGTGCAGCAAGATCTAGATTGTATTATTTTAGCTCAACTTAGTGGAATGACACAAAGATGGCCTACAATTAATTCCATAACCATCATTGAACATAGCACCAAATCCAGTCCCTTTAAACCAGCAACCTGCACTAAGGCCACTTGTACTAAGCTTCCATTCTTGGCTTTTTGAAAACAAGGGGTCAGCAAGGAGGGCTGGAGAGGGTTCTGATGGCTTAAGCATGAGACAAAGCCCAAGGAGATGGCGATCAATTCCGCGGCCTGTCGCAGCCTCACGCATAAGCCGGGTATGAGTTGAGATAGCCTTCGTTAGGAGGTCATGTTGCGTTTGGGCCTACGCCAACGAAGTGACATTGAGAATCGGCCTGAGTGGGTGTGAGAGCACGCACAGGAGTTTTCGGATCAGCCATGGCAAGAACCCAAGCCCGACTGTCGTTGGTGAAAGATCGGAGTGTTTCCGTGCGTCCCCGTTTGAACATCCGTGTAAGAACGGTTTCGTATGTCGCTGTGAATTCGCCACGGGTCCTATACCACGCGAGTTGTAGCGCCATTTGGATGTATGCATCCGGTGAGAATTTGGCTGAAACGGGAGTAGTATTAGCGTCGACAAACGAGTGAGAGTGGAAAGTGGCGCTGGAAGCACATACCGACGCCTTTGATCCAATCCGTGCCATACTCGTTGAACCAGAATACACTGTCGTCCGAGTCTTCCATGACAGCTAACGAGCGGCGCTCGGCTTCTTGGCATTCGTGCGAGAGTTTATCATCACCAACCCAGTTGATTCTAACGAATTTGTCTTCACCACCAATAGCCGAAGGGCTTTCTTCGGTTTCAGAAGGCGTAAAGGCGTCTCCCTCGACACCTTGGACGATACCATATTCCGCCACGATACTGGGTACGAGTGCATCACAGGGGGAGTGCTCACCCGTCGCGCCTGCGCGAGCAAGTGGATCCACGAGGACGGTGTATGGTTTGTCGAAATAGCGGTTGGATAAGTTGAGTGGTGTTGTACGGATGGAGTGGAGGTGTGCATCAAGGTCTGCCTGGGCCTGAGAACGCGGGTGGTGTTGGTGTGAAGATGAGGGAAGTTTATAGGTCGTATGATCGAGGCTCAGAGCCATTACGCTCGTGAGTAAAGCTTCGTGGGAGGATTGATTCGTTTGGGAGAGGGAGAGGAGGTATTGAAGGTTCTGTACGCGGATCCGTTTTGTAAGATGGATGGTCCGAGGAGAAGGAGACAGGAGCCTACCTTGGCCCAGATGTCGCGGTCGTCTGCGCTGAGCGCACCGATAGGGAAAGCCTCCTCTCCTGCTCTAAGTCTGGCGTTAACGTCGGTTACTACACTATGCAGTCTATGATAGATGTCTCGCGGGAGTGCCAAAGTTCCCTCGGGAGAATATACGAGAATAGTATAACAGAAGCTATGGAACATGACAAGAAGCGACCGAGCGGGAAGTGAATGCGGTTTCATGGGGGGTGTTGAGAGGGTATCGCATTGAGGTTTGGGTATCCGTGCAATGTTGAACATTTTAGATGTGCTGTCACGGAGCCAGATTCCGGTGCGTGTTGTTTCGGGGTGAAGTTCCTGACTATAAACCTGTGAGGATCGTGGTATTAAGAGTAAGTGTTGTGGTCGTACGTGTCTAAACGATCTTTAAACTCTAACATGCGGTGAATAAGCCATGCAGCACGTCGTAGTTGCCAAGTTGTCGCGCCAGCCATGCCATCTTCAGGTTGTACGATTGTACGAGCGGCCTCCGGAATAAGATCGTCGTCACAGAATGCTAACCACCAATTGGAGTTGATGAGCAGCGGTGTGCGCCATTCTAGGTATGCTTTGTTGATCCAAAAATTGTCATCAAGCCAATTATTAGGTGAGGCCTTGTCAAGTGCTGCCCATCGTCATTAGTCTAAAACCAGATACGTGGCGGGCGTTATGCGCACCAATTAATCTATCTTGTAGTACTGAACCGATGCCGGAGTAAAATTCATCTGCCCATTGTTTTCTAATCTGGTATGCAGCGGAGAATGCCTGAGCTGATCGCTCGCTTTCGCGGAGGAAAGGCTCGATTGAGGTCAGGTACTTGTCTAGCGTTTTTCTAAGATCCGGAACGGGAAGCCTTGGGAGAACTGGAGCTTTTGTCGCCGTGGATGTCGCTGTGGAAGATGGCGACGACGACGACCTGATGCGCATGTTGTTGAGGGGTGAGCGCAAGAGGTGTCTTTGTAAGGCCATCGGAACACGGAGTGAAGGTGAGGCCAAAACGAGAACACAGAATTATTTTGGGCCAAAGGTCACGCGCATGCATCTAATCTAATCGCGCGACGCGTTGACGCGTTTTTTGCTATCCATACCCAATGTCCCAGCCTCCACATCGTATTGCTCAGTGGCTCTCACAGCGCTATCCTCGTCCAAAAGTCGACCCGGTATATTTTTTTACTATTAAATTCGCCACATAAATCTAATTTTCTTTCAAAAGGAATGGTTGCAAGGTTGCTACCAGTGGCTCATGGATCAACCAGGGGCAGACGACTCGTCCCAAAAGTTTCTTGACGACGTGGAAGCCCAACTCCTCCAATCAGACCTCACGGATTCTATGCTCGAAGGGACTGGTCTCCCCATCCACATTATGGAAGTGGACCACAGAGAAGCCAACACCCGGTTGACCGGATCCCCTGTTCTTGTCGAAATCGTTGCCATAACTGAAATCGCTTCAAGTGCGTACCAGCTGGACCAAATACGCGTCGTGCGCGAAGAACGTACGCGACTTGGACAAATTGATGATGACGGGGAGGGCGAAGGCGATCTTGAGATTGAAGGAGAAGGGCCAATGCCCAAGTATCCGAGGGGCATGTTGAGGTTCCAACTATCTGATGGCTCGACGACCTTAAGTGCTGTCGAATACAGATCATTGCCGGAGTTAATCTTGGGGAAGACACCGCTAGGGTTCAAGGTGAGATTTCCAACGGCTGGGCTCGCCCTCAAGCTCACAATTGCTCTGTCTTGAGATGTTGCTCAGGAATCCAATGATGCGACGGGGTATCGCGTTTCTCGAGCCAAACACGGTCACTCTCATAGGCTATCAAACTGTGGATAGAGAAACTTTGCAATCCATTGATTTTGCGCGCGGATTACGCGTCCGAATGGGGTCAGTGTTGTCCTGAGGTTACATGACCTGGAATTCACCCTATCTCAAGTCTCCCTATAGAACCTGCCGGTCCAGAAATCAATGAGAACAACGTCCAACCACAACCCATGGTTGCAGCACAACCTAATACTCGCGCTCCCCTCCGTGAAATTTCCCCTCCTCCCGAACAACTCCATCCAGCCTACAACGATGACGAGAACCTCGAGCCACGGCGCCGTAAAGTTCCACCATCTACAAACTCGACAGTAACCCCCACTCAGACTTCCTCCGCACCATCCGCTACGCTTGTCCCTTCATCCAGTGCCACCGTCACTTCCCAATATTTCTCTAACTCCGGTGCCTCAACTAGCACGAAGGAGCTCAAGGGGTTTAATTTGGGCTTGACCACGGCTCAGGTCTCTCAGGCACCTCGGCAGGGGAGAGATGATGACGAAGACGGAGAAGACCTTTTTGAACATTTTGATAACATTGACTTTTTCGAAGGAGATGTTGAGAATGACGAAAACGCGCCTCCACCCAAACCTCCGGTAGCGACGACGTCCTTAATATCCCTCTCAAACGATAAGGCCTCGAGGCCCTTAGTACCGGAGGATTCGATCGAAATCGTTTCCTTCACCTCCTCCCAGCTCTCTCAACCAAAAATCAAAGAAAAAGGCAAGAGCAAGGAGAAAGAGCCACGACCTTCCGCACCCCTCATCACCACAGCTGGCAAGTCAACGGATTTTGAACTCGACCCAGACATCCTCGGGCACCTTGACAAAATCGATGCCGAAAGGTTTACAGATCCTGATTTCCTACGCCAACAGGAGGAAGGGATGGCTCATATTGCGCAAACACAGGCACAAAACCGGTCAGGTGTTTCTCCTGGTCCTTCAATCACCCAAATGGCCAGCGTGGGTCAAGGCAAAGGGAAGGAGAAGAGAATTGTTAGGCCGTTACCAAAAACCAGGGCCCCCCTTTTCCTGAACTCTCAGTCCCGATCCCCTCAGCCTCAGGCGTCGTCAAGTTCGCCCCTGCCTTCACAACCTAAAGTGATAGCGCCCAAAAAGGAGGTCATCGAAATTGACTCTTCGTCCTCGTCCTCCTCTTCGCCCAGATTTGTCCATGTGAGGAAGATCGAAGAAGACGGCATCGAGTTACTCGAAAATGATGATGATATTTATGAAGATGGGGATAAGGAGAATGTACCCGTCATGACGCGTCATGTCCGCAGGAAGATTACCAATGGGGAGGGCGGTAGTCTAGCTGGAGAGCTTTTTGGACGAAGTCAAGGGAGTGCTAAGGGAGGAACTGGCACAAGTGATGTTATTGAATTGTCAGATGAAGACTGGTTGTGAAAAGTTGGTTATTCCGTCAGGCGTGGACCTTATGTGACGCTTTATTGAGAATTTTGAACCATAGGGAGGTGTTTACAGATATATCTCCCGGTTGCTGTTGCGCCTATGTAGTTTCACAATGCTTGATCTGGATGTACTGGACGTGAGTCATTCCCCATAATACCACGAATCGGACCATAAATGGCGGGGCGAATATGCCCTCCTATTCCGAACAACGAGGCGTCAATGGTACTTCCGCATGCTACCCCACCGTGAGTGGCGGGAGGGAGCAGGAGTAGCCATACGAAGGGCACATTGTCGTTACAGATCCACTGTGTCAATTAATTTTGTTGGGCACGATATTTATTATTGGGAGGTGCGAGACGAACAAAAGAAACGTCTAAAGGTGCAGGAAGCTTGTAACAACTTCCACGATGGTGTTCGCGCTCCCAGTCAGTCAGTTTTTACTCTAGGTCCGAGTAGAGGCAACGTGGAATAGCCGGAAGCACAATCGAGAGCATTCGTAACCACCTCGTCTGCCGACACCGCCCAAGGGACGGACTTAGGAACCCGCAAAATTCTGGGCTTCTTTTTCGCCCATACTGGCAAGCACCCCAAGATGGACCGGGGGTTAAAGCACACAGCCTATTCGTTCTGGTTTGTTTTCTGCGCAGCCATATAGAGGTGGAGACCAGCGCGACGAGCACCAGGTGATAGCACCAATGAGATCGCAGATACCTAGGCTACTTATCCAGCTCCTTGAACAGCAACGCATCTAGCGATGACATTAGCACGGGACGGAATAAACGAAGGGTACTTAACTCCATTCCTGTTCCCGCCAAGAGATCTTGCGCTGGCGAGAGATTCAGTCCATGAAATCACGGAGGAAAGTAGGAAAACAAGTTGACAATACATACATACTACCGGAATGGACAGAAAACAAGGGGATTACATCGATATATGCCCGAGTGTGTGAAGATCGTCGGTAATACTGCTGAAGGCATCATGCAATGCGTGTCGAAAAAAGAAAGGAGAGCGTAACATCAATTTTAGCCAAGGAGGGCCACCTTCTTCTTCTTATTCTTGCGGGTATTGTTATTTGCGAAAGTGCGCCAGCTGTCTACGCGCTGCTCACGATTATCTGCGGCAGGTGGGAAGAGTGAGTAATTAAAACTGTGAGAAGCGTTACGACACACCTTCCCATACTTTGTCCTCCTCCGCTTTACGTTTCTTAGAGGCAACTTCTTCATCTTTCTTCCTTGCCTCTAGACCTTCGTTGGCCAGATTCATTTTGATGGCTCTGTAATACAGCAATGCTCATTAGCATAGACATTCTTATTGCGGTTTTTAAACAGAAAGCATACTTTCGCCGTCTCACTTCCTCTTCGATCAACATTTCCTTTGTTTGTGCCCGTACCCGAACCTTGAGGCCCGGCCCACCGAGCTCGCGCGACTTGAAGTCGGTATCAGTCGTGGAAGTAGGCAGGTTGAGAGACTTGAGGACTGTGATACGGGCTTGGTTGATCACTGCATCAAGTTCTTCACGCTTATTCTTATCTGAGAGTTCCGACTCCGCCTGTGTGGCTGGCTTGGGAGGAGTCTAGACAAAGGAAACTGGGACTGCGCACCTTCTTTAGGATATCGAAAGCTTCTGGAGCACGAGGGTGCGGCGTCTTATCTGGATGGATGACTGCGGTCCAAAGAGCGGTGAGCAACGAGGGAGTGAACCCGAGGCGAAAACAACGCATACACAATGATAGTTGCCTGTATTTCTTCTTGATCTCCTCCTGTGTAGCAGAAACATCAAGATCCAAAATATCGTATGGACTGTAAAGCTATTAAGTAGGCAGCATCAATAACCCCGTCGACACACATACTTGAGCTTGAACGACTTCAGTATCCGTTCCACCTCGACCTCTCGCTGGAAAGCTGAGGCCTCCCTATTAAGCAATTTTTCGATCTCATCCACAGTCGGTCCGGAAGGAGCAGCTGGGGTAGAAGCTTTGGTAGATTCTGATGAAGTTTTCCCGGAGGAGGATGGGATGGATTGTTTGTCAGACATGGTGGTAGTGGACCAAATGTATGTTGCCCTGCCGAGCGAGGAAGGTTGCTGTGACAGGCACGTGATCCAATAATTTGCCTTCCAGGCTTCAGTCTGACTTTCTAATTCGGCTATTAAAATATGTCCTTCCTTCGGCCTCTTCCAAAGGTCGTTACTTCTCTAAGGCCTGAAACAATGGTTACTGATATTCGAAACATTACTTTAGGCATGTCTCCGACGCTCGTTCTTGTCATGTAACTTTCCTCGGCATTCAACCACATTGCGAACCATCCGGGGTTCCCGTCTGTCATCCTCAGGCTCCTCAAGCTCCTCTCCCTCTAAAAGCCGACCACCACCAAATGGACCTCGGAAGACGCGCGCAGAGGTTTACGCAGAGAAGAATCGTACTCTCCTTATGTATACTTCGGCAGTTGTACGTCCCGCAGGATTCTCTCAAAATGTGAACCTCAAACGTTTTACCATAGATCGTAGCCGCAGTCGGCGCATCCTACGCTGCAGTTCCTCTATATCGCATGTTCTGCGCTGCAACTGGCTTTGCTGGAACTCCCAAAGTCAGCACCGGCCGTTTTGAACCATCGCGGCTCGTTCCAGCCGAGAACGCCCGCCGTATCAAAGTTCATTTCAATGCCGACCGCTCGGAACAGCTACCATGGTCGTTTATTCCTCAACAGAAGTACGTTAACGTGCTACCGGGAGAGTCGAGCTTAGCCTTCTATACCGCCAAAAACAATTCGAACAAAGACCTTATTGGAATTGCCACATATAATGTAACGCCGGATCGGGTAAGTTTTCGATTATGTCAATGTAGTATAAGACGCGCTTAACGAGGGGTTTTTGCTTAGATCGCTCCTTACTTCTCTAAAGTGGAATGTTTTTGTTTCGAGGAACAGAAATTGCTCGCCGGAGAAGAAGTGGACATGCCATTGCTTTTCTTCATCGACAAGGACATGCTCGACGACCCAGCATGCAAAGGCGTGGACGATGTTGTGCTGTCTTATACCTTCTTCCGGTAAGTCCGTTACCTTATGATTCTCAAACAAGTTTGTGGCTCACTTTTCTTACAAGCGCACGGCGAAATGAGAGGGGGCATCTTGAACCTGACGCACCTGAGGATGTCATACAAGAATCGCTAGGCTTCAGCAACTACGAACATGCTGTTAAAGCCGAGGTTCGTCAAGCACAAAATGACCAGTCATCAAGCACCAAGCATACTTCTGAGGAGGCATCTACATAGTCATGGTATTAAGTTATGCATAATATTTCCAGAGGTTGACCAGATCCAACTCTGTAACGCTATTGACAATAGAACCTCGCCCACGCCACTTCATTCCCGGCGCAGATCATGTCGAAAGTCAGATCATGTCGAAAGTCATGTTCCCACCAACCTTACCATTTTGCCTGTGGCCTGATGTGCGTTCAATAGGGTGGTTCAAAGTTCTCCATTCTGGTCCCATTCTGATCCCATTCTGATGATCCGGGGTGGACTCAAAATGGGACCGAGAATGGCCATTCTGACCAGAATGGACCCCCAGGGCTCCTACTGTGCCAGACTCCTACCCAGTCACCTGGGACGCTCTTATATAAGCGGACGTTGATCCGAAGTGATACCGAAACTTCGTCAACTGCTAACGCGTTCCAGGGACTGGCACAAATGTACGATGTTCATGTTTGGCTACAGCCTGTGTCACACCATCATAACATGTACCCTCCCCGCCTTTTTGCCTAAATTAGGCAGCACTCCCGACTGTCTGATCAATTTTGGTAAGTCCAATAAGTGATTGTGATGATCACGTTGTACCGTACGAGCCACGAGGCTATTTATCAAAGTAGGAAAAAAAACATAATCTAATTTTTCCTCTTGGAAAATGGCTACTCCATCCCTCTCACACATTCTTAACGTCCTTGATGAAACCAATTTGACTATTCTGGGGGTTATGAAAGGGGTTTTGGGATGTGGGTCACCTGAAGCTTGGCGCTCAGTATTGGATCAGGCCACTCAAATTACGGATCTGCTGTACGAGCACTCACCAGAGATTATGCGTTCCTGGGCATTCAGCCTAGTGACACGATGTCTCCAAGCAGAAGTAGTTGAACTGACAAGACCACGGCATGGACTACAATTCAATATCAGCCAAGCATCGTCATCTTATCTGGAGGGCTCATCTATGGTGGCTGCAATGGTAATGCAGTCCTCCCTTCGGAGTTGCGCTAGTGCATCATGCACTTGGTACAGGCAGGGATACACACCAAATCTTTCCCTGACATCTTCGCACATTTGTTCTACTGAGGGAATCAGAGGCTTCGATGGTGACATGAGAAAGTACGGGAGTGTTGCTTAATTAGGGGGGATGCGTGGGAAAGGCGCCCTTCCATGAGAGCGTGACATTATTCAAGGCTGTAGCCAAACATGAACATCGTACATTTGTGCCAGTCCCTGGGATGCGTTAGCAGTTGACGAAGTTTCGGTATCACTTCGGATCAACGTCCGCTTATATAAGAGCGTCCCAGGTGACTGGGGAGGAGTCTGCTACTGTGCCAGAATGGCCATTCTCAATCTTGTCCTGTTTTGATTCGGAGTTTTATTTTGTTGATGCGGTACATATGTCTGGTACAGCATGGTAGTGTATGCAATAATCCAATATATGGTACAATACCCCACCCAAGCCCTTACAAAAGGTTTAAACTTAGCCCGTAAGAAGTGAAAATCCAAATTTTCATGTTTATATGTGAACAGGTCACCTTGTGTTGCCATTGGAATCCAGCATAGACATTGTGCCGAGGTTGGGGATCAATCAATCAACTTGGACTCCGGGTGGCACAAGCAAGAGCTGGCAGAACTGCCCCCATAGTTCTGAATTAATGGGTGATAAATCTTTTCAGAAACCTTGCAAGTATTTTTTAAGGTGTACATTCTTGAAAAATGGTGGATCCCATTGAATTCACTGAGGAGCTTGTGACAGAGAGGACAGCAGGCCAAACGGGTGTGCAAACCCCTCCCCCGGGACCTACCAGGGGCTAGGCTGAATGCCGACAGAATGAGTGACCCAGAATGGCCATTCTGTTCCCATTTTCACAAAAAATCGGGACGGGGGTTTCAAACATGTCCATTCTGGCACCATTCTGGTTCCCATTTTGGATCCCATTTTGACCAAATTACACTCAAATTTTGCAAAATGGGATCCAAAATGAGATCAGAATGAGATCCGGAATGGATATGTTTGAAAGACCCTATTTTAGGCAACTGTCAGCGAAAGGTGGCCGCGGTTCTGACGCCCGACAGAGGGCATCTACTTCTCCATATGGAGACGCTTTGAAAGTGATACGGTGCGGCATTATATTCAAATTCGTAACCCGTTCAACGAACAACCGATCTACTTGCTCTTGACTCGTGGAGGAAGCAACTTAAGAGGATCCTTCGCGCAAGGCTGTAAGTCTCTTGTGGGTTAGGTCAGCGACACATCAGTTCCCACTTCCCGGCGTCGAAGTGGTAAGATCAAGGCGATATCTTGGCGGCCGCTAAGCATCGGATTGAGCAGTGCGAAGACCCGTCAATCCGTCCGCAATTGGCCCCGCCCCGAGTCCCTCAGCATTACGCGAGCATCACTTTGACTGGACACTATACCTCGAATCGTGCATAGCTCAGTCCGTGCTCATCATCCTCACTAGTATAGTAAGTAGGGTTGGGCTTCCCATATTTCTGGTCGGCCGATCGCTGCCGTAGTCGAGTCAGCCAATGCAGCACCTGCTACGAGCGCTCGCAGAGCCACAACTGACTGGATCACCGAAAAAGGTGCCAGTACTACTTATTTAGAGTGGGATTGTATCAGTATATTTTTAGAACGGCCCCGCTTTCGAGTTGAAACAAGGTTTAATTTGGCCGGGTCCCGGACTGGTGATTATATGTCCGTCCAGCAGTACAGTCTAACATTCATGAATGCCTTTGGCGCTTTCCCGAGCCGCTTTCAGAGAGCGTCGGAATATCCGTCTCAATGATCAGGCCTCAGGAGAAACCAAACAACACGTAATAATACGGTTCAACCACAACAGGGAATACGCTTCTAATATCTCCTTGTTTCTTCCCATAGCTGGCTCCAATGTCGAACGTGATACACGTTAAGCAAGAGGACCAAGACGATGATCTAGTCTGCCTTGGAACCAACAGCGCTGGTCACCCAGAGGCGAGCCCAACTTCCAATAAAGGGCCTGGAGAGGTGTGGTGTTCCTGGAACTTGTTCCATCATTATTACCGAATGTCCTGTCCCTTTCTTTTAGAAACGTGCGCGAAAACGCTTATTTCTTGAAGCTGTCGTAGTTTCAACCTGGAAGGAGATCGTGGAAGAGCGAAAACGCAAAATTAAACCCGATTCCGGAGAGGACAAAGATAAAATCAAACAGGAAATGCTGAAAGGTATAAAGAACGTACGTTTTATTCTGTGACGCCTCCCCGCGAGCATTAGTGACTGGTCTCAGCCCAAGGTCAAAGTCAAAGCTGGCATAGCGTTGAGTGATGACACCCTGTTTGACCGCATCACTAGGATGAAATGTGAGAGGTTCGAACCCCCTATTTCACAAGACATCCGAGATGTTGCTGTCTCAAGGGAGTTCTTGTCCTCGATATACGGCGGCAATCCTCAGGAAACCTTCCCTAGAGTTGGCAAGAATTTTCTTGCTCAACATGGGCTTGATGACTTTATGTACCCGAGTCTGGATTACAACCCGGCGGCACCCCAGATCCCTGGAGCTCCCGGACTTTTTCTCGCAACCTCGGGGACTGCAACGGAATGGCCGGAGATACAGCGTGTTATCACCCGAATCGCACCTAGCGCATGGCAATACGTAGGCCAATATAAGCTAACACCAACGGAGTCTCTGACGACTCGCGAATGGCGTGAACAGTCCGAGCTGGTGAGTCGGCGATAGACCGAGAGTCGTTCGTCGGGGTCTGATGGAATAGTTTAGTTTCGAAATACATGGTCACGGGAAGTATGCGTCAAAAAATGGGGGAGATGGGTCCTGGACCGCATTGCCGCACGGAGGCGTTTCCATTGCCTTAACCCAACGGAGAGCAGCTTGAAGCTGTCGACAGATCTGATGATTACAAAGATGTTACTGCAGAAGACGTCAAGGCTGCTTTTGCCCGAGGTGACGAGGTGAAGCATATTGAAGATAATAACAGATATATACTGACGTACGCTCAACCAGAAATTCGCAATATGGGAGATGCGATGCGTAGGGTATGACGTTGAGTTTCAACGGAACATCGCCGAACGCTTTAAGACATGGAGACCACCACCTCGCAAACCAAGGAAGCCGAGAAACAAAAAGCTAGCCACTGCCCAGAAAGCCAAAACCGGCAAAAAGCGTAAACGCCCTGAAACATCAGGCTCGGACATCATCGTCCTCGGCGATGATGATAGCGATTATCTCTCGAGTAGTTGAGGGCTTGATCCAAATGTAATACGGGCATGACCAGTAGACATGTATTCCCGCGTTCCGGGGCCAGTAGTTGTACATGTTCATTTACGCGCGGGGCTTGGATCGCGGTATGCAGGCGGTAGATTTTAATTCTGCACCGGACAATCCCTTCACACTGAAGAATATCTTCAGGTAATGTGGCGTCAAAGAGCCGACACGTTGAACAACACCGCCGATCAAAGCAAATCGCGCCGATATGTGTGCCCAGATTCTGTGGCGCTGGAGATGTCAATCCCCTGCTCTCGTTGAAACACCCAACTTTCGCAAGAACGAAATCAAGCAATGGCCGGATCCCGCGGCCCGTCAGTAATATGTAATGTCACGTGCCGCGGAGGACGCGTCAGAGGCTGAGATTGTGTGTGTGCCATAAGAACTTGCCAATTATCACCTTTGCGATGTCCACCCCCGACTCGAAAGATCAGAAGGCAGAAAACCCGACCCTTGGGGTGCTAGAGGAAGATGACGAGTTTGAAGAGTTTCCTGTTGCAGGTAGGTTGGCAGCTTTAGGTTTGCGGTCCTGGCTCTGATCAGCAGTTCTTACAGACTGGGACGATTCACAAACAGACCTGGCCCATCTTGCAGGCGCAGCTCCAGGCACAGCCAAATCAGGAGGGGACAAACTATGGGAAGATAACTTGGGATGATGATGATATCGAGGATGATTTTAGTGTCCAACTACGGTATGCACCTTCAACTTGCTCATGGCACCGCGTCACCCTAACGATCCCGGAATCCCAGGAGCGAACTAGAGAAAACCAAGAAAGCAAAAGAGGCCGCTGGGGAGACATTGAAAAAATGATCAACCGCCCACCGTTCTCTCGTCTACTCATGGCCCCCAAATGTACAATAGACCAGCGTAATAATCCGTGGGCAGCTCAGTCCATGAAATAGCGTTCTCCCATGATATCTCCCGCTGGATTGAAGGCTACTCTATCGTTTCGTGCACCAGCACTCCTGGCACGACCTGTAGCTGATATGGCTCGACTTTCGAAAACACGACGATTGGCTGCCACTGCATTCTTCGCTTCCCGTTGGCCATTTTCACAAACTCGCATTCATTGTTAAAGGTCATCATTTCGCTCATAAATCACATTAATACATGAGCCAGATAGTCAGTTTTCTATTACACCTTCTCATTCTCCGACGACATATCCGTCTTCTCGGCCGTTTCGGACTGCGAAGTCCCGGTGCTATCTAGCAAGCCCATCTGTGAAGTATCATATCCATGTTCCTCCAAGTATCGTCGGAACTGTCAGAACATATGAGCACCCAAATTCATCCTTGCAGATGTGAGAGCACGCACGTCTTCGTCTTCATCGATCATGCCATCGTGCGTCAGGGGTTTCACGAACAAGAGGGTAACCGCAGCGCTCAAGAGAGCCAGACCTGATTTCACCATTTACTTCTGATTGAACAAGAGTGACGAGAATGACTTACCACTACCAATCCAGAAAGGACCGGTGTTGCCTCTTGTGGTCTTCGATCCACCAAAAGCTAAACAAGATCAGAGAGCCTATAACTCCACGAGCATCCTTAAGCTTACCGTCTATCATCGGTGGGAATGCTAAATAGGATGGCCGGTGTCAACGTAAAAGCGGGACCTTGAAGAAAACGGACGGCATACCCCAAGTCCCTACAAATGCGCCAACTTTCCCAATGGCAGCAGCCATGCCATAGAACTGTCCTCGGATCGCCGTAGGACTCGTCTTGCTTGCCACGAGACCCAGACAATTTCCAGGACCTGATATTTGTGCACATGTTGAATATAAAATACCAAAATGCCTACCAGCTGAAATTCGCGCACCAAGTTCTCCAAGGGACAAGAAGATTCCGTAAACGACCTTGAAGCAGAATATGAGTGAATGAGGGAGCGACAGAAAATTGACATTGCACGTACCGCAAAACCGGCGATGTGTGCCGTCAGCCTGATTCGTCCAGTTCGATGAAATTCTTCCTCTGAGAAACCTGAGGATGGACGTACTTCTCATAAAGACCACTCATGATAAATCCGACGATAGCTTGCAAGACGAGTCCTGTAATCTGTTTTACAGTCAATCACGATGTCACTACACTGCTAGCCGGTTGACCAATCACCCACCATCGTATACTTGGGACCCAAATAGTCGATGACGAATGCTCCTCCAAGGGTTCCTGTGGATAAGTTGCAGAACAACTCATGTGACAGAAGCACTGAATCGCTTGCCTGGGATATAGAATAAACTGGGAGTGATCCAAAGCTGTCAGTAATGCGGAACCGGTGTCCGAAAAACTAGGACGTACTTGATCACAACATTCCACCCGAAGATGACAACCAAGGAATCGGAACCACCGGTCACGCTAACATCCCTGTAAGCACCATGGTTGCAGGAATTGTTAATGAGATGATTTACTTGTCAAGGATCGTTGAGGAGTAAATCCCGAACTAGCCACCGGGAGCAGATTCAATGAATGGACTCAGTGACATTACAAAGATAGAACGAACCGGATAGCTACGGTCAGGGGAATCCTTTTAACCGACGTTCAAATTTAGATAAGTCAGCTGCGCACTCACACAATGAAGTCATACAGGAACCTGATTCAGGCACTTGATCAACCACAGAAAACCTCATTCAGAGTGAACGTGCACGCACCAGATGAACGAGATTGCACAAAGCGAAACCCAGTACCGTTTGAACACTAACGAATATGGGATCTTGGCATGCTTCATGGAGTCCTTTTTATAGCGCACGGGTTCGTCCATGTTAAGTCGCCAGATAAACACCAACAAGGCAGGTACAACCCCTAACCCCAAAGATAGACGCCACACGGCACGAAGGTGGTTCTCACCAAATCTGATTGCAGACCGTCAGAGATTAACCCAACCGGAAGCCGAGGTGTGGGACAAACTAACATCCAGAATAAGACCAATGGCACAAAGGCAGCGACCACGAATCCAAAATCGATCATCGTGTCTGTCAAACAGATCCGTGCGTCAACATGCATGCCATCATAAACAAGTGACTTCTCACTGGTAGCTAGGGCAAACCACCTATGTTGGGCACGTTTGCTAATACCGGGTTCCTCGGACTGCTCGGAAGCAGACACCGATCCACAAGGGTATTCAGCGCCGACCCCGATCCCGAGAAGGAAACTATTTTGGGAGGTGTTGAGCGCAAAAATGGATGGCGTCATAGTTTGGGGCACCCACCGCATAGCGCTCAACATCGCCAACATTCCACCCAAGCTACCATGAGCTCCGGATGATGCGGCGGAAAGGCCAGAGAACAGCGCAACGATGCCTGTCGCGGTCATCTGTAATCATATGTCAGGAAGTGGACTGAGACTTCGGCACCAGACGACACACCATTCCGAACTTCCTCCCGACTTTGTCGGAGAGCCAGCCTATGAAGTCATAACGTCGGGACGGTGTTATAGGCCAGATGGGAGATATCGTACCGAAAGTGATCATTCCAACGATCGTTCCTACAAATGCTAGACTTCTCAAAGTCGTGCCATAGTTATGCGCTTCGATCTTGTCCGTGCCGTAGATGCGGGTGAGCACTTAATGGGTGTGTGAGCGGCCGCTTTAACAACGAGGGAGAACTGAGAGGGAGGTAGAACTTACACGTATTGACTGCGAACCAGAATCAATAAGCATTGGCCATGGACGATGAAACCAGATGACTTACCGCTGGAGATAACACCGTTGGCGTAGCCTTTTCAACGCAATCATCACTATCGCCAACATATTCACAGAGAGGTTCCACTACGCACCATCAGAGAACAGTGCGGTCCCACAGCTATAGAACAAGGTGAGTGGCTAGAAGCTAGACAGCGGAACCAAGAACCCACGCAAAAATGAGAGACACACTGCGAATTCGCTCCTTAAAGGTAAGAGACACCATCTTGCAAAGGAGCAGGCGAGGTGTAATCGATGATCCAACAGGGCGCCACGGATTGCCAACCAGCTTTATGAATGTTTTTAGAAGCTCAATTTGAAGATGGCCTTCTTCGGATCCATTGGGCCTGTGGGGCACACGTGAAGCTGACACCGAAGATTGTGGCTATTTTGAGTCATCGGTGCTACAATGTCGGCGATCTCCACATTATGGAGGTGGCATTCTTCTCATGTCGCGTCTTGGGTTGGCAGAAGGTGGAAGGAGAAACTTGAAATTAGCACGCACGTTGGTCCTCCCTAGTGAGAGTCGCTACAGCTGTATTGGCGCTTATCCAGCCCGCTGTGGCCACAGAACTACACCTGATATATTAGCTGAAGACTGTTTATCGTAACACAAGGGTGGAGGATTGTCGTCTGAGGGAAAGTGTTGTCCTGTGCTCGGTCATGGAAAGCAAGTTGAAATAACACTTAGAAAGTAAGTGGCGAGGGATGCCAAGGGCGCCAAGCCTACTGCTGGCAGAAAAGCCAGCGGGTCGGTAGTCATTTCCCCCAGGTCTACATATGCATCTACATATATTTCCTAACAATAATTATCATTTTAGTCAGAACGATGTAATGAACCTGTTATGGTCCCTATCGCATTTGCTTCTTCTTCTCTCACGACACATCTGGACGATCTTATAACAACCCTGTGATAAGTACTGAGATCCCCTATGGAGGTTTCGGGACGATTTCATGTAAGTTTGTCCCGAAATCCGAAACCTGGCTTCATTGGACTCAACCAGGAAATGCTGAAGCCGCCTTTCACGTTTGTGCCAGAAAAGTCATAACAGAAATGGTGAACTAAATAACCGGACGTCGTTGCCGGTTTTCACTGTGCGAGCTCGGCAGGACGCCACACCGTTATGCGCAAAGATTGCATCGTTGGCACCTGCAGTAGTGTCCTAGTCACAAAGTGTGTCAAAAGGCCAACTACCAGCAAAGCACTCAGTATGTACTTTAAAGTACTTCCCAACACGCACCATGCTCGCCTATCGATGAGCATGTGATTCTCACGAAGGCTTTACCGGCAATCATCCAAAAGTATTAATCACTCAGTTCCGCAAGGCCCGTCGTCATTCAAGTACTTGAGACCAAACCCACTCGTTGTTCCATCCTTTCTCTTCCGACACACACTTCGCAATGGGAAAACCAAACACCCAAGGAGACCAGAGTTTGACTGTGCGGGATAACAGGACAGGGAAAGTATATACGGTCCCGTACGCGTTGCTATTCATGATGATCATAGGCATTTCGGCTTCCGCGTTGCAGGATGCTGGACGCTGGATGACAGGGGATGATCTATGATCCATTTCCAGGGCTATCTACTCACGCATTTTATGGCAGGATCACAAACAACAGCATCCTTGCAACGGCTTTCAAAGCTATCAAGGCACCTTCTGCTCCTGGAGAAAGGGAAGAAGACGAGACAGAGAAAGGACTGCGAGTGGCGGATCGGGGTTTCTTGAATACTGCTGTTATACGGAGTGAGGTCACGCATATCGACGGAGAAGCTGGTGGTATGTTGTCCAATTTACTCCTCCTTCAGTACGTGTTAACTAACCTTCGTCATTTCCGCCCCCGGCAGTGCTACGCTACAGGTACGGTAAGATCATCTCTATCACCGTACTTTATCAAGATATTCCACAGAGGATACCCTATTGAACAACTTGCGCTCAAGTCTTCGCATCTCGAGACGGGTTAGTATGCTATCAATCTCGTCTTTTCGCCTTTTCACCGCCACATAGCCTACCTCCTTCTTTACGGTTCCCTTCCTACCAAGTCACAATTTGAGGTATTTGAACGGGAGGTCTTGCACCACAGTGCCGTACACGCAGATGCCGAAGGCTTCTTCCACTCTTTCCGGTAAGCTCTACGAGCCCATCTCCAACAAAACAGAATACTCACTACAGACATAGCTATGATGCGCATCCCATGGCCATGCTAACGAGCGCATTCGCATACCTTGGATCCTATTACGCTGAGGCAAACCCGTCGCTGCAGGGTCAACAACTCTACACAAGGGGAAATGCTGAATCGTTGGCTGTCATGGACAAGCAGATATACCGTCTCATCGGCAAGGCCACAACACTGGCTGCGTGTGTTCCTACTTCTTTAAGTATTGTGCCATGATAAGGCTAATGGCGCCCACATACACAGTATGGCGTATCGTGTTCGCCAAGGCCGTAACTTTGTCATACCCCCTACCGGGTTGAGCTACACCGGGTCGTAAGTCTGTGGTTTTGGTTCAAGCGAGGGATCGACTGAGTTCCCGCCGCCTAGCTTTTTATATCAAATGGATCACCTTGGACAGGAAAACTACAAACCTAGTCCCGTTCTCGAAAAAGCACTTGATGTTTTGTTCTTGTTGCACGCCGACCACGAGTTAAACGCTTCGTGCACGACGGTACTGCAGACTGGAAGCTCGCTTGTTGATCCTTATTCCGCAATAGCGTAAGTCGTCCAAAGTTGGTTGTTCATTTGTTTGACCGAAGTCCTATCTCTGTTCTCTAGAGCTGGCTGCGCTTCCCTTTAGTATGTTCCCGGATTTCATCACTCCAAAATCACGCTGATATGATACAAATTTTAGCGGTCCTCTCCACGGTTAGTTCCTAGCCTTCCGCCTCTACCCCCTCAACTGATGATCCAGACAGGTGGTGCTAATGAGGCCGTTATCCGAATGTTGATCTCCATCGGCAAGTGAGCCACCTACTTATATCAGTCGCTCGTGCATCACGTTCATCATCTCCTAGACCTGAGAACGTTCCAGCCTTTATTGCGGCCGTCAAACGACGTGAAAAGGTTTTATCGGGATTCGGCCATCGGTGTGTGCTCTTGGCATAAAAATAATACATCCACCCTCATCGGATCGCGCCCAGGGTTTACAAGACGGTGAGGCCGCTCACGGGGCGAGGGAAGTTTCGGTCTGACCAAGAATACCACAGTCTGATCCACGTTCATTCATCGTTCGCAAGACCGCCGATGAGGTCTTCAAAATGTGAGACCTGTTCTCCATCAGACGTGTAAAATGAAATTTGACGTGGGGTTGAAGCACTGGAAAAGATGAACTCCTCGAGACTGCTATGGCACTTCACGAGGCAGCCATGAAGGACGAGTACTTCATCAAACGGAAATTGGCTCCTAACGTCGACTTTTGGTAAGTTCCGTAAGGTGAATTTCTAGTATGTGTCCAAGCTGACGTTGGTACAGGAGGTGCTGTCGTTCGCCTTGTCGTAACCAATTCGCTTGATTGACTTCTTTTGTCTAGTGGCCTCATTTACCGAGCAATGGGTACGTAGCACCTTTGACCACCAGAAAAACATACGTAGTTATGTTCTTGCAAAGGTTTCCCACTTGATTTCTTTCCTGTGTTATTTGCAGTACCGCGAGTCGTGGGCTGGCTCGCACACTGGCGACAGGTACGTATACCACGCCTCGGCCTCGTTGGGGGGGGGGTGTATGGGGCTGAGGGTTACATTAGATGATGCTGCAAGACGGAGGCGTGAAAATTTGGAGACCCCGACAGGTGAGCCGCTTGCACGTGTAGAAAGTTTGTAACATGAGTTAATGTCCGGATGCTACGGTAGATATTTGTGGGTGCAGGTAAACGGGATTATGTCCCTCTGGAGGAGAGAACCGCGGCCGAGGGCCGGAAGGAAACACCTTCACCTATTACCCATTCAGGGTAAGTTGATCCGTTACGCGGACCCTTCCTTAACAGATTGTGTCCATGGCAACCTTTTTTTTTCTTGGGTGTCAAATACTGACAATGGCCTGTCCATTTGCAGGATCACAAAGAGGACAATGCTGGCTATGTTCAAGGATAAGCCACAGGCGAAACTATAGTGTAGATTATGAAAGAGAAGAGGTTTTGTATTTATGTCCATGGGTAAAATAATGAAGGCGTGTGCTTGGGCCGGTGCCCGGTGGTAACGGCCCTGATTGATGCAATGATGTGTGATTGTTCCCCAGCCCCTGCTGGTTATTTGTGAGCGTTTGTGTAGGGAGGGGTTGGTTATCCGTCTGTGTTGTTTTTTTGGAATTCCATCTTCACCTTTTCCTCCACCCCCTCACCTTTCCCTCGCCGCGTTTCCGCGTCCCATCCTTATAACGCCCTCCCTCCCCGTCTAAATCTTGTATATTTCAAGATGTTCTCCACTCTCTTTACTGTCGCTCTCTTTTTCAACATCGCCATCAGCGCTGTCTTCGCTGACTTCTCCGTTTCCACCCCGGAAATCTTTGCCGTGCGTCGCACGCAATTTTACTTTCCCTGTGCCCGAGGCTCATTGTTTGTTTCCTAGTGTCAAGGAAAGGAGGTTAAAGTGACCTGGGAAGCCGCCACAGCCCCTTACAACCTTCTTATTGTCGCTGCTGATGACCCATGTGGTGATGCTCTGTCAGTTCTCATCCCTTTACCTCGTCGGAGATTTTTTTTTTTTTTTTCTAACCTGAACTGTACCCAGCGTTGACGCCGGTGACTTCCAAAAGACCTTTGCTCATATCAAGACCGAGAAGCTGAAGGTCGGTGAGAAGGTTCAGATCTCCATTGAGGATGCCCACGGTGAGGAGGGCTGGAGCGGCGTGGTAAGCATATTTCGCTTGGCATCAGTCACTTGAAAGACGTGGGGTGTTCATATCTTGGTGGTTGTTCAGGTCACTGTCCAAGCTTGCCCCGCTTCTACCTCAAAGTCCGCCACCCCCAGTTCGTCAGTCAATGCCGCACCTGCACTCGACCCCACAACGTAAGCTATTCATACTTTGTTTCCCCCTGAGCTGACACCCCTAACATATCTTGTCCAGTCTTATTGTCACTCCTGTCCCCTCTGATGTTGGCTCCGCTGCTTCCCCATCCGTATCCGTCAAACCTGTTGGTGCTGCCAATGCAGCCAACGGTCCACTTGGCAATGCTGCTGCCGTCCCCCGTCAAATCAGTCTTCCTGCTGTGGCTCTCACTGCCATTGCTGGTGCCCTTGCTCTCCTTCTATGATGAAAGCCTCGTCACCACGACTCAGGACCACGCAGGATCGCCGTATATATATTTCACACAGGGAATTTTTCCGCTGAATTCCCCAGCGCTGGAGTAAAAGAATGAATTATGGTTTTTCCGATTGTTGTACTTTTTTTGCGGTGGGTTTGGGTCTTTTGGTGAACTCAGGAGATATCGATAATACCTGAGATTGCGTGGGACCCGGATTGATGGAAGTTACGAGTACTTGACGAGGTTTTTTGATAATATTTTGTCAAAGAGGTACCTTCCTGTCTATTTGACGGGGCTGGTTTACCGTCAGATGGCCGAGCAAACATACCCTTTTTTTGTGTCTTTTTTTGCAAGTGCATGTCACACATCCTTCGTCTACTACGTCGCTTTGTGGGTTTATATCCCCTCGATATTTTTATTGTTCACAGTCTATTTGGATTGGGCCTTGTGATTATACCTATTGGCATACTTTTTGGTTTTGTATAACATGCAGAAGTTGTCCTCAATGGCTGCTTGGATTTCTTGGCTTTGTTGCGAGCACTGAACTGTTCTGTTGGACGTCAAGCTGACTGATCTGATCTGGAGTGACAAGAGCAACTGATATCTACTTGTTGTGACATCACATCTATGCCTATGTCATTAGCTCGCTCTCCTAACGTTGTGGAAGCACTTGCCCACTAATTGCTCAGATGGCATCCACGTCAGACTGGCATTCCGTGTAAGTGTTTTGGCATCCATCTTACTTGAAACTAAACCTCCTATCACCCCTGTATAATCGATTATCAAATATAACGCAACTGCTTTCCATTAGGACCCTCGGAAGTACCATTTGCATCACCAGAACATGCGCTCATAGCCAAGCGAGTTATCGACGTTGACAAGGAGTTACAACCACAAGCCGTGAAAAGAGAATTGAGTGTCCATGGGAACAAACTTATCGCGTGCGTCCAGGTTTCTCGGTTTCACATTCTACCCACCTATCAAAACTGATTACGGTTTGATGATGATAGGAAGTTTGACACCCTTACCGTCAGGCTAGCAAGATTGACGGTCAATGCCTTTCTTGAGAACGTAGATCTTGTTGTGCGGACGCTAGAAAACTTTGGCGAAGACGCCGAACGTCCACCGTCAGTATCCTCATAAAATACATGAGCAAGTCCATGCCTGAGATAAACACCGGAAATCCGAGTTGTTATGCATTTAACTACAGAGTGGTGATTGGAATATCACTAGCAAATTGTTCGGTGTATCCTTTCGATGTCGCCGCCATTCCCAAACATTGCTGTGGATCGCCCCAAGCACTAGAACGGCTGATAATAATCATAATCAACTATTTACACCTGATTCCGGTTGATATGGACTGGGGGGAACGAGGCCCTCATTCAGCCTTCTCGCCCTCTCCAGCCTTCTTGCCCTTCTTCTTGCTCGGGCGCAGATTCCTAGCCAAAAGTCCCTTCAACTCCTCATCCTCCAACTCCTTCTCCGTCTTGAGAAGTTCAGGTTTATACCAGAGAGGTGGGTGGGTGACCAACACTGGACCACCGGAAAGAAGCGCGATTGTGAAATGGAATCCAGCAACAAATGTGTTATTGGGCGTGTAACTGTCCGATAGGAGTGTAAGTTTAATTTGGATGAAATGAACAAGACTCTGCAGTGAAAATGAACGGAAGAACAGGCGCAATCAAAAACAAAAGGAAGAAGCGGAAAGGTAGGGGAAAGGAGATGAAGGGCAAATCTGAAAGAGCTTACTTACATGACTTCATAAGGTTTGACCAAACTGTGTTGCACGGCTTCCTGAAGACCCATTCTCGCACGTTTCTCGTCTTCGAGTATGCGGATATTGAAGGGGAATGAACCGGCCTTTTTCTGGACTTCGACAAATACCGCGCGGGAGTTCTTCATCTTAAGTTGATATGTTACTGCAGAATCTCTCTGGTAAATCGTTGTTCGTGATTCTTCCACCCGGGCCTATCGTTTATCAGGTCTTTGAACGGATTTGTTTGTTATTAATTGAAAGTGGCTGACCTTGCCCATCCTCGCCAGAAGAAATAAGGATGTCAATCCCGTACACCTCTCCTTCTGCGAATGTCGCGGACTCAAATTCCTTTCGTTGAGCCTCGGAAGGGTTGAGAATAACTCGTTTCTTGCCATCTATCACGTTCTGTGTCTGTTGACAAGGAGAGCATGCCTGATAACCACGATCAAAAATCAATCTTCACTAGTTACTCAACGAAATGGACAATAAACACACCTTCGACGGGCTTACAACCCCAAGCCGAGGCAACCTTCCCAACACCTTCCGTAACAGTCCAGTTCTTATTCCCGACTTTCACGAGTCTCATAGCTGCCTCTGCAGCGGTCCAGGCGGCCTTGATGACATCCGCCTTACGACCAGTAACCGGATCTTTCGGTGACGCCCCTACGACAATCGTTTCAGCAGTGATCGCCGCGAAGCCGTCAATGTGTGCTCCGAGTTGGATTTTTACAACATCGCCTTTGGCGAGGGTTTGTGCCGCTTGGGGGTCCGAGCTGCATTGAGGGTAGATTAGATTAGATCAAAATGCGGTGCGATAGAGGGGATATGGGGATTTGTTATAAGACGGAATGCAACTGCATAATTGGATGTTGCTCGTGTGCCTTAAAACGGACAGTGGTACTTACGCGAGTGGTGAAAAATGCGCGACGGCGTTATTGACGGAGATGCATGTAGGGAATGCAATCCCTGTTTAAATGCCATCCAAAAAGGAAAAGGGTCCAGGGGGGAAAGGGGAAAGGGGCCAACAAGGCGCAGTGAAACAAGAATGAGCACTCCGGGACTTATTGAAAGAAAATTTTGTGTGGCGTGTGTGCACCTTTGTTAACCTTGACGCCCTTGACTGGCTTGTTATAGACTGCTCCGGTGCCATTTTCAAGGAGCTTGTCTCCCTCAACGCATAAATCGATTACTTTCGCTCCTTCGACGGACAACTCGATAATTTTCTTGATCACATCGCGAGCGATGTCAGCTGCAACCTATAGCAGAAAGAGTTGCTCGTGAAATTGCAAATTGATGGGAGCAAATCAGAAAGGACGACTGACTTTGTATTTTGTGATATCATTTTCGAGAGTGGAAGTAGGTTTTTTATCGGCAGAAGCTGCAGCGGGGGCCTGTTGTTCTGTGTCTGCCATTAGGGGGGAATACTGTGGGTGGTGTGGGGGGGAGAGGGAGATGGATTGGCGTGGAGATATGATCTTCAACAACAAACCCATATCGGGCAGTCACTCTGATCTCGATCATAATCATCGTTGTAGGTGAACATGGTAGACTATTGAATGTTAAACAACGAGCCTACAGCTTTGACAGAACAAATGAAGTAGCAGAAAAACATGAGTGTTAGTTATGATTTGCAAGAAAAAAAACTGAGAAAGCAAGGAAAAGCACAAAGTCCCGAATCAAAAGTGAGAGGAAAACGAGATTGGTACATGCTTGAGATAGAACTAGATAGACAAGTATTATACTACAGGGGTCGGCTTGACTCCTTTCCATGCCATATATGCTCGTGCTGAACGGCATATGTCTTGTGGGTTGGGAGGGAAATCAAAGACGCTCTTATTGTCTCTGGCGAGGAGCTGGTCAATGGCCTTCCTCCAATGTCGCCAGAGTGGTTTGCCGCCGCGGGGGCTACGTGATTCAGACCATGCCAATTGTCCTGGTAGTCGATGTCGTAGTCGCATCCGATCTTCCATATCACTAACACAAAAGGTCAGCAAAAACAATCTTCGACTGTGTTTGACATATACCCACCAAATCCAATCATTCCACTCGACATCAAACGGATCTGGCCTTCGAGTGGGAAACACCGTATCCATCGTGTCGCTCCCCACAGACCTCTGCATCCTCGCAGTAAGTTTCGCACATTCATCTACTGGAAACAACCTCTGGTACTCCTTCCGGATGGCGTCTTTACAGGACTTGATAAATGTCACGGTATAATGCAGATGCATTCCCGCCAGTTCACAGAGGTCCATCGCTTGAAGTCGGGGGAGGTCGCTCATAATCGGGTAACTCACGGTGTGGGTCGGATTGACTTTCACGGATGAAGTAGGTTTCGGTGGCATATGATGTGTACGTGGACGGCAAAAGGAGTAGAGTGAGTCGTCATCATCCCAGATACTGTGTTCAAGGGGCGTGTTTGTTGGCAGGGGGACGGTGAAAAGGTTGAATACTTCGAGACCGGAAAAGAGTGTCGAGAGGTAGAACGGGAGAATGGATAGAACCTTGTTCGAGATAAAACGTCGTGCGAGCATACTATCCCATGCCGCTTTTAGTTTGAGGTGGTTTTGGGGGTGGTTTGAGAGATCGATGTTATTTGGGGATAAAGTTGAATCGGTTGAGGATCGGTTTTTGGGTTCCTGGGGGTCAAGGGCGGTGTCTTTGGACGAGAGGCCTGGGGAACTTTTGAAGGAAGAAAGACGTGGTCTCCTGCTTTTAAATTTACTGGGGGATCGTTCGTCTAATGTACTCGTAGTAGGGGAGGTGGCCGGCTCTGTCGAACTTGAGCTTCCGGAGGATAATGTATCGCTGGTGGGATGGGATTGGAGTTTGGGAGCACATGGAGATGGTGTCACCGAAATTTCCGGCGGGTACCCAGGAAGAGTAGGAATAGGAAATACTAGGTCTTCTTCAATGACCTAAAAAAAAGCAAGAACTTAATTAATACAGAACCATTTATTTACATATTACGAGACTAACCTCAAGAAGGCCTCCTGGGCACATTACGCGCCAGAGTTGCTGTCGTGGCCATGAGAACTTGAAGACTGAATGACGGGGGAATAGGAGCGTACCTCAAGAACCCATTGCCACTGAGGGTTTGTTAATACGAAAATATATATAACTCGGAGAACGGAGATAACCTACCTCATCCTCTGGTATCGCCAGCCCAGCCCGACATACCCGCACGTAATCAAAATGATCATCGGGGAAAGGGAGGACATCTAAGCTGGGGTAATAACTTCAGTAGAAAGCAAAAGGTGGGGCGGCAAAACGTACAAGTTACCATTGACCCAGATAATACGGTCTGATATATCCATGAAGTCTTCATAATCCTGCAGGCTGGGTTGGATCTCGGCAAGGTCGAAGCCGACAAAAGAGGTGTTCTGTGGTAATGTCACCGAGGTCAGTGACGCGATCGAAACATGGTGACAAGAGGCGCGTACCGTCCACCGTCGGGCCATGTGCATGATCCACCATCCTGTTCCACAGCCAAGGTCCAGAACAAAACCTGGTGGTGTAGGGAAATTGTAAATAGTTGGAGAGCCCCAAATACTCTCAAAAAACATGTTGTCCCAGATGTCTCTACAATCATTAGAGGGCTACGAAAACGATGCAGAAGATAGCCACTCACAGACTCGCGAGATCTGTCGAATATTCGGCAACGGGGTAGGGAACCTTCCCCTGTTCTCGCTTCGTTCTCCTCTGACCCATTAACATTTCCTGCACATCGCGTTCTATGGCGACGGCCATGAGGAGGAAGGGGGAACTGACGGAGTGTGGGGGAAAGAAAAATGGGGGGGACCTTTTAAGGCAGGGTTTGACAACGTAACGAACATTGGCAACCTGGCTTGTCCTCCCTGCATCTCCGCCTCTCCAGTCTCTCGGCAAATCGGACATATCGACTAGCGATCTAACCTAAACACGACCAAACACAACACCAGTTGTTTTGCTTCACAAACGTACCTGCGCCTCTGTCTCCCCATGCACAAATCTCTTCTTCATCCGGCTCTTGCTGCCACACGGCGCGTTGCAGCACAGCGGGCTGTTGCCGCCAGGTCATACGCTACTGGGCAAACACGACCCCATGCTGAAACTGAAACTTATGAAGAGCAGGACCCAGTTCCCGACTATCCCGAACTGCCCTGGGTGTCCCGACAGAGCCTCCCAGCGAAAGGGTGGGATGATATGCTCCTTAGGAGAAATTATGGCGATTCGGTGCGACTTAACTTCTGGCCTTGGGATCTTGTTAGGCCAATCTTTGTTTTTTTAATTTTATTCTTTTACGCAGTTGCATGAACAAGAGGAAGTCTTGTCCATGTGGGGTCCAGATATCCCTCCTGCGGGGTTGACAGGCTCAGTCTGCACTCCGCCAACTCCTTGCTGCAATTGCTGGATTTGCTACCCTCGCACTTGTCATCAAGAACTATGGTATACCCGAGCGTCCCGCTTTGCCCCGGGAATTCCCTTACGATGGTCTCGTAAAAGAACTCGGTGGAGTGGAAGAACTGAAAGTATGTTTTTGTTTACGGGGGTTGTTATCATGTCATGCGCTGGTAGCTTATGCCGTTTCATCCAGGCTAACTCAGAGTCTCTAGATTGAGGATAATGTAATTGAACAGGTGCCGATAGTTAGAGACCGGTTTTTGCACACACATTTTTATTAGCCTGAGAGCGCGTGAGATCCAGCGGGCAAGTCTTGGTTGGTTCTTTATTGACCCGTGAGGGGGGACCCTTGGCTTTTCCAATCCAGCAGCTAGCGTATACCTGGGATGGAAGGGACGGCGTTTGCTAAATAACGCATTTACTACCCAAGAAGGGCGGTGAAGTTGTCTGTGATGGTACGGAATGTTCTGTTCGCGCCCAGGGAAATGGGCAGTAACTCATCGGATTCTGCCTGTTGTGGTTAATCGCTCAGCTTGAAGGTAACATAGAGTAAGGATCGGACAGGGTTCAATAAATACTTCCCGTGTGAGATGCGGGTGTGTCCAGTCGTTTGACAGTGGGCGTGGTGTGGTGAGAAACTATGTAACGTGATAGTGGAAAGGGTCGCCCACAAAGACTCAAACGATTTGAGTGTATGGGTTTGGGATTGACAGGGGCAGGCAACCAGGTTGGCAGCTGAAGTGTCAGGAGAGAGGTGGTAACTCTGATGAGCTTGAGCTGCTATTCTATATTTGTGTTTGCGACCGAGACCTGTTGGAATCTGAGATTCATTTTCAGGGCAAGAGGAGTTTGAAGGTCCTACGGAACTTTGGAAGGAAACTGCGTGCGATTCGGACGATGCATAAATGTAGGTCGCCTATTTCAATTGGCGTTGGTAAGGTAAAGTCTGGTAAAGTCAGCGGCTGGTCAACGCCACCGAACGCGCAGGTCGGGGTCATTGGTCAGTTGACTGGTTGGCAATCGCAGCTATTCCCTATTGGGTGTATGGGTGTACGACTGTGCACGAGCAGTAAGAAGGACACATCTGGGCACATCCACACGTCAATCGGCGTCAATGCTGCAGTAAAATCACAGCGGTGTATGCAGGTGGTCAAGCTCATAATGAGTTCTTGACATATCCACAATTGGAACCAATACGTGTAGTTTAAAAAAATGGATGGACTTGATCATTGCCGGCTGGTTGACTTGACTTGACTGGGCAAACGTGGTTATTTGACTGGTTATTTGGCTGGTTATTGACCGGTTATTTGCTGGTTATTGATGGGGTATTGATGGGTTATTTGACTGGTTATTGATGGGTTAGTTGGCTGGTTAATGACTAGTTATTGACCGGTTGACTCACGTAGCATGGACATAGAATGATATGTGAAAAGTAAGGATATGACAGCAGCATGGCGCAGTGGTAGCGCGCGGGGCCCATAACCCCGAGGTCACTCGATCGAAACGAGTTGCTGCTAAACTTATTTATTTTTGTTCTTGTTTGCTAAGTACGATACTTCAAAACGTTTACAAGTAACACATAGCCACGGAAGAAGCGCCCGTGAGTGTTTTCGAACTGCCATCGCTCTCAGCCGGCCGTGATTGCCAGTGATACCCCCGCATGACCCTCTCCCAATCTTATCCCCAGCACCCTCCACCTCCACCTCCCCCTCCAAAGCCCTGGGAACCCTCCACACACATGCCTTTGCTCAAGCGCCAGGGCCCTCAGACACAGCCTGTTCAGCAGAGTCAGCTACAATTCCCCTCTGCTGGCTCAATCCCTGTACCCTTAGCGCCCGAAAACAACTCACAGGCAGTTGTGCCTCGCCCAGTCATGCCCCATCAGACACATTCCCGTTCCTCTTCCTTCTTCTCCTTTCTTTCAAACAAAAATAATACGCAAGACGGACAGAATCATCCCCCTCAGCGCAAACTGTCCATGCAGGGAAATACCTCAAACGGCGTTCCAGGGACGCGCCAGTCCGCAATGCCACAAACACATCAACCACAACCACCACTTCAACCACAACCACAACAACAACAACAACCACAGCTGCAGCAGCAGCAGATTCCACCAATGCATCAACAACCACCTTCTACTGCTGCCCCGTCAGTTACACCGGGCGGTGGTGGTGGTGGTGCCGGTCCCAGGAGTCCTGCCGCTCCGCCGCTTCACCCCGAGATTCGGTCCCTTGTGTCGCTCACAATAGCCCATGCACACAAGATCTATTTTTCGGGTCCTCTTATCCGGCGGATTGAAAGACAGCCAGATGGGCAGAAACCTGCAAAGGATGAAGGGTGGACTGAGGTTTGGGCTCAGCTTGGTGGCACTACGTTGAGTATTTGGGATATGAAGGAGATTCAAGAGGCCAGTCAGAAAGGCGAAGAGGTTCCTCCAGCGTATGTGAATATCACTGATGCAGTATGTGTTTTCTCTCTGCTCCGCACTTTTTTTTTTGGGGGGGGGGGGGGGGCTTTATCGATTTATTAAAATGTTCCTTTTCTCTTTATATAGTTTGTTCAAGTGCTTGGTTCGGTGACTGTCCCTGCTACTGCGACACAACCGTCGAAGCGGTTCACGAACGTCCTTACACTCAACACTGCGGGTTCTAACCTCTTACTCTTCTCTTGTCCGACAACTGCAGCTCTCATTTCGTGGGCCTCGGCCTTGAGGCTATCAGCATGGGAAAAATCGCGTTTGGAAGAGATATACACAGCTCATTTGATCAGGATCACACTGAATCGTTAGTCGCTTCCGCGTTATCACGATATACGTTCCGGTGATTTAGTTTTTATCATTCCTTTGTTGACGTTTCTAGGTCCCAACGTGACTACAACGCTTGTAAATGGAAAGTTGGAAGGGTGGGTGAGGATACGCCTTGCGGGTCAAACAGATTGGAAACGCGTTTGGATGGTCGTTAATGCCGGACATGAAGGTATCGGCGCAGGGGCCCCCACATCCAGTACCGTGCCTCCTCCAGGGCACAGAAAGAAGAGAATGTCCAGCTTATTCTCTCGCGATCAGAGTCCAACTCGGTCTAATAGCCCCGCGAAGCCACTTATCACCATGTACGCTGGGCCAAAACCAAAAGAGAAGAAGAAGGCTTTGCTGTCCTTAAGAGATATTTCTCAGTCGTTTGCTGTGTATCCGGAACGGCCCGAGTTGATCAGTAGAAGTACGTTGATCAAGTTGGAAGGGTTGTTGGGTGATGAGGAGCTGGCTCAGTCGATGAAAACGAGAGAGGGTTGGGTGTTGTTTATGCCTGAAATAGAAGGGGCGACTGGAAATCAGGCTATGGAGATGTTGAAGTGGGTTATTGGTGAGTTTGGTTTGGTTGATCTTGTTTGGGAGATATAAAACTGAGAATGTTTGGCTTTAGCTATTCATGATGCTTTTGAGCTTTACGGACGTCCGGCGACTTGGACTTGGGATCCTCGAGAACCTCCTTCTTTGATGTTTGCATACCCCGTTGGTCCCCAAAAAGATGTGAGTGGCAGTTTAGCTTCTTGGGGGTTGCATGTGACTGATTCACTGTGAAGCTACTCTTCCTTGATCGTGAAGCTGTTGAAAGCTTAGATCCCAGAGACGATCGTACTTCCGCAATTAGGTCCAAACTCCGCGAACTATTGACAGAGCGTATGCGCCAACAACAACCACAACTCGTCCCACAGCGTCCCGCACTTGCAGCTCGATCGTCATCCGAACAGGCACCCACACTTCCTCCTATATCTGTTGGTGATAGTGACTCAGCGGCCCAACAACAGAACGGAACTCCTTCTGGACCGCAGCTACCACCTTTGAGTTTCTCTGGAACCAGGACTCAGGAGAGGGCTTTGACTCCTATTACGGAAGGGGGCAGCGTTATGACGCATGGTAGGGGTATGTCCATGGATGCTGGGACTGCTGCGTCGCCTGTTGTAGCACCCCAGGCATCTCAAGTACCACAAGCACCAGCACCATCGCGAGCTACGTATGACAAATCTACTTCGCCTACGCCTGTGTTGGATCGTGGGATTGGCGACAGTCCTGCTCCTGCCAGTCATGCTTCCACAAGCAGTGTTCTAATTGCACCTGTCACTGCTGTTGATACTCGACCATCTGTTCATTCCGTCAAGCCGCCAACTAACATTGACGCTCCATCCCGAGGAGTTGATCAGAAACAGCCATCGACATCTGTCAGTCCGCATCCTGCAACGACAACAAAGTTGGAAGCAGCCTCGGGCTCAACAGCGGCCGCAGATAAGAATGCCGGCAATGCTACTACCCACAAAGCCGCGGGAGGCCTTGTTTCGCCTTACTCGCCTGTTCGATCACCTGTTGGATTGGCGTTTACAGACAGTGGTACTTCGAGTACTACTCCGAAGTCGCCAAGCGCGTCAATTTTGACTTCGCCGTATTCACATCATGATCATCCACAGGCGGATAAGATGTCGATTTTGACGTCCCCGCATTCGATACATGAGAGTCAGGAGGAGACGACTAGTCGGGATTATCCTCAGTCTTTGCAGATCCCTTCTACGAAACCTACCACCGCCGGTCAGTTGGCTACGAAGGCGTCAGCGACTGCCGGTAAACTAGCAGCGACAACACATGAACCGGATGATAATTTCTTGAATGAGGCGGGCGCATTATACTTTATGCGACAATCGCAGATAGAATCGGGTGGTAGTGGACTCAGCAACAAACCACGTCAAGTTCCCATGCCGAAATCTTCAACTGAAGACGAGGGCGGAGATAGTGATTCTTCTGGGGAGTACACAAAACCAAGTGATCCCGCTGGCAAAGGTGTGTATTTGGTTAGCTTCTGGATCGACATGCACAGGAAAAAATAACATCATCATCAACAACCAGTATCACCAGCTATGAATAGTCAGCGATCACCGCCTGTTCGGCAGGGGACCCCGATGTCGTTTATGGAACGATCGCCACGAGCCTCCACTTCGTCGCCTACTTCCGCTACAACTTCCCCTACTATTGCTGCTAAGACAACGCCTGTCGCACCGTTAAGGGTGAACCCGAGTCCAGGGAGTGATCGGGGGAATGCCAATACAACGGGTCCGTTGTCAGCAACCGCGACATCATCAGGCCGGGCTGGCCTGGGACGTAAACCTTCCGGCGCACGTGCTCAGGCAACTTCCCGAACCCCTTATAATAGCGCTCCTGGCCTTTCTGCATCTCACCAACTCACTGAAGAAGAAGAAACTGGCGACGACGAACTGAAAATGCAATCATCGATTACTTCCGCATCTAGTCGTGCTCCTACTGCACCCACTCAGGCTCATGTACCACTTTCATCGCCGAAGCCGTCGCAACCGAAGCCACCGGCGTTTGTGAAGAATCTCGAGGAGCAGGGAGAGGTTGGGGAGGCGGATGAAGATGTGTTAGCGGCATTGTCGTATCTTAATGTTGCGGATGAGCCACAGGGATTGGCTGGCAGGGGAGGTGGTGGTAGTGGTAGTAGTGGTAGTGGCAAAGTGGAGCCACTGAAGGTTGCCACCCAGGGTAGGTTGGGTGGAGGACTTGCAGGAGAACGAGCGTCACATTCAACATCAAGCGTTTCGGATTCGGCGGCAGGGCCACAATTCAAATCTTCATTTGCGCCATCCACGTCTGCTGCGAAACGTAAAGCCAAGGCTCAGGCGCAACAGGCTGCTCACCAGGCTGCTGTGCATAAACCTGGAAGGGCGAATGGAAGGAAGTCGAAGGCTACTGGAGGTTGGAATGATAGTACGGACGAGGAAGAAGAAGAGGAAGAAGAGGAAGAGGAGGAGGACGATGATGACGATGAGGCGGATTCGGATGGTAAAGTTCTCCCGCCGAGGATGCAACAGAATGCAGGTGCTACTAGGCCTTCAGTATATGGGCAGCTTGCTGGAGACGCTCCTCCATCCCATTTACGACCTCCTCGCACGTTGCCTCAACCGCCTACAGCTCGAGCTGGTGAGTCATTCATTCGACTTGAAATCTTTCTTGATGACAACGTGACATGTGTTCACTTGACACCTATTTTTGTTTCAGGCACCGACGACCAACATAACCTCTCTGGACGACGCGCACCCTCGGATACTTATTCGGATCGGCGCACGTATTACGATGATGGAACGCAAATTCGCACTCAGGCAGAATTCCCTCCTCCTGGTGCTGCGCGACAGTCTGTGTGGAGTCAGGTTTTGGACCCTGGAAAGAATGTTCATCCGATCGACCAACCACAGAAAGATACTTTCGTGCGGCTGGATACCTCGGAGACTATGACCAAGGCGTTCACTCCCCAAGGGCTGCTTTCTGCTGGGTTACAAGATAAGCAGGACAGGTCTGCGAAGAGGCAGGAGGAACTCGCGAGAGAGACGGGTGCTTCGCTGATTAATGTTCCTAACAAACCGCCCCCGCCTCAGACTGGCTTGCTTGGTGCCATTACTGCACACGAGAGGGAGAGGAAGAGGGAAGGAGGGGTTGGTGCTGCGTTGACGGAGAGGGAAAGAGAGAAGAGGTTGGCAGAGGAGAGGCAGAGGAGGTTTGATGACCAGCAGAGACAACAGTTGGAGCAAATGCAGCAGGGCGGGTCTATGTATGGTGGTTATGGATATAACCCCATGATGAACCCCATGATGATGGGCATGAATCCGATGATGATGAACCCCATGATGGGTGGCGGGATGACCCCGATGATGACTGGAGGAGGGATGAACCCTATGATGACGGGTGGAGGGATGAATCCTATGATGACGGGCGGAGGAGCGAACCCTATGATGGGATATCCTAATATGCTAAGCCCTCAACAGATGTTCGCAGCCCAACAGGCTGCAGCCGCTGCGTATCAGCAAGCGATGATGGCGTTCTCAGTTGCAGGGTCGCAAGCCGGCGGAGAGGGAGGAGGGAACCAGCATGGGAACGCGCCCATGGGGCAAAATATGACGGGCGGAAACATGTCTGGGTTTGACCCCAGGATGTCGATGATGGGAATGCCGATGATGGGTGGTATGGGCATGGGCATGGGCATGGGCATGACACCGACCATGACTGGGAACTTTGATTCGAGGCTTCCGCCTGGTACCGGTGGTTCGCCCTTGGGGGGTCCTGGTGGTATTGGTGGTGAAAACGGCGGACTATTGCCGCCTGGCGGGCACGAGCGATTCTCGTCGTCACAGACCAGCTCACCCGTTGGACGAGGGTCACCATTGGCCCGGCCGACGGACAGCAGTGAACGTCCTACTACTCCCAAACACTAGGTATGATGTACCTAGCCGGGTTTCTTTTGTTTCATCCTGGTGTCGGACAGTATCACGGACATATCTGTGTCAATTTTTTTTCATTCATATGCTAGATATCTTTTGCCCTTTTCTTGCTCTTGCTTGCTATACCTTCTCATTGTTGTGCATTGGCAGCCTGTTGAATAGTCGGCTTTATCTTGAACATTGCCTTCACCCACTTGAATTGCCCTGCTTTCAACATGAATTGGCCACAAAAAGTTCTCCTATCCGGAATATATCCGTTTTTTTCGTTGCCATACGCCACATTAATACCCTTTAGTTTTACCGGATAGCTTTAAGAGCGTTGAAAGGGCCATACCTGTCCTATTCTCAGGGAAGGCACAGCCATTGAACTGCCAGCGATGGCCCTTGAACGTTTGAACGTTTAGTTTGGGCTACATGTGCATCGTGTGAATTCTCACGACCTCCAATATTTCCGAGTCTGTTCTTGACCTTTCTCCACAAACATGACTCCATTGCCCCCTGAACTTCCGGAGAGACTTCAAGATGACACCCGAGTACACGCTGTGAGTGCGTATAATATCTGCTTGAGGGTCGAGAGTTCTCTTCAGCAGGCCGTCAAAAACGGCGAAAATGTTGGGAATGACATCGTTTACGTTCGGATCCTTGGCTATCTTATACACTTTGTGCCGACGGATCTGGGTTTGAGAGTGGTCGTCACTGAGATCTTCTCGGCCAAGTCAGATCGAGCCCTTCTCGATGTTGGGAAGATGTATTTCGATCATTATATCAGGGCGTGTGCGTTCCCAAATCTTCTTATTCGATGTGCCATCTGACGCGGTGATCAGTTCGTGCCAACAAGGGCCGCATACCAACACCGTCCAATCATGCATCTCGTCCCTCATTTGATACAGTGGCAGATATGCTCAATGACACCTTGAAGGATGCTCCTCAATCACATTCTACCGCCAAAAAACATGTCAGCATTGCTCTCTCTGGTCACTGATTTTCACTCACTCCTACTGATCAGGCCCTTTTTCGCGATGGATATCGTTGTGTCGTGACTGGAAAATACGACATAAGCTCGGTACTGGTAATTAAAGAGCTGAGAGAGAAATTGAATGCGGACCGCAATCTGAAGACGGATGGGACACAATGTGAACACATATTTGCCGAGTCTACGAACCAGGACATTGAACTGGGCTCACCCAAAGTATGTCCCTATTCACCCGCTTAATTTTGATGACAATATTTTGCATATAGCGGGAGTATGCTGCGACGATGTGGGCGGTCATGGTCCGCTTTGGCTATACACAACTTCCTGACGATTTGAACGGTTCCAATGTCCACCGTTTAGAAAACGTGATGACTGTGGTTCCTGGATTTCATTTAGTCTTCGATCAACTAAAGGTTTGGCTTGTTGCAACAGTGCGTCTGGCACAACCTTGCTCATTTGACTGCCGCTAACTTGTTATACGGTGACGCTCCTCAGAATGTGGAGGACAAGTACAAGCTTGAAGCCGCAGAGCCCTTCATCCTAAACGACTATCCGGAATACGTTACATTCAAGACACCTGATCCAGTCAAATTTCCGGTTCCATCTGCAGTCTACCTTGCCATTCATGCTGCGTGCGCCCAGGTCGCTCATTTATCTGGAGCTGGTGCCTGCATCGACAAATTCTACCGAGACATGGATGACAGTACGACACTCGATCCGAACGGCGCCTCTGCAGAGATGTTAGAACATGCCATTTTTGAACTACAGGCGGCTGGACGCCCAATCACTGCTTGAGGAGGGACGCCGGATATACCTTTTCTTTCATACCACCCCAAAATATTTTGTACACTTCCTGTGAAATCAACCAGGTCTGAGCAGCTTGAGTATGATCTTGAATTGCCTTTTAAACATCACTAGGGGTCCCTGTAATCCGCTAATACTTCGTTCTATTTTAGAAGACGGGGTGGAGATGGGTGCGTGGTAGTGTTGCCGTCAAAGTGAAGTGGGTTCGGGGTGAACTTCGCCTCGGTTCGCTGACGTAACACTTCGGTTGTCAACGAGTTGGTTCGGATCTCGAATAGTAAACCTTTTATGACCGTCAATAGTGCGATATAATATCGCATTGGCAGCCTGTTGACTAGCCAGCTTTATCTTGAACATTGCCTTCACCCACTTGAATTACTCCGCTTTTAACATGAATTGGCCACAAAAAGTTCTCCTATTCGGAATATATCCGTTTTTTTTTCGTTGCCATACGTCACAATAATACCCTTTAGTCTAATTGGATAGCTTTAAGAGCGTTGAAAGGGCCATACCTGTCCTATTCTCAGGGAAGGCACAGCCATTGAACTGAGTCAGCAATGGTCCTCGAACTCTTGAACCCGACTCACCCTCGCAATTCCTTGTACATGAGTTGTGTACCTACTCCAATGAGTGGAACATCTCTGAGGCACCTCGTTCGTGGCTACCTATCGTAGACCAGCGAATAACGCACCCGTAGGTGAAAATGGGTGTTAAGTCTCTGTGGACGCTCTTGGCCCCTGTTGGCCGTCCTATACTGTGCGTATCTCGAACCAACAGTATTTATCCATTATTTATCCATTATCAATACCATTCACTTAGGTTAGAAACAGTTGAGGGGAAGGCCATGGCTATCGACTCAAGTATATGGATTTACCAGTTCCAGGCGACGATGCGAGATAAGGAAGGACGCGCCCTCCTCAATGCTCACGTTCTTGGTTTTCTCCGACGCATTTCAAAACTATTATTCTATGGTATTAAACCGGTTTTCGTGTTTGATGGGGGGGCGCCTGCTTTGAAGAGGTCTACTTTAAACGAGAGGAAGAAGAAGAAGAGCGGTGCCTCTCTGAGCCATGCAAAAATCGCTGAGAGGCTACTGGCTGCGCAGATGAGGAAAGAGGCGCTGAATCATGCTCAGTATGTCGTGTTAGGCGTACCCTTCTCTATTATAATAGACTAATCCTATCCGTTAGGAGCAAAAAACCTTCTAAAGGAAAAGGGAACGAAAGAAACAGGCCCCCTGGTGATATCGCTCTTGATGAAAATACTGTCTACCTCGAGGATATTGATGACTCTGCGCCAAAGACTCCCGCGAAGCCAAAGCCAGCTACGCCCTCGTCGACCTCAAAGAAGAACAAGTATCATGACCATGACCCATACCGACTTCCTGAGGTTGACATGGACGAAGTTGTCGCCAAGGCCACAAGAGCCAGCGCACCTGACCCCCGTCTGGCAACCGAAGATGAACTTCGTGCATTTATCGAAGAGATGCGGCCTGAAGATTTCGACATAACATCTCCCGAGTTCCGCGAATTACCAACGGAAGTACAATATGAAATCATCGGTGACTTGAGGTTGAGGTCTCGCCAAACGTCACACGCACGTTTGCTGAAGATGCTTCGGATGGCTCCCACCCCACTGGACTTCTCGAAACAACAGATCATTAATTTAAAGCAGCGGAACAATTTAACACAACAGCTGCTAGCTACCACCGATAGTATCGGAAGTGCTCACTTAACAATACCTGTGCGGATTGCAAGTGAGAGGAATAGGCAGTATGTATTGACCAAAAATGAAGGTGCAGAGGGGGGATGGGTACTTGCGATTCAGGACAAAAGGGGCGCGGCGCCAGAGAACCCTATCATGATTGATGTGGAGGAGGTAAAGGGCAAGGAAAAGGCAGATAGTGATGATGACGCCGACATGGAGGAAGTTGATACGTGAGCTTAACGATGCCCTGTTCTCGCATTTGCTGAAATTCTTAATACCAGCACAAACGCGGCGGATCCTGACCTAAGACAATACCAAAGAGAAATGGCGCTCTCTGCCATTGCTGGGCAACGTTCTCCGAAGAAAGCAGCCCCCTCGAGCGCTAAACCCATCAGTCGCGGCAAGAACGCGAAACCTTTGTTCGAGTTCGATGACGACGACGAAGACGCAGAGATTATACACCAAGCCATGCAGCGAATTGAGGACGAAGAAGATGAAGAACTCGCACTTGCCATCCAGGAATCCCTCGACCAAGCCAAAATATCACAGCTCGGAACTCCGATTAAAAAATCGCCCTTCAAACATACGACGGAATCCTCGGTAGCTGGCGGTTTCTCAAACGCTCGTCGACCTTCCACGGAAGTAGACATCTTCACGCCTTCAGGCTTAGAAACAGCTTTAGCCTTCGCAGGAACGGGATCTTCTAGAAGCGCTGTAGGTCGAAGAGTTTCTGGGTCGGAAGACAGGGCCAAGAGCTCCTTCGGGACACCCACCCTTCTTTCCTCCCCACGAGCGCTCCCGACGTCCGCTCATCCAGTACTTCATGTTGGTGAACATCCCCTCTCACACCAACCTATTCAACCCCTTGGTGACCTGTCCTCTCCTGCTACACCACTTGTTCCAGTGATTTCTGGCTTTGAGGCGTTGACTGATTCCGAAGGGGATGATGAAATGGAAGAAGTCGAGGTTCCTATTCCAGTTCCCTTTGCGGAAAGGCAGACAGAACTACAAGCAGAGGGCAGGGCAGACAAGTTAGCAACCTCGGCTACGACCACACAACCACCTAGTGAAAGCGAGAGTGAAGATGAAGACATGGAAGAGGTCAAAGTTGATCTACCCAAAGCATTGCCTGCGCAGGAGCTCACCCAACTGAGTCCAACGCCCCGACAAAATACCCTCGAAGATTCACCTCCAACAGCGGCTGCAGTTGACTCCACCGATGCTCTCAGCATCTTCCTCCCTCCTCCGCTCGATAGCTGCAACAAGAGCCCTCTCTTCACATGGTCTAGGTCACCGTCGCCTTCCCGTCAGCCGGAGGAAACAACAGGCCTTAGTGAATCCACGTTAATCAGTGATGTCGCCCTTCATGAACCTGATCCAACAGGAGAGCAAACAAACGCTGAAAACGAGCAACCCGCGGAGGAACACTGGGATGCAGCAAATGAGATGGATCTATATGCTGAAGAAGGCGAATTTGCGAGATTCCTTTCGCGGGTTAAAGGGAGGGAACTGGATGATGTCAGGAAGGAGATTGATGACGAGATCAAGGTACTAAATGAGCAAAGAAAAGCCGCCATGAGAGACTCTGAGGATATCACACAACAAATGATATCCCAAATCATGGTACGTCTATCTTAGAGTCTTTTATTACCACTAAGTTCGAACGAATATACAGACAATGCTGAGACTATTTGGCATACCTTATATCACGGCACCAATGGAGGCCGAAGCTCAGTGTGCCGAACTCGTCTCGTTGGGCCTTGTAGACGGCGTAATTACCGACGACTCTGACGTATTTCTCTTTGGGGCGCAAAGGGTGTACAAGAACATGTTCAACCAGTCGAAGACGGTTGAGGTGTTCCTTCTCAGTGATCTTGAGAGGGAGTTGGGTTTGGATAGGGATACGCTTGTTCGATTGGCATACCTTTTGGGGAGCGATTATACCGAGGGACTCAGTGGCGCTGGGCCCGTCGTAGCAATGGAATTGTTGAAGGAATTTCCTGGAAAAGATGGGTTGCATAAGTTTGCGGACTGGTGGAGGAGGGTGCAGGAAGGCAAGGACAAGGAAAGCGAGAGCAACACAAAGATCAGAATACAATTTGTGAGCGATACTCACACCCCAAATCTACTTGTTACTAACCACCAGACAGAAAAAGAAATTCAAGGACCTTTATATACCTGCAGATTGGCCCAACCCTGCAGTAGTCAGTCTTATCCTGACGTCCTTCAGCAATGCCCTGACGGTTTTTAATAGCGCGACGCATATTACCATCCGGCGGTCGATACCTCCGAAGAGCCCTTCAAATGGGGGCTACCTGATCTCGATGCCCTTCGTGCGTTCTTCCACCAAGAACTCGGGTGGGGGGAAACGAAGGTCGATGAGCTGTTGTTACCCATCATCCGGAAGATGAACAAAAGACATACAAACGCTTCCGGCACTGCGTCTGGAATGCAAGGTAGCCTCTCAGAATGGGTCAGCACACACGCAGGAAACAGAACTGCGGGGAATATGGCACCGAGAAAAAAGGAGGTCTATACGAGTCATCGTTTGCAACAAGTCGTTGCGGATTTTAGGAAAAGGAGGAAGAATGGATCGGTGGGCCAAAGTCGAAGTAGAAGCGGTAGTGGTGACGAGGATAAGGTATCAAAGAGTGAGGCTGAAGTTGCGAGAAAGAGGCAGAAGAGAGCAAAACCAGGTCCGTCTCGAGGACGAGGCGGTAGAGGCAGGGCAAGGGGCAAGGGTAGAGGAAACGGGAGAGCCACGAGCGGTCGGAAGGGCAAGGCGAAAGACGACGAGGACTATACCGACGAGGCATCTAGCGATGCGACCCAGGATACTCCAGACCAGACACAAATTGTTGAAGCGCGGCCTCGCCCGAGACCTCGTCCTGTCAGACGACGCAGCCCAACTGCAGGAACTGATACCTTGAACGTAATGGATACTGTGGAGTAAATATGGCACATAACATTTAAAAACCGTCCCTCAGCTTTCAGGACTCAAACCTCCGTTTCTGCAATATTAAGAGAATGTTTTTTTCACCTCGGCGTCACAAGGTTTTAGTCAACCAGGATGACGATCCTTCGACAAGAGTTTAATGTTTACCCCTCGCCAACTTTCCACCACCCATCTTATGCTCAGCCCTAATCACCTCTGCTGGGTCAGATGATAGACCATATTTCCCTGGTTCGCCTTGTATTTTTCCATCATTCAAAGTTTCGTAATGGCACCTTATTCGTCAGTCTCGACCATCAACTGGCGGGCCCACGTTCCATCACCTAACTTGGGATTTATAGGATTGTCAATCTTGAGAGCCCCAGCCAGCTGGATAACCAGGCTTGGGCCGGGTTCCCCACACAATAACTTGTTACTTCTCCATAGTTGCAATCTGAGAACCTTGACTGATAATCTTGAGCTTGAACTTTCACTTTAAGGTCCTGATACGAACTATTCAAAACTACACCAGGACAGATTGGCTTGCTGCGGGTTTGTACCATCTGTATATTTGTATTTGCAGTCGTAAAAATGCACAATAAACCCGGAATGAAAAACCTTGTGGTGTAATCAATTGTGGTTGCGTTGGATTCTGTGGGTGCTTGTGGGTCCAATTGTTACCCTTGTTGTTCCTTGTCTGACACCCATTTAAAGGTCCAACCACCCTAGCGGGGGCCCCCATCTCTTACCCTCACTCGGATTCAGGAGAACCCAGAATACAACAATATAGTAACCGCACTCCACAGAGATAATCTATCGCGGAAATCGACCGGTGGTAATAACCCCGGTTAATCCTGGCCCACTGTCACCAGTTCCTAACAGGAAATGACTAATGTACATGAACCCTGCTTCTCTCAGATTAACCCACTGTCCCCATATCTCAAAGCCGTACAAAGTCCAAGCCAAACCGGTTCCATTTCTAAAAAAAAAGGACGCTTGACAAGAAATGACTCATGGCTGCATGAATCCTGCTTCTCTCAGATTAAAAATATACCGTCATCATTGTTGTTTATCTTACAAATCGTGAGGGGATTGAAACCATACATGGCGTGGCCGCCGCCGCAAATTCAGCGAACTCTCAAACAGTACATATATAGATAGGGTCCTTGCGGACGGGGATAACAACTACCCCGTAGTATCATTCATGGTTACTGGACCACTACCGATACCTGACCTCCCTCTAGACCCTGGGTTGCTTGAACTCCGGGAAGAAGAGGCAAATTTTTTCAGGGTGCTGACCGGGATTCAAAGTGATGAGGAACTCAAGCAGCATATAGTCGATGTTTCTGCTAAAGCATATCAGGTGAGCGATTCGCCAAGCCTTTGAAGCAGGCAGGGTGCTGAGCTCAGAGGTAACTGGGGTGGGTATTAGAAACACAATTACCCTTGTATTCGTGGATTTAGGTTTACCAGGTGCCCTACCCACTGGTGTTGGCCCAAACAGAGTGACTGGCTAACCTTACACCTTTTAAGGTCGAGGATTTCTCGATTATCGGCATACCAGAGGGTCTTAAGCCTTCGCCAGAAGCGGCCTGATGCCATCCTACTTGATGCTGCTTGTTGCTGTGAGTACCCATATCTCGATAGGCAATTCCCACACACGATTGAATCTATCCCAGTTGGAAATGACCTGAGGAAGGCTGTGTTTGACGGTTGGCCAATAAAGAATGCGATTGCATTAGACTTGGAGTCAAGTAAGGTTAATCCGTATAGGTCACTCGCTATTCCACAACTGATAGTACCCTGCAACAGTACTCTGGCAATATGGCCACGAACTATTCAAGTCGACACCTGAATCCTTCCCTGCGGGTTTTGTATGCGGGGATGCCTTTGACTCGAGTGTCATTCAGCCTCGTGAACCATTCTATGAGCCTCCGGCGACGTCTCGCCCTCAGAATCTCCTGTCTTTGGGCACTCTCACACCTCTTCAAGGTCACATCTCGGCCATCCATGCTTCGGCGTTCTTCCATCTGTTCAACGAAGAAACTCAAACAGAATTGGCGAGGCGCCTCGCGTCACTCCTGTCGCCCGAACCAGGTTCTGTCATTTTCGGGGGTCACAGAGGGACACCCGTTCAGACAGCCACAAGTGATCTTTTGAGGCACACGATGTGGTGTCATAGCCCAGAATCATGGCGCGATTTATGGGATGGACAAATATTTAAGAAGGGAACAGTGAGAGTTGATGCAGTGCTCGAAGATGTGAACAGGAAGGATCTCTCCCTTGACGACGGAGGCAAAATGTACTGGCTAGATTGGTCTGTCACTAGATTATAGATCAAACTTGAGTGGGTATTTTACGCTCCTGTAAGACGCTATGAGCCCAAATTTATGTCATTTCCTCCTGGAACATGGCATGGTCATCCACCCCGTCGAAAGTTGGTATTGAGCGTCGCACACCAACGTGTCGGTCTGACCCTGAAAAGGCTTGGGTCAATGGCCGTGACTGTTGACGCCTTGAATATGCGTTAAGGGACGTGCATTGCGTATTATTCTGGCCTCACTATCATGTCGATTCTCTCTGGGGCCCAAAACGTTGTCATAAATTACTCCAAACTGATCAATCAGGTATCTTGCGAATCCAAAGGGGCTGGTAGGTGGATTAGTTTCTCAGTAAGCTTTTAAACCTGCATTTTAAATATCAGCTACTGGCAGGTTTACAAACGTTGCTCGAAGCCTCGATCCCGGGGGCCGCCCACGATTCTTCAGAACGTTACCCTCCTCCTATATGCCATCCAGGGACACGTAGAGGCTACATCGAAAGGCTCACGCAATGGGGGTTGAATACTGGCAACCACTTTGATCGTATTACATGGTTGAAAGGTCCTGCTGGCGTCGGCAAGTCAGCTATCGCACAATCATGCGCTGAAGCTCTGAACTCGAAGGAGAGGCTTGGTGCAGCTTTCTTCTTTTCCCGACCCAATCATCGAGATGATCCAGACCGCTTCTTCACCTCCCTTGCCTACCAACTCGCGGATAGATACGACACCTATGGCACCTTTCTGGACCGCGAGATCCGTCGCAGACCCACCCTTGTGAAGAAATCACTGCCCCACCAGTTTCATGACCTATTTGTCGCTCCATTTGCCGACCCTGCTGTCAAGGAAGAGACCGTTAAACGGGTCATCATCGTTTGGTGGGCTTGATGAATGCGCCCGCATAGGAGCTCAAGTGGACATCCTTCAGATTATTGGGGAATCAGTTCGGGCGGGGACCACACCCTCCCTCTGGATTTTCCTCAGCCGCCTTGAACCTATGATCATTGCGACATTTGACCTGCCACACGTCAAGTCCGTATCTCAAATAATTGATCTCCCAGTATCTCAGGATGTTGACAGGGAAATCCTGCTATATCTGGCGGACAATCTCCAAAGAATTGGGCACATGCACGCTCTTGTGCTAGCATGGCCTTCTGAGGAGGAAGTCTGGACCCTTGTAGACTTCTCTGCTGGACTGTTTGCTTGTGCTCATGCCATTATCTGTTTTGTGGGTACAGATGACCCGGCTGGACCTGTAGGTCAGCTGGATGCTGTCCTTCAGCTGGCAAAGCGCTCAATCGCGACTGGTAGTAGCCACCCCTCTCGGGATTGAACGATCTCTACGCCCTCGTCATGGAACGTGTACCCCCTACAATGCTCCAAATCGTACAATGCATTCTTCTAGCAACACGTATGCCCCGCATCCGATCTGCAATTGACAATGCCAACTTGCTCGGTTTATCTGAACCACAGTTTCGAAATGCATGCCGGTGTCTCCATTCCGTTATAGCGATTTGGGGAGGCAGCGACCCCACGGTCGTATTTTACCATGCTTCTTTCGTGGACTTTCTTGAGGATCCCATCAGATCCAAGCACTTCTCTATACGGTCCGATACCGCGGTGGTACTGTCGGGTGAGACTTTGAGCCGGTTGGACCAGATCTGGTTGGCCTTGATTCTCGTGGTAGGTGTTACTTTGATGATAGATGTGAGGCTTTCTGAGTATCACCTGGTCAGGTGGCTATGCCCCTGGTCTCAATATTATTACCTGGCCAGGAGAGCGTGAAACACATGAGTGGAATTGCTATTATAATCTCACCTCGACTATCTTCCATCTTCTCTCTTCCGTTCATCTAAGTCACGATGCACAAGCCTCGTGTACTTTACTGGACCTTGACTTCAGGAAATTTTACTTTGGCTCCCAATGGGTGTCGCATAGTCGCACAGCTGCGCAGATGGAATTACTAATGCGAAACGTAAGGAACGCTGAGGGCCTGACTGTACTGTATAGGCTTCACTTACGCCCGTCCCAGCTACGCTCGCGACTGAAGTTGCTTCGTCCTAACATTCCCCGAAACTTGCTCGCGTCTGCCCGATCTAGAGACCCTCCCGGCTACTATACGATTGGACATGGAGATAAAAAGGCACTGCTGATGGTAAACTCAAATAATTCGATTCTAGTTTAGCCGTTCTCCCCTCGGCGCCTCAAGAAGTGGATGAAGCACCTATAGGAGGTGCGTAACATCTTTGGGTAGATAACACAAAATGAATGGCGCTTTTCAGGAATCTCAAAAGGCAGAGAAAGCGTTGTTGGCATGACTCAGATCCCAAAGAAACATTTTCAATTTTCCGGACCGAGGCTTCATTGAGGCGGCAGCCTTGGTGTAATGTCGTTGCATGATGGGTAGCTCCCGCCCTTGTTTTCGTCGAGCTTGCCCGCTTTGAACGCATGTCGCGAGTTAAAATACAAAAAGATCACGACGTGGGGAGGTACTATTTTATCGGACCTGCAGCCATCCATTGGTTTACCTCCTGGGTTGCGCCCAGCCGGCTAATATGGCGAGCAGGGCTTGTGCGCCTGGATTTAAAATTTATGTATTGTCATCTCCTTTAACCTTTCCCCCTCTGAATCATCCTGCCTGTGCTGTGTCACTTGACATTGTGGTAATACGTACTATCATCCGTGTAGCTTCACGGACGTGTGTTGATGCTAAATGAGGGCACCTGTACTTCCACTTGACATGCCCTCAAAAAGCGTGAAAACAATCAGAAGAGGGGATCAGACTTAGGGCAGTAATAAATATTGGTGAAAGATATTGCATTGAGACTGGATATCCAGGGAGGGTATTGTGATCGGGAAGTGAGGTGGATGATAAAGATATCTAAAGAACGATAAAATCAGGAATGCAACAATTCTCAGAAGAAAAGGAACAAAGGAGCCGAGGAATGACAGAGAGCACACATTGGTCACGAGGGAGTGTAAAAGAGTAAACTCAGGGTAACTCAAAAAGACAGCAACCGACGGATTGGGGCCGATCAGCAACTAAAGGACTGTAAGTGTATTACTATATATCAAGGCGTTTCTACACAAAACATAGTAAGTAGGTGAGTATGAACATTGGGAAGAATGGGCTTACGGATTATGTACAGCTTCCAGAAAACGGGATAAGGAGCGTGCTGGAGGACGTTCAGTCCTCGTCTGGAATTTCTTGAATATCCGAGGGTGTGCTGTTAGTGTCTGACGCAGCTTTTGTGACAGGGACCGTCTCAAGGAGGTTGACGATTTGTTCAATATCGGTGCCGTCGTGTTTAGCTGCCAGAGCAGCGAGCTTGTCGGTAACAGGATCAGTATCTTCAACAGCAGAGGTAGATCCACCGGGGCTTTCTTCGTGCTCTTCTTGGAGTGGTGGAGAGGGGACGTCCTTGTCGTGTGTTATGATTTCGTCCTCGGATACGACTACTTTGACTTCAGGTTCGACGACAGTAGAGTCATCCGGACGATCCTCTTCAACCGCAACAACCTCAACTGCAGCTTCGGGCTTGGTAGGTTGCGGAACCTCCTCCACTGCAGGTTCTGGCTCGGTAGGCTGAGGGACCTCCTCCACTGGCTTTTCCTCTTTGGTAGTTGCCGGTGCGGAAAACACGTCTCCCTCTGCTTCATGAGTGGGACTCGCTGCCGCGGGGGCGGCGACTTCCTTCACAGATGTAGTAACTGGGGTCTCTTCGGCCTTCTGCTTTCTTGAAGGTGTCGCGGGGACCTTGCCTCCAGAGCTCGGTGCAACTCGTGTAGCGGGTTTCGGCGAAGTGGCGGTCTTCGCGGTGGTCGTAGGTTTCGTTGGTTGAACCGCAGCGGGAGAACGCGTACGTGATAGTGATGCAGCAGTAGGCTTGCTTAACCGATCCAAGGCATTACCAGTTACCACTTTCTTGGGTAACGTCGGTACCGGTGATGGTGCACCTCGTGCTCGGGCGAGTGATGCAGCCGTAGGTGCATAGAGTCCCGAGGATCTTGAAGGTGTACTAGTTGTCCGCGAGGGTGTTCTCGGTCGAGCAGGGGTAGTGGGTGTGGGTTTGACGGTAGCCTTTCCAAGAGATGATCGGCCTGTGAGCTGTGGCTTGAGGGGTTGGGTCGGAGGGGAAGAAGCTGGCACCGCTGCGGGTTTTGCAGGAGTCCTGGTAGCGCTTACAGATCTAACGGTTGTCTTAGGCGCGGTAGCTGATACAGTACGCCGGGTTGTTGTTGTAGTAGCTGCGGGTTTGGATGGTGTGCGAGTTTGTGATGATGGTGCGGATTTTGGGACTGCAGGTTTGTCCTTGACCTCGAGTTCTGGTTGGGTGGGGGCAGGCTCCGCAGAAACTTCAGGCACTTCAGGCTTTGGCTCTGAGTTGCCATTAGTCGTCGGCTCGGTGGGAGTCGGAGGTTCTATTGTGGTGGGTAGGGGTTCAGGCTCAATCACGGGGGATTTGAAACGGTAAGAGGACGGGGGGGATACAGCTGGAGTGGCGGCGGTCTCGATGACGGATTTTGGGGGCCACTCTCGTTTCTCCTTGACCTCCTCTCTCGCAGAGTCCCCTGTTGTGTGCGAAACGACACTCGAGCTCCTTGACGGAAGTGAAGCTGCAGAAGGCTGACTTTTCAACTGTTTTTCAAATCGGCCGATCAAATTCGCGACACTTTGACGAGGACGTTCATCTGGCAGAGGCCTAATGAGTATCGAGGGGGTTGATGAGCAGAAGTGGGACGCGACAACGAAACGATGACACGTACATTGGCCACTACAATGAGGGGAACAAAGAGTAACGAATGGTGGAGTCGGTGCCGACAAATAGCCAAAGTACGGAACAAGGCGTGCTATGTCTGTGTAGGTGGTGGTAAGTAGGAAGAAGGAACTGCGATGACCGAGCACTAAGTACGGTGCCTAAATTAGGAAGTCCACGTTACAGTAGGTTACAGCCCATCATGCATCATGCATCAGCACAGGAACAAGATCGTCTCAGAGTTGCAAAGTAATCATCTTGTAACTAAGTTAAGTATCCAAGTCATACAAATATGTCATGGTAACCATTGTCTCAACATCTGGCCCAACTCCAGACCCGTGTGTCCGCCCCAAAAATGCGACGCATTTTGAATTTCCACGATACGAAAGCGATCACTACCGGGTGCAACCTTCTTTAATTGTTCCGTCCATCCCCTGTAGCTTGAAATGCTAGTGAATTCGTCCCTGTCACCATAAAGAACAAGGACATTTGAACGATCATTTTTCAATAGATCTTCAAGCCGCGCTTGGTAGTGAGATGTCCGGAACAACGTCAACCATCCTCGGGGACCTAATGGGTATGAAAGAAGGACATGCGACGTCTTGACGGGCACAGGTAGGACAGGATGTAGAGACGTTATCAAAGCTCCATGAGAGTATCCCTAATGTAAGGCAGTCAGCTAACGCCTTTGTCTCTTCTTAAAATACTAACAATCAGTACCACGGAGGTAATGTTCTTGATCTGGCTCAAAGCCCACTGGACAATAGCTTTCAAATCCTCGGCCTCGCTGAAACCAGTGAAGGAAGAGAAACCTGTGGATTTTCCGACGCTCCTCGAATTATAACGAAGTATGTGGTATCCCCCCTCCAATAACGTGTTAGCAAGAGAGGCGAGGACCCTGTGGAGGGATTGTCAGCGTTTGTCCAGGGTCCTTAATTAGATTAGGTGTCTTACGGGTCGTTTTTCTGTCCTCCGAGCCACGACCAGGGATGAAGACAGACAGCTAACTTCTGATCCCTGTCCCCAGATTCAAGAGATGTAATCAGGTCAACTTCGAGAGAGACACCAGTGGACAAAGTAACGATCATCTGTCGTATGTCATAATTGGTGGTATCCCGCGACATGGTGGCCCTCAGCAGGTGAACATAACCGTTCACGACGATGGTTGTCTTCGACACGTTGTGAGGGAAAACGTCATTATCCTATTCGGGCCAGAAAGATAGAGCCAATAGCGGACTTTAAAAACTTTGATCGCTTATGATGCACACCTTCAGTCGAAGTTCACAAAAACTGGTTTCCTCAGAAATCGTAGGAGATTCGTTGTTCTGAATTTCGTACCGAAGTCAAAGTACCCATGTGAGCAAGAAAAACCCCATTGTGTTGATGTAATGCAAGAGGCAACTGACAAAGCTTGAAAAGTAACAAATACCTCCGTGGGCCAAAGGGAGCCGCACACCACCCTTGGTCCACCAATAGCCGTGCTCACACAAGGTCCTAAACAAATCTCATCAATCCCTTGCATTAGAGCTACGGATTTGGCACTCCTTGCTATGAGGTTTCCAGTTGCGCCTACCTTTTGCGAATACCTTTTTCAGCTTTCTCGCCGGGCCACCGAACACCGTGTCCAAGCACGCCATCAGAAAATGCGCATACTACGCCTGATATAATTACTGGTCCTTACGGCCAGCTGCCGCAATCTCCCAGATGCCTTTGTGCTCCGTTTTGAACGCAGAGATCAACTCGGCGAACAACCACCCCGAAGGTTTTTTCGTAACCCGTCTAGCTTCAACATTGGCTGAGACGACCGATATTTTCCCGATCAGTTAATAACAGGTTTTCCCCATGCGCCTAAACACCTTCGGTGCCTTTTTCATATTATTAGAGCGGCAGGATGATCGGCACCCGTACTTACTCCTTTGCAAGTGCTTGCGTGGAGATAAGTTGACCAGGAGTGTGTTTGCTACTCCATCCACCAAGTCCGTGAGGTCACGGTTCGCTGCCTCATCATTTTTCGGCTGTCTTTGGGCAAAAATTTGTACGCGGTAACACTGAAACGCGCAAGTAAATGCTCTCTTCCCCGTAGAGTGTCTGCCGGGTGGTACGTCTTGGTCATTCACCTCTGTTCGCAACGACCAAAGGAGCGGAAGTGAGGTCTACGAACGATATAAAAGCCTCTCATTGCAACCACAAGAACCATAACCTACAACCAGTAGATTATTACTCCAACAGCTACATATTTCAACCATGCAATTCACTACTAGTGCTCTCGCTCTCCTCGCTTCTGCTCTCTCTGTCATCCCCGCGATGGCTTCAACCCCTGCCCCCAGTGTCCTCAACTTTGACACTCGCTTCGACGACCCTAAAGGCACCTTGGGCAGTACTCTCTGCCCGGTTGTCGGAGGACACACGACCTTCGGGGCTATCCCCACCTTCCCTTACATTGCCGGCGCAGAGTTCGTTCAGGAGTTCAACTCGAGCCGCTGTGGTGCTTGCTACGAGCTCTCGTCCAAGCATCCTGACGGGACGTTCGTCATTAAGACCTTCACTATCATTAACAATGCCCCCCGTGGCTTCATCTCGAGCCTTCAAGGAGCGGAGGACGTGACGGGCTTCGACCGTGACCACTTCCCTGGCGATGCGCCCATCTTCGCCAAGGAGGTCCCTGCTGCCAACTGCTGGGCTCTAAAGGTAAGGCTTTTTGCTCGTTTGGGGGACTTTGTTGATAATGTCCATTTCTTAGGCTTTGGATATCTTGAAGCCAGGCTTGTAATCTTAAATGTTTGTGCTCCTTGTTTAGCCTAAGTTGTGTTTGCCAATATGATGCTTGTGTATATCCGTGTTACCTTGCTGTCCTCCAGAGAGTGGAAAGAAAGCGGTTGAAGTCTCTGACAGCCGTTAGTCAACCATTCAAGAAGACCGGATTTCATCCTTAGCGTTTCGTCCCCCGGACTGAATTCTTGCAGTCCATTCCAGCCTTATTTGTGGTTTCTCGTGAATGGCCGTTTGATGGAGGGTTACAGCGTTGTATTGAAGGAGGTGGCGTCTAGGGTCACTCGGGCGGTAAAGCTGTAACCTACTTGGATATAAGTCAGATTCTTCCCTGGTCAGTGCTGCCAAAAGGTTTTACTGCGAGCCGTTGTTGGCATGGGAAGAGAGCTGAGGTCACGATTCTTTAAGGATGCAAAAATTAATTAGATTGACCAATAAGTGTCTAGTCCCGCTTGAGGGCGGTAATCTTCCGGATATCTTCGTGTAGCCTCTTCCTCCCCTCCTTAACAAGGGCGTCCTTATCAACCAACCCCAGCTTAACGGCCCTATCCTCTGGCATACGAGCGAGTCGCGATGCACTCCTGATCCTTGGCCGTCTCTTGACATACCACTCCCAAGCGTAACGGACCACAGCGCCATCAGCATCATAAGGTGTAGGAATTTCTGAGTATCCCGGACGCGCCGTAGGGTGGCGGACGTAGATAGCTGAACAAGTGGAGAAGGAAGGTTCGATATATGCCGGAATAAAGAGGTGGGGAGACGCGTAGTGAGGAAGGAAGAATGGTGTGTCTTGGTTGGGGTCTGGATTTTCGAGTTTATTGTAGCCATTTACGTCCTCGTATTGCTTGTCTGGTAGAGCTTGGGGTTTGAGGAAGCGGACGGCGTCGGGTTCAACAGAAATCATGTCTCCGGGTGCTAAACGGGTATTGGCGTTTGTGTGCTACGAAGGTCATAAATAACAATGTTCGAGTGTTTAGGGATGAAATAACGAACTTTTTTCCCGTTCAACTTCACATCTCCGTGAACAACTAACCTCCTTGCTTCATAAATACTCTCCGTAAAACAGGCTCTGAATATCACGGTATCAATCCTCCTCTCAACCTCACCAAACATCAAACTTCCGACGGGCGGCATGCCCTTATCCGCGATGTCTGCTTCACTCTCCTCGGTGCGTCTCTTCCTCCTCGCATACTCCTCGAGACTCTCTTTGTCGTCGCCTGATTTCACGGCACGACGCGGACGAACGTCAGGAATCGTTTCGGGTAGGTACCATCGCTTGAAACTGTTTTCTTTGATGTAGTCACCGTGATAGGCTCGTACGACGGCTTTGGATAGCCAACGTTGTTGGAAGAGGGTTTGGGAACCTGTATTTTTGAGCTGAATGGATTCGGATTTGGGACCGACGGTACGTTGCCAAAGATTGTAAAAATTCTTTGGTGACCAGCTCTATGAAGTGGCATTTAGAAGTCGCGGATGAGGTCAGTTGATACAGTCATATCGGGACGAAGAGAATAGGCCCACCATACGAGGGAGAGCTCGACGGAAGTTGAAGATGCCTCTGTCGCGCATCGTTGGGGTATTCGGCTCAGGCCTCCTGGGTGTATACGGTGCTGTGAAAAGCTACCAGAGCGACGGGGAGCGGATGCGTGACTGGAACCAGAACGGACGCGCTACGGCTAAGTCTGGAAAATTTGGAACCCCGAAAATAGTCGCCGGTGCTCAAGCGCTCAGGGACACAATCTTTAACACCTCCACGGTATTTTGCAAGTTCAGGGGAATTTACTTATTTACAAAAAGTGCGAATTTATCCGGACTATTTGTTGGATTTTAAGCTTAAAGCCCGGACTCGCCGTCAGGACTGAAGCACTGAGTACTGATGCATCATGCAAGAGCTTCAACAATGCCCGCAAGGACAACGTTAACAGCTAACAGCTAAGCGCTAAGCGCTAGATGCCTGCCGCGGTGGTTCCCACGATGTTGAGATACTTCGTCGTTTGATGCCTGGTAAATTGTCCGACGAGTCTTACTCATTGCGCATGTCATAAACATATCCTGCTACTTTCAATACGCAATTTCGATATGGTAGAGAGTCTTCTTGCCATACTTCTAGTCACCAGTTCGGCTAAAGGCCCTGCTCTCGTTTACCGATGGCCTCCACTCCCAACCTGCTCTCCAAGGTTCAGCAGGGCAAGGCCAGATGATGGATCGTGGCCATCAGGATTGGATAACCCATGGCGCGTATCGCATACACCAGAAGCCCTAAAAGCACAAGCAGGTAGCCCAGATGAATCCTCCTTCAACCATGACCCCGAATACAGGTGGCAACGACCGATCGTAACTGTACGAACAAAATCGCGGTCTCCATCTCATAGTACATCCCCACACCCCGCTCGCGACCGGTCCTTTTCTCCAGCTCCTCCTGAACCTACATTCTCAGGTGAATATGACCAACTTTTTGGTTACCAAGTTGATTTTCTCGCGGGATTGTTATTGCCTCACCGCTCAATGTGTCACCAGAAATTTGAACTTTTGGTTGACGACTTGGCTTTTGTTGGACATCCTGTTTGTGTGGACAAAGATGGGAAGTGGAGGTTCAAACCGGAGAAGCCGGAAAACGGAACTCGCGGAAGAGAGTCGAAGAGTACTCCATCGCCATCGAAGAAAGAGAGGGAAGAGTCTGAGGCTTCTTCGGTGACGGAACTCCCCACCGAGGAGGGTTGGCTTCAATTCTTCCATCTAGTTTTCGTTCTTGACCTCCCCGATCCCTCCTCTTCGGCATCTGGCAATCTCTCCAAGTACTTCGATACCATCTATGAGCAGGTCGCTTTTACGACGACCGCAGCACTTTTCCAGGAGCAGGTGCTATCCAATTTCGTAGAGGAGGAATGTGACAAATTAGGAGTCCTCAGAGATATATCGTTATCTGAAGGTTTCTTCTTTTTCCTTCTGGACGAAGAACCCCACTGACCAACCGAATAGGAGAGCCTTTCGCTGAATTTGCCAGGAAAGGTCTCGGGGTATCATCTATTGCCTCCGCCATGAAGGCGCTTTTCGAGGCTATCAAAGCATCCAAAATCGCTCACTTCACCATAAATGGTTTCCCACTCGAGCTACAGCTGCCTCCACATTTAGATACTTTACTGCATAATGATGACGATGCAGAGATGGAGTATTTCAACCCACCCCATGAAGACGACACTCCTGGCTGGGGACCGGAAATGAGTTTCGGCTGGCGTCTACCGACATTAGCACCTTGGAAGAGCCTCTTACTTTTGGACGAAAAGCAGGATGGTACCGATCCGTACGCGGATCTCAAGGATCCCCTTTTGAGTCCGGAAGCCCGTGGGATCGCAGAGGGGTTGGTGAAGTTCCTCGAAACAGTGGCAGTAACACTTTCGTAAGTCAGATGCTTCACTCCTTCCACCCTGGTTGCGTCACTAAACTTTATCGAATTTTTTTAGGCTAGCAGATGTGGCGAGCCTGCTGGACTGGGATCTGGATAATCAGATATATCCAGTTGTCAGGTGGTTGGTATACCATCGACGAGCGAAGATCGTTGATACAATACATGTTGGGCTCAAGACTGCTTTTGCCATCCCCCCGAAATTCGAGACTCCGTGCGTTCCTTTATCCGACCTAAACTTCTCCTACTAATTGGCCTCTTAATATTGCTAGGCTCTCAGAGCTGACAGCTGATTTCGCCAAAACCTTCAATCACCCCGCCATCCCCTCTCTTCCTCGCATACTCGCCATCACCTCTGCCTCCATGTCAAAACAAACAGAAAACCATTTCTACGCATGTTTTGTCAAATCAAAAGAGCTCATACCTACTTTCCAAGATGTCCTCATTTGGATGCTGAAGCGGGATCTCTTAATACCTCTGCACCTCCGGGTTCGCATCGTCGCCACACCTGACCTTAAACTCCGCGTACAACTCCAACGAGAAAAGATTTTGGCAAGGAAAAAGGCTCGTAGGAGAGGGCGAGGAAGACGAGATTCTCCTCGACCACAACACGATGAATTGGACACTCAAGACCTTGGTCTCAAAGGGTTTCCAAACCCTGGGCTTCCTTGGCTCACACTTTCACCGGGGAAATCTGCCAACAAACGCTTACCTTCAGTCGACTCGAACAGGGCGGGGATAAGTGAGTTCGTAATTCAGGAGGATGACGAAGAGGAATATTTCGATGATGGATATTACGACCAGGTTCAGGATGGTCATGAGAATGGTGGATCTGAGAGTGATTTGAACAATGACGCGAACGATTCGAGTTGGGATGGAGATGGCGATAAACATAATGCCAGTATTATAAGTGATCCAGCGCGCGCTACTCCCATGCAGAGGATGTGGTTGTCAGCTATGTCAGAGGGAAAGGATTCGTATATCGCCAAGCGCTTTGAACTGTGTGTGATCCCGTTTGGTTCTTTGAGGATCGTGGGTGCTGACGACAAAATCACAGGATCAACCAGTACTTTGACGGAAAACATTCGGATGATGAGATTTTGTACAGAGCAGAAATAACAAGAAGACAGTTGAGGGAAGTGTTGCACCACTACGAGGAATACGTGAGTCAAGTTCCATACATTAACTATCCCCTGATACTTATAAAACTTGTAGCTACAAACATTCCTTCATCCTTCATGATTGACGACAGTTTTACTTCAAGACAACGTCCCTATGAACCCATCCTAACAACCTCTCCGCCTTCCGGCAGTCAAAGAAACCTTTTCTTCCGTTGAATTGTGCCCCTTCGACGACTGGGACATTGGGATAGTGTGACTCCCTCAATCTTCCACTATCATCATCCTGAGCAATCTCAGGCGCAGTAACGAAGAATGCCTCGTGTTTCTTGGTCCACTTATTTGTATCGCATGTAACGGCCAAGAGGAATGCATCTGCAAGTGAATCTTGTTGGACATATCCCCAAAGATGCCATGCATCAAGGCCTTCCTTGTGTTTTGCGATTGACCGGTCTGGGACGGACCAGTGTGGACGAAGGCTTGCGACCCAGAGTGTGGGATATCGGCGTGTGATGGCGTCGGCCTGAAGCTCGCATATCCTGCCATAGAAATGACATCAGTACTTCAATTCGATTTGGCAGCGATGTGGTGTGCACTGTGCTTACATTTTGGATAAACCGTATGGTTCGTCAGGCTCGCAAGGATGATTCTCGTCGAGGGGGAAGTATTTGAAGGCTGGTTTCACGCTGAAGAGCATCGGTATCACATTTACAGTGGATGCTTGCGCAATCCGTGTTATTCCTAACTGGACATCATAGGTCGGTCAGTAGTAACTCGAGCTGTAGACATTAATAGGAACGCCATACTTCCGCACAAGCTCGTAGGACATTCCAGGATGAGACGACGTTGCTACATCGTAATCAGTAACATCACGGCATATGAGACTCCCGGAACCGACTCACCTGTTATGGGTCAGAAATTTATAGTCGTCCGGGTTTGGGTAAGCAGCAAGATGCACAACGGCTTCGCATTTTGAAGTCTGCAGTGCTTCCAACACATGCTCATCTCCCCTCAGATCGATTCGGCGAAACGTGAAATTCTCGCTATACTGATCTTGTTGGACGGCGCTCGCAAGTTCGTCGGAGAGAGGCGTGAGGTCGAATTCCAGTCACAGTATATCCGCGTTTGAGCGCGAGGAGGACGACACGCTTACCTATGCGACCGTTGCAACCTGTGACGACGAGTTTCATTGGGAGATCTAGTGGAGTGAATCCTGGAGAGGCTAGCAATGGAACGCCGCTCAGCATGTCTTTTGTGTGCACATGATCACACTTGGTATGATTCATTCTAATAATAGCCTAACGCAGCAATGACAATGTTGCCTGGCACCTGTTCGAAGGCTATGCAAGCAAAACATCTGACTGATCCCGGTGTGGATAGTTGGACATTGAAGAGTGATTATCCACAGCGAGGAAGGAAAAAGTCAGTCAAATCATTCAAGGCAAATCCAGTACGAAAAGTATGAATATAGTGGTTGGTATCTGGGCCATGGCATCATTAAGCAAATAGTCATGTCGAAGGCAGAGGTAGAGGCCCCAAAGTCAAGAAACTAGGTCTAAAGCGATCCTGGTGGAATATGCTGGCACCCAGCCCTTTGCGACACCAGGCGTCTATTATCAAACTGCCCCACAAGACGACCCAACTAACTGTCCATACTCTTCCTGCAACTCCACCCACCCGCACCCCAGTAAAATGCTTCCAGGTATATTCTAAAAGGATACCGAGACTTTGAATAAGGAAGTACCCTCCAACAGTCGAGAACTCTGCACCACGACCCATACCCCATAACCCGAAATCATGGAGTAGGCCAGAGACGAGGAAGGCGCCTAAGACACCCCCCACCCGGCCGATTAACATAGAAAGGGGTTTGCCGCCTGCCGAGATGAAGATGTCGCGGAAGATCTGATGCCAGCGCTTGGCCCAGAATTCAGTTAGTGAGGTTGCAAGCCAGGGAGAGTCGAACATGGGTGGCCATTGTAGAGGATGCTGTTGGAAAATACCTACACCAATGATCGTGAAGAGCTCGTAAGCTGCTTGTATGGACGAACAAATGAGGAGACCAGCGAGGAAACTTATGAGGGTTGAGCGAAAAAAATTGTGAATGAGCGAAAGCGATGAGTCGTGAATCGAGCCCCCTAACGGAGCTCCGAGAGTGGTGGGGCCAAACCATTGCACAGCCCAGTGCAGGTGGTCAGCAATGAGTACATATTTGATGAGGTTGAGCAGTGTTACGAGTAAGAAGACGCTTCGGCAATGCGTTGGTCGGGTTTCTGGAGGAACCTGCAGGCCACGCGACCAGTTCCACCCGTGGCCACGGAGATTGCTGGCGAGGTCAAAAGTATCCCATAGGCGTTGAGACTTGTCTGGTGAAACATCGAACTTGAGTTTTGCTTCCCCAGGTATTCGATATAGCCTTCGGTACGGCGTTTGTTGGTACGACCAAGCAATGCAACGTCCTGCTGCGGTCGCCATCGCGAGCTATCAAAACTAAGTGCGCTTGAATTGAATATGAAGAGGGGTTCACTTACAACAAGCCCTTGATTCAGATACACCAGTCCTTCTCGATGCTTCAGTCCATAGACGAGGTCAATATGTGTTGCTGTTCGGAAAAACGACCAGAGGCTGAATGGTAGAAGGGTTAAGCGAATGGGCAGTGTTCCAGGAGTAAGGACCAGATATGCAGTCAAAGTATAGAGAACGATAGAAGGTAAGATGCCGATGGTGAATGACTGCCATGTGAGAGGTCCCCGGATCTCTGGCGGAGGGACGAGGTCGTAAATCCTGTTTGGAATGGAGACATTTGGTCAAGCCATCGGAATTCATACGCGCAACAAACACTCACCAATCCATACCGCCCCTGTCAAATGAGCTGGGGAAGCCTCAAACAGTGTCAAGGACTTCAAGTCGTGACACTTACAGGATGAGCTGCGGGCGTCTAGTCTTTTCGCGCGCTCTGCTCTCTATGGCTCAGGGTCGTATTTGAAGCTTGACGGCTGTTGACAAGATCATTCATCAGCCCCAACCCCAACGGAGATACTTCTGGAGATTGGAGCTCTCCTCCAAGAGGGACGCACCCACAAGCCAGCTACGAAGTCTGTCCCTTGCAGCGACCCGAAAATGGCTAGGACGACGCTAAGCAAAAACTTACCAAGCGGCTGGTAGGAACAGTCGACCGAAGAGGCACATTTCGATGTTGTCTGACCCCCACGGACGATCCGTTACCAAAATGCCGGCCAGAATTTTGGCTATGGTTTCATTCGGATTTCAGTACAAGTGAGTAATCCTGAAACGTAGCCTTGTTGGAGTGCGTTCCGCCCCGAAGTGTGTTCGCTATAGCAGTTCCATTGCACTCTTCCGTTGGTGGATTCCCCCTCCTCTGACCAGCCCTAACCACTTTGGACGCCATCTATTCCCTTCGGAGAGAAAGGATTTAGAACTCTTATTAAAGGCTACGTGATATAGTAGTCAACTCGGAAATTCGACGAAGTGGCCTTTTGGAAAGGAGCCGCAAAACAGACCAAGTATCAGCCAGATGATGCAATGGGAAAAAAAAACCGGGGCCGACTTACATCGGGCACTCGCAAGACCACAGTCTTACAGGAGTTATATGACTCAAGTATGCCATGTCTTCAGAATTCGCCCACCCAATTCTTCGGTAACCTCTGACTCGTATATACTCAGAATCTGTGCCAAGAACCCAAAAAATGCCAGTCTCCGATTTGTATCAGGAAGCATCGTAGTCCATGCTGTAAAACTCGACCGGTTCAAGGCAACAATCAGTCCTTCGGACGACTCCAACTCAATATTCCGACGCCCAGTAATTCTCACCCCTTCGGACCCTGTGGTACTCATGCTTGGAAAATGCGACTTATCGTTCATCCCTGTCCCAGAGAGCGTGTAGCGAGGTCGGTTCCGCCTTTTGATAGGGAGCGTGAGATCAAAGTCGAGACCATCCTTCAGGTTACATCCGAGTTACGGAAGGCTCTAGGCATATAATATGTCCTGGCGAGCGTTCTGGATTCGTTCCAGACAAGTCAATTACACTCCAATGAGCGAGGATCATCTCAAAGCTGTCCCCTCCGCTCCAGCGTTGGACGCGAGGTTGTACGACTTGGACGAGGATCAACGCAACTTCTTGAAGAAGACCACCGGTATCAGTGATGACGACGAACTAAAGCGTCATGTTTTAAAAGTCCAAGGAGAAGCCTACAGAGTATACATCATTTTTTACACACTCATCCTCTACTTATCTGGCGAAACAACGACAGGTCTTCCCATATCCCTGCATTCGTTACTTTACATTTGCCAAGTAAGCACCTCTCATCATGTTGTCGGCTGTCCGCTCAGTAGGTTTTCCCCCCCAGGTTAGCCATCTCTCAGCTGCCTAATTACCGCCAAATCCTTAAATTACCCGATGAACGTCCCAATGCTATTTTACTCGATATCGGATGCTGCTGTACGTTATATGTCAAAACACATGACCAGGATTCAAACCGGCGTTCTTTTCGTATAGTTGGCAGCGACTTGCGCAAAGCCGTATTTGATGGTTGGCCGGTCCGAAATACCATCGCATGCGACCTATTTGCTGGTGCGTGAAGCCCTACAGGTTCACAATTCATCAGCCGCCCATACTCAACCAGAAATTAAAGGGTTATGGGAGCAGGGCCACAGACTTTACAAAACCACTCCAGATACTTTTCTTGCAGGGTTTGTCGCGGGCGATGCTTTCGATGATAACATAACGTCTCTTCGTGAGCCACCCGCCTCATCTCCATCCAGTACTCGGCCGATATCTCTCGCTTCGTTGACTTCTCTCAATCCCTTGAGAGGTCACATCGATGCGATCCATGGATCATTGTTCTTCCACTTGTTCGACGAGGAGAAACAACTTGAACTTGCCCGTCGTCTCGCGGCTTTGCTCTCTCCCAAACCTGGTTCAGTTATTTTCGGAGGACACTATGGTCGCCCGGAGAAAGGTTTAAGGACAGAAGTTCTTGGTGACGGGAAAGAACATATTCAGTTTTGGCATTCGCCGGATTCTTGGGCTGAAATTTGGAATGGGAAAGTATTCAAGGAAGGAGGCGTGAAGGTTGATGTGACCTGGTCTGAAGATACCAGCCATTTCAAAGAATTGCAGAGGAATGGGAAGGTTTATTATATCAAGTGGTGCGTTACAAGGTTGTAAAAGCTGGCCTGTGCACATCCTGTTGAACAGCCAGCCGCTTCATGAGCATCAAACAACGAATCAGAATGATTAATACGAGCGACTACGTGTGTCAGAACTAGGTCATGAAATTATTCCAAAGTTTCATATTTCATGGTATCATGCCACTGATAATCGCCGGGCTTTGACATTGCCCATCAGCTTGAGACAAACCCTCGAATCAGAATTCCACTTATCGCCACAAGACACAGAATCTCAAGGCGAACAGCGTACGTCTGTGTGTCATCGTCGCTTGCAAGCCGGTTTCATGGAACAAAAACTCCGGACTTTCGTGCCCTCGTGGCCAGGGTCCACTCACAACTACTCCACATTCATACACTCTGACTAAACAGTAGCAGGGTCATCATCCTCGTGTCCCCGTTCGTTCAAAGCAAGTATTGTTCCTTAGTCTGCGCAGTCTTCTTAGAACACGGCAGGTCTAAAGAGGTTGTGGGCCCATGAGAATAACGTGAAGGGGTGAGAGGACTAATTCGGGTATTCGCCGAAATAACATGAGCAACCGGCTGAACTCTTCAATGTACGTATCGCAACTTCCGGGTCTAAATCTTCACTATCCCAAATTCCGACCACTGCGTTCTATAGAAATCATTGTCACTTCAGACCCCGGGACCCGAACGAGGTGGAATGTGACCCCATGCCTCTTATTTGGTCTCTAATAGCCCAATATGCTCTTCATTGCATTCACTCTACCATGTTATAAGCGTACCTGTTGCTACTCTGACAATCCCCTTCGTCAGATGAATCGGCTTTATCTTTCCCCAAATACATATGCGCCCAAGATCACCCGTGGTGATATTTTAAATGGGAGTGGTTGGATTCCTGAACCCTGATCGGCCTAAACAGTGCCGTGGTTCCCAATTCACCGCAAACTCATTTAACGCGATATGCGGGCCTTTGGTCTTCCGCATAGTGAAATCTAAACAGTTCTTGGTGGGCGAGCCGCGCCTCGCCGCATCCATATATAAGCACCGAATTTGTCCATCACCAAGTCTGCGAGGGCTCGGCCGCACATGTCTTTCACGAACATCCCCACTCCCATGAGTAAAGGACTGCTCCCACTAGATTCGGCATTGTATAGTCTGGATGAAAGCCAACGAAACTTCCTCAAACGGATAACAGGAATTACTACCGACGAGGATCTCAAGCGGCATATTATGGATGTTCAGGCCAAGGCCTATAATGTGCGCCAAATTGCTAGCGTATCCAAGTGTGGCGCTACCAGTACATCTTAATACTCTCTTCGCTAGTTCTTTCCGTATCCTTGTATACGACACTTCACCTTCGCAAAGTGCGACAGACGAACGGCAACCGTACCTTGTGCTCACCTCCCCTTCAGGTTTCCTATTTCAAGTTTGCCCTGTTATAGTCGGGCGCTCCTGTTATCCAAGAAACATGGGGCCCTCTTTCTGGACATCGGGTGTTGCTGTATGTATTGCTTTGGTACTTCCCCGAAATCACCACTCACCGCTTTTGCAAAAGTCGGTAGCGATCTACGCAAAATCGTATCGGATGGTTGGCCAGCAACAACAGCTATAGGATCTGATCTCCATGCCAGTATGATTATTCCATGAGATTGCCATTCAAATCCATTAAGAGCTTCTAGAATTTTGGGAATGGGGCCACGATCTGTACAAAAGCTCCCCTTCAACCTTCCCGGCAGCATTTATTCCAGGCAACGCATTTGACCAAAAGATATTATCGTCGCGAGAACCATTCTACTCAGCACCTTCAGATCTCAAACCAACAAACCTCACCTCCCTGGCTTCTTTGAACCCTTTGCAAGGGCACCTCTCTGCAATTCACGCGTCATTGTTCTTCCACCTTTTCGATGAAGAAGAGCAGCTCTGTTTAGCCCGTCGAGTCGCCGCTTTGCTCTCACATGAGTCGGGTTCAATGATATTTGGGGGACATTATGGCCGTCCGGAAAAGGGAACGCGAACCGAGTTACTCGCTGATGGTCTTGTACATACCCAATTCTGGCACTCTCCAAAGTCGTGGAAAGATCTTTGGGAGGGACAGGTGTTCAGGAAGGGCAGCGTGAGAATTGAGGTCGAATGGACGGTGGATGAACTGTCGTTTATGGAGTGTACTCAGGATGGAACCTTCTACTATATGAAGTGGTGTATCACTCGACTTTAACAACCAATTCTTATATACAGTAGCACACTCTGTCGGCGTCAGTCCAAATCCCTCCAGCATTCAAATACTTTCTGGACTCTCCTTGTACTACGGTAGGTCGGACGTCCGAGGTTCATTTGCACACTTTCACTGTTTGTGTGACGGCTTTCCTGGTCACGTGACATCCCGAGCACGGCTTATACGCCCGAGATTCAACTCTCCAGAAATTTTTTCTTGAGTACATCTTAAACACCAAGTCTTCTCCAGACATACAGAATGCGGTGAAAGAACAATTTCCGATAGTTTCTGGAGGAAACTTAATGAGAATTTAGAGTATTGGAACAGTGACCGAGTGATGGCCGATTCAAGTTTCGAAGTCCGCAAATCTGCTGTGTAAACTGTTTACTTAAGTTGCCGTGACTGATAGCAGATATGCGGAGTTCAAAACTTTGATCGGCCGTCACTGGGTCACCACCCCAATACTTCAGAATTACACCAAGTTTCTCCCCAGGAACTATCAGGAACTATTTTGTTCACCATCTTCTGTATATATCTGGAGAGAACTGGGTGTTTAAGATGTACTCAAGAAATTTCTGGAGAGTTGAATCTCGGGCGTATAAGCCGTGCTCGGGATGTCACGTGACCAGGAAAGCCGTCACACAAACAGTGGCAAATGAACCTCGGACTGTCTGGCCTACCATACCGTGCGAGTTGATGTTGAATTATTGGAGGATGAGAGGAAAGATGTGATATCCCCAGAAGGCACAGTATTCTACTTGATGAAGTGGTCTGTGACCAGACTATAAAGGGTTCGGACCGTTTGGTGAGCGGAAGGTATGGTGGCACATTGCCACACTCCAGGGTGTGTTTCGCAGCTAAGGATCAATTTTTTTTCTTCCCTTTAAGAAATTTCTTCGCTCACCCACCAAGTTGTACAAACGTCACCATAGGTATTATTCATCATCTCATTGCACGTCTCGAGGACGAAATAGTAATCGTCATCACTGATTGTAGCCTGAGGTCATTGTGGTCGTGCGATCAAGCCCGTACTACGGGGAAGTATCTGAGCCGCCCCTGGACTCAACAGAAGTACCATGTCGCAACATCACGAGGTGTGGGGTGTGCTAAGTATTCCGGAATGAGTGAGGATCGGAAAACCTTCCGACCTATTCTTGTCAGGTTGTCAGGTTCTGATCTTGCACCCTTCCGAGTCATTCTTAAAATGTCCGTAGATTGTGTCCTTGCGGCTCTTGCCCCACCTTCCTGGAACAATGTCGCAAAATGATGATGCTTTCTTGCCTGCGAAGACGCCACTAGACCCAACACTTCTCAACCTCAACGAGCAGGAATCCCAGTTTTTTAAATCTATGACGGGTATACAGGATGATGAAGAGTTGAGAAAGCATATAATCCAGGTTCAAACAAAAGCATATGAAGTATGTTACAGAGAAAGGGGCAGAAACGGCTTCCTCATTGTGCCAACAGGTCTATAGCTATCCCTGTATCCAGGCTTTTGCTTTCACTACGTGGGTGTCTTTGGGTGTTGTTTCGCGTGGACTAATTCGTGAGGTCTATCTAGCTTGAAGATCTCTCGCCTTCCGGCATACGAATACACGCTCCAACTTTCCCGTACCCTCCCTGGCGCAGTTCTACTCGACATCGGGTGCTGTTGTTCGTGCCCGTTCCCATAACTTCCCATATTCTTGTTCAATGCGTGTCATAGTTGGCAACGACTTGCGAAAGGCAGTAGCCGATGGCTGGCCTATTGAAAACGCGATTGCTTCTGACCTACACGCAGGTATATTGCGGCTTGCATCTCTAAGCTATACTTGCTAACACGACCTCTAAAGCATTTTGGGATTATGGCCACGAACTATTCAAGTCGGCACCAGAAACGTTTCCTGCCGCTTTCGTTCCTGGTGATGCCTTCAGCCCCGCTATAATTAATCCCAGAGAACCATTCTACACAAAGCCGTCTACGCCTCGTCCTAGTAACCTACGCACCCTCAAATCTCTGACTCCACTGCAGGGCCATATCTCAGCTATTCACGCTTCGTTCTTCTTCCACCTGTTTGACGAGGAGAAACAACTGCTATTGGCGAAACAGCTCGCCACACTCCTATCTCCGGAACCTGGATCCATTATCTTTGGAAGTCACGGAGGCAGGCCGATAAAGGGTTTGAGGACTGAGGTGGTTACTGCTCGAAGGGGATATATGTTTTGTCACTCTCCAGAGTCCTGGAAGGATATGTGGGATGGCCAAATCTTCAGGAAGGACAGCGTGAAGGTGGAGGCCAAGTTGATTGAGCGGGACCGGGGGCCGGCAGACCCTCCACGCGTGATTCAACATTGGTTGGTTTGGTCTGTTACCCGATTATGAGAGCCAAGTGAATTGGACGTAGCGAGCTTCCGCAGCTTTGTTTCAATTCTGGGACCAATAAACCCTGATCCGTTTCGTCTTAGTCGCAGGTTGTTGTTATAGATATTCCACGAAATGTACTGATTAGTCTAAGGCGAAAGTAGGGTTTCCGCAACAGATCCAGTAGATGCCTTGCTTCATCTCGCATTCGTCGATGATTTGTCCAACAAATGCTGTGATTCATGTCGTAGCAACTACAGCGTGTTTTATGATACTATATCTACATCAATATATACGGACATACTATACTAGGTCTACAAGTGGGTATTGAATATCTTGCAGCTATGAAGTAGGAAATATGCAGGTTAATGGAAGTATACAGCAAACAGTTCAATGATGTCCGTGTTGTGTTGAAAATCAAAGTAGGGTGAATTCTATCGTCTTTCGGTCTCTTCGTCTGCGGCGTCACGCATGAGATCTAATAGCAATTTAAGAGATGCAATTTCAAAGGCGATCGGCAGAAATCTCACCTCCCCACATAGAGTTTTGCATCGAGTACACGATGTCTTGTGGATCCTCCTCAATAACGGAAGTCCTCCTGTTGTCTCATCAGTAAGTTATCTTGAGATGTGATTGAGAGGACGCACGGGGTCCGAAATGCATTGTCCATCAAGAACATGCTATAGTCGCTGTTTCGCCTACTGCTCCGCTGAAGTTTCGAACCATCAAGTGCCAATGAAACGTCCGGGATACTGAATCGGATTTCTCCAGGTGTCGGGGTGCCTGGTGGTGAAGTGCCATAGGCTGCGCTTACAATGTCCCTTGTTGTGCTTGTCGGTGTCTCTGGTAGGACCTCGACGACGATGGAGGGTATTTCTAGTGAATAGTGAGACTTCGGCGCCGATAATCCAAGGGAGCAAACATATGCACCATCACCAGTCCGCATTAATTTCCTCTTCGTCTCAAGTGCAGCCAAGAACCGTCGTCGCTCAGAAATGGTCATCAACAGCGAACGAACGCGATCAAGGTTCACAAGGTCATTGACCACTTTATTTATCTCAGTCCGTACAACAAGGTCCGCCAGTCTAGTCGTCTAACATTAGAAATCTTTGCTTTGGCCAAGATAAATAACGACTTACACCAACGCTTCACCATCGACGATGAGTTTATGGTGAGCAAGCAAAAAGAGCATGTCAGTGAATGATATCCCAACCCCAGGGCGGTGCGAGATGATAGCTTCGTGGTACAGCCTACTGTAGATAGCTTTGCGTTTCTTGATCACAGTTGGGTCCATCCTGTCCAATGCTCTCACTACCTTCCCGGAGTCGAGTCCTTTTAGGTTATGAGGATCCTCCAGTGACAGTGTCGTCGGGTCCCAAGGGTTTGAACAAACCGCCGTTAAATTGGGAATGCTGAATTCAGAGGGGTATATCTTGACCTCAAATACACCGCTGAGGCGCTACAGAAATATCAGATGCGAACCATTTTAATGGAAAATAGGCTCACAGAAAAAAATGGCCCGAACCGGTCTCGTTCGAGATATCCTTTGGGGTTTGCGTACTCTGCCCATAACTTCTTGTAGAGGCGCATTTGCTCTCGGGATATTGATTTGGCACCACTTCCGGAGGCTTGGAAAACATAGGAGAAATTCTCCACGACTACACCTGTGAGAAGTGAGTCAGGGCGGAAGTCTGGGGGATTGGGTAACTCGTTACCAGTAAACATGTTCACAAAAATGTACTATTGCGCGGGTCAGTTTCATGCGGCTTGAGGGATAAAATTCAGGACTTGCCATGCTCAAAAGGTTCCAAGCTATGAACAATGCAAAACTCCAAGCGGTACTCCCGCAGTCAGATTCGGCCTTGAGAATAGAAGAATTTGTACACCGCGGATAGGTCAGGTCACTTTGATACAAGTTTGGTTCGGGATCGACCACGATTGAATGGGAGCACTCACAAGTCATGCATGTATGCATTCCAACCTTCGCTGCATTGACCAGTTAGATCACAGATATACGGGTGCATTGGAGTACGCAGTACATACCCGGCACTCATGAATGCCAACATGATAAGTGCGGATCCTAGCGATGAGTAGTTTTTGTTTCTGTTCTCGTTGTCTCCCCACTTGGTCATGCTAAACACCTCCACAAACAGGATGCCAAAGAAGACAAATAGGATCAACCATAGGCCAAGCAAGCTCAAGATAGCGGGCAGGCTTGATCTAATCCACCTCGCCATTAGTATTGCTGACCAGAACGACAAGTGGCAGTGAGGGCGTACACAGCGGTCTTGAACAGCATATTCAAACTATTCGTTCGTTGTACGAGCTTGAATGCGATACTGACGAGGAATAGCTTCTGTAGTTGCTGGGTCACGAAATCCGTCGACCCAAAGCGCACAATGAGAGTAGTCAAGAAACTTCCAAATGCTACTATGATATCAAAAAGGTTCCACCCGTTGGCGCGGAAGCTACGCCAACCGAGACCGAACCATCTCACGATGACATCAATGATGTAGATGAACATGATAGCCAGAAAGAAATCCACTATTTCAAGGTTAGCTTCGAGAAGTGACGACGGAAGGGGGATACTCACTGCGCAATGTTTCTGGAAGGCGATCCTTTGAAGCTGTTTGGGTCCTGCCATGTCTATTAGAACTGTCAACGGCGTTTTGCAAGAAGTGCACTCACATGAGGGCGAAGATGTGCAGCACGAATAGAACTGTCATTAGTCTCGACCACCATCCATGTTTATGCACAGCCCTATCATAACACCATCCTCTAATAACCTGGGAGGGTCTTCTCGGGGGTCTTTTCGATGGTTTCTGCCTCTTAAACAACTTCTGTAGATCAATCCATTCGCGTTGCGGCTGCGTCAGGAACGCAGATCCAGTCTTCGAACTAAAGTTTCCGATGATGATGCTGCAGAAACCCAAGTCAGCGCATTCTTGGCCCTTGGACGAGAGGAACGTACCTGATGAACAGTGTCAATATAACGACCCCACCCAGCAAATTATAAATCAAAAAGAAAATCGCGTTCGCTTGGGATGCGTTCGTCTGCGGTTGTAGGTCCTTGCCCGTGATGCTCGCCGCCGTAAACATTACATCTGTCCACCCTTCCAATGATACGATCTCGAATAAAATCAACAAGCTCGCTCTGAACGAGTCGAACGAGAACGAGGTCGACAGGGAAGGGTTATCCCACACTCTTGGTACCATAAACCCAAACGATTCCGAATCGCCCAGAACGGCATTCTTGTACTCGCCCACACACTCGGACATGCCATTTACTTCCTCATCATTACAGGACCGCATTTTGCCTGCGAAGATGTTAAGACCCCAGACGGCGTAGGGGATCATGTACAGAATCGCAAGCACGGCGGCATCCAATATTCGAATAGCACCTGAGATGATAAGTGACTCGAACGTATTTCTCATTCGGTCGATCAGCGTGATCAATCGAAGTGCGCGGAGAGCCTTTAATGACCTCGTCAGTCTGCTTAATCCACCGACGAAAATTAATCCGGTTGTGACATTCACAATGATCCCGATCATAATTGCGAAGTCCAGGGTATTCCATATGCTCCGGAGATATGCATTGGGAGTCCAGATGAATCCGTCCGCAATGACCTTGATCATGAATTCAACGAAGAGAGCCAGTCCAAAAGCGGCCTCAGCAATATCGAACCATGCGCCGCGGATAAACCCGTGCTGACTGTAGTAATTGCGTCTGTAAATGGGAGTAGCAATGCCCTCGATGACGATTCCGCCGATCACGGTAAGCAGGATGATGAGTTGGAAAATTGGGTGAGCGATAGGTGAATAGGGTGTCCCAAAAATACGTTCTCCTCGTGCTGGCTGCACGACCTTTTGGCAGAGCTTGCGGATCCAATTCTTTTGCGAGACTACCCAGAACACTTTGTCGTATGAAGGATGATCTTGAATGAAATCGGCTTTGAGTGCTCGCCGTTCATTGAGTTCGTCTTCGAGATCATCGGCTGCGTTTTGGTCGGAATTAAGCAGTGATAGTAGTTCCCTGTTCAAATGAGGATCTATCGATATCATAAGAAATGGGCATGGGATGGAACACGTACAGATGTCGTTCGACCTCCTGTTGCACGTGTTCTCCAACGTCACTCTCGTGCTGCGGTTGCTTTGCGTGCCTCAAAGTCGTCAGAGGAATATCATTCGTCCTCCCCGTCTCTCCCGCAAACAGCTTTTCCAATGCGTTTAGGGATTTTGTTGAAAAATGTCCAGGCTTGAATTTCCGCGAACCAAACTTAACCTTCAAAATATCAGTGGGTAATCTCGTCCCGTATCATAAGAATGAGCTCACAGGAGCGGTTGTCCTCGACCTGATACTCATTCCACTTTCGGCGGCATTCCCCAACAGCTCCATACTTCCATTCCTGTTCATGCTTGGACCTGCAATCGCGTTGTTGCCAGTCCCACTCGTGCTGCCGGTATACCCGGCAACCAGATTCTTCTGCATTGGCAAAACTAGTCCGCTCGGCAATTCATCTACCCTCACAGTCACTGGATTCGCCTTGAACCACCTGTACGGATTCAATACTCGCATCCACGTTGGTTTTCCCTCTCGCGCCTTTTGGGTCTCCCAGAACTTGCTCACTTGTTTCTCTTTTTTGGCTTCTTCCGCTACGGCAAAGTTTTCATTGATCACGGCGACAAACATCTGCAAGACAATGACTGTGTGCAGGGTAGTAGAGTAATCAGTTGTGGACCTAAACCAAGGGGAGAGGACTGAAGGGGGACGGCGGGGAGGACTCACAGTTGGCAAACAACATCCAGGACACTACAAATACGATCACGATCAATGTCTGGCCGAGCTTTATCTCTGCATTTGTAGCACCATATAATACGTCCGTCCAGTTTTCCGACGAAAACACCTGCCAAACCGCCAAAAAAGCATTAAACAACTGTCCAAAATTCACCGCCGGATCCTCTGTAAAGTCCCCTCTAAGCAACTGTACAGCGACGAGTGCAGAGATATAGTTGATCAAAATGAGAAAGAGTGACATGTTGGCAAGACCATAGAGGTTCCCGAATACCGCCAACTATGCGTCAAATCTATTAGGATAATCCTTTGTGTTTCGCATGTCTTGTCGCGGACTCACCAACAGTGGCTTCATCCTCGGAATCTCCAAGATAACCCTATAAAACCTCGCCAGCTGCATGATGGTGAACCATTCATACACCTCGCTCCTTCTAATCACAGGAATTTGAATAATGCTGCATCCAACTGCAAGGCCCAAATCCAATATGTTCCTCCCGCTCACCCAAAACGTCCGCCATTCCGGCAGCGTTGCGAATATCCGGATGATGATTTCAATGTCAAACGCGATCGTAATTCCCAGTTCGCCGTAAAACAAGATATCACGATGTGTATCAGACATATCGACTTGGCGCGAAGCTTGGAGTGCGAGTGACGCGAGAGCAAGGAGAACCCAGCACCAGCGGGTATAGTCGTAGATGACCTTGGCCCAGTTTTGGTTTTGGCGCGTGTGTCGGCGGTTGTCAATGACGTCCCAGCTTTCATCCTGATCGTCTTGATTTACAGGAACGAGTCTACATAGATAAAAAAAATTAATATGCATGAGTGCGTGAACACGAGGATAAGACTTGCGGTGCGGCCCCAAAGGCGCTTTTCTTTGTTGCAGACCGAATTGCTGCGAATGTGTTGGTGATGACAGCCACGAAAAGGTTGATCAACCAGAAGTTGAGCACTACGACACAGATGATGAAGAAAAAACACGAGACGAAGAACTCCGAGTCAACCATGGCATACATCAATGGCGCCCACTAGTAAACGAGGAATGGGTTAAGATATGCACACCCCTGTTGGAAATACTGCTTACACCATTTGCGCTAGCTGTGACAATGACTTGCAATGCCGCGTACCAGATTGCATCAAAGCTTTCGATGTTATCTTTGGGGTTTACAGTTTCCTATATTCCGCTAAGACAATATCGGGAGGAAAAAACAATAGATCATACCTTACACACCTGGCCAAGGGGGCAGATATACCCTTTGGTCGTTGTCGCATTTTCGCCGTTCGACATTATGAAGCCAACCTCCGAAAGTGTCAATGGATCGATATACCCCCCGCAAAATTGGTCCAACGCAATGTCATCTTCACCAAGAGTAGCGGTGATGATACAAGAACGTTGGAGTGAGCCTTTGAAAGTTTGAACACCGATGATCCTGGCTGACGTTTAACACAAGGACACAAGGCAGAGGAAGTGAGCTTAGTGCTTACGAAAACAAGGCCATGGCGAAAAGCACAAAATAAGCTACACTCGTTAACAACGGTCGAGCTGTCTTCAATGAATGCATAATTGTCTGCTCTTAAAGTAAGGCCCACACATACAAGCGAAAAAAGCATCACACGCACGGTGGTACCAGAGGTAATCGTCAACAACCTCGCTGTTCTTATCACGCTCACGGCCCTAAACAGACCAATGTGATACGACCCCCTTTCCACGCCCACCATAGCCAACCCAAACATAATCCAGAAGCTTAGAATAGCAACGAAATCAATCCGGTTCCAACTTTGCCTTAGATATGGGAGACCGCGTTTCGTTTTTTCGTGTGTATGTTGAATGCTTAAACGAAAAGGGAGGGAAATAGGATCGTTATCGTCTGAGCGCATGGCACGAGAGAGAAACGTCTTCTCTGGCGGGTTGCGTATAGCTTCATGCGCGCTCTGGACGGCATTAAGGATTTTTTCGGTCATACCACCGTCGGATTGTGGCTGGGATTGATGTTGTTGAGGTTGGTCGGGGACATGTAGAGAGGTACGTGAAGGTATTGCGAAGGGCCGCAAGATAGTATCCTGAACCCGACGAAGGCGCTGTGCGATACTTATGCCCCCGTGACAAGGAAGACTGACGCGAAGAACTAGAAGCAGCGATGGTTGATGGGGAGGAGTTAGAGAAGAGAGAGGACATTTTTATTTCGGGGTCGAAGAGGAAACCGGTTACGCATATTCGTGCAAATGCCTCGAGCCTAAAAATCCGTCAGAAAAAAATCAATTTAAAGGGGTTCAAGACATACGTGAACAAAGAAAAGAGAATGAACAATGCCCAATCCTCCCACGAGTGAAAGTAACCTCGAATATGGGGAGGTAATGCCGGCGGGTCATCATCCCCCGGCGACGGGAGGGTGAGGGAAGGGAAGGCTTGGAAAGTCAATACGATGGCGTTTAGTACAATAAGAATAAGAATAATGGGTTCAGTCCATCTGTAACCAGGTTATTAGCGTAGACTTTGAACAATGCGAGCCGACGCACGGGTAAACGAGTAACTCGTACAAAGCCAACCTTAGCTTACTGTCCGGTCCCAGGAAGCCAAGAGTGCGTCCACGTATTGGAATCGTTTTGGTGAGATCTGGAATGTCGTCCTCATCATCGTCGAGCTTGTCTGACGCATCGTCGAGTTTGAGTTGGTTCTCCAATCCGCTCCCGGCCAGATTTACTACCCTCAGTGATACCCGCCTTAAATTCTGTGACACATTTCGAAGTGCAGAGCCTGTTTTCTTCAAGGGGGAAGGCGTTACGCTGTACCTCAATGTCCGCCTCCGTGCACTCCCAGCAGACCGCTCCGCATCACCACTCGCCCAAGCCCCCTCCGCCCCATTCCTCGACATATTCACAGTTAAATGTGCTTCATCATCCTCCCTATGTCCGTCTTCAAAACCATCCGAAGGAATCAGCGAAGCAGCCGAGAACTCGACCCGCGAGGTTTCATGCATCCGCCTGTCATACCGGAGTGCATCTGCCGTGTAAGGATATCTCTGGAGAGCACGTTCCTCCGTGGGTGAGCCGAAGGGATCTTCGTTGAGATATTGTGCAGGCGCAGAACGAATTGTTGTTGATGTATGGTGTGCCAGGTTGAGTCGTAGGGGATCCTGATCAGGGTCTACAGGTCTCTGGGACCAACTGCGTCTGCGAGACAGGGAAGCTCGGCTATCTGAGGGCTCGAACGACGGTGAGGAAGGTGCTGCAAGATTGAGTCCGGTTGTATCTACTGCTGAAGAGGAAGAATCTGGTTTGTGAAGGTAGACGTTGTTTGTTTCCATCGTCCGGTGGACGAGGCAGGGTGCAAGAAACGGAATTGAATATCCGTTGTCACGCACTATCCTATTCCGATCACTACATCAAACAGTGATGACCGCCGCACCTCAAGCTAGGATATACGGGCGCTGTCCATTCCTCAGTAGATAAAAATTTCGTATATAGAAAGCAGTACGTCCAATTAATACACGTAAATCAGATGACACAAAATAAGCAGGTAACCAGCCAGAGGGAAGCGAGAAAACCGAGATGCAAGCGCCAAACCGCCCTCCGCAGTTTGTATCAGTCATCACCAATTTTTGGTGCAAGGTAGTAACGAATGTAACCAGTTGCAAAATCATATGCAACCTGAAACCCAAATTAGGACTAACTGAGCGCACAAGAGATGCCACACTTACAAGTAGCGGGACATCATTGCTCATCATGAGTTGAACTTTGCCGGCAAGACTAGCACTTTTAGAAAAATTGACAAGATATTTGAGGGAGAAAGTGAGGGAGACATGTTGGTTCATTTCAATGACAATGTTCTGGTCATCTTGGTCATCGTCCTTTTTGGTCTTGGCTTTTTTGCTTGGTTTTGCGGAGCCATTTGCCTGTGAGTACAGTGAATCTAGTGGAGAGAAGCCAGATGTAATTGACGGACCTTCTTTTTGCGCTTTTTACCTCCAGATTCCCCGTCTTCGTCCTCTGCATCTGGCTCTTCTTCTCCCTCGTCGTCCGAACTTGGCTTGAACTCCTCTCCCTGTTCTTCAGTCCATTTCTACGTCATCCCCCTTTTCTTGCTTAACCTTGGTCTTCTTCCTACTTCCCTCTCCTTCATCATCAGAATTGTCCTTTTGCACCTTGCCTATTTTTCCCTCGGAATGCTTGAGCAGAACGTTTCCGTTGGCGGCCTCGCCCTCACTCGTAAACCGAATTCCCTCTTTGCTAACCTCGATACGAACACTTTCGCCTAGTTGCGAAAGATCACGCACGATACGGGTAAACTCAGAAGAGGGCATAATGACTCGAGCATCGTATTCGGTTTCCGGAATACCGAGTTGATCAGAGTCAATGTCCATCAGCTTCATGTCGTACTCAGCGATCCGATCCGAGTCTACGAAAACTTCATCAGTGGTGCACAGAACAGTGACTGGTATCACACACTCTTAGCCTCGTAAACGAGATTCAAAACATCGGCCTCGTCCGCTGCCTTAAGGGTGCAGATGTCATCATCCTTCGCACACTTGAGGACTTTGGTGAGGCTCGTGAGGTTGACACCGAGAGGCATTGGTCTATCGCAACGATAGCGCTTGAATCCTTCCGCCTCTAAAAACACCGCGACGAGCGCGACATGGGAATTGTCCATTGCCTGTAGGGTAATGCCATTTTCGGAGCACTCGAAGTTGGCATCGGTCACCAATTCCTTGATGGCTACACGTCGTGCTCAGCGAGTTCTTGGCAATGTCTGGCTGAGCAGTACTCACCATCTAGGAGCTTCTTCAGAGTGCCGGCTTCCTGAAGTTTGGCCTCGAGCATGGTGATGGTAAAGAATAAATCAATGCAGAAACGCGTCGCAGGTCTCGCGTACCGTCACACCCCACGTCACATCACTTGGGAGCCCTGTCATCCCAGATTATCCCTGGCCAACTTTCCACCATCCCATCCTATGACCAGTCCTAATCACCTCTGCTGTAAATAATAAACAATAGTTTCCCTGGTTTGCATCATATCTTTTCAGCACTCTAAGTTTTTGAATGACACCTTATCTGTCATTCTCGACCATCAACCAGTGCTCCCAACGTGCCTACACTTTACTTGGTATTTGTAGGACTGTCAATCTTGAGATCTTGAGAGCTCCAGCCAGCTAGATAATTAGGTTTGGGCACAAATGAAAGGGGCGATGGGGTTCCACAATACAAGTGTTGAAGGAACTAGATAAAATATATTGGGAGGCAAAAGAGCGGGGATACATCAACATGAACTACTGTATTTATAGGATTCGGGTATGTCTAGCACCTAATGTCTAATGTCTAATGGGACCCACAAGGGGACAATGGGGTGCGCGGACATTGATCCGATTGTCCATGGGAATCATGGATTCCAACAACAAGTTGCTGCTTCTTCATAGTTGCAATCTAAGAGCCCTGACTGACAATCCTGGGCTTGAACGTTTGAACCTTCATTTTGCGGTCTTACCACGAACTATTCAAAACTACACCACACTGAGTTGGTTTTTTACGGGTTTGTACTATCTGTATGTTTGTATTTTGGAGTCCTGCAAATATGCACACTAGACCCGAAGTCAAAACCCTCGTGGTGTTATCAAATGTGATGGTGTTGGGTTCTGTGGGCGCTTGTGGGTCCAGTTGTTAACATTGCTGTTCCTTAACTGACGCTCATTCATAGCTCAAACCACCATAGTCGGGGTTCCTGCTCGTACCCTCACCTCATTCGGATTCAGGAGCATCCAGAAATCAAAACCACCTACCGCGCTCTACGAAGATAGTCCATTGCGGGAATCAACCGGTGGTAATAACCCCGGTTTTAATCCTGGCCCCCTGTCACCATATCTCAGAGCCGTACAAGGCCTAAACTAAACCAATTCCATCTATATAAAAAAAAGGACACTCAAACAAGAAATGACTCATGTGGACAAACCCTGCTTCTCTCAGACCAAAAATATACCGTCATCATTGCCGCTTATCTTATATAGATCGTGGGGGGACTGGGACCATACACGGCGTGGCCGCCGCCGCAAATTCAGCGCTGTGGAACCCTCGAATCGTTCACATATATAAAAGGTCCCTACGGACAGGGATAGCAATTACCCCCCAGTTTTATCTATGGTCACTGAGCCAGCGCCGATACCTGACCTCCCTCTCGACCCCGGGTTGCTTGAACTCCAGGAGGAGGAGGCAAAGTTTTTTAGGGTACTGACTGGGATTCAAAGTGACGAGGAACTCAAACAGCATATAGTAGATGTTTCTGCCAAAGCATATCAGGTGAGCGATTCGCCGATCTTTCAAAGCAGGCAAGGTGCTGAGCTCAGCGGTAACTGGGGCGGGTGTTAGAGACACAATTACCCATGTATTCGTGGATTTAGATTTACCAAGTGCCCCGCTCATTGGCGTTGTCCCAAACAGAGTGACTGACTGTACAGCTGTTAAGGTTGGGGATTTCTCAATCACCGGCATACCAGAGGGCCTTGGGCCTTCGCCAGGAGCGCCCGGATGCCATTCTACTCGACGCTGCTTGTTGCTGTGAGTCTTTATGTCTCCATGATCCCCACACATGACTGAGTCTATCTAAGTTGGAAATATCTTGAGAAAAGCTGTGCTCGACGGTTGGCCAGTGGAGAATGTGATTGCGCTCGACTTGGATTCAAGTAAGGTTATTCTGCAAAGGTCACCCCCTGTTTCTCAACTGATAGCACCTCGCAACAGCACTCTGGCAGTATGGCCACGAACTATTCAAATCTACACCTGAATCTTTCCCCGCAGGTTTTGTGTGCGGGGATGTCTTTGACTCAAAGATTATTCAACCTCGTGAACCATTCTACGAGCCTCCGGCAACGCCTCACCCTCGGGGTTTCCTGTCTTTAGGCTCTCTCATGCCTCTTCAAGGTCACATCTCGGCCATCCATGCTTCGGCGTTCTTCCATTTATTCAATGAAGAAACGCAAACAGAATTGGCAAAGCGCTTTGCGTCACTCCTGTCACCTGAACCAGGTTCTGTCATTTTCGGGGGTCACAGAGGGACACTTGTTTCGACAGTCACAAATGATTATCAGGGGTACAAGATGTGGTGTCACAGTCCAGAATCGTGGCGCGACTTGTGGGATGGACAAATATTCAAGAAGGGAACAGTAAGAGTTGATGCAGTGCTCGAGGATGTGAGCGGGAGGGATATCCCTCTTGACGACGGAGGCAGGCTGTATTGGCTGGTTTGGTCTGTCACTAGATTATGAATGTTTATGATGTACCGAAAGGCGTTATGAGCCCAAATTGATATCGTTGATTCCTCGAACAAAGGTCATCTATCATCCATGAATTTATCTGTTTTGACTCAGGCTCCCATCAATGTGGTAACATTTAAGATATCGTTAAACCGAATCATGGTGGGGATTATCATTTCGCATGCCCCTCGTCAACATCATTAGCAAGCTTTCAATCCTCGCTTGGCGTTCCTGTGTTCACTTCAATCAGCCGGGCCATCATATCGATGAATGAGAATGAGGCGCTTACTTGAAGCTCCTTCATCTCCTCCCTCAACCTTCCCACTGGCATCCCTTTCACGTCCTCAAGCAAAGATTCAACTCTCCTAACACTCGCGCCTACTTCTGTGCTTGCCATCAAGGCCATCTGTTCGTTCACGGCCGGTACAACGCCTGCTCTCTGGGAGAAAAATCTTTCTAGCGGGCTCTTTGGTCCCGTGATCCCAATATTGGCGTCACCGCCATGTCCATTACCTGGCGGGACATATAGGTCCCCGGAAAGTAACGTAGATCCCGTAGCCGTAGCCCCATATCCTTCACCACCCAACCTCTGCTCTGTTGTTGAGGTGGTCGGCAAAACCGAGGAGAGGACACGAGCACGGGAACGGGGAGACCCTTTTGGCGAGAAATTAGGATTGATAGTAAGCCTTGTTGCGGAATTGGTTCGCCTTTTTGCAAGGTTACGACGTCTTGGGCTTGGATAGGCGCTGATTGGAGACGTAGGGTCCGAAGTGGTGCCTTGACTTTGACCTTGATTTCGACTTGTAGGAAACGCATTTAGATTTTCCCGTGAATTGAAGCTTGGCAGCGTCACCGTGGGGACCTCATCCCCGTCCTCATAGTCTCCGAAAAGGTCCGCCTCATCTTCGTCAACTTCCATATCGAATATTGCGTCGTAGAGGTCATTATTGGACGGCCCAACCAAAGCTTCTACTAAAGGCATGTTTTTAATATGCCTAGGAAGACTTTGGAAGAAAGTCTGAGCGGCATCTTTACTCGTCTGGCGGAGTTTTTGACCTGAAGTTAAGTGACGCTCGTAAACGGTAATAGCCACGAGTTGCGGCAACGATGTGACTCTGATGAGGAACACATTTGCCGAATGGAGGGCACGGGGTGAAAGGAACCAGCTAGCAGGTTTGAGGATAAGGAAAGCGAGAATGTTGAAAGGTGGCTGATATGAGAACAAGGCATCGGTCTTCACCCTGTCAGATCGAATGGTAGCCAAGTAGTCAATTGGCCACATTTCAAAACTGGTCGGCAGATGTGAGAAATAAAACGCACCCTTCAATCGTTGAAATCGCAAATTGGAACAAGTACTGCAGGCCAAAGATAGTCAACGAACCAAAAATAGAACAAGGAAAGCGCCTGAGGCGAAAGAGAATCCGGAGAGCTTGACGCACCTCTTGCGTCGCATTGGCACCGATCTTAGCAACCGTGTTCGATAGAATGGAAATGAGAACTGAGATGGGTAAGAATTAGCATAGGGAAAAACCAAAATGTGATTAAGGAACGAAGCTCAGGCAGCATTCCAGTCTGCACGTCCGCGGGCGCTTCGCCCAATCGAACACGTTTTTGATAGGCAGGTGGAATCTGACTGCGGGCCTTGTACTCAACTTGTTACGAGAAGCGTGTTGGATAGGGCAGCAAAAATTGTGATCAGGATTGGGCCGAAGACGGGGTGAAAGCTTGCGGCTTGACCGAAGGCGACATAGGTACTACCGAACCAGATTTGTACGATTAACCAAGCAATCGATCGGAGTGTCCATGTCGTAGTATGTGGGACACTGTCGTCGTGAGCTGTGGGACCAATGTTTGAATATCAGCGTGAGAGCAATACTCGACCAGTGACCAAAAAGCATCGTACCCAAAACCCACAAAGTGAACAAGAGCCCGGAGAAGCATGTGGCTGCTATGCCAATGAAAAACACAAACTGCACGATCATTGCCCGGAGTGATCTACCCCGGCAGAAGTAAATGAGAATCTGATACCCCTCTATGGTGCTGTGAGCTTCAGGGAAAGAACATACAGTATGACGACATGATTAGACACGGCAAAGAACGCCAACCTGTTATTATCAACCACGTAGTCGGGACGTGGAGTCTGGGTGTGGTAACAGGGGTATACGCTTACCTCGGAAGAAGGATACATGCGCCGGATGCCAGGATATCGAACGATATACTTGACGCATCGACTATTTTCCGGGTTGTAACTCAAAAGTTAGATGAAACACGTGGGAGTATAAGAGGGATATGCTGACGATCGGCGTAGGCAAGACCTTTGATCCTGAAGCCTAAGTAGGTCAGGAAAATGACAAGAAAGGCGAAGTCGAACGCATTCCACATCTAGTAGTCGACTCAATGATAGGATCACTCCTCGATGAAGAAAGGGCGCCTTACGCTCGCAATATAAACTATTACCGCCGATTAACAACATACAGGAAGAGGGTAAAAAACGTTACTCACTATACCAGCCGTGTTCGGTAGAGGCAGTGTACTCCGCTAAAGTGAAAGCGCCTGCAAAAACAATGAATACCACCTCCCAAAAGGTTAGCTGGGTCCTATCTTGATCTATGAACATAGCCTGTTTGAACCGGTCTAAGAATTCTACAAGGTAAGGAGACGTACTCGCCAAACATAGCGCAAAGGTTAACATGAGGCAAATAAGCTTGAAAAACTCTAGGATCCTCCCATAGCGAGGCACGCGGAGCCTGTCAACCAGTTCAGTAATATAATGGTGGAGCGGGAACAACAAGCACCTGTAATGGTTCAGGAATGGGGCCTTTCGGGGATCGTAAATTTCAATGGCTCGTGGTTTGTAGTTGTCCGCCAGAATAGATCGTGTTGCGTGGATTGAAAACACAACCTTGCCCGAATAGATGTCATTAACGACTTTTTGGGCTATTGGCGAAGCTAGAAAAGCTTTGGCCTCGGTTGATATTGCCATCTATGAATGGTTCTAAACTGAGTTTCTATACGTAAGGCAGGATTAATGAACACCTACCTCAATTGCTGTTTGTGCCGTTTCAAGGTCGCGTTTGGAGTGGATAGCATATTTGACCTCTTGCACAACCTCAGGCGTGGCTCCGGCTAGCGGGTTCCAAGCTGTAGCTAGGACGGCGACGAGTTGTATGTAGTTTGAGGCGAATTGACTGAGAAGTTTTATCGCAAGGATTTCACACAAGCTTGCTCGCGAAAGCACGACACCGGCAAATGCGAGATCGGTCTCTGACTGTGCTAGGAAATATGACCGGACAACCAAGCAGGCATATACGACCGATAAATTCCCAAGACGGGCATATCTTGCGACCAAAGGACGGACAATGGCAAAGTTGATATCAGATGCGGTCAGCTGCCTAGACAGATCCAAGTTAACGCATGCTATGGAAGTGCAGATTGGACTAGACTTGCTCCCAGCTCAATGCGCTGTCTGCAAAGTGCCACAATCGTCGTATGTTTGGTTAGGGTGGCCGGAGACAATTACTGGGCGCTTACCAATTGTTTTCTAAGAATGGAAGGTTCAGTTGAAGCGCAAATAACCCCAGGTGGATACCAAATCTACTCACCGTGATGTCCCTTTTGAGGGCTGGGATGAGCGGGAAGACTTTGACTGATGCAAGGTTCTCTGGGGTGGGAGCCAGCAGAGCAGCGACAGATGGCTCCTCGAGATCCATACTTGACTAGCTTCACCGCCCCGAGTTAGTGCCAGAGCAGGGACCCTCCAATATTGACTTTCTCTGAGGAAGAGGAAGAATTGTGTGCCTGCTGTTGCACCTACGCTTGCGAAACACTGAGGGCCTAGTAAATGAACGCGGGACCGATGAGCAATGCAACTAGCTGTGCCGGGCGCTCATGGTTGACATCAGATATAGGTAATCCGGTGGTGTCACTGGTGTGTCGGATTGAATTGGCAACCCAGGGTTGACACCACAAAGGAATAGTGGAGGTGTCGGTCACATACGTTGGGGAACTCAGGCTCAGTTTTTTTGTTTCTGCTTTTTTGTCTTGAAGATGTGTTTGCCGAGGCTCCCCCAGCTTATTGTCTCTGCGGAGGATCAAAAGGGGGCCGAGTGCCAAATTGAGATGAAGGCGAGAGCCGGCTGTTTCCTTTTAGGAACACAGGTTCAAAGCTATTACCCCGTCCAAATTGGTCTGCCTTGTATTTCTCTTCCTCTTAATATCCATTTGCCTCCTCTTTCTCCAGGGAATGCGACATGGGCTGCTGCTTCTCTGAACCAGTCGACTTTACCGGAGAGGTCAACCTCTTTCACTTTGATCTTCACCGTGCCGTTGGCAAGGGTGCGTTTGGCAAGGTTAGTCGCTACATTAACGTCCTTCACCCACCCTTTGACATCTTTCGCCTTTCACCAACCTCTAGGTGCGGGTCGTCGAACACAAACGCTCCAAAAAACTATACGCTCTCAAGTACATCGAAAAGTCACGGTGCATCCGCCAAAAGGCCATCGCTAATGTAATTCAGGAGCGTCGTCTCCTTGAAGAGGTCCGTGTCCAGATACATACGACATCACCCAGCTCATCTCACTCGCCATACCTCTCAGATTGACCACCCATTCATCGTCAATCTCCGTTATGCTTTTCAGGACGATACTAATTGCTTCTTCGTCCTCGACCTCATGTTGGGAGGTGACCTACGGTGTACGAAGCTTCTTAAATCACGTTGGTCATCGAATTCTGATGTTCCATTATGCAGTCCATTTGGAACGGCGGGGATACATCCAAGAGGACATAGTCATGTTCTGGGTTTCAGAACTATCCTCCGCTCTCGATTACTTGCACCGTCAGCGCATTATCCACCGGTACGTCTGTCAATCATTGTTGATTATCACCTTGTTGACTATGTTTGTAGAGACCTGAAACCTGACAACATCCTTCTTGATGCTTCAGGCCACGCGCACATCACAGATTTCAACGTCGCTATTCACTATTCTGAAAAAAGGTTACACACAAGCGTCGCAGGTAGTATGGCCTACATGGCACCGCAAGTCGTCGGCCGCAAAGGTTATAACTGGGCTATTGACTGGTGGAGTCTCGGTGTCACAGCATACGAACTCCTATTCCATAAACGACCGTTCGATGGCCGTAATGCGGAGAAGATGACCCAATCCATTCTGAAAAACCCTCTGAAGTTCCCTGATGATGCGCACACACGCTGCAGTGATGCGGGTCTCTCTGCCCTAAGAGGGGTGGGTTTCATATTTGTCCTCCTGCTTAGGGGTCCCTCGTTCTAACTATGTTTCACAGCTCATTGACAAAGATCCCCATACACGCTTGGGCTGTCGGCCGAATGGCCTCGGGTTTGAGGATGTTCGTAACCATCCATGGTTCTCAAGCATTGATTGGGATGCTCTGGAAGCAAAAGAATGTCAACCACCGTTCGTTCCAGATGTGAGTCTTCCGCCATGATTTCACATGCCTCAGAGATAATGACTCGACGTTCCCACAGATGAAACAAGCGAATTTTGATGTGTCACACGAACTCGATGAATTCTTGATGGTCGAGAAGCCGTTGACACATTCCAAGCGGAAAGCCAATCCCGACCTTGAGAAGATGGGGCCCGAGCTCCGACAACTAGAAGAACAGTAAGCACAGCTTTAGCTGAAATTGGGTATGCTCGGATGGCTAATTAAAAAACAGGTTCACTGTCTATGACTTCTCCACGTCCAAGCGGATATCCTACTACCCACACAACCAGGCAATTGGAACAGAAACAACAAGCACCGACAGGTCGATAACGGGGACCCTGGTCCCGACAGCTACCATTGTTGAGCGCTCACAAGCCGGATCGCCTTTGCTCGATACTGATCACCGCCACATGTCAACAATCCCACCTTCTCGGGGACCTGCTTCGCTCTAATACATTTGCAATTGTACTCTGTAGGTGCCTCGTGGCTCCCCCTGCCAACACTTCTGACGAAGACCCACAGATCGTCAGCCTGTTTTGCAACCTACCCTTATGCTCCCCTTAATTCTTCAACACTACCTTGTACTTCTTAGTTTGGTGCCTTTGGATTGGACGGACAACCCGGGAAAACCACCTTCCACGTCGCATGCTTTCCGTAACGTTCTCGCGATGATCTTATGCACAACCTCTCGCTTCTCTTTCTGAGTGCTCCACTCTTTCTTGACACATTAACTTCCATAGCATCGTTCATAACCTTGATTCGCTTCATGCGCTAGTACTCGCTCTTTCGTCCGCCTTATATTCTTGTTGACATTCATTTTCATTTCTGGTTGACTTGTGTTGTTTTAATATCAGCATTTACTTACATGGTCTATTGCCATCCATTAAACATTCACTATAAATAGATCCACAAAGCAAAAGGATTGTAATTTGAAGGTTTTTTTTCTATCCCGCTCCCCATATCACCTTCATGAAAAACGGTCAAATGAAATGTATCTGGCCTCCGAAATCAACAAAAACTTAGTCCAAAGCCGGGCGTACCTAGAAACGGTGAAGGTATGTTCTCCGTTCAACTCGGGACAAGACTTGAAGAACCCCTGCATCATCGGTGACGGTGTTGTTTACCGAGAATGTTCTACAATTAGATTTTGACTCAGTATTCCTAATCACATCCTCTCGCAGTCTTACTGACTCCTGGCTACCCCATTTTCATCCATATGCTCCACTTTTAGTATTCTTCATGACTCTTACCACAGTACGACTCCAGCCATCCCTCCAGTATATAAACCCCTTGACGTAGTAGATAATCCTTAGCTTCATAGCCTATCTATTGGCTTGAGTGACTCTTCTTCCCCATCCTATAACTGAGCCAGTCTTACTGGTAGCAATGACCCTCGAGATGAGGATTGGATCCCTCCTAAACCGTGATGGCGAAAAGCAAGAAAACGAAAGGGTGAGTAGATTATTTGTGAAACAAATAATGCTGAAAACTTAACATGCTATCTCAAAGGCCACCCGAAGGCATATGTGAAAGGACCCAATACTGGGAGCAATAAGCTGATGCCTGACCCTAAACTCCCTCGCAGGTGTGAGTAGAAAAACCTACATGTCTTGGCCCTTGGGGCTTGAAATGACTTTTCCACATTACCGACATCGTCGGACACAAGTTACCCTTGTGGAAGACGAAACACATCTTGCTGATCTTTCCTTGGTGCCTGCTCATTTACTGACTGTCTCGTTTCATTTATGTCGGAAAAATCCGAAATCCATTATAACGCTGTCACGGTTATAGCCATTTCAAAAGTCGTTGTAAATTATGTTGTGGCGGAGTTACAATGAGTTTACTTAATTTTAATGCCAAATTCGGCAATGTAACGGCAGGTATAAGGTAGGATGTGACGGACTAACTGCAGTATTGTAACACATTGTAACTCTCAGAATTGACTGAGGTGTTACAACGCAATATAATGTATTATAATGCTTTTCGGGTTTTTCCGACATAGGTGTACCCAACGGGTAAAAGGCGTCATACTGTTGAATGGGCTTTATATCACTCACACTCCCCCATCGACAAGAGAGGGTGGACGACGAGGAGGGTAGTGAACTTTGAAGAGGAGCCGCCGGTGGGCCCAGGAATGGATGAAGAAATAGCAGCAGTTAACGGCGAAATGGTTGCCACTTGCAACAATGGTGTTGTTTATGAGGGGGATCAAACCCCTTCAACTCAACCAGAATGCCAGGAAGACCAATGTGGCCGGCTCAAACAAATGTAAACGTGATGTTGGTGATATTGGCGAAGACGGCCCTGGGGACTCAGACAACGGGGAGGATGAAGGACCGGCAATGGAGGCATGGGAAGAGGAGCTCAACGAGAATGTCGCACCACCAAGGCCGAGATCTGAAGCTGGGACAAGTTGCGAGAACAGATTAAAGCTGATCTTGAGCTTAAGTCACACTACAAGTCACCTCCTGTGTCTCGAAAATAACCTTGATTCGCACATTCATTTTTATTTACGGTCAACATGTGTTGTTTTAATATCAGCATTTACTTTCATAGTTCATTGCTATCAACCAAACATTTGTCGTGCACACTGCTTGTGGTATATATGAGTGCGGACATGTGCGTTTAGTGTGTAATGATCTATTCCATAAGACAAATCAAGTACCATAAACGGCTTGTGGTGTCGGTGTCACAATTGGACGTATCGCCAAATCAGATCGGTCTTGCAATCGGTGGCCCTTGGCCAACAACACTACCTTGGGCGAGTATCCGACGACCGACTCACTTTGACTTGGTCTTATTCCCATTCCCACCCGCTCTGCTGAGAATCAATTACATACCTAACAATGGCGAAGATAGTTACGCTCAACGACCTCCCAACTGTGAGACAGTTGCTAAAGAACGGCGTGGTGAAGAAATCGGAAGAAGTTAAAGATGACCTAAAGCCAAACGATAAGTTGTTGGATAAGGTATCTTTTTGGTGAGCCTTTTGTGTAAGACTCCTTTTATTTACAGCTCACAAATGGATTTGTCTGTCACTGGCGATCCTGCTGACGGTCATTGTTTTAGCCGAGGGGACATCACTGTTATTGATGTTGATGCCATCGTCAATGCCGCGAATAAGAGCCTGCTAGGTCCGATTCAAGCGTTTCTGTCCCTATAGTTGTACTAATAATGATCCCATGCAGGCGGTGGAGGTGGTACGCCCCCATCTTGGTTTCCTCTGCTGGACCAAACTAATGAGGTCCTATTGGAATTCTAGTCGACGGTGCGATTCATAGCGCAGCTGGACCCAAATTACTGGAAGAATGTATGTTGGGTTGTCGTGCTGTGACGAGTGGCGCGATTTGCCGTGCCAGCTCCCCAGATTTATACGTCTTACACACTGATAATAGGTCGAAAACTTGACGGATGTGATACCGGAGACGCCAAACTAACAAGGGGTTATGAGCTCCCTGCGTGAGTCTCGGGAAATTCATCTACTCTCCGCCTATTCAGAACTGACTCGTCCTAGTCGTTATGTAATCCACACGGTTGGGCCTGTCTATTACTCGGGGAACAAAGATATCAGGGAGGAGCAACTATCTTTGTGTTACAGAAGGAGTTTGGAAATTGCTGTCGAGCATAACTTGAAATCTATTGTGAGCGCTCTGGGGTCACAATTGCTTTTCAAGTTTAGTCTGATCTTTGCATGGAGGCATTCCCCTGTATCTCGACTGGCGTATATGGCTATCCTCATAGAGAGGCAGCTGGGGTGGCATTGTCAACAGTGAGGAAGTTCCTTGAATCCGAGCAGGGGGAGCAGGTAAGGATAGCGTTCTTGAATCCTTCCATGGCAAAAAGCGCATACCCTTAATCTTGCATTCAGATTGATCGCGTTGCGTTTGTTGCATTCTTGGCACAAGATGACGATATATATAAGAACGTATTCTCTCCCAATCCTTTGTTTTCATATGTGCTAATTTTTGTTATTTACTTCAGGGAGCAGCTTCCCCAGTATTTCCCACCTGTCGAGGACGAAAGTACGTCGTAAGCGAGGAAAGTTCCCGTCAAGAAAAAAACAGAGGCCGTCAAAGGGGAAGATTTAACAGAAAAGGACGAGGGCCCAGTACCTGAGGGATAGCGCTGCAAGATACTTCACACCCGGTCTCTGGTTTTACATCCTAGTTATTTTTACCAGTACGCCGTCTTGAAGTTTCTCGCTTGGTCATGTGCTTGCATTTCTTGTTCACTGCTGAGATATTGGAATAATAATAGACGCACTGGATTTTTTCGCGATCAGAAAGAGATCAAAATCAGGCTTCTTTTCAGTCAGATAACTGAGAGCACAGTCTGCGGGTGCCTCGGCTGGGGATAAGGCCCTTTTCTAAGTCAATTGCTTCTGTTGATACGAATATAACAGGTTACGCATATCCCACGGAATGTTATCAAAATGGTACGCGAGTCGATGCCGTCATGATATGTGGAGCGGTTTCTCAAAGGAGGGGGGAAGTGCTCCGATCCTGAACGAGTTTGTACGCGATCCGGGCTCAAGAATTGTCACTGTGCTGACTTATGGGATCGCAGAGAGACACAGTGTAGACCAGGGTGAAAGTGGGGAAAGAGCGCGTGCCCATGCCGTCCCGTTGCCACTTAGCCGGACCGCGTTGTCGATAAACTGGTTTAGAGACGCACTCCCGTGATCACAGGACATACAATGGACTGTCTTCAGCTTAGGTTCTTGACCACATCCCCCGGAAATTCTCCGTGTTGGAAGGTTATCTTAGCCCCCTCAAGTGCCGCTTCGCGCTTACTGACTGGATATAAAGCGTTGGAGAGTTTCCGTTGGAGATGGGTTCCACCTTTGACGATTAACGCTTTCACGATATTCTCTGGTTCCTCTGGGTTGAACGATTACGAAGATGGGGCTTCTCTTCAATATCTTTGTCGCGGTGTTCTCATCTATTGGTGAGTACGCCCCAGAGTTGCGCACGACCCAAACGTTGAAAGGAGTGTGGCAGGTTCTTTTTTGTTTGGGTAGGGTTTTCTCAGCCCTTGTTTTAAGAAATGAATGAAGGTTAATTGCGTTGTTCGTGGTGTAGATATGATAGGTGAGGATAGGCGCTGAACCTTGAGACTTCCGCTGAGGGGTGTTTGGAGTGGCATCATTGCCTCAGTCATTACAATGAAGCACTACAATGCACACTTCACTAATGACCCTGGTATTCAAGGAGCTGTTGTTTCGACTTTCAATGGTAAGCGGCATGTATTTTCTACTCTTCAATTTTGCTGACACCCAGTAGGTGGATGCTTTTTTGGATCTGCTGCAGCCGGATGGTATTCCCGATCCTGTCCTATGTTGCTGGCAATACTCAGCTCTACGTACCTCTGACAGGTTCAACGACAAGTGGGGTAGAAAGCGCACGATCCAGGTGAGTGGAACTACCGCCTGTACGATTCTCGAATATGTGCGTTGATTTTGATCCTTCATTCTCCAGATTGGCTGTTTATTTGCGCTCTGGGGATGTGCAATGCAATCGGGTGCTCCTAACGTCGCTACGCTACTCATTGGTCGGATTATTGGCGGTCTCGCAATTGGGCAAGTCTTTCTTTCCCTCTCTGCCCGTCCACTTGATGATGACACTGATCTGTAGTGTGCTCTCAATGACGGTGCCGTTGTATAATGCAAGTGAAATTTAGTACCTATTTTCAAATTCCGTGACCTTATAATTATGGCCTGGTCAGACAGAGGTCGCTCCACCCAAGATTCGAGGTTTCCTCGTGGGTCTGACGCAACAGATGCTTGGGATCGGGTTTATCGTAGCCAATTGGGTCAGTTGACGTACCCATTTTTCAGAACGGTCAACTTACCGATGAGCAGGTCGGCTATGGCGCACAGTTCATCGATTCTGATGTATCGTGGCGACTTCCCCTTGGCCTTCAGGTTGGTGAATTTCCGCCGCTTATGCCCAAGACATCACTGATGTCTTCCCGTCGGCTATAGCTCGTCCCTGCTGGTTTGCTTTTGATCGGAATTCAATTCTTGCCTTATAGCCCCGTGAGTTTATACGCCATCGTGGCATGGTGCCCCTTTCCTGATATCAACTTCCGGTCCTAGCGGTGGCTGCTCGAGGTTGGAAGGGACGAGGAAGCCAAGGAAGTTGTATACTATCTGCATGGCAGCTCTGACGAAGGCCGCATTGCAGCGGAACAGGAGTACAGGGAAATGTATACAGCTATCAAGGCTGAGGCGGCTACGAGGAGTAGGCGGATCAGTGACCTTTGGGCGAGCAAGGCAATGATCCATAGAACACTTGTTGCATGTGGTGTCCAGGTTTTCACCCAGTTTACCGGAATTAATGGTGGGCACCTTATGAATGAGTTCTTGATAGCCAACTTACGAATGCTCTAGTTATCAACTATTTCGGGCCCCAAATGTATGCAAGCTTGGGTGTCACAGGTAGTAAAGCCCTCTTGGTCCAAGGGTATGTCGGTTTAGTCTTAATACTCAATAACTGACGATGGTTTTAGGATTTATGGAGCTGTTGGGCCGATTGCCAACCTCTTGTGCGTATTCCTCACTATAACTTGGCGCCCGAAGCCTCTAAGCTTGGTTCCGCAGCTTCATCACCCTCATCCTTGATCGTGTTGGTCGCAAGAAGCCCCTCTTGTTTGGCGCTGCCAGCTTCGTTGTTCTTTATTCTATTTTGTCTGCCATCGTCGCGACCAACCCTCCATTGCCAGAGGGCTCAACGGGACACGTGAATGCCGCTGCTCAACGGTTAGTCTCATACCTTCACTCTCATTAACGCCAACTGATTACAATGGGGCTTCCAGCGCCGGTATTGGAATGATCTTCCTGCTCAGTATCTTCTTCTCTTTGAGTTTCGGCCCTGTCAGCTGGGTGTTAGCGTCTGAGGTCTTCCCAACGAGTACCCGAGCCATCGGGACTAGTGTTGCTACCTGCTCCAACTGGGTACCTGCCTCGTTCATGCAATTGAGCTAAAGACTGACACGAGGTTAGGCTTTCAACACGTTCATCGGACAAGTTTCGCCCTTGGCCATCAAGAATGTCAACTGGAAATTCTACATCTTGTTTATCTGTCTCAACCTCGTCGATTTCCTGCTTATCTTATTCTTCTTCCCTGAAACGAAAGGTGGGCCTTTTGCCCATACTTGGGCGGCCCTTAGGCTCACATCTTCTTTCTAGGGAAAACATTGGAAGCAATGAGTAAGGTCTTTGGTGATGAGGTAGACTCTGTAAGCCCAGGGGAAGGTACGCCTTCTGATGAGAAGGGAAGCATTGAGCGCACCTAGTTGGTTTAGGTGTTGTGTGTATGGGGGTGACGAAGCCGATGATGACAGCCACGAAAAAATGAATGTCATGTAGCCAAAAATGCAATCCAATATGAATGAATTCCTATTTCATGAGCTTGAAGGGGGTTTAAGCGCGGTCGTGCCTGTCGCGGGATGTCTTCATGCTTTCTATGAAACTAGCTTATCGAAACCGTGAACAGTGCATCTATGTCATATGCACCCATCGCTTCCAAATGGATGGGTTTCACGTAAGGAAAGGCAGATGTCATGCCACGGGGATAGAAGCAAATGCATATTGTGATTTTGGATGCGCCAGTGGGAAAAGGCTATGGGCAGGAGAAGATATCTTATCTCATCGCCACAGGGCATGGTCCTCTGGGCACCGTTTTTTGTACATACACTGGATCTGTCAGTGCCAACCTGTCGCCCGTCTTACGAAAAGCCGACGTGTATTCTTGCTTTTCGAGAGTAACACAGGTAAGGCGGCTTATCCATCTCCGAACAGTCTCCGACAGACCTCCGGGCTCCCATCTGATGACAGCATGCCTCGCTACACGTCCGCTTGCGTTCGGAGTGCATCTACGAGCAAGGCTCTACGGGGAAAGGGTATAAGGTGGTGTAACGCGCGCAGTGTGGTCCACCGAACCAGCCCCAACTCCGATCGCGTAAAGCCTGCCATGTACTCGAAAGTGGGTGGAAGAAAGGTTGATGTACGAAAATGGTTAGTGACCTGCCTGATTCGGTCGATTGGTTGTGTTGGAGTGAATGCAGTATTTGCATTTGCCCGGTATAGGTATCACGGCACCTACAGTCGTCTGATGGTTCAGCGTTCAACTGTTGCTTCCGGTGTTTGAAGCTATCAGTATAGTTGTATTGGCCAAATTAGCTATACAAATAGGTATCAGGCTTTTGTGTCTGTCTTGGCCTTTTTCTGCGAGCAGTTCCTCGTGTCAAGGAATGTCAATCGGCATTGAACAGGGCTGACTCAGCGTAACCAACAGCATCGAAATCATACTCGATGCCCAGGGCTTCCAGTTTTCTCTTCCTCTCATTCTGTCGTTTGAGCAACCGTCTATTCACTTTCACTCGTTCTCCTTCCGTTCGTGACTATATTCCATGAGTTCGGGTCTGCAAATTCAGTCAACTCAGAATAAAACACACTTTGTTATGTTGCACACGAACGATCCTGTCTCTCGGCACGACTCTCCACTTCCTATTCGCGCCAATCCATAGCTCAGGGTGGATCTCGTTCTTGGGTATGAGTTTGCATTTCAGAATGTGGCCAGTAAGGAGGTAGTTATCCATCGTTTCTGCAACGATCTGAGCTACGGAGGAAGAAGGCGAACTCGATAAAGCCGTAGTGTTTGCATTTTCCGGTCTAAGAAGACATGCATAAATGGTAATATGCTCGGAAAGAAGTGTGGGGGTGTGCATACCTTTTTGTTTCTCGAAACGCGAAGACGGGTGATATCGCCAAACTGGGAGAAATAAGATCGTAGTTGGACTTCGTAAAAACCATGTGGCAGGCGGCCAATATATACGACGCCGCGATCTTCGGTCTACACCATCCCATTAATTACAGGTGAAACGAGATCGGATAGAGAGATAGCGTACGGGTTGCCGCTTGGCTTTTTCAAGTTTCCGTTTGATAGATTCATCATCCTTCGCAACTGTTGGTAGTTTGCTAATCTCAAAAGCTGAAAGACCAGGTTTCTCCTCGCTTTCTTGGTCCTCGCCTGCATCCTCATCAGATGAATCTTCGTCATCTGTTGAAAAGCCGTGTAGATGGTCATCCGAGGATGCAGCCTCTTCGTCATCAACTTCTTCAACGTCCTTTTCACTTCCATGCTCTTCTGCAGATTCAGAAGGTGCAAGCGAGGGTGGCTTCGCCTTTTTAGGTATGGATTTTTTGGTGGAGGAGGGAGTAAGTTGTGGCTGAGAGGACTGTTTTGATTTTGATTTCGCATTTGCGTTGGCAGAAATAAGTTGTGGAGGTTGCTTGGATGATGAAGTCTTTGGTTGGGGCTTTTTTGGTTGTTCGTCCTCCTCGTCGTTGTCTGATTCTGATTCGGAAGCGGCGGGAGGTGCGAGAACCTTTGGTTTGGAAGATTTCTTCTCCTTGGGCTGTTCGGTTTCCTTCGCCTTTGCTTTTGGTTTCGCCTTCTCTCCTTTTGTGATCTTAACAGGCTCCGCGAACGTCACTCTTGCTTTCTTGGCTTTGCCGGAGGGCTCATCTTCGCCCTTCTTCCGTTTTGGGGTTTCTGCAGGTGCAGGCTTTGTTGTTTGCGCCTTTTTATCATCCGCAGGTTTTTTACTTTTGAGTTGGGTTGCAGATGTGGTTTTTGTCTTTGCCTTCGTTGTAACAGTCGGCGCCATTTCTTGGGGAAGGATAGGGAGGAGACAAGAAAAAGTCGCGATGTGATGGCAAGCAACACACAACAAATGACACTGACAACTGATCCCATCACACATTGATTTATGTATGACTTTGATGATCCCTCGCTCTACTAATCCGCACACCCTCCTCAAGAACACCCAGATCGTATCCCGCGCTGTGTTGAATGAGACGGAAACGGAGGATGAGCACCCTCATCCTGACCTGAGTCTGGTGAACGAGTTTAATAGGGTGATGAAGCGGACGGTCCCTCCGTTAACCGCTCTGGACGAGGGAAGGAGGAAACGGAGAAAAACCGAAATAGAGAAGATGGGCACAACAGAAGAGCCCCTGTGTATGTGTTTTCTGGTTCATATATTGCGCTATAAAGCTCAAGGTTTTGTAGTGTTCCGTCTCATTTCTCATGGATCACCCATGCGCATCTCTCTGGAGCCTAAACCGGAGCCGATTCTAAAGTGAATTCCTCTCCTGGTTGATGAAATGCTGCTCCTAATGTGGATTCAAGGGTTCGAGAACCAGAAATTGAAGATAGTGAAATTCAGGCGGAGGAACGGGCGCAACGAGCATTGGCGGTCGCGGTAGATGCAGACTGGATTATGAAAGAATCTTTGAAGTCGAATGTGTGTATTGTTCTTGCTGGGTGTAATTTACTATTCAAAGTACTACAGCGCCATCCATCCACACACGGCACTCTCACAAATATTACTTTACCCCCGTCGGTGGCCCCAACGTCTCTTATGATTCTTTGTCGTAATAAACCTATCCGACGGACAAGACCCCCGGTTGACCGTGCACTTCTCGGATATCCTTACGACGTGCGTGCTAGGCCACAGCCGTTAGAACACCACAAGCGGAGCTACGACTGCCTGGTAGTTGACATCGACGCAAAGCAAGAAAAGCGAAAGCGCAGGAGAAAGAGAAAGCCAAAAGAAATTGAGCATAGATTTTGGAAACCAGATCCGAGCGTCAACGGCATGTGTATGGGATATGCAATGGGTTACACTCGCAGTTGGGGGGCATAGTTATTTGGCTGGGACGTCTTGACCAAACAAAACTGTCGCGTCAAGTGTTCTTGCAGTGATTGGACGCGTGACTGGCTTTCTCTTCTTGATCACTCCGACGATGGACTCTACACCTCCACCTCATCCCCAGTTTCCCATGGATTCAATTCCAAGATTACCCTCACCATCAACCTCCAGACATCGTGCATCCATCAGCTCAACATTTTCATTTGGTCCAAAACAGCTCGTTGATTCATACATGGACGGCAACACCACCACAATCTCTAACCCACACTCCCTCGGTCTCGATCCAAACAGATCTGTCCTTCCAGCATCACCCCTCCGTTCTTCACCACGCCGTCAAAGAAGAACAAGGTCAAGCCTCAACAGGCCACATCCACTCACCAATGACACCACCGACGTTTTTGGAGACTCCGAGGACGATGCGGACGATGAGGGCGAATACGAGTGGGGTATGGTCGACCGTATGCGATTATGGCGACATGACGCACTTATGCAACATCTTCATGAGACTGCTGCTTTCTGGGGTGACAAAATTCTCAGCTGGACGAGTACGTACGATAGTATAGTGTCGCAAAAAGAATCAAATCTTTATACAATTTTCTTTCCGAATATTTTCTTCATAGACGACCCAAATGATGCATTCTGGCTTGCTCAAACCTATTTCATGACACATCAGTATTCGCGAGCTGAACGTTTACTTACACGGCCGTTCCCCACCTCGCCACCCAAAGGTTCATCCGCACCACCACCTCCAGCGACAAATGGTCAAGATAAAGGGAAGGGGAAGGAGGCTGATGTATCACAGACCATGTTTCCACAGCGAATACCGATGGGTCCGGGAGGGATAATTGAAGTTGCCTCAGATCAGCAAGAAAAGGTATCGAGGCTAGTTGATATGAGCGTTGCTTGTCGGTATCTCGCCGCCCAGTGTCAGGTACTGTCCTCCCACTCGCATTGGTGTTTCCTGTGTTGATATGGGGTTTAGATGCGGCAGGGCAACTGGTCAGAAGCACTGGAAATGCTCGGGGAGGCAAACCCTTTCAGAGATTCAGGTATATTCCCGTGTCTTCTTTGATTTTGGTTTGGTGCATTGAGACTCATTTTAGGCCGCAGTGGTCCGTCAGTACCTAATCTCGATGGAGGAATCAAAGTGCGCACTCCCTGATACAATTCGATTATCCTGCTTATGAGCGCCTAGGTGGAGGCATCTATGTGTCATCTCCGAGGGATCCTAATGCTCAAGCTCAACCGGGGCGACCAAGCCAAACAGTGCTTCATGGAAGCCCTAGCCCTTGACGTAAAATGCTTTGAGGCATTTGACCAGCTCGTCACTGGAGAAATGATGACACCGGATGAAGGTAATTCCCCCCAACCGTCGTCCTTGCCCAACCTGGACTCACGCACGGCATGATCACAGAATGGGAGTTCGTCCAAGGATTGTCGTACGCCCAACAAATTCCACAAGACGCCCAGTTTGTGCAGCTCATGTATACAACCCGACTTAGAAAATATAAGCGTGTCAAGGAACATACGTTGACGAGACAGAAGCTTGTCGAAGAGTATGGTTTGGGAGATAATCCTGATGTGTTGTTCAGCTTCGCGGACGCGTTATACGCGAACTTTAGATGGGCAGATTGTTTTGCCATCACTTCGAGGTATGTCTAGGTGTCATTGTAACCCGTTTTGATACCTGTTGAATTTTTGACCTTTTAGAACTCTTGGTCTTGTGTCGATCCACAACCCGACAATGCCATTACACATTGCATCCATGTATCATCTCCAACATCTACACTCCAAATTGTTCATGCTCGCGCATGAGATGGTTGATCGAGAGCCTGAGAATCCGATTAGCTGGTATGCAGTCGGTGTCTGGTATTTGAGTGGCGGGAAGTGGCACCAAGCACGCCAGTACTTCAGGTACGATCTACCCGTATATCACCGTGATTCAAATCGACTGACGTTTGAGCAGCAAAACCTCGCTGATGGATCCTCGATTTGCTCCTGCCTGGGTTGCATTTGGCCATACGTTCGCGCTTGAAGGAGAACACGACCACGCAGTGACGGCATATTCGACGTGTGCAAGGATGTTTACTGGGTACGTTTCTCCCCCACAAAATGTGCAAATCATTATATAGATATTCAAACTCCCCAGCTCGCATTTACCGCTCATGTTCGTCGGAATGGAACACATCATGCTATCCAACCATGCATTAGCGGACGAAGCCCTTAATGCTGCATATTCAATGTGCAATGGTGACCCTTTATTAATGAACGAGCGCGGAGTGATGGCGTACAACCACGGTGAATACGAAAAGGCGGCTACGCTCTTCCAAGAAGCGTTAGAGCTTGCGCAAGTGACGCAGAGTTCGAGAAAGTCATGGGCTACGACCTACATCAATCTTGGAACGTGCTATCGCAGGCTTGGGTGTGTGTTATCCCTTGGTGGCTTTCTTCCTTCCTAAAATAAATGATGGTTAGCCGTCTGGACGACGCCCTAGAAACGTATAAGAAGGTTCTTGAGCTCGATCCCAGACACGCAGTGGCATTAGGTTTTCTCGGAATGGTATATCACCTGAAAGGTGATCTCGATCCAGCCATCGTTAAATATCATGAAGTGAGTTCTTCCCTCTCCCACCTTCCTCCTAACACGTCTTAGTTTAATTTTTTCCCCAGTCCCTGAGCGTGGAACTGGCAAACCCACACATCCTGGAAGTCCTCAACATGGCCATTGAGTCCGTAACGAGTAGAGTCCCAGGCCAAGCATCTCCAGATGCAGAATTTCGACAAGCGATTAAGGAATTGAAGGATACGTATCTAAAGTTGGGAGTGAAATTTAAAGGGAAGGAGAGAGCCTTGTTGGGTATCGGTTTGCCTCGCGCTGCCCTTGCGACTGCGGCAGGTAGTGGAGGCGTGGGTTCTGGTGTAGGTGGTGGGATTGGGAGTACGAATGTTGATGAAGTCGAGGGAGACGAAATGAATCTCGGTTAGGGTTCTCAAGGTGGTGTCATAGTAAGCCGAATTTTTGTGGGGAAATTCATCGACCACTTGATGTCTACCCACGAATTACCCTTGTCTAGCCTACCAATACCAGAAGCCATTCATCTACCTACTTGACCCCCTTCGGACTTGCGCGGCTTTGACTCAGAGAGGTTTCAAAGCTCACGATATGTCCTCTCCTTGCCCCGAATCAAAAAATAAAAGTGAACTATACAACAGAGAGGACAGAAGAGGGTGCGAACGGGAGAAGGTCTCACTCCCACCATACCTCGGGTCAAGGCAGCAGAGGGGATGTTCTCTTGTTTCCTCCGCCCACCACCCTTGAAGGGAGCAATGCTTCGCAGGCCTTCTTCTGGAAGAAGACGTCCCTAATTTATCTATTCTTAGATTAGATGATAAAGGGATTACCAAACAAATGTCAACTGTGGTGGATTACCTGATTTGATGGGCAGTGCTGTTTCTGGCGCTCATCTTAGCTTCAACCTTTCTCTCTTCACCCTCTCCCCACTTACTTGAATCGATCGTTTTGTATCGATTCGTTGTGCGTACTGAGCATCAAGAAGATTTGTATACGCTCGTTTGTAATTGCTTGAAACTTTAAGCGGGTAGATATGCCGAAGGTGAGATTTGATTCTGTTGTTTTTTCGAAGGCCTAAGGTGGATCGCTCAAATTTCCGATGCTGGACATAGAACAAAGGAAAGGTTCGTAGCGCTTTCGCATACCCCTTATCTAACGACGCATTCTGATTCACAAGTATGTAGGGTGGAAAGAACAGGAGACGTGGAAAGAATGAAAATGACGACGACAAGCGTGAGCTCGTGTTCCGCGAGGACGGACAAGAGTACGCCCAAGTAACAAAAATGTTGGGGAACGGCCGTCTTGAAGCCCAATGCTTCGATGGCGAAAAGCGACTAGCACATATTCGCGGAAAGATGCGGAAAAAGGTGCGTCATCTTTTGTATCATACATTCGAGGACGTAAGAGGCTTAAGTCTGACTCGCACGCATGGCAGGTCTGGATTAACCAGGGTGATATTGTGTTATTGTCGTTGCGTGAATTCCAAGATGGAAAAGCAGATGTAATTGTGAAATATACATCCGACGAGGCCCGGAATCGTATGTTCCATTTTTCTTGGGCTTGTTTCCATTGATTCATGTTGCTGTATAGTAAAAGCATACGGCGAACTTCCAGAAAACGCCAAAATTAACGAGACGGACGCATTTGGCGAGGAAGACGGCGAGTGCGCCTTCGAGTTTGGAGATGAGGGAGAGGTTGACATCGATGATATCTGATACACTCCTACCCTCATTCGCTCCTTTAGCCTTTTTTGATTCCCTTGGGTTGTCTTACTATCCTGTTGTACCGCAATACTTTTTTTTTCAACGCAGTACCTTCTGTTTTTTGCTCTAGCAATGATACTAACCTAACGGATGCCGCACATCTATTTTATCTTATCGACTTCGGGCCATGATTGACTTCATACTACAATCGCAGACTCCTGAGCGTCTGCATATCCGGAACCACACCCTTCTCCCAGGCGAGGTAGTCAACGATATCCCTTGCACCGCACTTGACCGCCAACCTGAGCATCGATTGATCAACTTCAACCCGGTCCTCCAGTCGCCTCCTCTTCCCCTTCTGCTTCTTCTGACTTTCCTTGGCAAAGGGAGAACAGGACGCTAACGGCACATCCCGATCTTCCCTCTCAACCAGCAACTTCACTATCTTCAAGTTCCCCTGTTTAATTGCCACCTTGACGGCCATACCGTCCTTCAGCATGGGGGATGCGCCCAGATCAAGTAAAAGTTGGATGAGGGGAATATGTTGAGCATGAACGGCCTTCGTGAGCGCATAACCTTGATGAGTGTTTGGGTCTAGCGGTGGAAATGTATCCCTTTTGCAGAGTAGATACGTGAGGAATGGAAGAGGTTCATCCGTTGCCTTCCAGTCTTCCCCGTTCCCCCGAGGAGTAAGGGATCGGAAAAAACGGCGGGGTAACTTGCACTTATGGACCGGGAGGAGATGCGCCGATGGTATGTAGGGGATAATCGAAGAGTGGCCAGATTTTGAAAGGGCTCCGAGGCGCGAGTGGAGGAGGTCGAGGACGGATGGTGTACAAAGTGGGTACTGGAGGGCGCGGGAAAAAATTTCGGGGGTGTACATGGGCGTGGGGATGGTGTTAATACATGAGGCGAGGAGAAATTGCACACGGAAAGATATGGGGGATTCTCTGAAGATATCCAAGAAGTGGTGTGAAAGGTATGGGAGGGAAGGAGAGGTTGCATACAACTGGACCTCATATACAAGCTGTTTTAGTAAGAAATTTGAATGTCAGAAATTTAGATCTGGCAACGGGAATTCTCTTACTTCTACAGGTAAGGCCTGGAATCCGGTTGACTGAAATTGCATGGTTATTTTATGTCAACCATTTCAAACTGATTGACGGAAGCTGGGATGGAACTTCTTCGGAATAAATGAAAAACAATCATAACTGATCTAATATTCTCACGCTTGTGGGTCTTGGTGGATCCACCAACGGTTGGACCGAGCGCTACGGGAGGCTTAAATAGATCCGTTTGTAGAACTCACCATTCATAGTGTTTAGTGTTCACACCTTATATTCATGACCTGGTCCCACATATCATTGTCCCTTCGTACGTAGTGCTGGTCCTAGTCTCATCTTCACCTTCGACTCGGGAGTGGCCGATGGCTAAACACTAACGACGGCAAGATGATTCTGAACATACTTTCCCCATCATGCGCCAACGCTATTTTCCCAAGATTCTCGTCCCTCGTCCAGGATCCCCTTGCTCCGGATTCAGCAATGTGCTTGTGCTCTTGAACTTGCATGACCGTACGCCTGCCACAAACTTGCAAAGTACTCATGGACAACGCAAAGAAGGTCACTTCCTGGAGGAATCTAAGCAAATGCCAAAATGGGGCGATACTTGGCAGCAACTGCGGCTTCCGGGCGGGTCTGAGCTCGAGGAAGCTTGGGACTGGGGCAAACCCCGTTAGGGCCTCGACCTCCTTGCTCGGTGCGCGGAATTTCGGCCGTCGCAGGCGAGAGCTATACCGCTTTCCCCCCTCTGGTCTCTTGGACGAGTCATCAGTCACCAATTTCGTTGGGCTTTATTATCGCGGCGACGTAAGTGCAAGGGTTTCAGGGTTTGGAGATTAAACCCCCCCATATGACACAAAAGCTGCTGCTAGCCCATTTCATGCTTGTTCAAGTAGTGCGTGTTCAGAGCCTGGGACCTACCAAATCCATGAAAAACTGGGCGCTTGCAGGAGGCTATCATGGGTTCTGTTTCACAAGCGTCCCCGCCCGGCCTGACACACATGAGGCATCGGATTTGTAAACCCCCAACTTGTCATGACTTGATGCTACGCAGGCTTGAGATCCAATGCCAGTCAGGAGGGATCCTTCCATAGATGTCAATCTGGTGAGTAGATGTTCGCGCCTTAAATGTGAACAAAAATGCCAATCCCAAGATCTTAGATCTCCGAACAGCCGCCAGCTTAGCCTTCACCATTGATGAGAGCATGTGCAATCCCACGGGGTGACGAACGTGCTTTCGAAGTGGCCTTGAAATAATCTGACTCTAGGCTGTTGGCCGAATCATGGGAACACAGAAATAGGTACAGGCTATGCGCTGTCAGTATTGCCACCAATGAGTCCATTTTGAGGTCCCCTCATGATTCATCATGACAACAATGAAATTTTTGGGAAACTCATACCGCATCGGATGACATCTTCCCCTGGCATTGGCTCAATCTCATTCCGGTGACGATTTTAGGCTCAATTCAGCCCCGTGCCCAGTGCATTTTTGTTCCTTCTTGGTACTCCAGCGCGAGTCCTAAGTCCATCCAAGGGGAAACCCGGATTCCCCAAGCTGTTCTCCTAGGAACCCGTTGTATTTTTGTGTGGGACAAATCTTCCAGTCATTAAACTTTCCATGGAACCGGGAAAGGGGGGCTACGTACCAGTATTTCAAGCCACGTTCACAACATTCCAACAACGGAACAGCGTTCGGACCTCAACACGCCTCGCGCGCCCAGCAACTTCGTGATATTTCACCTGAGAGGTAAGTACACTTCAACTCGCAAAAATTGGACAGAAGGGGGCCCTACACGACAAGGTGAATCTGTCTGTATGGCTAGTAGCTACAAATAGTTACATATATCCCACGCTTTGAGCTCTTTTAACCTCACAAACGGATACTCTCGAGATACTTACAGTGCGTTCGCAGGCCGTGGTGGCTTCCGGATTGGGAAAAGAATGTACAATTGCTGAACGAAATGCGCAGCGCTCAGTGCCCATCAATGGATCTGGAACAGATATCTTTTCATTACCATAGATTACATAAAGGGCAAGGATGAGAACTATAGACTGATTGTGAAAGAAGCTGGAGTAAAGGGGTTTAAGCCCGGGTCGAGGTAGTATTTGAGCCTACGGTGGGACTGTTAATTAAACCAGGGCAGTAATCGTTCGTAAGAAATCACCTCGAATAAAGCCGTCCTGTTCTTCGTTGGACAGCTCTTCCAAGGTTCTACCCTTGGTCTCCGGAAGGAGGAGCGTGGAGCCAATCCCCGTAAGCATAAAGAGAGCGAAGATCTCAAGGCTACGAGAGTTATCAGCATCTAGGTCCACTTCATGTAAATGGTGTACTCACATGTGTTTAACAAACTTGTTGGTACCGCCGATATCCTTCAGGCGAGCGAAGCCGACCTGAGCAACGATGGCGCCGAGTTTTCCTGACGCTGCAGAGATACCGTGTCCCGTGGAACGATAACGGGTAGGGAAAATTTCTCCTGGAATCACGAAGGTTGTCGAGTTAGGCCCGAAGTTCTGGAAGAAATTCGCCAGGCAATACAAAAAGACGAAAGCCTTCTTCGAGGGAGCGGTAGCCGTAAGCTTGTCGTACCCGAAACCTAAGATAAGTGCTATCGGTCTATGTCAAATGGTTCTTATTTGCATAGCACATACCCATGATGATGAAGAGGATGGTTAGGATTATGAATCCCATGAGCTGGATGGGCTTGCGACCCCAGGAGTCGATAAAGAGGAAGGACATCCAGTAACCAGGAATTAAACCGGCGACAGATAAAATCAGGTTGCCAATGGAGACGTTCATGAGGTTGTCAAAGATTCCGCGAGAGGTCTTGCTGGCAGGTGTCCCGAAGCCGATAGCCTCCAATATGATCGAGGAGTTGAGACCCAACCCATAAAATGCGATCTATGTTTTGGAGCATGAGATCTAGTGTCGCTGTGGTTAAAGGAAACTGAAAAACTAACGTCGAGAGCAAACCACGAGTACGCAGTTCCGAAGAGAACTTTGCCGTTTTCCCATTTGCCAAAGTGACGAGCGAAGTCAGCCCATGTTGCTTTTGGAGCGTTGATTCGGTAGACAACCAAGTCGTCTTTGTTATTATGATGTTCGCCTACAACAACGGTCTTGATGTCGGCGGTAGCTTGTTGGATGTTTCTTTCAATATCCATGGTAAAACGGGGCGTTTCTGGAATGGTAAGACGGAAATAAAGGGCGATGACACCGGGGACACATCCAAGACCGATTAGCAGACGCCACATAGGGTCAACATTGTTAACATGGATAATGGTAGTAGAAGCGAGAATGGCGTCCTTATATCCGGCGGTAATGATAAGGGCGACAAGGACAGCGGCTACACTACAATTAGGAAAGAAAATCTTCTCAGTTACAGAATGAAAACCTACCAAAGTTGCCCCAGCCCTGGCTAGCGAAAACCGCAGTCATCATTCTTCCGCGTATTCTAGTCGATGCGAATTCGGAAGAAATCACTGCGCTGAGGGGGTAGTCTCCGCCAATTCCAACACCCATCTGGCGGGAGTTGCGTCAGTTTGAGGCGGCTATAATAAGCAATTTAACTCACAATAAAGCGCCAGACGACGAGAACACCAATGATATTGACAGATGCAGCTTGTCCGGATAACGCTTGCGCAAAGGTGGCGACAATCATGATCATCAGTTCAATGCCATCTAAATTCCAGCTCAGAAGACAACACGCAACCCTCGATGTTGAAAGTCCACCTACACATCCTCTTACGACCAACTAGATCAGCGAGCCAGCCGAACAGGAGCTGACCAACGAGTGTCCCAACAGGAGTGGCTACCTTCACACCCAGATCTTGATTCGCGTTAAGTTTACCGTTGGCACCGTACACATAACCCAGCATGATTGAAGCAATATTGATTGCAAAGATGTCATAGCTGAAATGGGGGATCAAATTAAAGATACCGTTGCAGTGGAGGGCGGGGACGGTAGACATACGCATCAGTGAAAAATCCGACCCCTGCAACGACACAAACTTTGGCATGGAACCAACTGAAGGGTGCAGAGAGATGTATAGCGTTAACAGAGCTCGAATGCAGAAGCCAAAAATATACGAACGAGAACTTGGCGTTATCGACCTCCGCCAAGGCGGCTTGGCGACTCTTATCCAAGGCGACCGCATCGCTCGCGGGTGCCTTCGCGTCAGCAGACTCATAGTTGGAACTCTTTTCGTCGGCGCTGGCCATCTTCAGGTCCTCTGATCAAGAATTGGAAGAGGAAGGATGGGGGACAAGGAGGGGGGATTGAATCTGGTAAAACCGGGGTTTTATAATGCGCCAAATAGTATTTTTTGTGCCCGAGCCGTCCGTAAGGCTGTAAAAATGCAAACCATCGCTGCAAAGCTCCTTGCACGTTCGTGAATCGGCGGCCAATGATAAGTTAAGTATTTTTGGAGGCACACTTTGATGTTATTTCCTTATTGGGTTATGTTGTTCCTGAGAAGAGATGCGCTTGAGTTGCAATGTTTGACAGATCTCGCTCTTTGTCCGATGTAAAGGAGGACGCTATGATATAACAACTGACATATTCCAGGCGTCTCAGGTCCCATTAAGCTCTACTTAGATCCAAAGGCAAGACAATTCTGTGTCTTAACACCCACGATGCAAAACCAGCTGGCAGCAGGACGGACAATTTGTTGGTCTGACATGCCAAGAACTCTTAATTAAAAACATTCTGAAAACCCTAGCTCGAGATCGGGTGCTTCATAACAACAATATTTGCCACACGGAAAGCAAGATGGAAGATCCAATAAGCAGCAGAGAAATTGCGCACGCGATGGCGATAGAGAACCCAAATGTTCCCACGGGTCTTGGCAAACGCCCCACTGACTTTCCCGCATCGCCCCTCAACCTCCTCAGCAACCATCCTGTGCCCCAAACCAGATGGCGGGCAACCTAACCCGACTAAGAGCTCTCGCACTTTACAAAGAACTTCGTCAGCTGGGTCGAGATTATCCGGATCCTTCGTATGTCTCGTCCGCATTGACGTCAACCTTAACCAACCTCGCTTTGTTTTAGCTACGACTTCAATGGAAGAGTGCGGCGGCTGTTTGAAAGTATTTATCACACTCTTCTTATTGAGAGCGACGACTGAGTTCCCAAAAGAAAATAAAAATTTGACTGATAGAGATGAAATAGAGAAAGCACTTAAAATGGGTGAATATATCAAGAAAGGTACGTCCGCCTCGGTATGTTGCCCCCTGTCTCTGCCCAGGTTAAGCTTTCCCCCTCCCAGAAACCCTTGCGCTCTATTCTCTTCGGAAATACCGACATCTTAAGAGGATGTATCCTGACTCCATGTCAGACCCGTGACAATGCGAGCAGATTTCACCAGATCCCCCCCCCCCCCTTTTCCAATCAAGCACCGTGCACCGGCTGGTCTCATGTGGAAGCATGTGGAAGAGAACGCAGTCAGTGCATGGCTGACTGGTAGGAGAGTGTCACACTGCAGGATTTGGAAACGGGTGCGCAAGTACCTTTGCACACGTTTCTCGGTTATTTGGCGGAGGGTGGATCTCACGTCAAATTTTGATGGATCGCGGGGGGACATGTCGGGAGCCCGGATGATGATTGCATTGACCCGAGGGCAGTGTCAAACAGAGGGACGGCAATATGCCAGTCAGATTTATATCGGGCCTCCAAGGATGTGTTTGTCTACATTGTCAACCTCAACGTAGGAGAATCACAGAACCTCTACCCACGCCCACTACAATAGTTGTGGTCCCATATAAACGCAAATTGATTACAATGGAAGACGGAGCAACTCCATAAAACAATGAGGTTGTTGCACCTCAAGACAGTTCCTTCACACAGAACCGTGAGGGTTCCGGTACTTCCTGTGCCTGCGAAACGCCCAGTTGATCAATTTCCGGACAGGCCATTGCAAGCGAGAAGCGAAGCTGATGTCGATGTCTTGGTGATGATGCTTGTTATGAAGGGCAACAAGAATCCAAATCGAGGCGGCTGTTAAGAGTAGTGAGAGCATAACGTAATGAGTCAACTTTCCGCGGCCATCGTCCGAAATTTCAGAAATATTCATCCCAAATACTGCCTGTGATGTCGGGCTGAGCAGGGCTACCAATTCTTCATGAACCAATTACCTACCGCTGCAAATGATGCGGGAAGGAATACCATGGTGAGGTAAGATATCTGCTTCATTACTGGTCAAGTCCAGCAGTAATAATCATTGTCATGTTTCCAGCTAGTCAGGATGAAAGGTCACAGGTTCTCACCAGCACTGTCGCGAAAACCAACATTATTGAAGGCCTGGATGCCGTTAGCGCCAATATTGGGGCGGTGAATTACCCATGTACCTGATTAACTAGGTTCTCGAGGCGCATGTCCTGCATCTTGCGGAACATTTCCAGCCGCTCTATTTCAGAAACCAGCACATTACACTCCCGGTCCATGATCTGCGTAGAGCGCTGAATATCAGGGTGGTCATGCATAGTTGGGCTTGGTGTATTCTGAATAAAGAGCACCGACTTCTTAAAATCTTCCAACAATGAAGTGTAGTGCAGAAGGGAAGCACGGATGATATGTAGCTCTTGCGTTTGGTATACGTCATTGGTTTTCAAGATTTTGGCTTCCTGAAAGCGATTAGATTCAGGACGATAGAAGAGAAGGTTATACTTGCGAGCGAACTTATATGCTGATACAGCGTCTCAAGAGCTTCGTCCCATGCATACAAAGCATGCCAAAGGATACTCAAAAGGACGAAGGTTGGATCATCCGACTGGTTAAAGATACTTCGCCAGTATACACTCTGTCCGGCGAAATGGAATCGGGAGTGAAGAATTTCTGCGCTCGTACCCAGCCATTCTGCCGGGGGATGATAAGAAATGATTGTGCTGCTATCCTTGTGTCGAATCATGTGCAAGGCCAGCAAGTCGATGAGTATAACTTTATTGCCTATCCTTGAAACTGAGGCCCCTCCAAACACTGTGCGGAGATATCATGCTTACTTGAGTAGAGTGACAGAGGGGCCAAGGAATCAACTATAGTGGTACCTGCTCGCAAAAGGACCCTGTTAGCGCTATGTGAGGAAGGCATCGGTTTGTCTGGAACTGGGCGGTCGATGGCCCGAAGGAAGTTTAAGACAATTGTGATATCTAGAACAGCCTCGCGATGGGTGTCTGAAAGACTCTGAAGCACGACACTTACGATCGGAATCTTCCTCGGGATTGTCTTCCTGGTAACGTGAAGGGATCCAGTTCAAAGACGAAGAAAAGAAAAAAGGTTCTATGCGGTACCTGCAGCAGTCAGAAGGACGTCATGTACTACAAAGGATCAAAATACTTGGTTCCCAGCATCTGCATCACAGGACCACTCATATTTTCTATGAAAATTGCACGGATGCGAGTTTCTTCTGGCCTTTTTGCCTTGAAGTAAAAAGTAAGTTGCCGAGTGGTGAGCGATAACCATAACCAACGGACTCGCCTGGATTTTGGACCAGAACTCTCGTGTATTTCGCGATGTAACCTCATGGTTAGAGGGCTTCGAAAACCGCCCTTGAGAATTCACATCCACGTAGTAGGTGATACAATGAGGGAATTCTGACCCTGTCCGCTCTCTCAGAAGTCTGGCGATCCCACTGCGTTCCAAACGAGCGGCTGACCAATTGCGAAAAAATGTGCCCGGGTAACCAACCCAAGCATTGGGATCGTGTGCCTTAAGGCTCTCTAAACTGAACCTTGTGTCGAAGGGACTATCCTTGTTCAGGTCAGCCCATGGCCACGGTCCCGATGGTGCGGCATGTCGATAAGAGGCGCGAGGAATACGAGGTGGCATTCCATTCGTATTTGGAGGGACTTCAGGAGTGGTTATCGGATAGGCCATCACGGTCAAGCAAGATGAACGTAGCTACAGGGTTGGGGCCTGCACCTACCTATATCACGGTCTTGAAGAAGCGCCTTTGGATACAGGATGAACTTCTAGTGTCATTTTGTTGGAGAACTATTCTTGGTCGACGATGATATTTCCGGTGATTTGTGGCGACGGGTATCCAACTGACTACCTCTCCCCAATGATGAAGACGAAGCATCGGCCTGCTTGCTGGGAAGATTGACAAAAGACAGATAATCAAAACGTTCTTTTAGGAATTGGTTTGCGCCGGCGGACGAGACAATCGACGGTAGGTATGAGTCTGGTTGTTAGCAGACACTTACCTCGCGCACCGCTGTGACACCACAAAGAGACTCGGAGTCTGATGAAAAGTGGCACTTTCCTCACGTGGGGTTCAAACTTTGAATTCATGGAGAACTCCAACCATGATGAAACGGATTGTTATCAAAAGCCTGGAGTGTCTTCATTATATGGAAACCTGTGGGGGAAATTACAATTTTCAGCGCTGAACATTGAGTACAAGTGACATAGCCGGCAAGAGTGAAACGAGGAAGGTTCGATTGAATTTCACGTGACTTCGCTGCTAACACACGAATAAAAAATACCATGAAATTGCAACCTCAGAAGAAAGGAATCCTGAGCCCAGCACGAACGATGCCTAACTTTACTTCAACGCTCGATGCAGTCTTCACTGCGTTGGTTCCAACCCACAAGTCACAACCGGAAGTCGATTCAAATTTCCATAGAGATGCTTCTTTTGGGGAGGGGAGGAACGGAGCAGCCGCTTCAGGTTTCTGCGTCTTTGTTCCGTGGACTGCGCTTCCAAGGGATACCAGATTCTCGAATTTAAGTCATACTCCGGTGTCATAGGGTTCCAGTACTAACCGAACGGAAAGGCCAGCCGCTAAAAGCTCCCGAGGTGCCTGTGTCCAGATTGCTGCGGACACGAGCCAGAACTTAGGACACTCAGTGTTCTTGTATGTAATCTGACAGCGAAGGTACAAGAAATTCCGAAAATCCGGGAGCGGGATCTTGTCATATCCCAGAACCTGAAAGAATCCCGTCCGGTGACTTCATCTGTCATAGGTTTCGAAAGACTGCATTTTTCTGTATCTGAGATAAAAATGGGAATCAAGTGTACTGGGAACTTAGGAGCTAATATCAGATGTGCTGTAGAGGCAGTACTGAGAAGAGGTGTCGTTAGGTTCGCGTGGGCTGTATGGTACATTAGGGTGACTTACCTTCCCATCGGGTCCCTCGCCGGTTTCGACGGGCTCATCACCGTTGCTGTTGCCGGTGAACCTCTGACAGATGGTATCAACACTCTGAGCCCGAGTCGTCCTGATTGTGGCAGTGCTGGGGAGAAGGTGGGTGAGCTATTATTGCCGGGCACCATTCCGGTCTTTGACTTACTCTCCGTAGTTCCTACATTTGAAGACTAGTTAGGGAAGATCTGCAGTGTAAAATATGGAAAACATACGTGTTGATTCCGGCAAGGACGTCACCATTTACGGCCCACACATCGTTGATTTGGACTACACGCTTATACTGGGTTCCGCAGTTTCCACACTAACATAGGGTAAGCATCAATTGAGTGGACTCATGAGTATTGGTATTGTTCACTTACGCTGCGATAGAGTTTTCCGAAATCTTCGACGTAGAACTTGGGGGGATCAATGGTTTGGGATGGCCAGAAAAGCAACTACCCTCGCTTACCGAGTTAATAACCACCTGTATTTTGTTCGTAAGCTGCAGGTGGGTTTACAAACAACGTAATCACGAACCGTTCCGCCACCGTTGTGCTGAACAACTTTGTCACTTGCGTGCTACATTGGTATTCATAATTGGAATGGGTCTATAGACTTTGCAGAGTATATTCATACCTTAGCCTAGTAAATCGCGTATGAGTGACTTTTAATTGGTGTTTATAGTAAAGCGCATCCAGGGCTTACTCCTCCATAGTTAATGCGCGAGGTGCCGCTCTTTTGCTTGAGTGTAACTGCGTCTTCGCAAACGTCCTGACGAAATCCTGGTCAACATATTAAACAATGTTGGATGGGAACGCATATACCTCGAAGTAAACATGGTCCAGAGTGCAAGAGCCTTAATAAAAAACGCCGGTCAGGCGTGGACGATCTCTATCAAAAGAAATCGTGGAACATACCAAGACAATGGACACCCTCGGATTGGTTGGCACCAATCGTAACTCGACTGAGAGTTGCGCCTTCCTCAAGCAGGAAGACTGCATCTGAGTCACCACCCTCAGATTGGCCATTGCAACCACCGGAACCGCGGTCATAACGGGTGTAAGCCTTAGAGGGAGTGAAAGTGGTTCCGGCCTTGACCGTGATGGGGGAGCTCAAGGACGAGGTGGTAGGTGGGGTGGGGAACACGTTAGTGGCCGCGCGGGGTTCCAACCTACATGAGATCCATTTTAATCAGCATCATTCTGGCATTAGACATTAACTTATAAATAGAGCAACTGACGGGTTAGCGACAACCAGGGAGCCCAAAACGACCAAGGAGAAGAGCTTGGAGAACATTGCGAATCAGGGTGCTTGCGTTGTTGGCTGCTAAAGTTCGAAAACTCGGAGGTTTGAAGGGCGAGAACCTTTGAATCTTTTATACACATCCAGCACGACCTTCTAAGAAGACAAACGGAAACGGATCGACCAGGGAATACCATACAACGGACAGAACAATTCCGGGCGGGCCGTAAGCTCTGTATGCAAACAATGAAGAGGGCAGACAGGAGGTCCTCAAAAGCACGTCGAACACCATAGTGTGAGCTTGGCATGGAGTGCCGAATCACTTCTTACGGGTAACGCGAAGGAAGAAGTCAAAAGGATCAACAACGGTTAAAAGGCAAACAGCCTACGTGGCGTTAGCTGACCAGGAAGGAAAGCCCAATGAATCCGAGCGGTCCGCCTGGGCTGTAGTCGTTGTTGTTAAAACCTCGTACCCGGCGTCAACATGTGAAGACGGGTTTTCCTCGATCATAGTCCGACCAGAGTGACGAGAACGGATTGCAAAGGGGGGCTCGACGCAGGTTCACGTGGTCTACGGCAAGCGACAACATGCTCGCCCCTGTACTTCTGTAGTGTCACCTGGTGTTGACGAAGCGGTACACTTCCAGAAAGTAGGACGGGAACGGAAAAATCCCGGATTCGGCACATGAAAAACGATCTTGTTCTGCAGCGGACCTTGCGCCTTTGCGAGGGCACCCAAGGCTCTGATGATTGTTGAACTTACATTTATGTTCTCAAGAATACCTCGAGCTGGGGAAGTCTTCTGGCTCTTGGGTCTTGATTCGGCGAGTTGGGAAGTCCGTCGAGCCCGGGACACCGAAAAAAAAGCTTAGAGTTGTGATTACTGAGGAAATCAAAATTTCTGACCACTGGCCAAGTCATAAATGTAGAAGTCATCCAGTTGGGAGCCTCGAGACGATATTGTCAGAGAAAAGCGTTCATAAAATTCAACGCGTTCTGCTTAAGTCGCACATAGTCACGTGACACCGACTCTTTCTGTGAAATCCATTCATCGATACACCAACCAGCGTTCAAACGTTCACCATGTTCCCTGTTCCTACCTTAAAAATCTTGCCCACAACCCTCTCGATGAACACGGGTGATCGCTTATATACCGCAAGGATGAGGTATTATTGATCAGGGGCGGCAGGGAGCGCCTTGTCTTCCTGAGTCATTATGGGTGGTGCCTCAAATTGGGATGCATTGTGTTACATGCGTAGCATGGTCTCGGGATACTCTTGTCCTCTTACTGCCACCTTCTTTGACTTTATCGATCAACCCTTTTGCCATTCTACCGGACTTCAGGTGGGGTATACTGCGTGTTGGTTGCATGTATCAGCTTCAGGTGCGCTTATGTTGCTCATTTGACAGGCCTTGCGATGGCATCGTTTCTAATCCTGATGGCGCCTCTAATTAGCCAATGTCATTGCTAATACCTTCCATGGATCATTTGGAAGAAGGCTGATGAATTTGTGAGGGCATAGGGAGAAACTAATATTACAGCTTCGTTAACGAAATGGAAGTAAGTAGCGAGTCCAAGCAGTTGGAGGCATATTGAACGCATCAAACAGGGAGAGTATCGTAGAGCTAGTAATGTCCAACCAGGAGACATTCACCAGTAATGCCGCCATCCCAAGAAAACAAAAGAAAAAAGAAACAGGTATCTTTTCTAGTGGGTATGTTCAAATGATATGACAGTACACAGGCTGGGGTATACTTATACCTCAAGCAGTGGCCAAACCAATAGCTCGGGCACCGGCACCAACGCCTCCATTCCAAGCCTTGAATCTCTCCGAGAGAGAGTTTGATAAAGGCTCAACCTCGTATTCTTCATCATACAAGGACCGTCCCATACCTCTGGAACGGGCCCAGACGGATATGTAGAGTATTCGCTTCAACTTTCGGTTGAGGAAGAACCAGTGGGACGACCAAAGCAATGCTCCGCGGCGTTTGCTAGGAGCATGGTAGTGGTACATAGAAGAGGCCACCTCCTCGGGGCCGGTCACGTCGGAGGCATCATGACGAGGTTTAACCTCGTCGATGTCGTAGTCGTCAAACTCAAAGGTCGCATCGTCATCAGACGAAGAATCAGCGACGGATACAGTGTCTTCCTCGTCGTCGGAGAAGGCATTAGCATGGGGGTCGGCCTCGATCTCTGGAGTGTAGGAGAACACCTCGCAGTCAGAGAGGCCGATGACTTCATCGATTAGGCGGAAGAGAACTGGATGGGTTCCTGACACTATTGATGGAGGACTGAGTGGGCCGGAGAGAATTTGATTATAAGGAGATGTTGAAGGAGGCGGAAAGATGTCAGGCGAAGAGGGAGGATAAGACGAGTAGGATCTGGGAGCTGCTACGCCTGGACGTTGAGGCGACACAAGAGTGTTACTAAGCGCATTTAGGACGCTCGCGCCACTCTTCTCCTTGACAAAATGGGAAGGTCGCACATCGGAGAACTCGTAGTCGGGGAAAGCGATATTGAGGGTAGCAATTAGGAGGTAGAGGGTCTTGCGGGAAGCGTGTTTATCAATGGGCCCGAAAGGGGTCATTTCTGCTTCTTGGTCAAGGTTAAGCCAGGATGGGAGTGGGGGAGAATTGGAGACTTCGTCCTTGTATGCGGACTCGAGCGTTTTAAAAAGTTTCTTGTCGCGCTTGATGTTCTTACAACTGTAAACCTCCATACGAGTGTGGACAGAGCATTCGGGGCCCTCATGGGCGAGAGACTGCGCAAGACGTGCGAGAGCGGGGTTCTCGATATATTTCATGTTGAGGTGTCGTAGATGTGGTGGAGCGGGGTGGCTCGGGTAGGATGCGGTGGCCGCAGGGGACGGCGGTGATGGGGGAGCGGGGGGTGGAGTGAGGCTTTGGATTGTTTGTCCGTGTCTGCATACTTAGTCTAATAGACGTGACGTCTTGGTTACCTTTTTGGTGCACCCTTACGATTTCAGCCTGCCTCCATTTCGTTTATTTCCATAACCCCTGGTTTTCCACCTCCACCCCTTCAAACGCACGTTGTAAAGTATCGTGGCGTCTCTCCGTATATCACTTATATTTACCCTTTCGTTATTTACTGTACTTACATCTGACTTTGGGTCAATACCTTTATTCATTGGCGAACCTGCCTGCCGCTTCACACGTGCTCATCGGTGCGCTATTTTTGTCAACCCACCTCCGATCCTTTGTCAAACGTTGATCTCTTCAACTCCTTCACTTTCTACGGTACAGGCATTAGGAATTATGTACAGTTACAGACATGTGAATACCAGGTAAAAAATCTATTTTTTTCAATTGCTATGACGCAAGCACTCTTGCCGACCGACCGAGGTCACCTAGTTTACCGTTTTTTGTTGCTGTTGTTGCCAGGAGCGTTGTTCAAATTAGAGTCGTTATCGGGTCCATAATATCTAAACATCGTCTTTCCCTTTCCCTGGCCTGTACCGCTATCAAAGCCAGAGCGATATTTTTGCTTTCGACGGCGAACACTCCAGGGTATCATCGTTATGCCCTCTTTGGCTGCGTCGCTGTCAGGTGAGATTGCGATCCGGTCGCAAGCGACAAACGGTGGACAGAACTTCAGTGGAGGTGTAGGGAGAGAATTTTGGGTGGTCAGAGTTGGAGTCGACGACGACGAAGCGGAGGATGAAGTGGGTGCCTTTGATCGATTATCTAGCGTTGATTTGGTGTACGGGGGGTCGCTGGGAATGGGGTATGGATTAGAAACCGCCGTGGTTGTCGTAAGGTATGACTGTGAGCGCGAACGCGGCCGCATCTTCGACGTGGAAGAACTAGAATTTGAAGACGGCATTTCTAAAACCGCCCCACCATCTGAATTGACGATAAACATAGTTAGGTGGTATGACCAAGTGCGCTAGTCATTGATGGGCGGGGCCAATTCACCTGTGCCGACCGTAACGCTTCTAAGGCGCGAAGCGGGTCCAGACCCAGTGGTGCGTGCATTCGACCGAGCACGAGGGCGGCGTCCATCGTTGGTGTGCTCTGTTGCCATCGAAGGTATAGGCTGGGAAGCTAACACAAAAGACAATAAGATACCGCGGTTAGGCGAGAGAAAATCCAGACGCCCGAACGGCACTCAATACGTACAAGCAAGTCGGAGGGGGGGTTGATCTGGCATAAGTGGTGTCGGGAGATGAAAGGGTCCCGAGGCCTGGGGAGCTGCGTGAAGAAGGCGGGGAGTCTATGCGGTCGTCGATCGTATTCGCACCTTGTTGAGATCAAGTTCCCTCGAATAATGTGGTATAGATGAACACACCTCCGACGGCGGGTAGGACAGGCAACACAATCTTCCCATCTTGTCGTCTTGGGAAGAGCTCTGAGGAGAGGTGGCAAGCGGAGCAAAAGCATGATCGATCTGGATGTTCTTGCGAGGATTGGCAGCGCATTTTCGGTCGACCCGGAGTGGAAGTTGAGGATAAAGAGGAGAGGGGAGGGAAGGGGGCGAAGGAACGAAACAGAGCGAACGAGAGCGAGATGTAAAAGAACGACAGCAAAGGGGCATGGCCTCTCTGGTTCTGACGTTCCTATTCATAAATCATTTCGGTGCGTGTCCGAGTTTAGATCTTGTTCAGGAAGAGTCGTCGCGTTACCCACAGCGTTAAAACCTTCTGGCGATTCGCGAAGGGCAAGCCGACCACTCTCACAAGCGAATAAATGGTACCTGGCCGATGTTGAAAGACAGTCACAAGTCTGGAAAGTCTAATAACCCGGCCCTGAGTTTCATTACTCGAGAGAGAGAGCCTTGTGATCAGGGTCCCACCAAAGAGGGCGACCGAGTCGTGACAGTGATATTGCTCATCATGAGCCTTTCTGTGTCATCATGTCCGGAGTGAGCCTAAGAGAAATACCGGATGCAAGTAGCCTGTCCACTCTTCGTGTTAGAGTCTTGAGACACTGGCCTCGGGGTAAGACGGGAACGTTTGCTCGTAATAGCGGATCAAATGGTATTCGGGACCGTGAAGACTGGAGGCTCTAAAACGGACATTTGGGGACATGGGGCTGGCTCGAAGAAAACAAACCACATTTTACGTGCGAAGAGAAGCGACGAGTTGTACGTATCGGCGGGCTTGCACGATAAGTCTTTGTCAACTGATCTTGTCTTCCCTCTGCCTCTGCGTGTTCCCAGCACATCTCCGTTTTCACACGTTTTTTTTAGCAGGCTGCATCTGTCAAATTCCATACCAAATTATTTGTTAAATTCACCCTTTCCCATATGTTTGTAATAGCTCCCGGACTCGAGTAGACAACGAGGGAAACGGCCTACCCTTGCTCTTGCTTTGTGGAAGGAGAAGGAAATTGCCAATGAAGGGACCCGGCGCGCTAGAAGCACGGCCAATTGGGGGTAGTAACGGTCCTGCTTAATTGCAGCAAATTCCACAATGGATGAGGGGCGACAGCGTTAATACGATGCATCCAGATCTACACCTACTGTGGCCAGGTATCATGTGTTTTCATACTGGGGACGGAGTTTATGCCTCTATGGATGGGAGCGCAGGCACCTGGCAGGGCAAGAACAGGTATGGTCACATGCTCACAACGGCTCGTTAATCATATGCCAACTCGACGCCTACCGCATTAAATCTCGACCCTTTCCATCCCACACCTCTTCACCAACTTTTATCCCCTCCACAACCATCTACTGGTACACATGTCCGACGATATCAAAGCTCCCGGCTTCAAGGTCCGTTTTTAATAACGTTGTCATTGGGCCAAAAGAATCTCATCTCCGGACACAGTCTTCCGAACTCATCGCTAACCTCCAGTCTGGTTTCGCAAAGACCAGCGATAAAGAACGGCAAGATCTCATCAAGAAGGTTCATTTATGACTCCATTTCATCTGCGAATACAACCCTGACCTCGTTTCAGACCAACGGCATCTTCCAACTCGAAGTCTCGAAGGATGGGGAGACTGCCATCTGGACCATTGACGCAAAGAAGACCGGGACTGTATACAAGGGAAAGGCCACGCCCAAGGCCGATGTCACAATCATCCTTGCAGACGATGTCCTTGTTGATCTTGCGAACGGTAAAGTACGTCATTGCTCCCTATCCGTTTCACTTGCCTTTCGTTCAACCACAACCACGCTTCCCAGCTCAATGGCCAAAATGCTTTTATGACCGGCAAATTGAAGACACGGGGCAACATTATGCTTGCTACCAAGCTTGACAATGTCCTCAAAACTGCCAAGGCCAAGCTTTGAATCCCATAAAACGGCATATACTCATCACAATGCATTCATGTATTCACCAAGTCTTAATGATTGTATCCATTGCAACACGGCTTCTCCGCTTGGTTATAATAACATATTAGCAACTAGAGTGATGTGTGTATTGTATTGGAGGTGGGGGGATCTGTGTTACTCCACAGAATATCTACGTCAATGTCAGTTACAAATCTGAGGTAGAAAATGCAGGGACAGAACAGAAGAGAGATGTCAGAACATGCCACCAAAGAGTCCCCGTTGTCTTCGAGGCTGGGGTTGAGGGTCTGCACGCAAAGTTGACAAGCTGTTTAGCTGCTTCATGACCTCCTCCAACTTGTCCTTCCGTTCTTGCAGGTCAAGGTGCCGACGGACTACCGGGTTTTCTCGTGCAAATGTGATGATTTCTTTCCGGTCTAGATCATACAAGAGCCGCGTGTCAATCTCGCGAGGGAACTAACTCAGGCAAACACGGATCAGTGAAAGACTTCAGAAGGCCGATGACGAAATTACCTGGTAGAAGAATTGGTCCAAGAGTTCTATACTAATGAACATGGCGGAAGTGTATGCGAGTTTGTCGGCAACGACATTGAGGAAGGCCTCAGGGCAGAACACGTCGCTTTGGGGTCCGGCACGACACCGAGGTGATTTGAGCGCAGCAAGTCGCAACTTGAGGACTCCAAGTCTATCGCCATACATCATCGCATATCGAGCTGAAACACGGATCAGTGAAAAGGTGGAAGTGAAAGCAACGACTCGCCACCTACCATCAACAATTTGTGCAGGGGGATACCGATATGATTCCTTAGTGATTTCATCGGATTCATCTCCCACCGAATTTGGAGCAGGGACCTCGTCTCCAGAACCCGTAATAGAGGCGGCCGCAGCCGCAGCCTTCGTCTTCTGCTCCTCCTCCAGCCTCTTCACATAATTCATTAACCCATTCAACCTCCTGCCCCCGCCAACCTTCTTTGTAATATCCTTCAATTTCGTCTGGCATGCCTGCACCTCCTTCTCAAATAAGTTAATCGCTTGTTGCCTCCCCTGCTCCCACTCCCTCGAATCAACATCTACGTCATACTTATACGGTTTAATACAATTCTCGACTTGATCAGATGTGACGCCAATGCGGTCGCGGAGAATGTTGTGCGAGAATTCAATGAGACGCTCAGCAGCTTGAGGGTGGAAGTTGAACGGTTCGCCGAGTGCAATAGAATCAATGAGCGCGCGTAGGCCGTCTGCTGCAAGTAGTGTCGAGTCTCTTCCTACACCAGATTTAGTTAGGAGACTCGAGGCGGCCTCGAGCTTGTGTTTCCAGTATGGATCTACGTCTTCGGGTTTCAATTTGGCATTCGAAGCTAGCTGGTTTAGTTCCGGCGTCTTTTTGTCTAGCCAATACAGCTGTTCCAGAACATCCATTACTTTGTCATCCAACATCTCCTTTAGTTTCGCCCGAATGACGGGTCGGCGGAATTGTTGTGTGAATTCCTTGAACCGGTGTTTAAGCATGTCCATCGTTTCGGCGACGTATGACTCAGGCGTGATACGGCGGTCATTGTACTGGACCTTGAATTGATACGTGGCTTCCTCTAGTTCGAGTTGGACGGCATTGGTTATGCCATGCAGTGAAGACGCCATAGATGATTCTAGTACTTCCATCAACCGACGACGAAGGGTGCCTGTGCCGACCATCAGCTGTGATGAGCTACCGAAGATATCCCTGTTTTGACTGAAGTAGTCATCTTCCGCCCGCCGTGTAACCAATGCAGTCGAGGATTGACTTGACTTCTGTTTGGTCACCACACCAACGTAGCCCAGATGCAAAGGGTATTTGTTCCCTGCGAGAATTTGTGCTCCCTGTTCAGGAAGAACAAGGTCCATCTTGGTGATAACGCCGATGGTTCTCAAACCTAGCGGATCGACCTTTCGACTTGCCCTCAATGCAGGAGAATTAGCCAAATCGACATCAGCAGCGCACACTGCGAGGATAATGTTCGGTTCGCGAATGTACTTGTCGCACAACGCAGCAATTTTTTCCTTGAGAGTTTCGGGCTGGTCCATGGAGGATATCTGGACATATCCAGGAAGGTCGATGAGGGTGAGATCGGGGACGTTGGGTGAGTATATACGGAGATCAATAGGGTCGTTGGATACACATTCGGAAGCAGGAACGGCGAGGTTGAGGTCGGTGAGGGTGCGCTGAATATCGGCGAAGTTGGTTATCCTGCCCATACCGAGCCCAGGAAACTCGCCATATTCAACGGGAGTCTGACCATTTTTGGCTGGTGTATGAATAAGGGTGAGTTCGATAGGTCGTCGGGTGACCATATTGTTGCCTCTGTTAGCTGTGAGGTTAGTTTCTATGTGGGTCGGAGTGGTGCGCACTTTGGTAAAAATTCATGTCCAACGATAGACTCTAACACTGAACTCTTTCCTGAACTCTGACTCCCGATGACCACAATGCTAGGCAACTTGAGCGCATCGCTTTGGTCGATACTGAGTAACATAGTCCTGATTTCAATGAGCTTTTTGGTCAAATGCATCAACCCATTACTTTTGACATCCTCGGAGATGTCGCGCTTGGAATCTGAGGGTGACGACATGGTAGCGGCGACGAGGGCAGCGATAGCAGCTTCATCTTTCGGTGAACGACCTCTCTGGTTGCCCTTTCCCTCGCCTTCCTGCTGTTTTTTTCCACCGTCGCGATCACTGGAGGAAAACAGGTCACTCAGGAACTGAGGAGTTTCAAGTGCAGGGAGTCGGATATCAGAAACGGTATCCCTGACAGATTTGAGGCCTTCGGAGGCAGTTTCAAAGATACCTTGCGCCGTTTCTTGTGCCGTGTTTATCCATCCGGATGTGGTCTTCCTGACTTCTGCAAGAAAACTCGGGATTGGAAAGGAAAAAGTATGACGGGAAACACACACCTTCAAACTTGTAGTTCGCGTAGCCGAGGCCTCCGGCCCCAATGGTTGCGCCAGCTATTGGCACCTTGAATGCACGCGCAACGAAGCGCGGTATCGAAGAGTATGAGAGTGGGCGAGCTTGTACTGCACGGAGACTTGCAGGAGAGATGGTTGCATATCGTCTTCGTAATGAGTTGGAAGTAAGGAAAGTGTTGGATGTATACGGTCTGTGGCAGAGTCGTTGAGCCTGTAGGAGACGTCTGGAGAGTATGGGTGTATTTTTGAGGCCATAAGTGATTGTCTTTGGATTTGCGAGAACACCAGAGACCCGTTTCTTGAAGGACGGAATCATAGTGAAGACATGAGAAATTGGATGAATAAATCACAAGGATATTCGTGGACACTCTTGCCGAACCACGTGAACCGTGTGAAAACTACACCTATGACGGAACAAGTGCATTTTCCGAAGGGGACCCTGAGGGGTCTAAAATTACCCCGCCATCGATGAGTGTACTTATGGGCTCGGATTCGCGAGTAAACTCCTTTGTTATCCAGATACAATGTCAAAAGCCCTCCCTCCTGGTTTCTACGTTCCCGCCGTTCTGTTCTTCGATGAAAACGAAGATCTACACATCCCCTCAATCCAAGCACATGTCCTCCGTCTTGCCCAGGCGAGTAGCTGCCCGGAGCATACCCCGATCTGTAGTCGTTGACATATTACATAGGGAGGCGTCACTGGAATTCTAGTCCAAGGATCCAATGGCGAGGCTCAGCACTTGTGCGAGATAGTCTACGACTCACTCGACAAGCTTGTAACCTCTGATCTCATAGATCTCACGAGGAGCGCAAACAAGCCATCACCCTGACTCGAAAGACTCTAGATGACAATGGCTTCCAGAACGTTCTCGTCATTGCGGGTACAGGTGCCCAATCCACACGCGAGACAATAAAGCTGTGCGTAGACGCGAAAGAGGCTGGAGCATCCCATGCTTTGGTACTTACTCCCTCAACCTGGCCGAAGATGATGACCACGGAGAACATTATCCGATTCCATACTCAGGCAAGAGGTCATTTGATTATTGATCGAAGCTGATAGCTGAAGATAGAGTTTGTAGGTTGCTGAAGCCTCCCCCATCCCAACCATGATATATAATTTCCCTACCGTCACGGCTGGCCAAGACCTCGATTCAGAACTCATAGGTACTCTTGCAACCCACCCCAACATCGTCGGCACGAAGCTCTCCTGTGGGAATATTGGCAAAATCCAACGTCTTACTTCCAGTTTTTCTTCGTCCGAGTTCGCGGTGTACGCCGGCCGTAGCGATGCATATCTCTTTGGACTTCTTGCGGGCAGTGCAGGAACTATCGCGGCTTTGGTGAATTTGGTACCGAAGCTGCATGGAAAGTTGTATAAATTGTTCCAGGAGGGGAACACCAAAGAGGCGATGGAATTACAGGCCAAGCTGGGGCATGGTGATTGGGCAGCTTCCAAGGTTGGAGGGATCGGTGGTCTCAAGGCTGTTATCACAGCGAACTTCGGGTACGGGAATCCCAATGTTCGTGGCCCGCTGAAGGCTGTCAATCTTGATCGTCTCACGAGTGATGCGGACTATTTGACTTTGCTGGAACTTATCGCTCTAGAAAAGGCACTCTAAGTGGTTTATCCTGAATAAACCTAGATAATACGATCAAATACATGGTATCAGAATATCTCTCTTAAACCGTTCCCGCGAAAATCATCTGAGCCCAAAAATACAGAACCCACCCAACCGATCTTAATCCCCACCCTGGTCTGCCCCAACTAGAATCAGACGCTGCGGTGTTTGAACCAAAGACATCCACAGCGACAAAGAGGTCGCTAATCATGAACAGCCACGCTCCAACAGTCCTTTGCCATCCACTGTCTGTTGCAAGTAGCAACCGACACCATTGTGGCAATAACCCCGATATAAGCCTTGACCAGAGGTTGAAGGTCATTCGAAATTGTAAGAGTGGACAATTCGCCTCCAGGCTGAGGGTTTCGCAAAATTCCCAAGAGATCTGCTACGAGAAGACAGAACGTGAATGACAGAGCGAAGTATGTGAGATGGAAATGTTCTGCATTCGTAAATGTCTCGAGAAACGATGAGCTGTTCAGGCGCTCGTTCGAGGCATGCGAAAGGCATGAAACGATATAGAGGATATGTGCCACCGCAAAGAAGAATGTGCCCAGCTTGAACCGGACACCTGACGCTTCATGGTCCTCTACAGGACCTCTCCCTACTCCTGCCGTTGAGCTAGTCTTAGCCCCCGCGCCTAGTCCCTAGTGTTGTGACTGTGGCGGGTGTAGTGTTATAGTAAGCAACAGGGGATGGGATAAGGAATATATCGCCTAGAAAACTGAATTGGAGCCCAATCACGGTGGCCAAGGAGTGCAGTGATGCTCCCGCTGGCCTATCACCGTGTCCGCTATCGTCCAAGAGGCTGATACCAGCAGTGAGGAAGGACAAGGAAGCCAATATCTTAAATAGCGCACTTCCGGGGTGGAAGCTATTGGCTTCGGACATGATTAAAAGCCCGAGAGACGCAGAGAGGAGGTGAGGGTAAGGTGACGGGGGAAGTTGGATGTTTTCAGTGAACCAAGCTATGAGGGTATTCATCCGAAAAGACTGCTCAGTCTATGGCGTTCGTCCAGTTAGATGTCGTTAGAGAAGCGCCCTTGACGGGCAGGCTCGGGACCCGCGTAATATGAGGGGCACGTCACATGCATCGCTCACAAAGTATCTGAGTATCTTGTCATGTATGCATTGAACCAATGAGTTTCTGTTAAACAGGGGTATACGAATCCAAGTAATGGTAGAACGGAAACTCATAGACTGAACATAAGGACCCTCCGCTCAATTCCGCGGCGTTAACCGGTCGTCAAAATGACTCTAACATCTTCCTCTGGTATTTATTTGCATCCTCCGTCCGTCGCTCTCCTTCCACCCCACCTGGTCCAAGATATTGCACAACCGTAGTGTCGGTTGCGTCGCTCGGCGTCCGGCAACGCAAATTCGGGCTCAACAACGTAACTTGGCTGTAATTCGGCGCACCGATAAAAACAGCGTATTAGCATTTGATTCCTATAAATAACGCCGCGCAAGAACAGAGAAGACATGTCAGAGTGGGGGGGGGGGGTGACAACGCACCTTGCCGTCCCACCTGCCTGTTGCAAAACAACTTCTGTATTCGAGATGCACTCTGACAGACTGTCCTCGGAGACCGAGGTCTCCATGATCGTGGTCAGCATATGTGGCCGGAATTTCCGGTTGGTTGTGATATGTGGATCTCGGAGGTTCATCATGAGCCGTGAGATCATAACTGACGACAGCCTGTAGTAGAAAATAAGTTAGGGGATCAATAATAAGATTCGGGGATTCGGGGTGAGAAAAGGTTGGACGATTTTCGGCTTGACGTCCGTGGGGAAGGGGGAAATGGGGGCATGAGTGGGCAAGTTATGCAACGAACACGTTTGTCAAACTTGTAGTGAGTCCTCTCTCATATTCCTGGAGGTAAGAGAAGTAAATTCTTCGGGGGGTACCAAAGGCGAAAGCACGTACGGGAGAGACCTGCTTCCAATCCGTGAATATTTTTTGGAAAAAATCAGAACGAATGCTTACGTAGAAAGAGACGATGACTGAAAGTGTCAACATGACCATGACACTGTAGAATGGAATCTCAGCGCGCTGGCGTATGGGTGAGAAATGTTTGCACACCCGAAGTAGATGGATCCTAAAGTAAGACCGGGCATTCAAGAGACACTGAGAGCTTGTCAAGGATACATGACGGTTTACTCACCATCCCGAAGGAGCACACGGAGCAGAGTGGCGTCCTGATAAAACTCGTCTTCTCTCCATCGGGTGGTTGATTTATAAATGGTCATAACAAAGATGATTACGTCGAACAAGAGCATTCCCGACCATGCACCAGCATAGTCTGTGAAGTGAAATGAGAGAATGAACGGATGACGGGAAAAGGTTCGACGAACGATTTGCGCTACAAGAGAATTAGTGATTGTAGGTCACAAAGTAGGAATTTCATACTCCTCTACAGACAGCGGCAAGAGACAACCAGTCGGAGTGAACTGTTCCAAGTGATCCATTGGCAAGGATGCCATACCATGAATGGCCCACTGTTCAAAGCGGTCAGACATAGAGAGTGTGCATTCCAAAGGGTCGGAACTCACAAATCCGAAGCCTATGATGGCGAGTCCTATAATGCCAAGGGGGTAGAGGGTGCGCCTTTTGCGGCCATAGAGAGCATACGTCCTGCACGTAAGGGCGACTGTGGAAAGTGAGCGAGGTAGTAACCAGTAGGTTCCAACTGGGCCTTACCGCCCGCAGTGACTTGGATGAGGCCCGCCAGGTATTGATGGTACTTAAGAAGGTTGCGACATCTAGAGGCCGTCAAATTGGGGATCCCCTAACGGAGATCGAGTGTGCTCACGCCTGTAATTTCACCGTTAGTAAGAGGAGGAGTTGAGCAAGCGCAAAATACCTTGTCTTTATTTGAGGACAAAGCCAAAAGATACCGTCCAAGGAGGATTGGAATGTGGCCAAGGAGGCTGATATACCGGTTCAGGTAAAACACGATAACAACTAACGTCCACTGTCTCGCTGGCCAGACGAAACGTACTTCGTCTTCCAGGGTCAATAGGTAATCGAAGTAAAGGATAGCTGCAGGTGGGTCAGTAGGAAGCAAGGCAAACCGGGGGACCAGGACGAACCATAAGCAGGTAGTGAAGTATAGCCGACTCGGAAGCTTATTTTAATGAGTTAGGGGCTCACTCTGAAACGCAACTGGCAACGTACAGTTGCTCCCGAACTGATATCGCAGCCACTCTTGCGTCCTCGCTGACTTGTGTCAAGTCCAACTCCATCGATTGAGCACTTTCAGATGGGCGAAGGCATGGGTAGGACAGCAAGTCAGCGAAGTGCCGATTTCAAGTTATTTTAAACCAACGAGGGTCGCGGGATGGGGCATCATGCATCATGCATCAGACAATGGAAGGACAGAATTTTCTGGAGGGCAACCAGTGATAGACAAAAATGGGTTGCCTGGGAAGACCCAGGGAGGAGTCAGGAGCTTTAGCACCATGACCCATAAGAAACTATGACTTCCGGGATACAAGCTCTTCGCTTTAGATGATTACTCAAAGAATGAATGATTCATGGTTCATGGTAATGCAGAACCTGGTCAGCCGTTATTTATTTGTTGGAACTTAATATTCAATATGTCAATTGTTGTCGGGACACGTGACGTCATAACACCTTCCAGCTGCGGGGAGCCCACTGCCTTACAGTTGACTGTTACCACCATGGGCCTCCTGTTGTCTCTCCCCATCGCCGGTGGGCTGGGCACAATTGCGTCCTCATGCCTCGCTGGTGTTGCATTCTGTTGTACTTCAACTGCCGGTACGTTCTCATCAAACTTAAGACTGGTTCCAAACTCGGTTTAATGAAGCGACAGCTTCCATGTTCTTCAAGTCATGTAACTGCAACTCATCTATTGCCACCCGCGTTGGGTTTGCGGTGAATATCGACCATATTCTCGCCTAGGAATCTCGCTAAAGGCGTCTCTGATAGATTATATTTTCCTTAAATTCCATTCTGGCATGGTTAATGAAGACCGACATCATGATAAAGCAGATTGAAAAATGGAGCTTTGACTATATCAAGATGTCATGTAAGGGGGATAAATGCTACGGGGTACTTGCAGTGCGTATGAATCGGAGCTTCCTCAATGTCCTGCTGACTCTGCGAGATAGGTCCATCGCATTTGTTTCGCGCTCGCGCTTTTCCATTTCCTTTTAAGTACCTTGTTAGTCGGTGTCAAGGATACCCGAGATAAGCGTGCAGCCCTTCAGAATGGGTACGTGCTCCAAACATTAGGATTACCGGCGATCTAACCGAAGGTTAGGTGGTGGGGTCCAAAGGTTCTGGTCTGGTTGGTCCTTGTCCTCGTCTCGTTTGCCATTCCGAACGGCTTCTTCATCCTCTGGGGGGATTACGTTGCTCTAATGGGCGCAACAATTTTCATCCTTCTCGGGCTTGTTCTCCTTGTGGACTTCGCCCACTCATGGTCAGAAACTTGTCTGGAGAACTGGGAGAATTCGCCTTCGTCCAACGTCTGGCAGTGGATCCTCGTTGGATCGACCGCTTTCATGTATGCGTTCACGATAACTCTCACTGGCTTGCTCTACGCGTACTTTGCCGACTCGGGTTGCACGTTGAATCAATTTTTCATCACGCTCAACCTCATTTTGTGCATCGCCATCACTGTTATGTGTGTCCATCCCCTGGTTCAAGAGTACAACCCAAGGTCCGGCCTCGCACAATCTGCAATGGTCGCAGCTTATTGCACATACCTCATTGTCTCTGCTGTCACCAACCACACTCATGAATCTAAATCGTGTAACCCGTTGCGTGATGGTTCAGGGGCTGCCCAAGGCACCCGCAAGGCTGTTGTCTTTATGGGTGGTATATTCACGTTCTTGGCTATCGCATACTCCACGACCCGCGCTGCTACCCAAAGTCGTGCTCTTGTGGGCAAGAGGAAAGGCCGCATCCAACTTGACGAAGGAACCCACTCCGAGCTAGATTATGTCACAACCCAACCCGGGAGGACGGAATCGCCACGCTATCAGGCACTGTTAGCTGCCGTAGAGGCTGGGTATAACCCTCTCTCTTTTGTAGTTGTTAAAGCAGAACCCTTATTTTCCTTTCTAGAGCCATTCCCGAATCCGCATTGTACGAGGAACAGGTTGAGGACGATGACGATGATTCCCCCCAAGGTGAAGAGCGTGATGACGAAAAGACCGGAATCCGTTATAATGTGTGTATTGGCATTTATTCCTACCAATTTATCTTCCATACCAAAGTTATTAATAACCTCCTCGTCAGTATTCGTGGTTCCACATCATTTTTTCTGGTGGCACAATGTACGTCGCCATGCTCTTGACGGACTGGTACGTGTCGTGCCGAAACCCCCAATCCCTTTATATAAATCTCACGAACTCTTGAAACTTAGGAATGTTGTGTCAAAGAGCCCCATAAATGGCCCCGCAGACCCGAATGAAGGTGTTTACATTGGTAGATCGGAAGTTGCCATGTGGATGCGCGTGGTTTCCAGTTGGGTCTGCATGGTTTTATACATATGGAGCTTGTGGGCACCGGTCCTAATGCCTGATCGGTGAGTTTTATTTACTTTAATCTAGACATTAACACAGCTGGTGAACAATGAATGTCTTTGCTTGTAGCTTTGGTGATTCATGAGCGACTGTTTGATTGCCATCCTAATTATCACTTGAACCGTATCGCCGGTATGTACTCTAGAGACCACATTAGGCTGTTAGTCGTGTCAATTTATGATATTGGACTTCTGTCAAAGTCAAGATACAGTGATTCCTGTAATTTCGGCGTTCGAGGATATCGATTAAACCTGGATACCCAGGAGACAGGATGTTATAAAAACAATGAAAGATACATTCTTGTGGGCTTACTAATATACAAGTATATGCATTGAAGAATACAACTCTCTTTGTAAACTATCGCCTCCAAGGACCTCTTCAGCCTACCCTACCCTCATGGGGGAGGGTCCCAGGAGGCTCGATAAACCACGTCTTTCCATTTCGGGGTGGACTATTACGGGCTTGTCAGCTTCTGTAGAGAGGGCGTAGGGAATAGTGTATCTAGAAGGTAGTCCTCAGCCTGAGAAATCGACTGAAAGTCTCTGTTATGAGAAGGGGACACACCTATCCTGTTCAAGCTGGGCGGAATTGACACGGTATGCAGTCGCGGCGAGACGCCCCCCCGTCAAACGCATGAGTTGCATACCTGTGCCGAACAAAGATTAACATCATCGCGCGGGACTAATTGACAGGCTAGGTACGTACCAACTATACAGATAACACCTCCGGGAACGTAAGGGATGTCAGTCCATTTGCCTTCCTTGTTCTTCGCTTGTAACCCAGGTCGGAACTGGGTCATGAGGGTGACAAAGCTATCTAAATCGTGATGTTCTTGTACTTCCCCTAGCCCATCCCGAGCCCGTAATTCGGTGTCAGGCGAATGGTGCCACAAACCCGATTGAAACACAATTTTGTCATCTGAGATGTAGGAGGAAATGGCAGAAGAAGGAAGTTCCAGGAGGTCGCAAACATGGTCGTTGAGAATTGTGCTTAAAGCGTGGTATTTCTCGAAGAGCATGTTCATTTTCTCTTCGAAGTGGGGAACGTCGGATTCCGATGGCCACTGGTTAGGCCCTTGGAGGGTGGAGGTAAGTCAAGAATATGGGTGACGTGAAAGGATGACGAAGCTCACCCTCTTGCATACACTTGGCATTGCTACGCCCAGGTACCTCCGCTCCAAAAAGGTAACCCTCGGTACAGGCCTGAGGTGCGATGTTAGCAACTCGCGTAATCAGGAGAACAAGGAGGCTACCTTTTCGTCCAGTCGGATGTAACCCCTGAAAGTGCTAGACTTGTTGATACTAAGAGCGTCCTTCCACTCCTCAGGTTTGGAAAAGAATTCCTCCGTCAGTGCAAACACCTCTTTCTGGAATGCTTCCTCCAAACCGGGGACATTTGTGAGAATACCAAAACCTGCGCCCATGAGCGCATTGCGTAATTGTTGCAAATATACTTTTCTGTCTTTTCTGGAAAGAGCATAGTCGATGACGGGGACGTCCTGCTGTGGTTGGGACTTGGAATTCAAAAGTTTCGTGGCTCGAGTGAGAGTGGCACGAAGTTTCCCAGCGAATGAAGCGACATTATCCTCTGAGACCATCGTGTAATGTTCCCCATCGACATCGACCAGCTCAAATGAGGATTGGGTGAAGGTTCGCCAGCGTGAGAGACGCTGTCGTTTATATTCCCCGCGAGTACCGAGTGAAGGGAGAGGGACAGCGCAAAAAATGGTCATCAGAGCCGGTGTGACAGACCCTGCTGCTACGTAGGTCCGTCCGCAGCAAGTGACCTTATAGGCGACTGAAACCCATCTTCTGAAATCCCCCATATTTAGCTGTAACTCGGCCAAACGATTCTGGTCAGAGAGCGAGAAAAGATGGCGGATGATTTCCATGGATGCTCCAGGTTCCGAATCTGCGCCTTTCAACTCGGGAAATGCTGCAATGACGTTTTGCCTGACTTCGTCGAAAGCGGTCGTAGGGATGAGTGCAAGGAAAGAGAGAAGGCTGATGAGAACCTCGAGCCAGACAAGCTCCACCATGCGGAACTGGATTTCTGGAGGTAGGTTTAGAATACCGGTCCATGCCACCCGCTTACCCAATCCCTCGAGTTTCTTAGTGATTTCAAAGGCAATTGCTCCTCCGAAACTGTATCCTGCAATATAATAAGGTCCATTGGGATAAGCTTGGGCAATGCGAGCCGCGTAGCAATCAACCATCTGGTCAAATGTCGCAAATGGTTCGTCCTTATCGTCGAAACCACGGGCACGCAGAGCATATATTGGTCGATCGTCTTCCAAAATCTTTGCGAGCCTGATGAAGATGAGGATTTCTCCCACACCAGGGTGAATCAGGAATAGGGGCGGTTTGGAGCCATGAAGATTCAAAGGGACGAGAGGATCGTATGGACTTTTTGCCTGGTCGCCGGTAATAACATCGTCAAGGAAGCTTGCCAGCTCAGTTATCTCGGGCCGTCTGAGCATCTCGATAATGGGAATGTCAGGGATACCTAGGCGTTCCTGGAGGATGTGCTTGAGTTGTGTAATGTGCATGGAGGACGCCCCAAGGTCGAAAAGACTCATATCCCGGCTCGAGGTCACCAATGGTGTGTTGAAAAGGTCGGAGACGGCTTCGACGATGACCTCCTCTGTGCGGCTGCCCCGCCCTGGCCCATCACCGTGCCTGGCCTCCTGCGCATCCTTCAATTTGCGTTCGACTTCCTCATAGGTTCCCTTGAGATAAGCCGCAGCAAGGAACGACCTGGAAACCTTCCCCAGTGCCGTCTTGACGAACGCAGGCCTTGGTAAGGGGAGGATAATGTGGGGACTTTGAGAACAGAAGAGAACGCACGCCCGTTTAAGGGCTCGATTCGTTGCAAGGATGCGCGTCACGTCCGCGGCGGGAAGCTCGTCCTCAACAGGGAGCTCGTGCTGGTAGAAAACGCCGTATGTTTCTGTATCGGCATTTGTAAGGCGCATGGGACAGACATAAATGTATGACCTCGAGACACCGTCTATTTGCGAGTCCTCGATAAAGTGCTCGACGTCAATGGTTGGGTGCTTGACTCCATTGATATTAATGCAGTCTTTATCCCGCCCCATCAAATGCAAATTCCCCTCATCATCTATGATGGCAGTATCTCCTGTGATAAACCAGCTACCGTTGAAGGACTCGGCAGTGGCCCTGGGATTATTGTAATATTCACGGAACACCGATGGGCCAGTGACTTGCAGCTGTCCCTCCTTGAAGGGGGGACACGGAAGACCAGTAACGTGATCAACAACCCGCATGGTAACGCCATCACAAGAAGCTCCAAGGGAAAGGTACTTGGACGAGGAATGAGATGCGTCCGTCGGGATATCACGGGTGTCATAGATGCAGCCGGCCTGTTGATTGAAAGTGAACATTTCCTAGGCAGGAGAACGACTTGTAAACATACACAGGTTTCCGTCATTCCAAAACCCGCTCGGAGGACATTTCTTCGAGCACCGAAATGAGTTAAAATATCAGCAAATTCCACAGCAGTTTTCGTGGGGACTGCTTCACCGCCAGAGATGAAAGCCCTGACTGGGGACAAGTCAAGTGGGCCGACTGGCACGGCCGGACTGAAGTCACGAACGATCTGCGCAATTAGGAAGTTGGGACTAAAGGTATAAGTAATCCGGTATTTGCTCGCCCATTCCAATAAGGTGCGTGGGGTTCGAATGATAGCTGCAGGAGAAACATGATATTGCCTAGTTTCGTGTTAGTCCGGATCACGGGTCAAATGAGTTGCCGTACCAAGCATCAACCATGAGAGCCTGCAAGTGGATTTCAGACACACAAGCAACATGGTCAAAGGCGATCCAATTCAAGAATCTCGACGCTTGGTCGCTTCCGTGGTGCTTTATTTTACCCCGAACACAGGACAAGAAATTGGAATGGCGAAGACCGACAGCTTTCGAGTTGCCGGTTGACCCTGATGTTAGCATAAAGCAGATGATATCATCCAGATCTGGCTGAAATCCAGGGAATACAGGGTACGCCGGTGGTTGGCCAGAGCCTCCACACGATGGCAATACTTGCAAGAGTGACCAGGACAAAACTTCGAAGGAAGGTACCAAACCTCGTACGGCGGAAATAGTCTCATCACTACCGACTAAGATAGGTTTGTCGAAAAGTGTCAGAAGGTGATTGAGGAAAAGGGTGCGCCGACTTTCTTCTGGATGGAGGGCTGGAATAGGACAGACAGGTATGCCTGCTGGATAGAGTAACAACCAGTAAGTACTGTTTGCAAAAAAAAACATGGTGAATAAAATCTCACCGAGACAACAGGCCCAGAAGAGAAGAATATGGTCATAGTGGTTCTCAAAGCTGGCGATAACAATGTTAACTCCTTTTGGACGGATCCCAGACAGCAGAAGACGTCGAGCATAGTCTTGTGCGGCATTATACAGGTCAGTGTATGAGGTTGTCTGTATCACCTTGCCATTGTCATCAAGGAACGATATTCCAGCGGTGGAGGAGAAGCTGCGCTCAGAAAGTAGGCTCGGTAGGGTCAAGGGAGCGGTGGAGTCCATCGCCTGAGGGCACATAAATTGGAGGAAGACATTTTTGAGGCACGTTATTAAGAAGGCACGAAGTGCATCATGTTAAGATTCAGGGTACGTGGGCTGTGTGGTAGTCCATGGGTGCTTCACCCGACCTGGAATCTCCATTTGAACATTGTAACTGAATTGTGACGTTGCCGTGAATGCCATTGCCCAGTTTGTTCCCGTCTGACTGCGGCAGGCCTCGCCCAGATAGGACATGAGACCACCATCAATCAAACCATTGGCACTTCTTGACATCCCAACGAAGACGCTTAGCTGGTTTGGCCCGGCAACCCTCTGACTTCTTTCAGGAATACTTGCCGGTGTTTTACTGTGTTTTACCCAGTAATCTCATCACTTTACACCCCGTGATACTCTGGACACTCAGGCTCTTCTAACGGCACAGACAACTATCCTGTTGCAACCCGGATACCTCCATATTGCCTCTCCTAACAATCCTTCCGAATGATTGCACGAAAATATCATCCGCAACACGTGGTGACGGCCGAGATAGGTCACTGTTAAGCCCATCGTGCGTTCAAACTCAGTTATAATATCATTCTGTGAAATTCGGAAGAGTCGTGCTCGACAATTCGAGAAGGTTTGACCGGCTTCTCTCCAGACACTGTCCAGCCTGGGCTACCCCCATTATCGTGTACAACGATAGCGAAGGGCGACACTTTGACTGGTGGTTAGAAATATTTTTTTCGATCGGTGCCTAAGAAAGTGCTGTTTTCCCAGTATCCAACTAGAAGATGGATTTTACACCCGAGGAGGCGCTCACGAAGTGAATGATGGACGTATTTTGGACCTCGGGTAGAGGCCAAAGTAGACCCCTCTAAGCTCACCCTGGACTAGATCGAGAAGTTCCGACAACCAACTGGCGACCTACTGGCGAACAGAAACCGCTGTGCATAGCACTAATCGTATTCTTTGGGTAGTCCCAACATTTTGAGTATCTTGGGGGCTGGGAAAAGCCTGTTTCAATGATGTCCGACCCAAAAGACCCAATTTGAAGCTCAACAAATTCGTCCAATCCCATGGAGACCCGGCGAGAACATCCATCCGCGCCGCCCATCCTTTGTAGTGGCAAGATCCCAATCGGGCCACACACTTTCCGGTTTCAAAAGCGTTTGTCCGTTCGCGCCGGAAATTCTTCCCAAGTTTGTGGACCCACATATTTTGGTGAGAAGATATTTCGGGCAAGTTGGGATAACAACAGAGTGGTGTTGAGCTCTAACTCCGCTGACAGGTACCTGAAATATGCGCCGCGCTCAACTCCGTCATCGGTTTGGAAATTAGAAACTACCTACATCTCACCTTCTATGATAGCATCTGCCTTTGTGATCATCCCCCCTCCCGTGAGCTTGACCGGGTTTAAGCAGGTTTGACAGATTTGGCGATTTGACCCCGAAACTTTCGTAAACTCTATCACGATTGATCGCGTCACGTCGCCCGAATGAACGTATTCCTGCCACCTACATGGCGCGGTTTTCATTTTATTCACGGGTGTTCTGGACCCTGATGCACGATGCATGATGGATCGATGATAGATTGAGAGATCTTTGGGTTGTGGCGCTTGTCCCGTCGCAGCATTAGTAAGGCCTTGAGGGTTCTTCCAAACAACTTTCCAACAAATCCCTCCCTCCAATGAATAATTCACCTGTCCCCATTGCAGAACACTTACTCGAACTTATCAAGAGGGCATACGCACCTGTGGATGTCGCACCTGATCCACAGCTGTCGCCTTCCGAAGCTTACGAGATCAACTATCAAATCGAAGATCTGTGTGGAAAGCTCTTGCGTTCTGTGCTCGGTCCCTTAGGGTATACCACCTTGTTGGCAGGTCAATACGCCTTCGTAACTGCGTTTTGCTTCGTCCTCACCGCTACGTTAGAATCTTGCCAGGAGAGTTCTGCACTTGGCCTAGTCACAACACTTGGCGTCCCAGATCTCCTTGGGGACAAGACCATGTCCGTTCGAGATATGGCTGACGCTCTTGGTGTAAAGGAGAAGTACTTAAGTGAGCGTACTTTGTTGTTGAGGCACTTCGACCGCTCAATTGATATGTTCGTATCAGAGGTGGCCATGAGTTGTTTGATAAAGCATGGATATTTTGACGAGGTTGTTGGGGGCGCCCCGAATTTCCCAGCTTATCGCAACAACGAGCTGTCAGGCATACTGAAAGGAAGCCACCCGAATAGCCTCAGGGACGCTGTTGGTTTCATGTAAGCAGTCGTTCAGATGACGAAGTTCCCATACATTTTTTTGATACATCTCGTTCGTCCCGCTTGATGGATTTGGATAGATGTGACGAAGGCTTCAAAGCGACGTCATACTTGTTGCCTGCTTCGAAAATGACTTCGCCCAGGGATGCAAAGGGCAAAGATATACTTGCGATAAATTTGGCGTTCGGTTTCGATCAGTCAGTGTTTGAATGGATGTCCCAAGAAGCCTGGCGGGGGGAACGAATGGGGAAAGCCATGCAACAACTGCATCGTATGGCTAATGGAAATGTCGTACTTGGTAACCATTGGCTTTTGGCCTCTTCCACCTCCCATGAATATCTAAAATTACCATGCCATAGATTATGAGTGGTCTGCGTTGGATTCACCTATCGTGGACGTCGGCGGAGGCATTGGTTCGCTCGAACTGGCTCTCCTCAAGAAATTCCCACAGGATCCATTTCAGTTCATCATTTTTGATATCCCAAAAACAGTCGAGAACGCCAAAAAGGTATGTAGATCCTAACCGTACTTATTTGATCCGGCTCTCATTGAATATTGAAATATTGATGTATCACCAACCTGAAGGTCTGGGGGTCGCAGCCTATACCAGAATGCTCCTCGGTCGCGTTTCAAGAGGGAAACTTCATGGCACCGGTCTTTCAGGAGACAGCTTTGCCAGTTGGGAAACCCACTTATGTCATTCGACATGTCCTCCATGACTGGTCGGATGAAGAGGTCTTGCATATTTTAAAACACGTCCACACAGCCATGTCTATGCGTCCTACCAGTGATTCTGGAGGGCATTCAAAGCTGATCTTATGTGAGATGCTCCTACGGCCTGATAGTCATAGGTTCATTAGGACAACAAGCATGCAACTTCTGTCATTGAACGGTGGCTTGACCCGTACAGAAACGGAAATGATTCAATTGGTGGAGAGAGCTGGGTTTTCGGTCATCAAATCCCACAGGATGAGGGCTGTAGACACTATAATCGAGGCCACCATCTCCAATCCTTGCTAATTTACGGTTGTCAGTTTATCTTTTACCAGTATTACACCGTGAATGCCCACAGACATTGCACCTTTGTTCTTGGTGAGAGTGTGGAGAGTCTGAGTGTTCACAATTACCATTCCCTTCCATAATTCAAACTCAGGGAATCTGCTAACTCCAACCAAACCAGTTGCAGTTCCACTTGGCATTCATTGCCTTACACTATGCCAACAGATTGATGTGGCAACAATTATGGATTATTCTATTTGGCAACCCTGTTTTACACTTGTTTTTAGGTACTTGGCCCAATATGGGTCAAACAGTGTGAGAATGACTCTGCAGACCAAGTGTGATAGGAGCCATCCTCAATCATCACAATACTACCAAAGAAGGAGACCAAATCATCAGCTGAGGTGCTTAGCTCACCTAAGAATACCAAATAACTGGTCTTATTAGAGGGGTACTACTATAGCTGGTACCCCTCTAATTAGAGCAGTTTAGCCCTTTTCCCTCATAGGACAGAAATTGGGCCCAACTTAATATAAAAAACTTGTACAACAAAGTACTCCACTGAGTGGCTACTGGCTAAGCTCCCAGATGCTGTTGTCCATAATACTCAGGCTCCTCCCTCATTATTTCCTGCCATTACCCCACTCTTTCCACACCTTCCCTGTTATGAATATGACTATTTACTTATATAATTACAAGTCTAGAACATAGTCTAGAATATGTCTAGAACAACTCCAGACTTCAATAGTTCTTAGAAGCACATCTTATATAATAATTCAAAGTCATACCACTTGAGTTGTACCACTTTTAAATACCATATATAGACAAGTAACATAACAATACAGTATAATACAATAGTATACCATTGTAGTATATAAACTCCTTAACTTGACCAGTAGACCCTATTGTTTCTACTTGGTTAGGTGGAGACTCAATTTATAACTCTCTTAACACTCTCTTATAATCTAAACCTAAGAAGTTACCTCTGAATGACTAAGCTTACATTATAAGATGTTATAAGAGTTATCCATTGAAGGACAAGACCTCTGATTGAAGACATAAGAATATATAAGAGTATTTAACATACTTTGTTATTCTAACTGCCTTTGAGAAGGAGTTCTCTTTGATATCACTATAGCCAGTAGATATTGAGTTGACTTAGGACCAAGTCAACCTCACTATAACATTCCCTGCTTATTGGGCCCCATCATTGCTACTGTTATTGCTACCACTGCCATCCCACCACAGTGTCTCTGCCACTATCCCTGCCCTATCATGACAGTACATCCTAATCCAACTCATGGATCATTTGTGGATACCTCTGCCCAATTTTCCCATGCCCTTGTTAATACTGTCTTCAATGATAAGCTTGAGTATCCCTACCAAATCCCACTGATTTGGTGCAATTAATTTGATGTATTAGATGTATATAGTATGGGGTGTAAGATGTACAATAAAATAATTGATTAATTAGTGAAAATGAAGTATCTTAAGTATAAACGTGCCATTACAAGAACCTTCTGCACAATAATACACTGCTGTATTCTCATCAGATACTTGCCTGATTCTGGTAGCTATTTGGATAGGCTATTAGAATATACCAGACCACCTTCCATGGGATGAGGTAGGGAAGCATAATGGCTATGATAGTGATAAAGCAATCTTTTTCAGTATTTCCATCATATCTTTACAAATAAATTTATTCTCTACACTTTTCTTTGTATTATGATACAGTTAAATAGCTTCTATCAAGTGCAAAAAACTGTTTGTAGATATACCAAGACATTGAAAAGATATATGGAAAATAGTGCTGAAGGTGACATAAACATCAAAAATGAAGTTGTATCATGATCCTCACTTTAATCTGTTATGAAATCCTGTCTTATTTTATCTATAACTCCTCAGAAACTCAGTAGTCTATTTCTATGAAACTTGTTGCATTTTACTCTTACAGAACCCACCTTTCTAGGAAAATAGCTATAACTAAAAAGAATAAAACATACAAGAAGATATAAGTGAAATACTGAGAAAATATGCCTTATCATCATTATGGCCATTGTGCCTCTCCATACTATTTCATAAAAGACAGTCTGGTATATTCTAATAGCCTATCCAAATAGCTACCAGAATCAGGCAAGTATCTGATGAGAATACAGCAGTGTATTATTGTGCAGAAGGTTCTTGTAATGGCACTTCTATACTTAAGATACTTCATTTTTACTAATTAATCAATTATTTTATTGTACATCTTACACCCCATACTATATACATCTAATACATCAAATTAATTGCACCAAATCAGTGGGATTTGGTAGAGATACTCAAGCTTATTATTAAAGACAGTATTGACAAGGGCACAGGAAAATTGGGCAGGGGCATCCATAAATAATCTATGAGCCAGATTAGGATGTGCTGTCATAATAGGATAGTGATAGTGGTAGGGACCTGTGGTAGTTAGCAATAACAGTAGCAATAACAAGGTCCAATAAGTAGAGAAGATATGGAAAAGGCAGGATAATGGCAGGAAATGATGAGGAAGGAGCCTAAGTGTTATAGACAACAGCATCTGGGAGCTTAGCCAGTAGCCACTTAGTGGAGTACTTTTTTGTACAAGTTTTTCATACTGAAAGGTTTCATTATGGAAGAGTAAAAGTGAGAGTAAGTAGTGGTTGCTGAAAGAATCAAAATTCAGCCAGACCCCAATGTATATGCCAACTGCTATGGAATATTCCCTGACTTATTGACATGGCAAAGAATATGGATTGCCCTAGGCTGACTTTCAAGCAGACAATAGATGGCAGACAATGTAAAATCCCTTTTTATATATCATAATGAAGAGATGGCAAAGATACATATATGTATATAATCAAAGAAACCTCTGCACTACAACAACTCTGAGCTTATTTTCTGACCTTCCAACTATTTAATTAGAGGGGTACCAGCTATAGTAGTACCTCTCTAATAAGATTAGTTATTCAGTATTCTTAGGTGGCTTAGCTGTATTTAGACAATATTTTTGTCTTATATAATTAAGTACTAAAACTAATAGTGACTTAGCCTGGATAGTAAAAAAGGCCATTGAGACTTAAATATTCTACATCACTAGATTTCTATGTCTATATCCTTCAACCTGCTGAATATATCTTAATTTTTTGATGTATTATACTGTAGTTATCTGATAAGAAACAAGTGTAACTCCCTTCTTTGCAACACCTACCAATCAGCCTTGGCATTACATATCAGGGTTGTGAGAACCAAATTTCCAAATAGACTTGTATGAAACTAGGTTGCCAAATAGAATAATCCAACAAATATACCAATTATGTATTAAGTTCAAAAACTATTTAATAAGACATATAATACACATTGATATAATCTGTAGTCTATTGACCCATTAGTACAGTACTTAGTATAACTGTGATTATAAAGGTGAGTACACCTCAGTACTTACCTGTGTACTTCCCCAATCTTGGGCCAATCAGTCAATGCCAACAAATAGAACATCTTTAAATATTCTTTCTTTGACACATACAGTAAGGGACAAAACTGTTCCAATATTTTGAGATTCTTTAAAGATCATTGAATAGCTCTGATACTACTGTGGCTGTGCACTTCATATTTTAATTTTAGATACCCCTATATCCTCACTAATCACATGCCAAAAATTATTATGTAATTCAGAGTTTTGAACAAGTTATAAATTAGTTAATATTTTCTACTCATTGGAACAGTTTTGTCCCTCTTGAAAATTATATAAAAACTAGGTATTTTAGTACTTGGTATAGCCTCTCTTGGCTTGTAAAACTGCCTGAACCCTTCTAGGCATACTTTCTATCAAATTCTGGCACATCTCCTTTAGTATATCCTCCTATTCCTTTTCTATCCTTTCCTAGAGGATATTTATGCTACTAAAAGGGTTATCATACTCTTTAAGCTGATTCTTGAGGTAAGTCCACAAGTGTTCAATGGAATTAAGGTCTGGAGACTGTGGGGGCCATACTATAACCTCCATTTTAGAGTCATCAAACTATTCTGTGGCCTTTTTGCTCTTGTGTTTGGGATCATTGTTCTATTGGAAAACCACCACCTCCTTCTTCTTCCTATACTACCTCAGGCTCCTCTGCAATTCATTATTCAGGATTTTTACATAAAGTGTGGCATCCATCTTTCCATTAATTCTGCTAGTAAACCTTACTCCTTTCCAAAATATACAGCCATAGATCATTAGATTTTCTCCTCTAAATTTGACTGTTCCCTCAACCAATCTATCATTTAACCCCTCACCTTGCCTTTTCCACACCTAAATCCTTCCATCTAACCCCAAATAGTTGATTTTGGACTCATCTGACCAAATAACCCTTTTCCAATTCTCTATAGTCCAGTTGGCATGTTCTTCTGCCTACACTAGCCTTTTCCTCTTGTGTATAGCAGTCAGTCTAGATCATTTTTGCTTGACTACAGCTTTTAGTCCAGCCTGTTTGAGTCCCTTACAAACTATTTTGGTAGATATAGATTGCTCAACAACATTTTGAAGTGATTTGGTGACCTGGGAGGCATTGTCTGCCTTGTAAGAGATAATAAGACAAATAGTATATTAGATGTTAGAGAAGGAAAGTAGGAATGGATAGCCACCAACAGATTTGGAAATGAATGACCTATATTTAGAACAAATTCTAGAGATAGTACTGACCCCCAGACCAATAATAGAAGCAATATAATGAGCAGATTCCCCTTTATCTAGGTAGAAGAGAACTCTATTGACCTAAGTAGAAAATAGAGATTATATAGAGGTAAAGAGTATAGTAGGGGGGTTGGTTTGTACTGGAAAGTAAGCCTACCTATTTATACATCACCCCAGACAGTCACACAATTTTATTTGCATTTATTTGATTGCAATAAACAAAGTCATGTGTTCAAAAACTGAGAGGGACAAAACTGTTCCAATGAGTAGAAAATATTAACTAATTTATAGCTTGTTCAAAACTCTGAATTACATAATAATTTTTGGCATGTGATTAGTGAGGATATAGGGGTATCTAAAATTAAAATATGAAGTGCACAGCCACAGTAGTATCAGAGCTATTCAATAATCTTTAAAGAATCTTAAAATATTGGAACAGTTTTGTCCCTTACTGTACTCCAGGTGTTTTATTTGGATTATTCTATTTGGCAACCTAGTTTCACACAAGTCTATTTGGGAACCTGGTTCTCACAACCCTGATGTGTGATGCCAAGTATGATGTCAAGGCTGATTTGTGGGTGTTGCAAAAGGGGGAGTTGCACCTGCCTCCTATCAGATAACCACAGTATAATACATCAAAAAAAAGAATATATTCAGAAAATTGAAGGATATAAACATAGGAATCTAGTAATATAGAATGTTATGGAGTGACAAAGTCCCAGTGGCCTCCTTCACCACCCAGGCTAAACCATCCTCAGTTTGGGTGCTTAACCATATAGGGCAAAAGTATCATCTAAATATGGCTAAGCACCTCAGCTGGTGATTTGGTCTCCTTCTTTGGTAGTATTGTGACAACTAAGGATGGCTCCTGTCACACTTGGTCTGCGGAGTCGTTCCTACACTGTTTGACCCATACTATCATTCTTCACCTATTAGCCACTTGCTGGCTATTGGCCACCCCATATTTTCTCCTTCCCCCTTGCATGTACTGGCCCAGGATTCAGAATGTACACAGCCCTAGTAGCACAGAATATGGCCATACCAAAATTTTAACAGGAGGTTTCAGTGGAGAGTCAGGAAAAAAATAATTGTGAAGGAGGGGCCCTAATCAGTCTGTCATTTTTGCTGTGATTTCTCAGATCTTTTCCGATCCCATGAAGATCTGGGTGTAAAATTTACTGCAAGGATGAAGTACATACCAGTGAATATGCCTGTGATTTTTCAGTTCGATATGTGGACTTAAGCTCCGAGAATTCAAGAATTAGTGGTTTGGAAAGCAGATTGTGACAAGTGGTGACAGAGGGTGGCCAACAGCCGAAAAAGCGGACTTGTGCTCACCGGAACTGCTCCGACATGACTGTCTGTTAAAATAAAATCTTAAAAAATTCATATATATAGAGTAGAGATATTTGCACATGAGTGGACGAGATTTTAAGAGAAAACACGGAGCAAGGAAGGAGTAAGAGGGAAAATTCCAAAAAAGTGGCCAACAGGTGAAGAATGATAGTATTAGACCAAGTACATAAAAACAAGTGCGAAACAGGGTTGCCAAATAGAATAATCCGTTTTATTCATTTAATTTTTATTGGTATAAGTATTATCTGTTATGGATCATTTAACGGCCGAGCCCGTTAATAAGTCGAGTTTACAAGTAAAATCACTTGAGGTCAATCCACAATCTAATACTTGCCGCTTCAATGTTCAATCTACCAATGTTCAGTGGCAGCTGTGAATGGGTACAGCTGGCTCTTCTTTGGGGGGAACACCACTTCAGACCCGTGACAGGTGTGTATGACTGCGAATGTAACCCAACTTATATTGCCGACTCTCTATTATCCAAGGGTTTCACGTAATTATCGTCAAAAGCGAACATTTGCTTTTGCCGACCGGTAGAACAATGCATCAGAATGTCCGCCAAGCCCAAGTGATCAGCAGGGGTGGTTCAAAGGCATAGCCCATGAATATGAACTATTCAAGGCAGTTGATTGAGTGAAACGAAAATGAGAGTCATTGATATGCAGGCAGCCTACAGGTATTCTGCCCAATTGCGATGTCAGGAACAACTATGATGTGAGGGGAGGCCCTGATGATAAGATTCAAGTTAAGCACATAGGCCGGCGCCCGGGAGGAACAGACTTGCCCTAGCTAACGTATGCCTGAAGTGTGTGAACACTGAGCCCTGCCATAACGAATTGCCCCACCAGTGGTCGCAGTTGTAGGTCTTCAGTGCTGGAGCGTCAGGTCAACCGTGAAGACCCAACGTTTCTTGAAAGTTGATGCAGGCAGTCCCAGCTTCCCTTCGGCTAATCCCCGATCCTGACAAAGAAGTACGGAGAGGATCGGATATAATAGAAAGCCGGGAAATTGTCACAAGCATGTCATTCTGTAGGTCCACAGGGCAGTCTAGGGCAGTTCCGTGATCTCACCCTTCAGACCGACTTCAGGCAATGTTTTTGGTTACCAGCGGAATCACGGAAAAAACGTGCCCTTGACATCGGCGCTGAAAACGGAGCGGCATAAGCGTAAACTATGTACAGGTGTTCCCGCACAACGATCGCAGCCCGTAGGTTGGATCAGGAATAAGCGAAGGGAACATCCCGACAACAGCTAGGGTAGGGCCTTCTGGGACCCAGAGGGTTGCGCACTCTATGCCATAAGTAATGCTTCGTACCACGCGAGTCGGAACGCCTGAGCAAGCAGAGGGAAGTCTAGTAACGAACATAAACCTGGAAACGAAGTAGTTTTGAACAAGGTCTATCCGGGTTTAGTGAATGTAGGGTTGGCGCAGGTCCGAGGATCGGATGTGGTGATTCCCCGAACCCTCAGGAGGATCGGCTTTGTTTCCCAGATCATCACCCCTGAGGTTTGCGCAAGCTTGTGCCCGTGAGGCTATAGAGAGCGCATCAAAGGTATGAAGGTGGAAGTCGGGTGGAAGCGAGCATAAGTACCTGGGGATGGACATTTGTGACGGCTCCCCTTGTCCTGACTCTACAGAGCAACTAGTTTTGTTTTGCGGTGAAAATATTATTGAAGTCAGATACGGGTATTGAAGTCATCGCATTCCCAATAGTTGCGTTCCGTACTCGAGGTGAAAGAGGTAAAGGTAAAGGTATCAAGGATCGACGGAATAACTAGAAGTTGCAACAGTGACAGTGGGCGTAGCCTCGATGATGGAATCGTCTGCCCGCATCCGACGCGTTCTGATATACGAGAATCCAGCCGTTCCCAGCAATTGAATCATATCTGTTTCAGTCCGAATCCAGCCGTTACTCATTGCCATAATTTGCATGCTCGCAGCTCGGATAAATCGGTTACTATTTTGGAGCAGCAGCGTATCGCATAAGATGAGCTTGGGTTGAATCACCGGATCGCGGGTTGCATCGGTCAACATGGCAGTACGAACATGTTTCAAGATATGTACGACCTCTTCATCAGACCAGTTGTGGAAGACGTGCCGAATGATGTAGGTCGCCTTTCCCGTCGGGAGAGACGTGTCATTAAATGTCGAGGCCATGAAATCTCCGGGCTGGAATGAGACCAAGAAGTTGTCTGGTAATGATAACTCCGACCAAACCTATTGGTGAGTTGTCAGGTACGTCTAACATCATAGGATAACTAACCTCTTTAGCGTTTTCTATGGTTTGTGCAAGATCGAAGATAACGAATTCGAATCGATCCTTTGGACGGTTCCGCAGAAGGATCATTTCCAACGAACCGACGCCCCCTCCGATATCGACAATAGGCGAAGCAAGCACACACCAGTCATAGTCTTAAATATAAAGGCATTAGTGAGGCGCGAGCCGAACCGGGGAACTGATACATACCATAAGCCGTATTCTCATTTGCCGCCCGGTGCAATTGCTGCATAGCACTTCCCATCCTCTTGCCTCGCCAGGCCTCACGCGAAAACCATTTGAACACAGGCTCTTCAAATCCGAATGCTAAATTTATTGCAGGGACTTCCTTCTCCCAAGGTTTCTGGGAAGACCCAAGTTTGGAGGCTGGCAACAGGTAACAAGATGCTTTAAAACCTTCATCACACCTGTGGACCGATTTATCAGCACATGATTTGCCAAATTTACAACATTCACCTAGCTATCTGGGAATAAGTTATAAAAACTGTACTCACATAAACTCAACTGCATCCTTAAGGCTGGTAGGGTGGCATTCCCTCAGCACATTCGACAAATCGTTGTTACGATAAGTTGAGGAAGTTGTTTCATTTTTGATCTCGTCAAAATATCCATGCCTCGCAACGCAGCTCATGGCAACCTCTGGAATTCACATCAAAATCGGACAAAGGCGCAGAATATGGCACCCACTCAGATACTTAGTTTTCACACCAAGGGTCTGGGATATTTCTTGAAGAGACATCTCTTGATCCCCAAGGAGATCAGCAACGCCGGTCTGGGTAACGAAACCAAGCGCAGAACTCTCTTGACACGACTCTATACTAACAGTGAGTCGGAAGTTGAAATATAAGAAAGAAACGCACCAGCCAACAAGGTTGTGTATTCTAAGGGTCCGAGCACCGAGCGGAGGAGCTGGCCACAGAGGTCTTCAATTTCGTGTTTGGATTCATAAACTTCAAGAAGAGAAAGCTGCGGAGTCTCTGAAGCATCAGCCGAATATACCCGCTTGACGATCTCCAACAATTGTTCTGCGATAAGAATGGGCGATTTATCCATTGAGGAGGGGGTGGTTTTGTGCAAGTTTTGCGCACCCGGCTGGTTATAACCCAGTTTGCCCGTTTGGCATGTTCGGGTTCGGAGGTTGCTGGATCTTGAAGGTTCCAATCAGACTGGAACGTGACGCTGAGATACCAAGATGCAATCAATCGACTCAATTCGGTAAACAAGTCCAACAGAAGGATAAACAGAAGGGGCTGAATTGTGCAATCGTGCAATACATAACAGGCATAGTTTCAGGACAGGAACTTCGGAACAGACAACCGAACCCGGAATACAGACCCGGTTCATGAGGCTGGATAAGGGGCATATTTCCAGTACCTGTCAGAAAATCCTTCAGTTGCGCGGAATTACTGCACCGTTATCTAAGCCAGCTTACGCGGAGTATCTCCTTGCGAGGACGTATGGGATAACAACTTTACGAAGAAGCCACGGCATAGGAGGCCAAACATCCTTGAACTCGGGTGGCGTGTGGCTGGGCGCAACACTAGTCAACTTTTGGAGAATGGGGAGCGGGAGCGTACGTACGTCCTCATATATGGCACAAGGATGAAGGGGTCTCCGTGGGATTGGGCGAATTTGTCGAGTTTCAGATTGAGTTCCTTGAGTTCGACATCGTTGAAGCCGGCCGTTTTCAGCTCAGAAGATGTGATGTGTTCGACTTCACTGTCGAGATGTTGGAACTACTCAGGGATTATTAATATTATCCGCGTTATGCGGTGGTTCCTGCTCACCAGCGGGTCTTTCAATTGGGCAAGAAATCCCTTGATCTGGTCCGGGTTGAACTTGGAGGGGTCTGCGTTGGCCTCCAAGAGGATAGCCTCAAGATTAGAAATGCCCTTATGAATAACCTCATGGGCTTCTTTCTCAGGCGCAAAGTCCATCTTTTGATTTAGGAACGGGAAAACAATTTCCTCCTGAACATAGGCCATGAAAGGGTGTCTCTCAAACAAACGACAAAGCGTCACACCTCACTGTCGTGATGCACAATAATCGAGGTTGCCCATGCCTGACAATAACCAAGAAAGTTGGGTAAGTCCTTTTCAACCGTATCTTTCGATTCTTCAAGATTCCGTATAATAATACTGTAGCCGAGTTTGAAAGTATGGTGGGCTAGTGAATCAGTGTCAGCCTCCTTGTGGATGTCAACTACAAACGATGCAGACCTCGAACCATATTATAATGGAGCTGCTCAAAATGGTCAGTAGGAAAAGGCATGGTGGGTGTCGACGACGAGGTTTCGCGCTCGAGGAACACATGCGGAAATATATATGTGCGTAGGTGTGACTGGGCTCGTGTTAGGGATGCGCTGATGGGAGTTCTAGGTTCAAGTTGGCCCACAATATCACCATCAGCTTCGGTTCCAGACTTGGCTGGGAGAATGATAGAACCCATACCGAGCCAAAGCTTAAGCTTTTCACCACTAAACAACTGTTGAGTCGCCTTCCCGATCAGCCATCCGCGTCAAGAATTTTGATTGAACGGCTCGTTGAAACACACAGATATCCACGGTTGAGTATCTCTGTAACGCAATGCATTAAAAAACATCACAGCTTCGTGTGTCTAGTTTTTGCGGTGGTGGGTATGTGGTGGCTCGTTCCGTGTCGGGATGGGCGGCTAGAGCCTAGATATTTGTGTCATCCGTTACTAGGTGTTAAGGACATCCCACATACTTATGTAAACGTCACACGAGGTTTTGCTTAAGTCACGCCTTGTGGCAACATATCTGGTGCCTCTCGTGTTTTGGAGTTCCTTGTACTGATTGTCCCGCTTTACTTATGTCCCGCAATTATAAAACATGGCAAGGAATTGCAGAATGCCTTCCACGGATCTGGGGAAAGATTGTGGTTTCAAAGGCTCGGCTACTCTAGGGGTGGCCGCTTTTTCAAGCACGTCCATCTGGGTTATGTCCTCTCGATCTCTAGCATGACAAAGAGGCTATATCCCCGTATTTAACACGTGTAGCTCTAGATTCCGCGGAGACGTCCCCCCAGTCGCAGAATGGCTTCGGTTTCTTGCGGATGAATCTCGTCGAAAAAGCAAACCCTTGTCGTTTCCCCTTGGTTTCTCATCAAATGCAAGAACATCCGACGATACCCAGTATCCAAAAGTACTTGATCGTTGAATTTGCGGACAAGACCGAGTGCTACCTGGGCTCAACACTAATTACCGACTGTGTAGCACCCTGTTGACCCACGACAAGAAACCCAGGACCCAACTCCGAGCGCTAGGGAGAGAAAAACCGACGCTGGTGCAAAATTTATGGGACTTGACGCTGTTGGTTAATTCAAACACTTGTCTCCTTTCTCATCGTGGACACATCGGTGACCCTTAATCTTCTTGGTTCCACTCCATCAGCCACTTCCAGCAACGGAAGTACCCACTATTAAAAAATTCTTCACTCTTGAATCGACCGGAATGAGGGAATCTTACATATTCCTTGAGCCCCCATCGATCTCATCCTTAGCCCCTTTAAAAACTTCAGACGCTTTTCTCACCCTTTTTCAGTCTGACACCCTCAGACCAGAGATCCCAAGCGTCGGAGTTGTCAGTGTCGCTCCTGAGTTGACTGCAACTGTTACCATGCATATTTTGTTAGTCCCTTCGCCCTCAGCTCTGGAAGAACATACGGTTTTTGGAGTCAGTAAAGGTACGTACTATGACGAATATGCCAAAATTCGGAGAATCATCCAGACGGTCATTGATAGTTCTACCTCAGGTCTGATTTTGATCCTATCCCCGAGGGCCACAGAAATGTATGTTTTTCGTAGGCGAGGCAGTACCCCGACAATTCCATCATCCTCTGATTTTGAGTACCCCACGATAGTCCATCTTGGGGACCCCCAACCGTAGCGGCGTTCAAGAATTATTTGTGTCTAAGCATGTTTCCGACGCTGATACTACCTTGTGCTGAGAGAGCGGTTTTACCACACAAACCACTTCTCATCGCGCATCACAGATCATGCCCCATTATACTGCTTTCTTGGTGAAGGAATCATTAAATGATCGTGTGGAGACGTTATGCGCTTGAGACCTGTGTCTGTATCGCGTTGTCACCAAAAAAATTGATGGGGAGTCGTCGGGTGTACACGCTAGTCATAATTTAGGTGCGAAAACGAGAGTTGACGTCGGGGCGATATGGCGATGATGTCTATCTTTAGGACGCCTTTAATCGGAGGCGGAATGGCGATTACATTGTGTATGGAGTTTCGACATCAATCGGCGTGTGCTACCCTGTCTAACCCGAATTGAAAGCGAATCTCCATGCAGTCAACAGGCGACCATTCCACGCAGCCACTGGTTGCTTCTTTCCGTTAGGGGCTGGGCCAACTTGAAGTCGTGAACCATATGCTCCTGCTGTGCCGGGGTATTTCTGGATGGCCCATCTGGAGTGCCCACTTCGCAGTGCTTTCCTTCCCCTAACTTCATGACTTCCACTTATACCTAACGCTTGGTCTCCATCGTTTCTCTCTCTCTCTCTCTAATCATGTCTGCTCCTAGGCCCCCTGCCTCAAGCACAGCCGAAATTCCCTTGCCCCTTGGAATGTCTTTAGATCAGTTCCAGATTATTCAAGCGCACTTGAGTCAGTATTGAGCTTGCTCTGAGAGACCCATGATGGGGATTGACGGGATCGATCCTAGTCAGGATTGCCATTACTGCCTCGGTCGCCTTTGGTGTCATTGTGTGGGACTAGTAAGCGATCCTTTGAAAACAGAACGAGGACCAGACTAACCAGATTTAATGCTACACAGTTTCGTGCAATTACCGAGCGAGATTGCTCTCTACAGGGCTAGAGACAAAAATCTATGGAGAACTCCTGCAACGTGGTGGTAAGGACCTCTTCCCAGAAACCTGGAATAGGCTCGAATTCAACCCCTTTGTCCAGGTTTATAGTCCTCCGTTACTCCGGAATCGTAGCATCACTTCCCTCTCTGTTTTTCACTGCTGCGCAATCGGATTTCTGCCAGGTCGCCGTTGCTGCTAATGCGGCTGGTGCAGTGCTGACTGTCGCATCTTCCGGTGCCATCTTCTGGTTCCGAGTTAGAGCGCTGTGGAGTGGCTTGTTGATCGTCAGTGTTGTCGCTGGTGTCTTCTATGTCGTCATGCTTGCGTGCTGGGTAGAATATTTTGTTGAGATAAATTTAATCCAAAGCTGATGGTTCTTCTCTCAGATCACGGTGTCGACGCAGTTCCGGGGAGACACCGGTTCACACACACCCTTCCTATTTAATTGCATGTTGCACCCAGTTGTTCCCTGGGCACCCATGAGCTATGCTTCATCCGTAGCCTTTGACACTTGTGTCCTCGTCTTGACTATGGCCAAATTCCACGGTAATTTCAATGCAGCCAAGTCAAAGGTTGGAAGACAGGTTTACAATGACAATCCTCTCTATTTCTTCCTCATGACTGCTGCAAATGCCGTCGTCCTTTCAATCCAGGCCCAGCGCAATCCTAGGTTTGATCTCATCAAACCTGCAGCTGTCCTGTTCTCCACGTTGATGACTGTAACGATAGGCACACGTATATTCCTCAACCTGCGGTTATTCAACCAGCGCCAACAGCACAACCATACAGGTAACCAACTACCCCTGTCTGCCCAACACTCTTCCAACCAGAACAGCAGCATTAACTCAAGGTCACGCCAGCCCATTCCCTTCAAGGCCGGAATGACGCCGTCACAGTACGTAGGGAGGGCTGACGACAAGATTTCTGTCGTTCCCTTGTGGTGGAGATTTTTTTTTCTTACAAATTCGGTTGTTTTTCTTCATACCCAAGTTTTCGTTTGATGAGGATTTGACAGAATATTTCTGAGGCGTATGTTTTTTGTAACTGGTATCTAAATCTCAATCAGCCATGAATCTAGGTTGCTTGCCCCCTTTGGATCCCGTTGTGTAAAATTAGCTGTATCATCCTGATAGCAAATGGAAGATAGAACTTCATCAGACTTCAATCATCTTTAGGTCTTGGCATTTCGGATCAGTTGGGACCTCGAAGGCCGCCAATCACCCTCACTCCATCCTTTTCGGGTTGTGGGGGCACAATGTCAAAAGTCCAGGTCTTGTACATGTATACATTCTCGAGCCAATTGGAGGACAGTATGATGCAAGCTACATTACTGCTCAGGGGTCTAAACAGTGGCGTTTGATGGTAATAGATAGTAAAGAGGCTGTTAGGGAGATATCATCAGTCTTATAAGCAAGGCGGAGAATAAGCTTTGGAACCCACCGTATTGAAAACATGATAAAAGTGTCCGTCCACACCGCCACGGCCGGCGTCACCATAGTACTCCATCGGGAACCACTATCCGTCACTTGAGCGTTACCTTTAGTCAACGTTAAAGTGTACGTACGTATTCAGAGGGCAGCTGCTCCTTCCGTGCTCGAGAATACCTCGCTACAATCGATTCATCCGAGACAGACGTCCCATAACGAGGAAGTACGAATTGGCCGATTTGCATTTCCGTATCGGTGATGATACCTCGTGATATCCGCGCATAAGAGGTTCGGTAGAGTCCCCGGTAGAAGATATATTCACACCTGATATTGATCGAGCATATTATGCATCAGCAACTTCGAGTTTCAGACTGAGCTTACCATCGATCCAAGTCGTCCCCGTCAATGTCATGCACACGGCCATCAGTGACCATAATTTCGTAGGGGTTTGCTAGTGAGGCGTCGAGTATATTCATAAGATGTCTTAGCAATACCAAAAGGACTCACGCCTCTTGGCATAGGGTCTTGTAACAACGTATCCCAAGAAGATCACGGGCTTGGGATATGAAGCTGCCATGATTCGAGCTAATTCAGTGCTTTGGAGTTCCCTATCCAAGGGGTCTTCCTCTGTGATAGGAAGGTTAACCACACGAAAGAAATCGGTGGTCCTGAGCTCGGACATGAGAACGCGTACCTTGTCCATTATGTGCAACAACAACTGTGACCTCAGTTCCATATACGTCAAGAACAGCCTCAATCGCTGGCGCGAGTTCGCCATGGGGCGAAGGAAGTAGGTGGTGTGTCGAGTTGATAATGGGGAACTGACAACAGCATCAACAAATAGGTCCTCGCTAGGCACGTTCCCAGTCGTGAGGCTTACTTTAGAGAGCAAAACGCATCCCCATGTATGTTGGTTGGGGCCTGGACCGATGTCGATATTCTATCAACGATTCATCAACAAATGAGGTTCAAACGAGGACTGAGATCCCTACGTAGCCCAGGTCTTCCACAATCACCCTTGTTCTAAAGGTTGATGAGTCCATGTACAGAACCAATATCTCGCCACCTACAGATCACGATGACCGAACGAGGTCCGCTATTTGAGAGGAGGTCGACCTTAATGTCATAGGTAGTTCGGAAATGTACGTACGTGTAAATCAGTCTCCAGCAAACCTACAACATCCAACTGCATGTCTCGTACTAAGTTCCTGATCCCACGTTGACTATCATGCCCCTCGTTGTCGAAACCGAAGTGTACGGTCCAGATACCTGCTTGTATGATCCTAGGTCCGGGTTTGAAAGGGTATGGGGGAGATGACGGGAGTCTATACACTGTGACAACGCCAGCCATGACCGACATTGCCGAAAGGAGGAGATAGATATATGATGCCTTTGCACGGACATCAGTGGGGGAATTGGGTGATTGGGAAATGCGGGGTTGGCTTGAAAGGAAGATAGGGAGGAAAAATGCCAGTTGTACGATGAGGACTCTGAAGGACAAGAAATCTTTGTAGTACTGCTCAACAAATCTAAGCTCAAGGAAGATACTTACAAGTCGGTTCTTTCGCGGAAGTAGACGCCACCAGGTATAAAGGCGTAGGCGACGGTAAAAATACTTGCGAGAATCAAAAGACAATAAACCACGAAAGCAGTCCCGAGTGTTCTGCCCACGTTGCACGGCATACCGCAGTCGCTCTTTGTGGCAGCAACAACTCGTTCAAACGTGGCTGGAATGATGCTCATGAGGAAAAATGCCACTCCCAAACCGCCAATATACCCGGGCCAATTCTTGTATGTATATAACACATACATAGAGGTCGCGCCAAAGGCGAAATAGTGAGGGCTGGAGGTAAGAGCTCGAATGGGGTTTGACGCGACCGCGCCCTGCCGCGTCTCATTCTTGCCATTTTCCGTCGTGCCAATCGAAGTTTGAGATCCAGGATTGCTACTTGGAACTGTGCCAGTTAACGCATAAAACGCGACCGCAAGGCCAAGGCACTGCGCTAAAATAGTCAGAGCGCTGTGCACGTGCGGCAGGGGCCCTCGGGGAACACCGTTCTCGTACCCCGTCCAAGACCAAGCAACTAAAGTGCTCGATTCAGCAAGGAGGTTATGGATACTGAATATGAGACTGCCGAGTGGAAGAGCAGCGGAGACCCAGTGAGCGCGGGGAGTGCTGCGAGGCCCGGCCGGGTTACCCTGGGGAGTAGGCACCCGTGTGGACAGCTCAACAAGTGCGAGAACAGCGAGGGCGATGCCAGTTTTGTTGTAACCTCCTGATTTGCTATTGATGAAGGGCCAGACTGAAATCATGAAAGTCAGCCTGTGATCTTGCTGAGCAAGTATCTTGGCACGTACGCGGATTGTTCGTATGGTTGGCATGCTTCGCAACAGAAGTAACAATCCAGCCCAAACCAAAAACTAACTCCGTGAGCACAACCTAGTGTTAATCACACACAAAAAAAACATACCAATTGCTTGGTAACCACGGTCATTCTCTGTCCACTTCACGGCCGCCGCTAACGATCCCAAGGCAACAGACGGGGTTACGATCACAAGCCTTTGCAGAGGTTTGTTAAGAAGACACGCGACGAGGCCAGTGATTGACAAGCTTTGGAGAATGACCTGTCCCGATTGGCTTTTAGCGAATGCATAAACAGGTGAGAATCCAAGGAAGAAGGAGGAGAGGACACTGAGGAGAGTGAGCTCTTGTCCAGCTATACCAAGTTCCCAGATTGAGAAATAAAAGAGACTTGGAATGAGGGCCGTAAAGAGAGTCTGGAAAGTATATGCTAGTAAAACCAGGTTTTACAATAGGGTATTGAAATCAAGAGCAATTTGGACACACATAGGTATACATCCGAAAGGAACGATAACATTGGCCTGGGGGCAAACGAGGCAATTGACGACCAGGCTGACGTCCCAATATATCGTTCCCTATCATCGGACACCCTGGTACTTGAGTTTGCAACTGCATCTCGCTCCTGAAGTTTTGTGGTGCTTTGAGGATATTTTCTGAATCCAACAGCAACGAATCTTTTGTCAGTCCACGCTACGCAAAGCGCCGAAGATGTAGATACATTTGTTCCGATGGTTGCCCCTCTGACATCGTTCCTACACTGATCTACATAAATGTTAATTTGGACATAACGAAATGGCCAAGTACAGAACATACCTTCAAGTCGGCTTCGGCAAATTCCTGCTCGGAGATGGCATCGTACAGTACATCAAAGAATATTAAGCTCCATTCGAAGAAGGCATATTGGGTGTATGCTAGAGAGAATAATTAGTTCGATGCTAATACTGTCGAATAAGGGAGCCTAACCTCCTGGTATACGGTGAACCTTGTGTTGAATGAAGAAATATACAAGTGGAATTATGGACAAGAAGAAACTACTGATCGGTCAGTGTTAATGGTCCCAAAATACCGAAATAAATACTGACGCAGATGCGATTAAAGTCCTGGTGATATACATTTAACCAAGTATCAACCGTGTGGTCGAAGTACAGACATACCGTCTTCTGCGCACACTCCGGCTTCGCGACAACAAAATTCCACCGACCATCCAAGGAAGATTACAGACCATGTATAAGATCATAAAGACATCATGAGCGTCATGATCGTCGCTTGAGGTAATATACACCCAGCCCCCGCATGAAAGCGTACGGACGATTCCAGTCGCAAAAATACAAGCAGGCCAGACAGCGCCCGCAAATTTCCGGGTGTGTAGGTAGTACTGAAGGCACACAAGGGCGAACCGAGGCCCAGAAGTCAACGCAATGAGGATTTGGAATATATTGCGCTCCGGGTACCAGTCTCCGATTCTAGGCGTATTCCAATTAGAAGCTGCTGGAGAGGCAAAGAATGGTAACTCACGTGGCAGATACAGAAGGAAACCACTCCTGGGGGTAACCAGCCACGCCATTTTTGACTATTTGCTTGTAGTGCAACAGACACCCAACACACAGTGCGGATACAAATGCAATGTAGGCGAGAACGGTGTGGGTCCTCGCGACTGTAGCAGCCTTGAGTGTGAGCGGCCTTGGAGGTACCTCACCCATTTCTGAGGGCAGTACCGTGGTTACTATGTACAGAGACGCGGTGGCAAACACTCCAAAAGTATGTGAGAACTCCTTTCAACAGTTGCGCCATGAAGTTGCAGTGCTGAGCGCTAGAAGCCTCGCATGATGATGTAAATGCACGTGAGTATCACGTGGTCATTCTGCTGTTCTTAAATTATCTTACTTATCTCGCAAACCTCCGAGGAGTCAGGACGATGTCCGCAAAAAGCTACGGAAAGGCCGGAATGAACACAATGGGGGATATTAGAATGTCCCTTGTTCTTGCCTTGTAATGTCTGACAACAAGCCTCCTATCCCAATTACTGTCTTTACTGGCTTCCTTGGCGCGGGCAAGACTTCAATTATCCTCTCCCTCTTGCAAAAGCTCCCAAAAGGTTATAAAGCTGTCCTGTTGAAGAATGAGTTTGGTGATATTGAAGGTGCGTCAAATTTAATCAAGAGGGACGTACACAAGCACTGATATGGCTTACTTGCAGTGGACAGCAAGCTTGCGAACGAGTCGAACCTGGCTGGAGTTAGCGAAATCCTCAACGGTTGCATGTGAGTTGCAAAATAGGTTAATGAAACCAGGATATTCAAGTTACGACTCCAGGTGCTGCGTCCTCGTAGGTCAAATGCAAACAGCTCTTCTTGAAATCAGAGGCGAGCCAATTTTGCAGATTGTCTTCGTAAATAATCTGACCAGTATATTAGAAAAATTCCGTCCAGACCACATACTGATCGAATGCTCGTTCGTTCATCTACCTCATGCAGTTCTTTTCTTGTGAAACTAGCCCACTAACGTATGTTTGTTGCAGCGGTTCTGCTTTCCCAGCAACGCTTGCTTTTCAGGTCAGAGAAATCGAGAAGCAGACTGAAGGGGACCTCAAACTGGATGCTATTGTCACGGTCATCGATGCGGAGAACTTTGTCGGTTATGAAGACCAATCACCAACCGCTCGGATCCAGGCCTCGTATACCGATATCATTCTCATTGTGAGTTTGTGATGGGTGTTAAGAAGAGCGAAGGCGACTCAAGCGGACTTAGAACAAGTGGGAACATGTCTCCGAAAGAGAACTCGATGAAGTGGTTGATCACTTGAACACCTTGAACGACACAACACCAAAAATAAAATGTCAGGGAAGGAATGGCGTCGACCCCAGCGTTATCTTCGGCTTGCAGTCAAAACTCTTCCTTGAGCCCGACTCGGTGGCAACCAATGGAGATATGGCGCACCACGACGAAGTAGAAACGGTAACAATATACAGCGGAGGGACCCTGAAAAGGCATAAACACGAACACGAGGAGGGTTTAGGTGAATGTTCACACTGTAACAACCGTGAGTTTGAAGACCTTTCGCAGTCGAGGAGGAAGGGTCTGGAACCACGCACGCTGATGACTGCACTCGAGGCATTATCAAGGGAGAGTATCTGGAGAGTGAAGGGGTTTCTTCGCTTGTGTGGCAATGACGCAAGCACACCATCTGTTCATATCCTTAATTGGGCATTTGGTCGTCATGACTTGTATGCTGTTCGCACCGAGACCACAGGTGACTACCTCAAAGAAGACGAAATAATTAGATTGACGGTGATGGGAGAAAGAGGGGAGGTGAAAAGGGCCGTAAACAAGTTCGCCGAAGCCATCGGGGGAACAGTGTACTGACAAGTCACAGTACTGTAGTTGGATAAGTAACATAGTACCTGTGTAGACGTCCTGAGAACGCGCATTGACTGTGAATGTAAAACCTCGGAGCGGATTTGTCCGTGGCTCCCCTGATGAAATGAGTGATTGCCCTTGGTGCAATTTATCACGAGAAAAACATATGGCACAAACATGTGATAAGTACCCTGATGACCATCTCGACAACCTCTCCCCCCCCCTTTCCTCTTCTCCTAACCCACTTTCACCTCAGACTTTGAGTCTAACAGCGTCCTTTTTGTTGTGGGTGCTGTCCATGTTTTCCTACGCTCTCAACACAGGTGTGTCGGCTACTTCCGAATTTGCAACCTTGCCAAGCGCTATTCCTAATGTAATTTGTAGCGAGCACATACTTTCACCTACCCGTGGACGAGGAAGAAGATAAGGATATAGAAAATTACGAACGCAAATACATCACTTGGGTGGCGGAGCCCCCAACACCCGTAGACAATCCCTCGCCCCAGCCACAGCCCGTCGCCGAATCTTCCTTGTCCGAATCAGAACGACTACGAATTCTCAAGTCTGTGCTCTCGAACAATTGCCTTTATGATATCCTTGGCGTACCAAAGGCTCCCATAATTGACAAGATGGCCCTTCGGAGGGCTTATCTCGCACGCAGTAAGGCCTGTCACCCAGAGTGTGTTTTTTTTCTTCTGCCTACAATTATGTTCATATGCTCAATCATCCGGAAGTAAATTTCCTGATAATCCCGATGCCACTCATGCCTTCCAAAAGGTTGCAGTTGCATACGATGTCCTCAGTAAGCCATCCCTCAAACGCGTATACGACACGCGTGCGTCAGATTCTACATACGACGTTTTCGCCATGCACACTTCTGGTCATGCAGAGGAGACTTTCAAAGGTGTCCTCTTGGGTGTCTTTAATGACTTTCTGGACGGGGATCTAGAGGTGATCCGGACGTTACTAAGTACGTAAATGCAGTCGGGCTCGAGCTTTGGACGGTCTTATTCACTTGTTCTACAGAAGCAATCAACGATATTAATCCATCGATAAAACTCGGCGAGGAAGGCATTAGTTCAGTTCTCGTTGCCCTTGAAGCCATCCGAGAAAGAGCATTAAGTAACTTTCTACTTTCTTTGTTGTCAAAGGATTGGAGCTCATTTTTCGTAGCTTGTCGGACTTGCATCTACACTCTCCACAACGAACTGACGAGACTTCTCGAAGTACAGCACGCTTTCAGGCAATTGTCATACCTCGATATCCTTGGGCGCACGAAGTTGACTATCCAACTGACGCGGATAACTTTGGGCCTCCCCATTGTCCTGGAGAAGGCCCTAAGTGATCAAACCGTGGTACGTGAGGCCGCCAGGGAAAGCGAGAAACGGCTGTTCCCTCGACACGTAACACGATTAATCAAGGGAGTAGATACTGCGTTGGAGAAAATGGAGAAGATCCTCAAGTGACTGATAAAAACAAGTCCACTTCTTCTGTCCTCCAATGCGCCCGATCCACCGTCCTATTTGAGATGCTCTATCTCTCACTCCCATTCTGCACCTGGCTTCCTGGATTTTCACATTTTGACAATGGAGCTGGTGGGCCTCCCATGCACACAGCCCAATATATCTTCTTATCAACAGCGGAAGGACCTCCACTGTTTATCCGTACCGCGCCTTGGGAATCTTGGTTCCCCAAAACTTATCATGTGCTGGGGGAACATAATCACCTGCCTGCGTCACTTACCAAGGCAGAAGCCATCTGGTCACAACCACCTCCCCTCTGCTCCCTGTCCGGATTGCGCGCCACCGTGTTCTCACATCTCGCCAATGCATCTCACCAATCACAGTAGTCTGAATGGTCCATGGTTTCATGTGGTTCCTTTATCGTTGCTTCATTCTCCTTCCTATATCTCCGGGTCCTTGGTCTAGAATGTGGTTTTCCTAAATAATTCGACGTCATCCATCTCTCAGATAGTCGCGCTTGATCTGCAGACGGTTTCGTCGTACACTTGAATGCCTTTGGTTTCCAACGCATATCATTTCCCTTTCCCGTTTCGTACAACATAGATCGAATGTAGTTGTATCAGTATGTAGTTTCCCAGTCACATCGCGGAGAGTGTGTTCGCTTGTTGAGCCTCGGTTGTCGCTCATGCTTTCGGTTTAATCTATGCACTGTATGCTCTCGGACTCCTTTGGTTCCCTGTATTCCTTGAACAGCAGGTTTCCCCAACTGTGTAAGGTATGTCAAGTTTAGCGTCTGCTAAAGCTCATAGAACAACGAGGTGGCGTCGGCCAGAGTTAAGACTGTATTGTGAAATTTCCAAGATTTAATTTGATATCTTCCAAGGATCAGCAATATCAGCTCCGTTCAGGCGAAGTCCTGGGAGTACTGTGTGGACTACCGTCATCAAAGCCAGTAGCTCAGCACCCACTCGCTGTGGAAGAGTGAAAGACGGCCCGCGAGAATGACGTGGAGTGAGATGACTGGATGATATGAATAGAGATCCCATGACACCCACGACGACGCTGCCCATTGGACCAGAGTCTGGTGGTGTGTTTACTTCGTGCCGTCGGTCTCGGGGTTTCTCGCATACTACGATTACAGTTCAATACCCTTCTTGAAATATTCGCGTGACTTCCACCGAAACTCAGATCAGGCCTGGACGCAGACTCCGTTATACACCGGGGAGAACTTGCGTCACAGGGAACATGTCCAGAACCTTTTTGTTGAATACCAGGAACTGAAACCGGGGACTGGGTAACGGAGAGCTCAGCTTACGATGCAAAATGGCACGATTTGAATGGCGTAGCCGACAAGATGAGAACATCAACCAAATCAGCCAAGGAACTCAAAGCGAGACGAGCCAAGCTAAGAATTGAGGACATCAGGGGGGTTAAATATTAGAAGACAGGGGGCCAACAAATACAGGGACAATATAATTAAGAGAAGCAACAGAGCAGAATACAGGAGCCAAACACACGGGGGTCAGGTAGAAAGTGAATGTAGAGGAATGAGACAGACAGCGAAGGAACTAGTCGACATTAAACGAGTACGGAAAAGGAAATACATTCTGAGTAAGTAGAAGGTTGTCACTTGAACCTTCATTGTGGTGGATGAACGGGATACTGCGGCATTCCCTGCCGCGGCTGGCCCTGTGGTGAATCAGGATGGCGAACCAGGATGAAGAGATGTGTAACCCACTTGTTGCATCCACACACCTCCATGCGGTTGAGATGGAGGCGGGGTCCTCTCCTCAGACATGAACGTATTTTGGCCCGCTGGTTGGTATGAACCATCCTGAGCGGCAGCTGCAGCGGCCAGAAGGTGACTGTAATCATGTGACTGGTGGGATTGGCCATCTTGGGTTTGTTGAGCGGAGGGTCCGTTGCCCTGGAGTACTTCATGCGAGACCTGGGCCTCCGGATAGAAGGGGTAGAACAACCCTGGAGGCATGTCCACGAGCCTCTTGCCCGGTGGAGTATTTGTACCATTATCATTGGGGTCAACGTTGTTCATGGGACCACCATTCATCGAACGAACTACGCCGCTGTAATTCACGGAGCCACCTGGTCCGTAAGATGCGCCTGGCATGGGGGGTGTCGTCTGGGACGATTTCGCGCGTGGGGATGCTGCGCCCTCTTCGTCCCACTCGGGCTCGCATATAAGAATGGGATGAGAAGAGGGCCCGACAGCGTGCAGGTCGACATTCATGACACGTTCGACAAGGCGCGCAATAAGAGGGTGTCCCCCTGCTGCATCCTTGCGTTCCCATCTCCATCGGAAACGCGGAATCATATCAAGAGCCATCCAGAGGTCTTCGAGAGCCGTTTGAAGCGGCAGGATCTCGCAGCGCGACATATGACCGTAGAGAATCACCATGGCGGCAATATGAAGGGGAATGGGAGAGGTGAAGAAGGCAACGTCAGGGAATCGGATTAGCTTATTGTGGATGATAATAACATTGTGAGAGGTGATAATAGCTGGCAAGAGAGTTTATTGGCGACTGTCACAGGTGAAATTATGATTAGGCGTACCATCGACCAAAGCCTGATGACGGCTCGGGTAAGTCAGCTCTTTAGAACTGAATAAGGCACGGAGGAGAAGAATCCTCGCAATGCCAAGTTTGAGGAGGGTAAGACCTTCGTCTTCGGTGATACCTTGCACCAGTTTGCTCTTCTTGTCAAGGAGCCAGTCCTTAGTTCCGCTGAAATAGTATTTGTACCTGTCTGGCAACCCCCTCCGGAATTCAACCATGCTTTTGATGATCCTTGTCGCATTGCGCATGACGGTATCACCGGCCTGCCTCTTAGGTGTGTAGAGGCTATTGATGATGTCGGCCTGGATCTCGGCAATAGGGTGCGACAGCTCAAAATGTTCGGAGAAGTCATCGTGGCGATTATTTTTAGGTCGCAATGGGCGGGGTGTGTTTGTATCTGAGGGAGAAATGGCAAGAGGGCGTCCAAGGAGAATGGACGTTCCTCTGTCATGTACTAGGACGATTCCCCACAAGCGGATACGGAGTTGACATTCTTCCTCTGTGAATAGGGGCACCATAGGCACATGGGAGCCTTGAGGGGAGGGTACGTATTGTGTAGATGGGTCATGGTGTAGACCCAATTCAATTGAGAGCCGGACAAGACTTCCAACGAGACGCCACAAGGTCCGGCCTTGACGCTAGGGGTATCTATTAGGTAAAATCTTGCAGAGAACGTTATATCACATACTTCTGTATACAAATACCAGTGGAGGAGGATCAACGCTTGAAGACTCGAGAGAGCTACTCTCAAATCAGGTTTGACGGATAACGCCCGTTCGAAAAACTCGTCGTGCTCGGGCCAGTCTGCAGGCATGAGTTCCTTAGTAATAGTGCTGATGGACTTGGAGTCAGCCTTGTTCTCAAGGTCGGTTTCGACTGCGCGGTGATTCAATTCACTGAGAGTGCCAAGGGCAAGTACAAGATAGACGCTGCAAATGTGACCCGGATCGTGGGTAGCGGTTGTCTGGTCGTACATATCGTTGACAATCTTGTCAAACTCTTTCCGTGCATACACTGGTCGATGAATGTTGAGGCGAGAGAAATAGACATCGACAATTTTGTTGAGCATCTTCCGGTCCTTTGGTAACCAGACAGTGATGGTAGGACTGGGAGTACTATTTTTGCTCTTTGATGTAAAAGCCAGAGTATTTGGAACTGGCCCGGTCCGCGGGAGTTGCAAAGAAACCCAGTGCGCTTGGATGCGCGGTTTCGTGGTCTCGTGTAAAGTACGGTCACGTCCAGATGAAAGGCCATTATAGCCGACAGCAAGATCTTCCCTATCGGTGGTCCCAGTAAGTTCCCCAACGATATTGGGGGAGACGCCAAAGTTTTTCGCGAGAGATTCGGTGTTCGACATATCGTTTCCATTTGGGTCGGTTCCTTTAGTGATAGACAGGCGTTGCTGTTGAAGGGGGGACTGAGTTTGAGATTGAGGTGCGGATGTCGCAGGAGGTGGTTGTTGAGGGGGAGGGGGAGGACCTGGATGACCTGGGGGAGGACCGTACGGCCCTGGAGGGAATGGAGCATAGAGGCCAGGTGGGCCTTGCATATGAGGCATGGGTGGAGGATATCCAGGGTAATGCATCATATGATGAGGATAGGGGGGTAACATAGGGGGGGCAGCATACATAGGATAAGCTTTTGGAGAAGGCTGTTGGTTTGGAGGAGTCGCAGCGTCGACCTGGAAAGGCCTGCCCGGACTTTCCTGAACTTGAAAATCAGCCGTCAGGTTGGCCGCGGTAATGGCGTTTGGATCAATTCCATGACGAATAAGAAATTCGTCCAGACGGTTGATTTCAAAGTCTTGGATGAAGCGTTTGAGAAGTGTTTCGCATTGAGCGAGCATTTGCTCCATGCGTATGGTAAGGCCACGAGGAGTGAGTTTCTGACGATGTCTGTCTTCTTGGTTGCACACCGTGCCAGCTGTTGCGCAAGCTGTACATCTTGGATGTTTTGAATCGCACTGTACGGTGAAGAGCGGATGGGATGAGGAGAAGCGACGGGTAAAGATGGAAGTTGCCGTCGGGGGAGACCGACGGGACTTGCCTTGATTTTCTTGCTCCTGCATCTTGCACATGCTTCATGCGACCGACGCAGTCGACGCGGCTCTGCTCCTCCGCTACCTTCTTCATCTGTTTTGCGTCGTCGCTTTGGCGCATTAGGTCCCGTTGCTACCTGGGGTGACATGCCTTGTGGAAGCTGCAACTGTTGCTCCATCTCTATGGCCGATTGCAGCGATTGTGGAGGAGGAGCACCGTTTTGGCCGGCGAGCGGACTGGGAAGCATCCTGGAATGATATCACTGCCGAGTACGCGCACGTAAGTATGAGAAACTAGGAGCGGCTCAACGCTGTAGACGGCGAGCAACCATCCAACAACAATCACTTAGTATAGCTGGTTTGGCGTTGTTTGCGTATAACCCTATTTTAGGGGTTTAAATTAGTAATTTATGGATAAGTCTAATCATAAGTGTAAATTGATCGCCGTTGCGGCCGCTTGCTCGTCCTGATGTGCTCGAACCGTTCTGCTCTCAACATCCCACCATGCCCCTTCTCCACACCGCCCTCAATCCGCAGCCCTCCACATTCCACAGCAACGACTCAATGTATACTCTCCATACAGTAGCTAGCGATGATGACTCCTCAAGTAGGCACTCCACCACCACATCACCCCTCCTGGAACCCGGTGGACGCTCGTATGGCACAACCCAACCTCCCGATTCCCCACGGCCATCTTCTCGCAAAGTTATTCTAAACGCTACCATAAAAATGGGTTGTATCTTTCTTATCAGCACAATACTACTGGGTGGCACTCTGTGGTTGGCATTACCGACGTTGGACGAGTGAGTCGACTCAACGATTTTCTTGTGGAGTCTTTTTGACGCCTTGATCAGAGCAGACCGACCTTTGCTGCGGATACCCAAATCCTTTGCTCAGCTTCAGGAGCTGAATGGCTTGCTTAAAAAATACCGTGATATCTATCCCTACCGCATAGTCATCTGCTACGTTATCACCTACCTCTTGTGTGTTGTCTCTCTTCCAGTCTTTTTTTCTGTGCTAACTTATGTTTCGTGGTGGCTAACAGTTTGCAGGCCTTTTCATTACCCGGGTCAATGTACCTGTCTATCCTCGGTGGTGCGGTTTGGGGCGTGGCGCGGGCCTTACCCCTGGCATGCTGTTGCGTCGCAACAGGAGCTACACTATGCTATCTCATTTCAGCGGCCCTTGGACCTGCACTCCTAACGCTTCCCAAATGGAAAGCGGTTCTTGACAAGTGGGGAGACAAAATCAAAGCGAATAAGGAGAACATGATTTCTTTCCTCATTGTCCTCCGCATTGCACCGTTACCGCCGCATTGGGTAGTCAACGTTGTTTGCCCACACGTCGGCATCGGTATTGTCCCCTTTTGGATCAGTACGGCACTCGGCATTCTTGGTGTTACGGTGATACACACTACCATTGGCGGTGGCCTTGACGAGATGACGAGTGCGGACGACTTCCATTTGATCAGTTGGCGGAATTTCTTCGGGCTTGCCGCTGTTGTTGTGGGAGTGATGATCCCTGTGGGATTACGCTATTGGTTTAGGAGCAAAGTCCCCAGTGTCGACGAGGAAGCAAGAGTAGCCGAGGAATCTGAGGAGCGTTACACAGACTTGCCAGAGGATGCGATTTTGGCTGTCGGACCGCCAGGCGTAGCAAAAAAGCCAGGAGAACGCCTACTTCTGAGACGTGAAGACGACCTAGGGAGTTTCTATGATATTGAAGATGACGACGACGAAGACATTATTCTCGAAGCTGGCCCTTCGATACCGGACAAGAATAAAGATGAAACTGTTCAAAGACTCGTAGATGTCGAAAGCCTGGAGTCAGTAATTGATCTCATTCCTACTGCACCTGGTGCCGGCGGAAGTAGATGATTTAATATTACTCATGGACCTGTTTTTCTCTTGATGTTTGGTCTTTCTGTTTTTTTGTATCCATACCACTGTTGCCTTGCGCGCCCATTGTCGTTGTTCTCTACATTCATTGACTCGCAGTGTCACCCACTTCCCATCCCCTTGTTCGACTTCACTTGCATTATTAGCTCAGCTCCCTGTCTTTTACTCTGTACCCCTGGGTGGGTTTGTCTCATTGGATGACCTTCTCAACTCACGACCCTTTACGACTGCACCTTCCATCGAATCTCTGGACAACCTAGTGTTAATTTACCGTTTACGAGATCCATTAACTTGTAACTATGGATGCGGTCTTTCAGACAACTGTTGCAGAAGACTTTACTCGATTTGCCCAAGACATCACGCTACTTTGGATCATCGTCACTAATCTATTCCTGTGTTTCGATGCGAGAAGATGCTTGTGACGGTGGAGCGGCTGGACACGGAAGAGTGTGGATGCAATAATCTATTTGAGCAGACTACCAAAAGGGTGAGGTCATGGGACTTGTGTTTGCCTGCTGCCTTGATACTTAACTGACGAGTTCGGGCGGGTCTGCGTGACAACTTGTTGTGGGACTAGTGTTGGTTTGTGGCATGAATGCTTCCCACAACCACAAAGTGTAGATTGCGACGGACCTAACGGGACGGTTCCTTATTAGGTTTATTAGGGTCGTTGAAGGTTACGGCCCAACATCCAGTTTTTGAACTGAGGACAGATCCGTTGACACAGGTATACCATGGTAATCCACCAACTCGGGGAGGTTGATGCCCTCCGCCCCCCTTAACGATTGTCGCTGCGGTACCATGGCTGGGATGGGCGCTATTCTCGACCTTCGGCGTCCTATCAACCAAAGCGGTTTAAATAAGCCCTCGGTGTCCGTATGGTACGCGACGTCCGAGGCCCGGCCTCGAGATATTGAGGGACCATTGGACCGGGCTTCTCCATGCACCGACCTATCAATTACCAGTCTATGGACTTGGGAGATGCCGGTGGACTGTGTGAGGTTGCCGTCCGGAGGGTTGACGTTCTATCTAGATTGTTGTGAGCCATCTGATCGGACTTCTCACTGTTTGTGCGCCTTCGTGCGACGCAAAGCTCAGCCTTGTATGGATGTATGATTGCACAAAGTGGGATACTTTGCGCATTGCGATGAAGATATTCTTGTGTGTGGTCAGATGAGAACTTGAGTTGAAGCGGGTGAGCTGGCAAGATCATCAGCAGGTTTCGGCTGGGGGGACACACCTTGCAGCTGGTTGATCGTGTTGGGGTAGTTGCAGCCGCGTTGTTTCCATTTGGGGTGATCTCAGTGTTGTTCGGAATTGGAAGGCAGGTAAGCATTTGGAGAGACAAGTGCCTGCCACACAGACAGTCGCAATGAGTTTGTGCGTATTCTACACTGGACATAGTGTTTGGAGAGACATATCATTATCTTTTTGTATTAGGCGTCTATTTCACATGTGGTGGGGCGGCAGGATGGGCCGTCCGGATCTCAATCCGTCAGACGAAGACCCGTCGACGCAAGTGGACGAAACAGTTGAGTGTCATAGGGGGTGGCATTTTTTTTTTGCAAGGGGAGCGCCCCAAGTTGTTTATCTGGCCAGGATATCAGTTACAAGAGGTAAACTAGGATGGTTATCCAGGCCAATGTCTGCGTAGTTTCTACGGGTTCCTATGCAACGCGCGATAGGGAACAACAGCGCCTGGTGACCGATGGACAGATGCGTGGCTGGAGGACTGTTGGTGCGGTGTCGTTTGCTACAGGTGGTCCGAGCGCAATCAGCCAAACTAAATTTAGATCCCGGGTTTGACATATACACCGAGTCGGACTATCCGGGATTTACCATGCTTTGGTTATGAGATGAAGAGCGGAGGTGGAGGTGGGATGTATTGGAGCGGTGTGGGGTAAGGGGTTGGTGAGGGGGGCTGCATGATGAGTGGAAGTCGCGAGGTCAATACAGCAAGGTCCTGACAAATCGGAGACAGAGCGGGTGGGGGTGGACAATCGGATCCAGCGCAACAGACAGTTGGAGTTTTTGCATGTCCTGAAAATTTAAATTCCGGTGATGGCGACCGGTACGAGAAAAACTTGCCGGTGCGATAGTTGGGGTATATAGCGGTGGCCCGAGGATTAACATGAGCGTTGGAGGACCGAGGGAGATGGGGTCATTCCGGTGTGACGGATCGGGTGTCGATGATTGATGGCACACAGGGTTTACATACCGAAGAGTCATGATCAGACGAGAAGTAGGGACAACCAACTGTTGGGGAAACATTATACTTGGTATATAGTACTTGGGTGAGAAATACAAATTAGCGAAGAATACGGAAAAGGTAAGTAGAAATGGGAATAGGAGAATAATTGGAAGCTAAAGGAGGAAGGAGAAGTAAGGGCCGGAGGCCGGTGATGGGACTGGAGAAGGGGGGGGTGTGTGTGACAGTTGTTGGTCGGCGGACCATGGATATAAAGTGTGGGTTGCATTAGCAGAAAGTAGGAACGGTTTAAAAGAGTAGTGTATAATGTGGCCTATGGACGGCTAGCGGACAGAGAGGAGACGGGTTGGGCCGTGATTCCGCGGCGAGCGTAGCGGGGATGTGACTTGCCTTGTTGGGTGATAACTGGCAAAGAGGAGAGGATATGGACATGGTTGCTCTACTACAGGTATCTACGGGACTTGTATGTACAGGGGGTAGATAGGGCGGCCTGGGGAAGAGGAGGAGGAGGGGGGGGGGGGTTGCTCTGACGGTCAGGAGGTGGGAATGAACTGAGTGGTGGTAATGGTCTGTGCGAGAGAGAGAGAGAGGGATGGGATGTGTGAGCGGGGTAAATACTGTCCAAGGGGTCCCCGAGGAGGAGGGGGGAGGGGGTAGGTCACTTAGCAGTTAATGGCCGATTGTGGTTTGTTGTGTGTTGTAAATTCATCGGAGTTGATGACAACTCTGGCAAACATTGGAATCTTGTCAGCCACAGCCCTTGCCTGTCCTCGTTTCGCTCCCACCACCACACCTCTCTCCACCACCGTCTTCCCTTCCTCCCTCCCCCGCCACTCGCCCTCTCCCCGTCCTCCAAAAATCTTCTGCACCGTGCCCCTTTCTGCGGTCCCAGAAGCTCCCAATATCCCTTCTTCCTTCTTGTTATATCAATCCACCCCCCCGCGACGCGGATAATGTCCGATCGCTTTCCCCAATACCCCCAGGTGATCCCAAATTTCAATAACTCTTCTCTGCTTCAGCAGCAGCAGCAGCAGCAGCAGCAGCAGCAGCAAGCAGCAACCCCAACAACAACCCCAACAACACCAGCCACAGGGCCAACATCAGCAGCTCCAACCACAGTCCGACCAGCACGCCGCTTATCCAGACCAAAACCGGATGTGGCAGCAGCAGATGCAGTACCGACCCCGTAGTGGTATGGACATGAATCAGCAGTCCCAGCAGCAGCAGCCGCAACAGGTGAGCGCCGTTTCTCCACTTTAAAATCTACCCACCGCGCCCCCTTCTCTGTTTTTTATCACTCCTCTCTCCGCGCCTACCCCGCGGTCATGTATTTCCATTCGTGAGAGCCTGTTCTTCGCTAGACCCCTCCTTCCTCTTCTCATGCCAGTATCATCTCTTCTCCTCTCATGATTACCTCCTGGCGCCCCCGTCCCCCCTTCCCTCTCCCAGGCCTTCGTGACTACCCACCGGTCATCCACATCTTCTCAGGACCTTCATACTGATTCTTATCACCAGTTCCAGGACTTAATCAGAGCTCGCCAACAACAGATGGGCCAGCAGGGCCAGCACCAGGCCCAGTTTGGCCTCGGCATGTCTCCCCCACAGATGTCCGCCGCCGGCGCAATGAACTCACAGCAGCCGCCATTCTCTGACGCTTCCAACAATCAATCTCAGCCCCCACATATGCCGCCTGCAGGTTTTCCCAGTATGGGTCCAATGTCAAACCAGAATCCGGGCCTTAATGCGGCTTCTATCCCGCAACGTAATCCTGGCATTCTCGGCGTGCAAAACTCTGGCCCCATGAGCAGGCAGCTCGAACTCATGCTGGCGCAGCAGCCCCAAAATGGTGTTCTTTTCAACAACGTGCAGAAGATGAATCAGCAAAACCAACAAATTCAACAAGTACAGCAGCAGCAACGCGACCAGCAGCAGTCTCAGCCCCAGCTACACCCCCCTGGCATTAATCATCCCAATCCCGCCGACATTTTTGCCTCCCCTGCCCTTCCTAGTGAAGCTCTCAGGCGCCCCTCCCCTTCTCATCCTCCCAACCTCCCCCCCCAAATACCAGGTGCCATGCAAGGTCCTCAGCAGCAGCAACCTCTCCCTGGTGGCCCCCATCACCCCGGTACCCAGCTTCGTCGTAATCAGCCAAATATTCAGGATGTCAATGAGCGGCTCAAGCTTGTGCGTCAGAACATTGTAAATATCGAAACCGAACTCCGCTCCCTGTACAGCCAAGGGCAGGTCACGCCCTCGCAAGAGATCGCTTCAAAGATGCGCAACCTACAGGCTGACCTCAAGGCCAAACAGGAGGTCATGACGCGATTATTGCAGCAGCAACAGATCATGGCGCAGAGTGGTGGGATGAACCACATGGTTAACCGCCTTGGTCCTAATGGTGTCCCTGGTCAACCTTCGTGGCCGCAGAATGGCCCGGGTCAGGCTTTTGACCGCGGGGGTGCACAGCAACCAATGCCTCCATCCCTCCATCCACATGGCCCTAACAATATTCAGTCGGGTTCCTCTCTTCAGTCGCAAGCCAGCCTGATGGCACCCGGGGGAGGGCCAAGGCCAGGTCAGACTCCAAATTCCCAGGGAATTCAACAACAGACTCAGCAACTCGGTAGCCCGTTTTCGGGTCAAGCCAATATCCCAGCTAGCATGGGAAATAAACCGCCTTTCTCTATGGGTGGGTTCGGCATCAACCCAGGCACCGTTAGCACAGCTGCACTAGTAGGAATGCAACAACGTCCAATGAACGGCGTTCCTTCTGGATACCCTCCTCCCCTCGATAAAGCCAAACTTGACTCTATGCTCCCTGGTTTTTTGCAGAGAAAGGGCGTTAAGATTGATCCGAATTTACTGAACCTTAACGATCAACAAATCGATCTTGCTCACCTACACGCGCTGGTCGTAACGGAAGGAGGTTTCCAAAAGGTAGGCTTCCTGAATAACCTCTCGTGTTTAGCAGCGGATCCTGACCTTTTTTTTTTTTTTTTCTTAATTTAGGTGAACGACAGCGAGGCCTGGAACGTCATTGGTGGCAGAATGGGTTTTGTCAATTTCCCTGGCTCTGATCGCGAACCGCCCAAATCTGGTCCGGTAGTGGCGCAACATCTCGCCCATGTGTATCGCGAATACCTCCTCGACTTGGAGCTCACCTACGTTCGTACCTGGCACACTAGTAATCAGCCACGAGTGGGCAACCCCGGCGTGCAGCAGGGCAACATGAACCATCCCGGCACCGGCGGTATGCCAAACGGCATGACTGTCAGTGTAAATGGACAACCCTCGCGAATGAGCCCTGTATTACTTCAGTACGCACACATGTCCTCTGCCGAACTTCGTCAACGAGGTGTGCACGAGCATATCATTGCCCTCGTCGAGCAGAACCGGGCCCAGCTGCAGAGGACCGCCATAGGACAGGAGCAATTTCGCCAGCAGGTGCGCATGAACGTTAGGAACGCGCCTCAAATGGCCGGAATGGCTGTTGATGCTAATGGGATGCAGCCTCCAAACCAGGGCGGCAACATGAATGACCCGAATCAGCAAGGTCCAACGGCGGCCGCTTTGATCCGACATCGGCAAATGCTTCACGAGCTGGCAACAGATCATGGGCGGTGTCAATCTGAACAACCGTATGCAGCAAGCTATGCAGCCAGCAAATCCATTGGTGCTTCGTCCAGAAGCTACGAGGATGGCCATCGAGACGATTAATCGAATGAAAGAAGAGTTCAAGAAAAGTAAGCGTGGTTTACTATCTCGCAAGTCGATTCTGTTATTGATCTGTTACCGTTAGGCAACTACCTGTCTCGGCTCATTCAATTAAATGTTGATGTGCCGTTTGAACAGCGGGCAGAGTTCAATCAGCTGCTTGAAACCGCTCATCGCCAATGTCAGGATTTGAACGACAAGCTGCATATGATGCATCTCCTCGTGCCAGGGATCACGTCGAGGGCCATTACTATCGTACGTCCCTTTGGATATCTACCCTGTTCGATGTTTGCTGAGTTTTTTTAGTACAACATTGTCTCTACACAACGACAATTAATGGCAAATGGTCAACCTCGTTATGTTGTGAGTTTAGACCATCTCCGGAGCCTCTCCAACGAGGTGCACCGAATCCTTGAGGCGTTCTCGCATCAGCAGCAGCAGTTAGCTCAAAGGACGCGGGGAATGCAAGCAGCAGCCGCACACCAAGCGGCCCAACAGACACACCAAACACAACCGCAGCTACCACCGCAAGTACCGAATCAACAGCCTACGATACCGACACACCCTGGCCCCTCCCATCCCCACCCACAGATTCCGCAGATTCCTAACAATGCGAACGGATCGGCGCAGTCACCCCCAGGATCTAGCATACTTCACCCATCCCCTAGTCAACAACCCGCACTCCAACACCCACACCCACCTCAGCAACAGCAGCAGCCGATGCCGATGGGCCCGCAACAGGGTCTTCCCATACAACAGCAACCGCAAGCCCCCTCTCCATCTCATATGCCACCCAACAGAGCCCCTCCTATTAATCTCCACGCTCCACCTAACAAGCGACCGGCCAAGAACATGTCTACACCCTCCAATACTGCTCCTTCTCCCGCCGCAGCCCCCTCTGCTTCAACGCCAGCACCTCCAAATGCGCCGACGCCAACTGCCACCACAGCTTCACCGTCCGCACCCAAGTCGCCTAAGACTAGATCGAAGCCGAAACAATCTACAGCTGCCAAGCGCAAGTTGTCTAGTGTACCGAACACCCATCCTAACACTACCAACCCTCAAGTTCCCGAACAATTACAGCCTCAGACCTCCAACCCCAGCGGCAGTATGAAGCGAGCACGTGAGGAGGATACCCCAAATGGAAACGTGGCGCCGAGTCCCGCTGGGACGTCTGGTGCTGTGGTGGATCAACCTTCGCCGCCCAAGCGTGTCAAGGTGGAGTGGGAAGGTCCACCATCTGAGGAGTTGCAGATGAGGAAGTCGATGGTAGAGGGTGTCAAGACGGAAGAGGACACGAGTAATTTCCTTGCTCAGATGACAGAGCTCTTCAAGATGGCTGGCGGAGATTCACAACAGGACGCTGAATTTACAGAGCTCGCCAACGTGCTGTTGAAAGGCTGCACCCAAGTGCCTGGTAATCCTGATGACCTCAATTCGTTTGTTACGCCACTCGACCCACCTCCAATCCCACCCATCGAAGACGGGCTTGAACAATACTTCGATTTTTCGCTGGGAGCAACACAGGAAGAGGGGGATGATGATTCAAAAACACCTGAACTTGTTTCATCTTCAACGACTAATACTAGCCCCGGGTCTAACTCGGGCAACGAATCGACTGCGGAGGGAAGTGCGACGGCGACGACCGAAGTTAAGACTGAGGATTCGACTGATTTTTTGCGTCTTGGTTCGTGGAAAGAGATTGATGGGGGAGAGTCAGCTTTTTACCAAACCAACGAATGGAAATGGGACAGTGCCATGCCGACTTTGGAACAACCTTGGGCGATCTTCATGTCATAGTGGATGATTCCTACGCTATATTCTGCTTTTTTTTTCTCTCTCTTCCTCCCGTCTGTGAATGTACCCCCCTTTCCCTTGGCCTTTCTGTGTGCCCGTTTCATATTGTCATCTTTGTTATTTTTACCTTCATCTCCGGCTTATCTTATTTGATGCTCTGTTTTCTTAACTTCCCCCTTCCTTTTGGAGACCGATATATCCACCTTGTTTTACTACTAGCGGGTTGTTTCTACTTTCTCTGTGCTGTGTATTCTTATTTGTTGTTCTCGCTATCGATATCTTGCTGAATCAAAATACACCAGCAATGGCGGCAACATTAAAAGAGGCGCTGTAGTGCAAACTGGAGTAACTATAAATACATGTATATCTGAGGGTGGAGCGCGAAATGGCATATATGACTAGAGTTTCCGAGTGAGAAGTGTAGATCGAGAGGAGGATGATAGTTGTGATTGAATCGGGGAGGCACCTTTTCGAGCAGTATTTTCCAGTACGCGGGCACGTAGTGAATCTACAATAGGCGTGGAACTGGACTTGGACCCAGACGCCATTCTAACCGTTGACACTGACGGGACAGCAACACCACCTACTCTTCGTCGCTTCGCTCTCTCCTGCAATTGTAGCTGTTGCCTTGCTTCCTCCCACGCTAACCCGGCCTCTTCCTTCGCCTTCTCATCTTCCTCGAGGAGACTGAGCGATGCAGGCAAGCCATAACGGCCTTTGATGTCATCATCGGCCTTGCGTTTTTGCTGCTCGATCTTCTTTTCCTCGCGGAACTTTTTGCGCGCTTTGATGGAGAGGGAATATGGATCGGCGTTATAGCGTTCGGATACAGAGCGTAATTCCTCAAGTCGAGGTATTTGTACTTTCGTGAGATTTGTCTGCGCTTCAGAAGTCTTTTCGAGAGCTGCGAGGGGATCGTCCGGTGTGTCTTTCTTCTCTGTGTCTGGGCAACATCAAATCCGTGAATGCGAACGGAGCTGGCGAAAGTAGCTGACCATGTATCGCAAAACCGCCATTATCTTCCGGGTTCCACTCCTCATCCTTTTGACGAGCACCAGAGACGACAACATACCGAGTGTTCTGAGCCAACTTCAATTTCAAGACTTCGAGGTCCACTGCCAAAATGAAATTCACACCTTTGGGTCGGTCTGAATCTCAAACCAGTTGTCGCAGAGGTGACATTTACATCGAAACGAGAATATGGGCGTCGAATAGTAATTCCCTATCTTTTTCTTTTCGGCATTGTACCGAACACCCATGCCAATGTGATTGTTGCAACCATCACTGGAGAAGAATCAACCAGTGAGCAAGTATCAGAACAGGAAAGGTAAGACATACCACCAGATGTTGAATGGCAGTTCAAAGCGGACTATAAGGATACCCTGATCTATTTTACGAGCTCTGTCGCCGAGGGCGTGTTTGCCTGGAATATGGGAGGATCAGAAGTGTGTTACTGGAAGTCCAAGTGCAGTCCTCGCCTCTGACTTTGTTGAGACTTCCTTGAGAAGGATCATAATCTGGTGGATAATATCTGTGGCTTCGTCAGTATGCAGTTCATGTCGACGCAGTATGCACAGATAGCTCACTTGTTGAAACCCTGCATGGTGGTGAAGTCAGCAAGACTGAAGCCTAGATGGCCTACATAATCAATTGATCAACTCTCCCTGTGCCGAGTAGCCATCAAGCGGCATCCTCGGCTATTCCCGGGCAGCACTCAGAATGTCAAACCTTAACCTTTCTGCTTGTCAACGAAACCACGAAACCTGAACAAAAAGCCTTAGGTGTGCATCTCCTCGAGTCAACCTTCACAGACTCTGATAATATTGCAGTCACCTTCTGGCTCATTCCAAGAAGATATAATGAGTTACGTCGCTAAGGGAGAAAAAGAATACGACGCCACCGGTGCCCCCGTGCCCAGCGCCAAAATCCACAAAATTAGGATCACTCTTACGAGTAGCAATGTTAGGAATTTGGAAAAGTGTGAGTATGATCGATTGACTGTGTTATTTCTCCTCAATTTTCCTATTTCCCCAGTCTCCGGCGACCTCATCAACAGGGCCAAGGACAAGCAACTTCGTGTTAAGGGTCCCGTCCGCCTTCCCACCAAAGTTTTGAAGATCACTACCCGTAAGACTGTAAGTACCGGAACGACTTGTTGATGACGATATGTTCATCGCGACGGTTTGTAGCCTTGTGGTGAAGGCTCTAAGACATGGGATCGCTATGAGCTCAAGGTTCACAAGCGCTTGATCGACTTGCACGCCTCTAGTGAGGTTGTAAAACAGATTGTAAGTGCTCATTTCTCAGATCCAATGGGACGAGAACTCACACAATTATCAGACAAGCATCAGCCTGGAACCTGGTGTCGAGGTTGAAGTCACCATCTCTGCTTGATGTACCGCATGTGTATCGTAATATCAACGCTTCACACCTTCAATGTGCTTGACTTGCGAAAGAACATAATTCATTGTATCCATGAGAATAGATGTCAGGTGCAGTACTCTATGGGTATCAAGCTATATTGCAGCGGAGTGAAAGTGTCAGAATAAATGCTCAGAAATACACGGCATATGAACCAACAACAGGTCGATGGTCACTCCTTCCTTCCAATCGTCGCATACCATAATCGTCAAGGGTCCCATAGCTGATACAGATAACATCACCTTTGCAAGGTTGGGAAAGACTCTGGTCAACCAACTCTGTTGCGGAAGACCTTGGTGAAGCTTCTGGAGAATGGGACGGTGATAGGAAAGAAGGAAGAAATCTCCACAAGCTATCGCGCGACGGAGCTCTTTTCGGCGTATGACTTTCTGTAGCATGACGGGCAACCTTCCCTCGTGGCAGGTGAGTGGACGAGATGCCAATAGTTGGGGAGGTGGCACGCCTCTCCGACTTCTGCTTTCGCAGACCCGGGCTACTTGATAGTTGAGACTGGAGACTTTCGTGAGAACGGCTGTGGGCCAGCGCCACGGAACCGGGAGGTTGAACAGTTTGGGAGAAGGGTTTCAATTTGGGAATCGGAATGACGGCTGAGTTCGAACTAGCCTCCTTACTTGGGGTTGGCGGTGTTGGTGCAATAGAATCTTGAGAAAACGGGCGGGACTTTGAGCGGAGTGCTCTGGCCAGTCGTTGGACAAATCCAGATTTTGACCGGCTGGATATGTCACCTCTGGGCTCCTCTTCTATATCTGGTTCGACAGTTGATTTCCAGAGAATTCTGTCACACCTTGATGGAAGATCAACTTTTGGGTATCATTGTGGCAAGAGGTTATCTTACCAGCTTGGAACTCTCTGTTTGTGTGACGAATCATAAACTCCTTTAACTAGATTCGGCTGATCATCGCTTTGTAAACTGGTTTTTGTTGAATTGACTAGGATTGCAGGAGGTTGCAGGTCGCGATTGCCACCTGTATCTAAAGAGTGTCGTTGAACGGGGGTGGGCGGCTTCGGCTTGTTGAGTCTTTGAGTTTCTTCCAAAGATTTCCGGATGTTGTTTATGAGTGGAACTTCAGGAGACGACTTTGATCTATAGGGTGATAGCCTGGCAGAAAGGAGGGACAACCATCGTTTCCTGGCTTTCTGTGTGGCTTTAGAAGGAGCCCAATTGGCGTGGACAGTCCCAATTGGTGTGTCTGCAGTTCCAGTAACTTCTTTCTCACCACCAGAGTTCAAGGAACTTGAACGCGATAACGTCGAAGCGATCGAAATGACGTCATCGTGATCTCCCTCGACGTTCTCTTGAGCCAGATGTTCTTGGGATGTGAAGACCGGGCTGTCGGTCTGGTAACCTTGTCCCCGTTGGGACGAGCTACGTTTAGGTTTTTTGAGCGTTCGCAGAACGTCGTATTTAAACGTGGGTGGGAAATTGATCGGGCCCTCCTCAAACCCCACAAATGCCTTCCCTTCTTTCATGAGCTTCCTCAACTGGTCAAAGTGCAGGGCTTGTGCATATTCTATTCGGTCGTTGTGCAATTAGTGCTCCGGGGTTCCCGCTCAAGAAATGTAATTACCCTTCTGAGAGATTAACCAGTCTGCATGCAATCGGGTGATATCCAATCTGAAGTTGAGGTCGCCGCAGATGAATGTGAAGTCAAATCTGTCGGTAAGGTCTGCATGACCATGTTTAGATGGGTTGGAGCTAGGTAATTAGAATTGACCGACCTTCGGCCATCATCCGAGGATCGTCGTGTCGAAGGTAAGATTCAGCCGTGAGTTCGGCCTTTATCTTCAACAAATTAGAAAGTCTGTGATTCACTTTATTCCCGTGTGCTGACGGTTGATTGTGTCAAAAAAGCAACCACTCGTAGTAACATTCAATTGACAAACCCGCAAGGTGCGCGTTCAAGAACAGAAACGTGGTTCCATCAAGATTGATGCTGATGCCGACTCCGCCTTTATTGCCTACACGTCCTCCAATCAAGCCAGCAGTAACAGCAGATTTAGATGTCCCTGGAAACCAGTATAAGGATTCATCCCAATTTTGAGAGGAAAGAATCACACCTTTCACTAGACCCTGTATATCTCGATGAATATATACCGCCAGGTAGATTCCCATCAAACGCTCCTTTGTCAACAATTGGTATGGTCCCCTTCTGGAATCCTTAGATGGAACCCGACGCATGAGAGGTTTCGGGGAACTGACATCTGCGATGGTTGGGCCACCATTGCGGAGTCCGAGGCCACCGCCATGGCATAGCCAATCCTCACACATTGCTGTCCAGCCAGAAGGTTCCGCCGGCACATCCTCGTCCTTCCTCCGTCTGGTCTCCTCTCTGTCTTTGCGCGATTTCGACCCTTCGACACCTTGAGGTTCCTTGCCCCGTCCTTCCGCCTTCTCACTGTCTTTCCCCTTGTCTTTTTCCTTGTCCCTGTCGTGCCATTTAAACCCAGCACTCAAACCCATAGGTATTCCTGGCAAATATCAGCTCGGCTGTAAGTGAGGCAAATGAGATCCACGACAAACCGGACAACGTTGGACACTCCTGACCCGCACTATACACCAATACTTCAGATGTGATTCGGCGGAGAGGAAGGGGGCCTGGATATTCACTTACATGACAATGAGGTGGAAAGGGTGACTCTTGTCATTAGCCAGAATGGGGAATTGGTTGCCGGAAGAATTTGAGGGTTGATAGCAAGGAACCTTGCCTAGTAACTGTTCGAGGTCTCCCTAATGAAGACGCTCTGAATAAGAGAACAATCGAATCATGCGCGTGATTTGGCTCGCCTTCGGCAAAGAGTTGTGCATGTTCCAACTGACTATCTTAACCTTCAAAGAGCGTGGGTGCTGAGGTCTCACATGTTGGACGGAAGGCCTCTCCGGAGGCCCAACTTTGGCGGAAGACGGATTAGCTTGCCAATACCTTTGCCAACGAGAGAGAACACCCGGCTGAGCTAGGGTCGCCGAAAAGAATCCTTAATATAGCATCTATTATCCGGAATTCAACTCACCCAGACGTGCTTCGGGATTACCCATAGTTGGAGTGGGATTCTTGTGAGGAATCAGAGTTGAAGAAAGGTGGTATACAGCGTCTGACCACGCGTTGTCTGCGCACCCGGGGATCGCATGTGTCGTTGCTAACGTGTGCTTCAGCTAAATTATGCTTTCTTGTCAGGGTTTCACCCATCACATTCATAGTTCCCACCAGTAGCTTTTAAACATCATAACCAATCTCATGATAAAAATACACGTTAAGTAAATCATCTAGTCATTTATAATGTATTCATTGTCACTCAGGACTTGAAGAACCGCGAGTATTTGCGGGCTCCTAATTTTCCATCACTCTTGGATTCAACCTTAGAAACAGTAGCCGGCTGGGCGCTAGCAACTTTGGTGGCAGCTGGAGCTGCGGAAGTGACCTTGACAGATGCCGCTTTGACGGACGACGCCGCTGGCGTGGGTGCGCCGGCGAAACTACTGCAAGCCCCAAGGTCGGTCCAATCACCAGCGGGACCTAGAACGAGTATAAGACGAATCATGGCCATAGCACGGCTATAACTGAGTCATACCACCCGGAGCGTCTATTGAAGACTGATTGTGAGCGAAAGGAAAAAACACAGGGGACAAATGCACAAACCAGCTTGACTCCACCATTTGGCAGCCCACAAATGACCATTGAATGTCACCTGACTTCCACCTTCGTACTAACGACGAAGTAGTCAACAGTCCTAGTCAGCACTCATCAGCTGAGGTAAGATACCACCCACAGCGATATCGGATCTCCAAGCCGCGACGCCAGCGCAGCTACCGCCTGTGGGGGCACTGGTCGTAGTCGTGGCAGGTCGGGTAGTTGAAGTCGTAGCAGGTCGGGTAGTTGTAGTCGGGGCCGGTGCAGTGGTGGTTGGGACCGTACCACCACCACTCTTAAGGGCATTCTTGATAGCGAGATCGTAGCGGTTGTTCGCTAAACAGTTGTTTGAACATTAAGTCGAGAGGGTTTTATATGGAAGAACACTTACCGACAGCCTGAGAAGCATCCCAGAGCATGACACCGCCGAACGAGGAGAATTGGGAACGAGTTGTCCTTGCGATGTTGCTCAGCGTGTTGATATCAACGAATCCAGAACCCGCAGCCGTCGATGACGCTGGGGCCCCAATATAGATTTTGACGTTTCTGTTTGGAGATTGGGTTTTGGCCCAATTGTCCCTGGTTGTAGGTAAATAGCATAATCGTTAATGCCCGAGACTGCTCCGTACCAGGTGGCAAAGTTCCATGCCTATCAAGTACGATTTAATAAAGGGAGATATCACCGAGTATAACCGGCTTACGTTGGGGTTATTGAAGTTGGTGAGACTTAAGTCTTGAGTCAGTAATTGCCAGTCGAAATAACAATCTCGCTCACCCGCAGAAGTTGTTATAGACTAACAGATAAATAAGTAGGCGCTCCATATCAAATAAGCCATGCAACTTACATTGGACATAGACAGCATCAAAACCAACCGCATTGAGGACAGGTCCCAAGAATGCATCGGGGAATGGGCACTGGGGGGCCGCAGTGACGTAATATCTTGTAATTCCTGCATTGGCTTTGAATCTGGGGACAGAGGTTCACGATACGTACTTTTTGCTAGCACCAGACGCACTGAGAGCGGATGCGATTGATGAAGGCAGCAAAACCTGTGCTTCCACCCCCTTCGATATCAAGGTCGATACCATCGAGTACAGCATCACCGAAGGGCCGAGTAGAACTGGAACCGCCGAGGAAAAGGTTCCAGATAGTGTCGGCAAATGTTTGCGCTTGGGAATCAGAGGAGAACGTTGCGGCTCCGGTAGCACCTCCTAAGCTCAGAGTGACAATCTTTCCTCGCGCTTGACATCCTTTGATGTCCGCAGCTAGGAATTGACAGTTGGCCAAACTGGTTCCCGGAAAGACAGCAGTGTTGCTGCTACAAATCTGTGTGATAGGGTGATCAGCAGTCGTCAGAACTTTGAATGCAAGTTCTAATCTGACATTAGCCATGTTGATTTCCGGTTGACCTCCTGTGGAGAAGAACACGTTCATGAATGCAATTGGGATGGCGTCAATGGCATCGTCCTAGGTATGGTAGTGAAAACTTAAGACCCTCATTCACGGAAGGTGAAGCCTACCTGGCAGTAGGTAGATAGGGTCTTTTGCCAATTTCCGGGGTCGCTAGGATGGGTCGCCCCGTATGAATTTTGACCCCAGTAACTAGACGATAATAAGAAGTCGACTTGGAAATATACTGACGAATCCTCTTACACTGCAACCTAGAAGAGGTGTGTCAACAAACAAGTCCTCAAAAATGAGAGCGGATAACGGGCAGATGGGCATACATTATCATTCCTTGAATTATCAAAAGCGAGGGCCTGTAATGCTTCAGAAGTAACGAGTAGAACAGAAGAGACAAAACCCAAGAAGCTTTTGGCTAGAAACATGGCAGCTAGAACTTAGAGAGCACCCAGGTGACTCGAAATTACCTGGCCCATCTGTGGCCTTTTATCCTCCCCACGCACCTTCAATCGGAGGTAAGGAAGAAAACTCTAATTTCTCCGCAGTCATTTTAGGACCAGCTGTGAAACCAAGGACTTGTGGTATGCATGCTCGTGAGGCAAAACCATGCTGAAATTGTCTCCGAGTATTGAGAAACTCTGTGGCACCTGGTTCTCCTGGCGCAAAAGCGACCGATTTAGATGTTCACGAAGGGGCACGTCAACAAAATGTGTGGTTCATGGGTGCCTCAGCCGGCCCTCCATGCGGGTCTGAGTCTCATAAGAGATATTCTCCTCGCATCGTCTGCATGATTATTCCCGTGACTGACCGAGGGTTGCTTAATCGTCAACTTGAGGGGGTCAGCCACCACAAACGCACCACATGGGACCTAACAAATGCGGATGAGGTTCCTTCGTTAAAAGTCATTTAAAGCTGTCTGGTTCGTGTTAAAAGGGCTCACGAATACAACAAGAAGCCTTGGTGTGATCATAAGCATTGCGGTAAGTGGGGCTGTTGAAGCTGGAGGGACTAACCCATATGGTTCCAACAAGATTACGTCAAAACGGCTAGGCTGTTGCATGCGACGATCAACGATTGCCGATCCGCTTCCAGCTGGTACGGTTCGCGTTTGGGTTGAGTAAGGTTGAATGCCACAAGGTTATTCAAATGCGTCCATGCCCTGAAGGTTATAATTTAGACACCTTGCATCACCATCTCACCTTTGGGAAGAGTTTCCACGTGTAACTCCGTTTCGATGCTGAAATAAACTCGCTGTCAGAACGTGGTGAATCCGCTCCCTTACACTATTTTTAAACCGAGTGTTGACAAAACCCAGCTGATTAGGCCAGTTAGGCAGGCAACGCAGGACACCCAACCTTCACCAGAGATGCAACCCAGCAAGCACAGTTTCCCGCTCTCACTTTGGTATGATACCTAATGACGATGCTCTTAGTATTTAGTACCACAGTTGTTTTTTCGGTGAATTTGCGGATGAAAGATATTGAGATCAATGAGGTGGGATTTGAAGCTCGTTTTGGATCGCCAGAAAGAAGAAGGGTTAATGCTACATGAGGTTCGCGTTGGCTTAATAGAATGGAAGGCGGTGAGAGCCATATGTTAAGAGCGCCTTATGACCTAGCCCTTGGGTAGCTTCCTTTTACCTACAAAATAGGTCATGATAGACGGTGGTCATCGCAATTCATCAGCGCGAGGCTGTCATGCGATACACCTCAACGAGCACCTTGGGTAGCAAGGTGACCACCGAACCAGCCTCGGCCCTTGATGATCGAGAACCTATCAATAGAGTGAACCAAAATGGACCCAATGGACGCGTTACAAGCCAGGGTTAGGTTGGGTAAGGAAGGCCCAAAGTCCCACTCGCAAGTCAGTCATGAAGCCTGGAAACAGCCACTTCCCAAAGGTGATATTTGTCTGCCAAGAGGTAGAGGGAGGAGAAAGGCTGTTTAGGCGAAGGAAGCACCGGTGGACAAGGAGAAATCCTCAAGATCTTAAGAACGCGGATGAAAAACAGTCAGTGTACGCTATCGGTCACGAAGTGGGAACCGATAATGAGTGCAAGTCTGGCGTGAGGGACTATTTTATTAAGATAAACAAGGCAAAGGAGAAATAGAAATTTCTAGTGACAAATAAAATGAAGAGAGGGTTCCCGTTTACAAGGCGTTGCTGCTGCCCCAGAGGCCTGCTGATGCAAAGTGCGGTAAAACGTATTTCCCACACCTTACCTTGCATATCATCTGGAACTCGGGAATTGGGTACAACATCAAGATATCTGTGGGGTGTGGAGAAATGTTGGTGACGGGTTCAAAACGCTATCGGCTACGGGTTATCAGTACTAATATTGGACTAATGGCTCCTCACTGGTGCCCGGGACATCCCAGTGTATGATACGAGGAAGGTGTCAAACGCAGGTGGTAAATGTGAGAGTAATGTCGACTACCATGCGTATGCATGTCTTTATAGCAAGATCGGAGTTGAGAAGACCATCAAGGGCCAGACCTAAGATTTACTCGTACCATTTCTCGAGAGGGATGCGACAGGACGTGGGCTCTTTCTCTGCCAGAAGCTGCGAGAAGGGGAGCCGGCGATGAAAGCAGCACACCCAGAAACTCCACCTGTTTCTGAGTCATCGAAGACAGCGTCTTCGGAATGAGTCGGACTTTAATCCCCTCGAGGAAGAGACGTCGTATTCCATTATCCTGCTTCGTACCCCCAGGAGAAAGTTGAGCCCAGTTGCGAGCCTCGACCGATATCAGCAATGTATCCTTTTGCCCTTGAGACCGTTGTCAGAGCCTATCAGTTATAACAGCGGCTTAGTCCATAACCTGGTATACGACTGGGGCCAAATAGTTCCGTATGTTGGCAACATAGCGAGACTCAGAGTGTGGGTCATCTTCAAAGCTCGTCCTGATCTACATAGTACTTCACCTTGCGTCGTGCCATGTTGGCCTTCGAACCAAATTGTATGGTAGTGCTGGGCCGTACGTCCAGGTTTCACAGCCATGCACAGGTGCTGCTGTGCTGTTACACCTACATACCGCCAAGGCTCTTCAGCGGAGTTAATGCTCCGAATAACTCCAGCCAAATTCTTCTGGTGCTTCGACCCACTTTGATTTGGACCCTAATGAAGACTAGGTTGATATCCGTCCTTGGATAGGAGAAGCGGCTCAAGACGGTTTCCTTGTGTTGACATGACGTTGACGGGAAGGTGAGAGGTTTGCGGGCGGTCGCGTACTAAGGGTTTGCGTGGGTGTAAGCGGGTCAAGTAGGTGTGTGGTTATGTATTCTTGGGTAATTTAATTTGGAATGTACCTATGGGCACATGAGCCTAATGTCGCGAGTAAACCAACGAACGTACATTGCGCTAAGGAAGTAATTTCTGGTGTCACGGTGCTGTTATACCCTAGTCTGGAGAGGGCCCCTCGAATGATGCCCGTCGGCACCGCTGCATACTGGTTGAAGGGACGGTAAGAAAAGGCAAAGGACAGTAATTAGGCGTACGATTCTTGCTCGCCGAATTGCCTCCGCTCTGCTCTCCCATGACGATACACGGGTTACGGGCTTGAATTGATTGTCTTGTAGAACGTATATCCCCTAATGTGATTGTTAGGACCCCAGTTTTGATGAGGCCGGAGGCGCCTACGCGATGATTTGTTCGTAGATTGTCGACTTGCTTGTCCCAGAACACGACCCAGATATCCTTGCATATGAACTTGATCACGTCCAAAGTATCTGCAAACATCCCCCTATCTCGACATAATCTGGGCGTACATCAACAATGCATAAAAGCCGTACCATTGAACTCACTTCTCGGTGATATTCGCTCCGACGTGTGCACCAATGCTCTCCAGCCTGACCCTGACTGCCTCTTCATCTTCGTCCAGAGCCGCTTTACCCGCTGCACTTCCACTCTTTGATGCTAGGCTAGTAACGGAGTCTCTAGCGGACTCTTTCTTCAACGGCAGAGGTGGAGGGACAGGTGGGGGCTGAGGCACGAGCCCAGCCTCGATCATCTCTTGTTCAAGTCTCTTTGCTCTTGCTGTAGCGATTGCTGCTGATGTTCTGAGGGTATTTACCATTTCTATCATGAAATAATCCATAGCTGCACTATCGACTTGCTTCTGTGGAGAATCTGCGAGGGAGTTCATGGTGGTCGTCAACAAAAGGTAAATAAACAAATTAGGATGTAGTGATGATCTCATCCTTGTTGTTCAACGTCTGCCACAACCACCATGTCTGCATTCTCATCCATATTCCCAAATATTCGCAGGCCACAGCCCTCGGCGTTGCCGCCACAGCCAGACCAACTCTCGGACCTCCGCTTCGCACTCGAGGTCATGCCGGGCTCACGCAAATACGTCTTTACTCCAGGCGCACGCGCTGAGATTTTAACGAAATTGTATTCGAGTTTTCTTGGGAATTATCCCCAGTTGTTCCTGGAAGGCGAGGTGGGCAAGGTACCACAACATATGTTATTATCCGAGTATCAGGTCTCCATTTCATCGGGAAAAGATGGCTCTGTTGTTCCCGGAAGACCATGTACGCACATTTTCAAGAAGGGAGAGTGTTGCTTTCGATGCAAGTGCGTAGCTCTTCCATGTTTGTATGTTATTGCGTTGCTAATCCCTTGCGCGAAGGGATTGTTCATTGGACGATAGCTGCGTTCTCTGCACCAAGTGTTTCCATGCCACAGATCACACAGATCACAATGTGAGCTTCTTCATCGCCCAACAACCAGGCGGAACCTGCGACTGCGGGGATGACGAGGCATGGCGGATTCCACTGATGTGCCCACACCATCCTCCATCGCCGCTTCCCGAAGAGCTAGCAGATGTATTCAAAGCCGGTCCGCGCGTTGCCTCACGCCCTATGCCCCGCGAGATCCCTCCAGTCCCGCATTATCCCTTTCGTGCCCAGGTCCCTGATGACCTGCGTGCTATGATGCATCGGACGATTGGTTTCGTGTTGGACTATATTCTTGATACGATGGATTATTCTCCAGATGAACCTGGCCCTCCACTGTTGGAAAGTGATCTTCGGCTACAGCCAACAGCAGACCCAATGACTAAAGATCAGTATTGTGTCATCGTTTGGAACGATGACAAGCATTGCTATGATGAGCTGATCAAAATGCTCTGCGACCTTACGAACCGGACGCGGGAGGAAGCACTGGAGGTTATCCAACGTATAGACGACACGGGCCGTGAGATAATCGATATGAATACCAACGTGTCCAAGTTGTATGAAATGGCAATGTCGATTGCGCAAATTGATCTTGGGGTCACCATACGTCGTGCATACGATACCTTTTGCGAACAAGTGGTGTCTGTCTTGATTGAATGGCTGGCGGATCTGACAAAATGTCAGCTCGGGGAAGATGCATTGGTGATGAAGGAGATTATCGCCGCAGAACTGCTCTCTCCCAGGAGGAAAGAAATGGGCTACCCGATCAACACCCGGTCGCCACTGTATATCAACGACCCGAGCCCTGCGAGGATTGATGCGCTGTTTTTGTACCATACAAGGCTCTGGAAGAAGCCACGGCTGTGCATGAAGGAAGTCTATGCGTCCGTTACGGCGTTGAGCAAGAATCATAAACTGGCAATTGGTATGTTTTCGATAGCATCCCCTTATATTGCAAAGAAATTCACAGTCTAGTAGCTGGTCACTTTGCCAACGTCTATCACAGGGTCATTGACGCCTATCTTCTAGTTGACCGCGAGGCAGAAACGTCAATCAAATACTTTGCCCTCCAGCTTTTTACAACACCTTCTGTCGCAGGCCATATCGTCAAGAACCACAATCTCATCTCGCGTTTATTGAACATTATCGCTTCATTTTTCACCAACCAGATCTCCGAAAAGCATATCCAATATCAAACATCCTACACAGGACCTTTGGATGTTGAGTCCTACCCATTTAAATCCAAGCGCTTCATGCCTGTGTTTAGCGACTTGCGATACCTCTGCCACACAGAACCTGTCCAGGGAATGATTGCCCGCAACCGAGACTTCATCGTTCAGTTCGCAAAGACGTGTCAACTTTTCATGTGCATCAATCCAAACAAGCGAGCAGTGACAAACCACGTCGAATACGAGACGGATGCCTGGATCTCAGTATTCAACGTCACCCTGTCCCTTTCCCGCGTTATCAAGGTCTTTGGAGAGGCGTTTTCTAAAGCCACGCCGAACCAGCTTGTGCAGGCGATTCAACACGTCCTGCACGCTATACTCATGGTCGTGACCCTTGCCGATGATAGGTTAGATAAGGCGAAGTTCACGCCGATGTCATTTCATCGTGTTGAACTCGGTGGGAAGCTGTACCAGGTTGTGAGGTTTGATGTCTTGGAGGGATGGGTCAGCTTCCACCATTCGTTGCATTGGCTTTTGGCGGAGTTATTAAAGCACACGCAACTGTTGAGCGCAGAAGCACTCGGCGCAGCCGGATATGGAGATTTGAGGAATGTGTTTTTGGAGCACGCAAGTGAGCAGGCGATTCTGACCGTTGTTGACTTCCCGCTTCGAGGTAAGCCTCTACCACCGGATCATGGGCGATGTCTGTTAACGAAGGAGCGCACCACCAGTTCTCGCAATGATCGCACAAATTAGAACAGGTCTCTGGGTCCGGAACGGCTTCGCAATCCGAGGTCAACTCTTACATTACCGTGATTACATGCTCCGCGAACTCTGTTACGACCAAGACCTCTACATCCTCCAGATATCCCTGGTCCTCCTCGATCCGAACATCATATTCGTCTCCATCCTCGACCGTTTCGGATTACTCGATTATTTCTCCGGACGCACAACACACCCAGTCTTCGAACCGCAGCAAATGTCGAGCATGGTTGAGGAGTTATTATACGTACTCATTGTGATCCTAAGCGAAGACGCCAGTCCGCAAAAAATGTCAGTTGAGAGCGCCGTTCGCAGGGAAGTCGTACACGCGCTCGCAGTGGGTCCATGCACATTTTCGGATTTGGTCAAACGGGTTGCGGAGAGACTTGTTGACGATGTATGTTTCGAACGAATGCTGGCGCTGGTCGCAAATTTCAAGCCACCGGAAAGTGCCACCGATTCCGGGCTCTATGAGCTCAAGGACGAGGTTTATGACGAAGTCAACCCATTTTTTTACCACTACACGCGAAATAAACGTGAAGAAGTTGAGAACGTACTTAAGACCAGGTTGAGGAAGAAAACGGGGGTTTCTGATCCTGTGATTGTGCCGAAGAAGTTTGGGGCGAAAGAGGGTGAGGGCATGTTTGGCACACTGACACAGGCGTTTGAGAAAGAGGTGTTGGTACAAGTCATGTTCTATTCATTGGAAAATGTGCTTGTCATGACACAGAAGAGTGGCACGACGCCACCTTCTGCTGAAGCGATTCTAGATCAGGCACTGCATCTTGTCATGTTGGGAGTCGTGGAACGCAAAAGGAGGTTTGCGGAACTAGCTGCGAGCATGGAGTTCGGCGAGGATGAAACAAAAAGGACGTTGTTGGACGTGATTTGTGCCTTGGAGCATCACGACAAGTACAAATTCTACCAATCCCGTGTTATTTGGATCCTGAGCGAGATGGAAAAGCACATTCCGGAGGAGGTAAGGACACGGAGGGTCATACCGGATCGAATGGGCACAACGCGTATGAGTGCAGAGGACGCAAAGAAACGGGCAGCAAAGGCCCGCCAAGAAGCCATCATGCAACAGATGAAAGCCCAACAAGCGAGCTTTGTTATCAATTTTGATGATATTGCAGACGACGAGGACGAGATTATGGAAGAGACAGACCAGAACGAGCAAGCGAGTTTTGGAACGTGCATCGTCTGTCAGGAGGATTTGAACTCAAGTCGCGGGTTTGGCGCACTGGGCCTGATTCAACCTAGCAGGTTACTGCGCAGGCAGCCGGATACTCCGAGTTCCTACCTCAACGAGGTCTTGCAAATGTCTAGTTTACTGGACCGGGCGCCGCCCGCGACTCCAGTCAAGTTTCCACCAACCCCGAAAGACACTTTGGACTCCTCGATACACCCCCTAGCGCCTAATTTCGAAGGGTTTCCTTCTTCGTACACGAAATTTGGACTACACGGATCCGTGTGCACACACATGATGCACTTGGAATGCTTCCAAGTGTATAGCATCTCCATCCGCCAGCGACACCGCGCCCAAGCTACACGGAACCATCCAGAGAATATCCCACGGAAAGAATACATCTGTCCTCTGTGCAAGAGCCTGGGGAACGTGATTTTACCCGTCACGAATCCACCCCCCACAACTCCCAACACAGTGCCGTTTGCTGATTGGATTAGAGCAGCGGGGATCACCATTCTCAAAAGCAAACCTGATCCATTGATGGACGCCCTACAATTTAAAAACGGCACAGGCGAGTTTGTATTTTGGGGCGTACAAGATCCGGGTTATGCACTTGCGCTGAGGAATCCGGACCGATGGGGCGATGTGGACACGGCCAAAATGTTGGATACACTCATGGGTGTATGCAAGTCATTTTCGCAGCAGACGAGACACCTGCGGGATAGACCCGAACCAGAGGCGGGTGACAGAGGAGCGGGTACCTATTTACCGGAGGAACTAATTGGATATACGATTGCGGGAATTGAGGTCGCACATAGGGGTGTGAATGTTGAGAACGGCGGACTAGTAGCGGATAATCTGACAGAGGCGCAAACGAGGATGATTCGAGGCCTGCTAGTGTGCCTATCAAGGCTTGCAGCGATGCAATTCAAGGGACGCCCAGATGAAGGACGTGATGCGATTCGACAGGCGATTATCAAGCGCCTCCTGCCGGAATGGAGTCGGATTACCTTGACATCATTCTCTTATCCACTGCTGCTGAGGGATCCGTTTACGATTCTCGTGGAGACGGCAGCGGTCGCGCCAGAAATGATCAAACATATCCTCATACTCACCTATTATGCGTGTCTAGCTCGCACAGTTATTGGGCTCATCTATATTCTCACCAAGACACGGAGCTTGAGTACGCCGAACATCACTAACAGGGCACACGAAAATATATTTGGTAGTGTCCGCGTGTTTTTCATGTCAGTCGTCCGCCACTCGCCGATATTTGAGCATACGGCCATGCTGGCGTTCGAAACTTTTGGTGAAGCACGTATCGAAAAGCTTCTGTATCATTTCACACTTCCCTTTCTGCGCAAGGCCGCCATTCTTTACCGGTCCATCCTTCCAACGACCTCCCCCACACCGACACTCGACGGGATATCCCAAATCGACGAGTACAAACGCCTCCTGGACATGCTCGGTATTCCGCCACTTACAGATCTACCCAATCAAGATACACTTCAAAATGCGCTTTCCGGATGGTGTGCGCATTACGGTCACTCGCAAGCCGCGTCACAGCTCAACTGCGGCGTGGTGTTGGAGTATCCAGCAATATATCGTCTAGCACGTCTACCTCTTGTGTTGGATAGTTTGTTTGGCCAACAGGACAAAGCTTTGATATGCCATAGGTGCAACACCGTTCCGATGGATGCTGCGATCTGCCTCATTTGTGGTGCAACCTGCTGCTTCCAGAGTTACTGCTGCACGGATATTGACTACAACGAGCGTGGGGAGTGCAACATGCACACACGAGAGTGAGCTGAAGCTTCCTTCCTCCTTGTCAGACATTGACGATTTTTGCTCTAAAGATGTGGTGGAATGATTGGTGTTTACTTCCTCGTGAAACGTTGTTCACTCTTATTCTTAAACGCTGGTAACGGGACATTTGCATTGGCACCATACATGGATGGAAACGGTGAGGTGGATATATCCATGAGGTACGTTGATGCCTATTCCCATCCCATAATGTCAGATATCCGACACAATTTGCCCCATTAGACGAGGGCGGCGCCAGTTCCTTCATGCGGCAAGGTGGGAAGATGTAAGGAAGACGTGGCTTAATCACGGTATCCCGACGATCGTGGCAAGGAAACTCGAAGCCACCATTGACCCAGGAGGTTGGGAAACATTCTGATCCCTCAAATACACTACACCATATGGTAAATATAGCATCGTTCGTGTTCTGGTCCCCATCGGTTCTTCTTATCCACCTGCCTGCTTTCTTGATCGCTAGAAACGTGTAATTAATTGTGTTCTCATCTGTCGAGATGCTTTGTTGTAGCTATACATAATATGTTATCGGGCAATGTGAGATTCATGTACTGTATCAACACCTTTGGTCCTTTACCTCTTGGTGGAACGATAGATTGAGCCGGTCTTCGTTCCCACTGAGACTTTTTGATTGTGTTGGGTACACTTGGTCCGTTCCCTCAATGATTGGGGGGGGAAATATTTCTTTGTTTATCGGTAGTATGGCATTCCGGTGGGGGCAGGGTTCTCCCGGGTGTCCCATGTTGGTAACAGATCAGTCTTGGCTGCGTATATTAGGACAGAATCCCTCCCCAAGTCTCGACAGGATCCAGCGCTCGGGCTTCCACCGGTCGTTCCGGACAATTTGACGGCTTTGTTAGTCGATAAAGATGGTCAGAGAAAATAAAAGGCGACAACACTCGCAGATACGGCTCTCCTTAATATGTCTTGGGTTTCACGGAAAACCAAGGAGCACGGACAAAAATATCATGAACATTCGCGAGCGGACGCCATGGTATATCTAGGCCTGGATGTCTACAAAAAGAGGTAATTGCTTCAAGTGAGTCCTTGATGTAACCAATGCTCATATATGAGTTGGGGAAGGATCGGGGCGATCATATCTTGCCTAGATTTCTCGCCGGCTTCTTACTTGCAGACCAACCCCTTAATTGTGGAACAATTGAGGTTTGCGCGTTCAAGCTTATCTCTGGCCTGGAGGTACAAACGCACCAAAACAGGAGGCAAAGGGCGAGGGAGGGCAAGAGGCTGGGGTTGTAATCAACCTCCAAGGATCTCCTGGTGTAAGAGGTGGAGCATCCCTTACTGATTTAATACGAGGGCCGCATATCCTTTTTAAAGGTCGACCCATTTGATGACCCATTAAGTGCGTACTTGGGACGGTTCTTGTCTATAAGGCCATAGGGGGGTGGAGCACGGAAAGCGCCCGCATTCTCTTTGTTGAATTGTGTAAAGTTGTTGCAGAACCACAGATGGAACCATTCACGTGACCTTGCGCTGTCTGAGCTCATTGCCCAAAAGCTTTGAATCAATTATGAGCTGTGGAATACAAAGAAGTTTCTTCCCGTAGGCACCCTCGCGCACAGCGTTGTCTTGAGTTTGGGCTACTATGATTTGTGTCCATTCTCCTTTGTGAAATAGCTGCTGTTGACAGCGGTTGCCTGGAGCATGTCGAACAATGATTCGCCGACACCCAGGAACTTCTCTGCAGCGCCGCGGAAAGTGGAGTCGGAGATTGATGAAATATCGGGTCTAGAAGTAACGGTAAAAAGATTTGAAAGGCAGCCAACACTGAGTGTAACGCACGAGAACCCGCTAGACCGCCGCACGCCAGCTAACATTGTTGATACTAGAACGGCATCAAATGCGTAGTGAGCAAGCCTTCCGAGTGCCATGATGCTCTGTGGGTAGGGTGTTCAAAATATGAGATGTTGGTGTTGAATGTAAAGAGTAGACACGTACGTGACGGTCGCCCGAGTCGGAGATGGCAGATTGAACACGAAATTGGTCGGATTGCCGCACTGACGAACCCAAATATGGAAACTCGTGACTGGCTCAGTATTTGGTTACAAACACACTACGATGACTCTATTCGATAACAGTTTCGAGGTACTCGTCGACGGTGCAAGAGACTGCGCACGAAAGTTGAGCAAAATGGCAGCCTACGGATATCAAGGGCGCATAGCTTCTAATGTCTCCATCGACGTGACGCTGTTTCCGCGGATGACCTGGTAAATAGATGAGAAAATCGATCTCGAAAAAAAACGAAAAAGACAGCTATACAACAGTGCCAATTGGATGTTTTTGTGCAGGTGTGGTCTCTTCTATCGCATCGTCGATGACAAGATTTAGGAAAAGGTCGTATCCGCGGAGGGTCCCGCTAACTTTTCGACCACCCTGTAGGTGGACAAAGAGTTTTTTGTCCATGAACTACCAAAAGAGACACATTTAGCGGGAGGGGTAACATACGCATACCAAAGCTTTACCTTCTTGAGCTCGGGCTGAGAGGCTTTTGACATGGTGGTAGATAATGCCAAATAACAGCGTAGGCCAAGTGTTAACATGTTATGACCGCAATGCACGTGACGTGACATGAGGAGGGGAATACACCAAAATCGAGCTCAACGTCAGGGTCAGAGCAGCTCCGGTATTCCATATCCATAAAATGTTCATTAATCTTCGTGATAACATAGTTCGTATAACATTAAGATAAGTATCTATAAAGGGCGTGTAGAACAAGGAATTACGACTTGTTCTTGAAGATCTTTTGGATGGCCGCAGTAGAGTATGACTTGGGTCGCTCGAGGGCTAGGTTGAACAGTTAGCAATCAATAAGTTTGTGTTATGGGCTGACTTACGGGCACCAAGGGCACGGTCCCAGATAAGTTGGGCTGCAACACCAAAGGCGCGAGAGACACCGAACAGGACAGTGTAGAACTGCATCTGGGTGAGACCATAGTGGGTGAGGAGAACGCCAGAGTGAGCATCCACATTAGGCCAGGGGTTCTTGGCCTTACCCGCCTAGAAGAAAGAGGTCAGCTTAAACCTGCATAATGAAAAACAGAAATCACAAACTTCAAGAAGGATATCCGGAACAAGGTTGTAGATCTGGCCGACGAGCTTGAAGCCCTTATCCTCAGGTAGATGTTTGAGGGCGAATTCACGCTGGGCAGTGTAACGGGGGTCTGTCTTCCTTAAAACGGCGTGGCCATAGCCAGGAACAACCTGTCCACCTTTGAGAGTAGACCAGATGTACTCCTTGACAGCTTCATCTGAAGGCTCCTCACCAATCTTGGACTGCAGCTTGCGGAGCCATACAAGAACCTCCTGGTTAGCAAGGCCGTGGAGGGGTCCTGCAAGGCCATTGAGAGCAGCAGCGTAGGCGAGGAAAGGATCTGATAGGGCGGACCCAACGAGCTTGCCAGTGTGAGCGGAGACATTGCCACCTTCGTGGTCACTGTTTCGGGATTACGAACTTGAATACAGCGGGTAACAAGGGAGGCATACCTGTGGATGGTGATGTAGAGGCGGAGGAGTTCCACAAAAGCGGGGTTGTCGCCAAACCCAAGGAGATTAGCAAGGTTCCAAGAATAATCCTTACTCGTGTCAACAGCAGGAAGTTTTCCTCCACCGTAAACATTGCGGTAAATTCGACCGGCAATGTTGGGGAGCTTGGCAATGAGGTCCATAGCATCTTCAAAGGTTGGCCCCCAGTACTCCTTTTTGGATATACCCTCCTGGTATGCTTTGGCAAAGGCAGAGTCGTGGTTGAGCTGGTGAAGAAATCAATGAATGTCTCACCAGGTCGTCGGACATACTCACCGCGGTAACAGCTAAGCTAAACTGGCTCATGGGATGGAGTGTAGGCGGGCACCGGTCGAGGACCTCTTCTACAAATTCAGGGATGGAGGCGCGAGCTGCCCAATCCCTGGAGAGCTCCGTGACTTGCTCCTGTGTAGGGACTTCACCGGTAACCAAAAGCCAGAAGAGGGCCTCCGGAAGGGGTTCTTCACCGCCTGGAGCCCTAGGAAGCTCCTTTTGGATTTCGGGGATGGTCTTGCCTCGGAAACGGATACCTTCCTCTGGGAACCAAGAATTGCATTAAAACTAAAATAAGATACAATGGAATTGGTCAGATGACGTACCGGCATCCAGAACAGAACCATCCCAGATTAAGGCAGGAAGACCACGCATGCCACTGGAAGTTTGACGTCAGGGCCAAAGTCATTAACGGTAAAGGGAAAAAAGACTCGCCTGTATAGCTGGTCGACAACAACGGGACCAAAAGATTTTTTGCCGTGCTCGGCGCGGGTGGCTTTTACCTAGGCAAAAAAAAAAAAAAAAGGTAAGCTAAGCTAATAAAAGATACGAACAAGGAGGAGACTCACATTCTCAATTTCCGCCGGAATGAGCTCGGCGAGACGCTCCTTGAGGGTAACAGGACGCGCCGTCGAGGAGAAGCGCAGGCCAGCGGCGCGGAAGGCCGAGGGGCGGGACTAGAAAGAAGGGTCATTAGCGAAGCTAGAGCTGGTGAAAAGAACCCACGTTGTTGAGAACAGCACGGACGAAAGACATGAGTGGAGAAAGAAAAAGATAGGGTGTTTTTGCTGTTCCATCCCTTTTCAAGCCGGTGGGCAATCCCGGAAAACAAAGAGTCACGTGCAACATTACAACACAAATATGATCATCTCCGTCTGTTCTGAAATTAAAACATGGCCCTATTGCCACAGGTACGCGATTTTCCGTCAATGAAGGAACGGGTAGCTGATTGTGTAGAAAAAACATTACAGGCAGCGTGCACATGCGAATCCGTTCTCTGACCATTCGCTGGACTACCCAGCAGCACCTGAACTGATTGACTGGACATTGCACTATTCATCAGCCCCATCTGCGGACTGTGCACCCCAGTGGGCCGATATTGGGTGTGGATTCGGCGGGCTTCTCGTGGATCTTGCGCCACTTTATCCTGACGTCCGCATCCTTGGCCTCGAGATACGCGTACAGGTCACACAGTACGTCAGCGACCGCATTGCTGCACTCCGTGTTGCCCATACAACTGGAGAAGGATCAAACCCTGCAGCGCACTACAACAATATTTCTGTCATTCGGGCTAATGCCATGAAGTTTCTCCCCAACTTTTTTGAAAAGCATTCGCTGTCCACCCTCTTTTTCCTCTTCCCTGATCCCCATTTTAAATCTCGTAAACACAAGGCACGCATCATCTCCCAAACACTTCTCGCAGAATATGCCTATGTTCTCCGTCCCGGTGGCATTGTTTACACTATCACCGACGTTAAGGACCTCCATGAGTGGATGAAAACCCATCTCACAAATTTCCCTCTCTTCGAGCCTGTCGATGAAGAGACCCTTCGTGCTGAAGGCCACGGTCCCATCCTTGATGCTGTTTATAACGGCACTGAGGAAGGTAAAAAGGTCGAACGCAACAAAGGCGACAAATGGCTCGCTTGCTTCCGTCGCATCGAACACCCGTCCCGATGACATCTCAGTCCGTAACGAAAAATTTATAGATCAATCATATGTTCGTCTCCGTCCCTGTCTACACCAGTTTTCTGGCTCCCCATCGCATTGATCAATGTGCTAGTTCGTCCCATCACTGCATTCTTCATCTCCCTATGCAGTACCTTCCCTGCCTCTCCTGCAAGCCTGAAAATTTCCTCGAATCGGTCCACATGCAGGCGGGTTTCCATTGTCACCAAAGCCACCTTGCCTGTTTTTGGCATTACTGCCACTGTTACATGTGGCACATCGTTCTCCTCCAAGGTCGTAAGATCCAGTAGAGGTGACGTTGAATGTACCCCTCCTGTGACTGCACAAACAAAATCCAGCAGCGGGACTCCCGCATTTATCAGGGCTAATGTCGTTCCGTTGATGCACGCTTGTAATAGTCCCCCATCTTGTTGTAAGACCGTGATATAGACATCGATTTGCGAGCGAGGATATAGCGTAGTTTGGATGACGGGTTCAAACGTAGATTTAATGGTTGATCCTATCTCAAGTACTCGTCTATAACCTTGTGTTACCTCGGCCCCAGGTGAAACGAGGTTCATAACACTCACCTGTCGCCGCGTGATCGCTTGCGCCGTTCACCCGTGCTGAAGGCCGCCACATTTACCTCCACGTTGATATTGGCGCGGTCGTGTATTGTCTGCGACCGCATTTTCGCCTCCCGAGGCCCGAACACCGATACAAGAATCTGCGTGAGGCCATGATTGATAATTGCAGAGCCGTCCGCTTGGCCTTGCTGTGCGAGATTGATCGTTATGTCTCGCAATTCAAATTGACGCCTGCCGTCCGAGCGATAGCCACCATCGTTCAGCACTTCCACGCGCGAACCCTGTTCAAACCGGACCCTGAACCATGAGGAAGAATGTTCAAAAACATAAGAGGCGGAAACAAACCATGATGGGATTTAGCTGAAAGGGCTGATTTGGGTTTTTGATCCCAAATCTGCTCCAGGGCTATTTATACTTCAGTCCTTCGTCGCCCCATCTTTATCACCTCCATGGCTGCCACAGTCGAAAGTTCCATTTTTCCCGCATCGATCCTCGATACGGACTTGTACAAAGTGCGCTTGTGTTCTCGGTCAAAGTATACGTCCTCACCTTGGCGTTTTAGTTAACGATGCAGCAAGCGGTATTGCGCCACTTTCCAGGTGTCCAAGGAACATACCGGTTCACTAATCGCAACAAAAACACGGTGTTCTCGCGTCAATGCGCCGAGAAATTCCGCGCATCCTTGGCTTGTCAGTGTACTGGTATTGATATATGCGCCTTGGTCTTCATGACTCGCCCCTCCAGCCTTTGGGCGCCTGGCCCTCACTTCCGAGCAGCGAAAGTGGCTGGAGTCAACTTGCCCCTATTTTACTAAGGACTATCTTGATTACTTGTCAGCTTTCCGTTTCAACCCCGAGCAAGTCAAAGTGACTTTTGTCCCAACTTCGGAGGACGGGCTCACAGGTCAAATCGAGATGGAAGCCACTGGTCCCTGGGCGGAAACAATACTATGGGAGGTTCCTCTCATGGCAATCCTTAGCGAAACCTATTTCCGAACCAGCGATACGGATTGGAGTTACGATGGTCAACAAGGTGCCACTCATGGACCTCCGTCGAATTTTTCAATGACGAGCCTGAGTTTCTTTTTAGATCTCGCATTCGACAAAGGCAGGGCATTGCTTGAGGCTGGTTGCCTCTTTAGTGAATTCGGCACTCGGCGAAGGAGGTCTTTCCACACCCAGGATCTCGTTATCCAAGGGCTTATTCGCGCCTCAAAGGAGAAAAGTGACACGAGTGGCCGCTTTAATGGAACCAGTAATGTGAGTTCTGGTGGCTTTTGCTGGCGTCACCTCAAGCAGATTCCTAGGTTCACCTCGCATACAAGTACAACCTTGCCCCAATAGGCACTATAGCTCAGTGAGTTTCGATTTCACGCATCGCCTGTGCGTTGAGCTGACGGCCATCGGTTAGTGAATGGTTCATGGGTGTACGTATCCTGTGCTCCTTTATTGTCGTTTGTTGAACCGCCAATAGATCGGAGCGTTGCGAGGATATGAACATGTTAACGACACTGCGCTTAAACTCTGGGAGGAGGCCTATCCAAATGCCCCTGCCCTCCTCATTGCCCTCACAGATACCTTTTCCACCAAAGCCTTCTTCAAAGTGAGGTTTCTTCCCATTTGAAAATAAGTGTTTTCTTAGAATATCCCGTAGGAATTAGAGCGGAATCCGGAACGCGCAAGAAAATGGACCGGGCTTCGTCAGGATTCTGGCGACCCGATGGTATTTGCGCCCCGTGTCAAGCAGATGTATGAGACGCTCAGAATAGATTATCATGAAAAAGTCTTGGTGTATTCCGACGCTTTAAACGTCAAGAAGGCTTTGAAGATCAACCAACAGTGTCGTGAATTCGGGTTTGAGAAAGGTAATGCCATGCTCGCTGCTATCTCTTCTCGTTTCTGACACATTTCCACAGTGTCCTTTGGAATTGGGACATTCTTCACCAATGACTTCCGCAAGCTTTCAAGTGGACTGACGGAGGAGAGCAAGGCACTCAATATGGTCATCAAAATTTCCTCTGTGAACGGTGCGCCCTGCGTCAAGATCAGCGATGACTTGGACAAGGTAAAATCTCCTCTTTTTTGGAAATAAAAATCCTGACATACATATCTGTACCTAGAACACTGGAGATAAAGAGGTGGTGGCACATGTTAAACAAGTATTTGGTCTGGTAGAGCATTGAGGATAGGTTGTGGTTTATCAAGGCTGGGTTACTGTAAATCAACTGTAATAGATTAACTGGTGCGCAAGTCACATGATGTCCACTGGAATATACGAGGGGGGTCATTGAAAGTTTGAACTTGGAACTTTTGCTTAGCCATGGCGGACGCACGGGCACTCCTCCGTGCCAAGCGACAAGAAGCTCGTATCTCACATCCCCTCGCTTCATACAATGCTGCTGGACAACTCAGGTGCATTATTTGTGGAACCCTCGTCAAGTTTGCATCGGCATGGGAAGGTCATCTTGGTAGTAAGGCGCATAGGATGAATGTTGCCCGGGTCAAAGAAGAAGAGAAATTGCAAGAAGAAACGCGAGCGAGAGAGGAAGCGGAGGAGGAGGAACGAGAGCGGAAAGCTGCTACTGAGGCGCAAGTATCGGGTAATAAACGCAAGGCGGCTGATGAAGATGATGAGGATTCAGACGCGACTTCCGCTACATCCAAAAAGCAAAAGAAGATGGACGCCAAGTCAGAGTTTCCTGCTGATTTCTTTTCGGATCCTTCACGTGTGCCAGTACTTGCCGGTGAATCAAGTGACGAGGATGAAGAAATGCAGGAGCCTACTGCACCTGCCCAGCCTCGCACAGCGATAGATATGGAATATGAAAGATTTCAGAAGGAACTTTTGAAAGCACCGGACTTTCACGAGACATATGAACGGGCCACAGTGGTAGCCGAACCTGAACTCGTACTGGAGGTACCTGCGGGGTTCCCTGCGGATGGAGGAAATGCGGAGACGGCAGTGGAAGAGCAGGCCAAGCTGACAGAAGAGGGGAAGCAGCAGCAGAAGGAGATTGAAGAGAAGGAGCTCATTATGGATCGGCTAGTAGAGGAAGAACGAGCTCAGGAAGAGGCGGACATGAGGGTTCAAATGATGAAAAATCGATTGGAAGCATTCAAAAAACAAAGAGAAGCAGCACGAGTAGCGAGGAGAACGGGATCATGGTATGTGGTTTTCAAGGCATGAGCAACTACTCGAGGATAATGATACATCAAAATATGTCTATATTAGATGCTATGGCTCGACTAATCTAGCTTGATTCTTCTCCTCTTGTTCATCTGATAGACCTAACCACTTCAGCCAATCCATTTCTCGCTTATGGAACATCATGAGACCCAACACGACGGGAAGATACCACAAGCTGTGGTGAAAGACGACCCTGGCGTTTCTTTCACCACCATACCGCCGCCATTTCCATGCGGCCCCGAGGCATATGAGGTTAGGAGGAAGGGCAGTGAGGGTAAAGGCCCAGGTGGTAAGGCCGGAGAGAGGGACGAGGATAGAGCAGGTCGGAATAAGAAGGGCAGCGTGTCGAAGGGATACGAGAGCGTTTTTGGTGGAATCCAGAACGGATAGCATCTGATATCCAGCTTGTGCGTATGAGCCGCGCACAATATAAGAAAGTGAATTGAAATGAGGGAATTGCCAGCTAAAAAGCAAGGTGGCAAGCGCGAAAGGAGCAAGAGGGTTGTCAATCATGGCAGTGTCAAGGGTAAGCAGGCCTGAGGAGAGGAAGTCTGGGGGAAAGAGGTGGACGGGATAGTCTGCACTGGGCCAGAGCTTGCCTCCGCAGGCTGTCCAGCCCATGAGGGGTGGAACTGCACCCACGACGGCACCGACCCAAGTGTTCCATATTGAACGGCGTTTCATCCATGTATAGGCACCAGCATAGAGTGCGATGTTGGCTGCGCCAAGAAGGGCAGTTGTGGGATTGACTATTGTCCAGAGCAGAGCCGGCCCAGCAATGGCAGTGGCGGCTGCAAATGTAGCTGTGTGAGTGGGTGAGATAGCTCTGCGGCAGAGAGGACGGTTCCGAGTTCTTGCCATCTGGGCGTCAAACGGAACTTCCTGTATCTGGTTTAGAGTGTTGGCTGAGGCAGAGCAGAGGGCAGTGCCAACTGCAGTAGAAAGGAGAATGGGGACGGTGGTTGGTAGAGGGGACAATGCGACGCCAGACATTGCGGTGAGAACATTGAGGACGGTGAGGCGTGATTTAGAGAGCTCAAGGTAGACGTTGACGAGGCGATGAGGAGAAAACGCGTCGACCTTTTTGTAGGCAGCAGGTGGAAGAGGTGTTTGTGTGTGATTGAGAATATTTCTGTCCAGCCATTGTGCGTTGTGGAAGAAGAAAGACGAAAAGACGGCGGAGGACGTCGTCCGCGACCCAGCCACTCTCCCAATCGCTAGCAGCATGTAAAGTAAGTACTAAAATATTCCGGAGTTAAGTTATTTATTCAAAGTAAATATTTACAAACGGTGGTCACACACATTCCCACGGGTGAGTCACACACTCACACACAGCCCTGAGCCAGTGACTTGAGTGTGTGCCAGCCAGAATTGCTTTCATACAGTTGGCACAAGTTTCCCAGTCCGCGCATCTTTCGCAATGCCCGGCACTCATCTCCTTCCCCCAAATCTCCTCAAGCTCTTCGCTCCCCGTCCACCGCTACCTTACAAACGGCCAGTTGACAGGGACATTGACCGCATCCGCGCAAAACACGTAGCTGGTGTCGGCCAAATTCTTGCCAGGCTACAGGAAGAAACAACGAATAACCTCTTCAATGCCGCAAACACAGGATCAACAGAAAACATGGAGGAGGGCGAGGAACCCGTATTCACACATGCAGAGGAGGTCAAGCGCCAGATTCGTAGGGAACAACGCAAAGCAAAAAAAGAGGATGATTTTAAAAAGGCAAAAGATAATTGTTCGTTCTCTTCCTTTCCTTCTCTCCCTCCCCCCTCAGCCACTGACCGCTGATTCAACCCATCCCCTCCTACAGACAAACCTGCAGATGACACAGAGGCTGTTGGCGACCCATATAAAACTCTATTTATTTCCAGACTCGTGCGTCCCCATTCCGTTACCCTCATCATCATCATACTCCTTCTCATCCTCAGTTTTCTTCCACAGCACAAAAGTGCCACAGAAACAGATCTTCGCCGCGAGTTTGAAGGCTATGGTACCATTGAACGCGTCAGGATAGTTCGCGACAAAAAGAATCGGAGTAGAGGCTACGCCTTCGTTGTCTATGAGCGTGAACGCGATATGAAGGGTAACGCATTGGGCTCTCTTCTCCACTCACCAACTAACATTCGTTCTTTTTCTAGCGGCATACAAAGAATCCGACGGGTTACATATCATGGGCAAACGAATTCTCGTTGATGTCGAACGAGGTCGCACCGTGAGAGGTTGGAAACCAAGAAGACTTGGTGGTGGTCTCGGCGGTCGTCCCAAAAAAGTTGAACCAGTTGCCCCCCCTCCTCGTCCTAGCGGCGGCGGTTTCCGTGGCGGCTTTGGAGGCCGCGGCGGTGGCTTCGGCGATAGGGGTGGTTTCCGAGGTCGTGGTGGTGGCTTTGGTGGTGGTCGCGGTGGAGGTTTTGGTGGAGGCGACCGTGGCTATGGTGACCGCGGAGGCGGAGGTTTTGGTGACGATCGTGGCGGCGGAGGTATGAGAGGTGGCTACGGTAGAGGAGGTGGCGGTGGTGGTGGCGATTTCAGAGGAGGGGGATTCCGAGGACGCGACGACTTTGGAGGCGGAGGTGGCGGTAGTTTCAGGTACGTTTCTTTCTCCCTTTTCTGTCTCTTATTTTGTACTCAAAACTTCTAGGGGCGGGCGCGGCGGTGGAATTGGATATCATGGCGGGGGTTTCAACGACAATCCTAATGGATATGGACCTCCCAATGGTCCAGGAGGTATGCCTGGAGGACCTGGAGGCGGTGGCGGTTACGGAGGTGGTGGATATCGTTCAGACCTCAAGCGGGAAGGTCCAGGAGGGTTTGATGATAGAGATCATAAACGACCCAGGTATTAGCACGTCGCTCCAGCGACAGAGGTATCCCTTTCCTCTCTCCGCTCCCAGGCTTTTACAGAACATCCAGTGGTTTCTCTCTTCCCGCTTTCCGCGGATGTTTGGTTGTGTGCAAGTAATTCTGGTATTTTTCTTTCTATTTCGTGTTGATTCTTTGCTCTTGTTATGTGCGTAAGTATATCCTACACTCAAGGGGGTCACCCACTGTATCAAGGTCTCCAGCGGAGTGAGTATCTGAAATCACGAGTGCTCAGACGGGCCAGTTTACGTCAGGCAAATGGGGCAGAATGTCCTCGAGGTCGAACTATTTATTTTACTTTTTTCATTTCGACCTCACTTGTACCCAGGAATCAATTTTTGCCTACAAGCCCAGGTGCATGTGTTGCAAATGCATCATACCAACAGCAGCCTGTTTTGCCCAGGACATCACATTATTTGTAGTACCAGCTTCGGTGTGGCAGATCATTGTTCTTAATCTTTTGCTTGTTGCCATTTTTCCAGGTTTCCAAGAAACCAGATCTTATCGCTGTTTGTAGTCAACTGTCGGCGCCAGATTATTGTACTTGTTTTATTTTTTTCGTTGCATGTCCACGTGGAAAAAGTTAGAAACTACGCATTCCCTGTGTGCCGTGTTCCTGTTCCGCGTATCTTTCCCACAGAGATAGCATTGCCCTGGTCCAAAATAGTACTGTACTTTAAAGTTTTCCCTGTGCACAACCTGCTTAGTTCCTGCAGCGGTTCCGCACCCCTGGACCAGGAAAGCCGATGCTCGCAGAAAGGTCACAAGTATTCCGAAGGTCTTATGATGTCGAAGTGCCCAGTTCACCCTTTCTTAAGTACCAATTTTTGATAGTTCGGGTGGCCAACTATTTGATTTACATCTGAAGAACCAAGCCTTGCCCCAAATTCGCATCAGAACTCTGTCTGAATCGAAGTGGTCCTCGGATATGGTTAACAAGACCTTGCCCAACCTCTGGTCACCAAACTCACAAATGGGTGGGGTTTTGTGTTGATATTCGTCAAACTGCGTTCCTAGATTCGATCATCACTTCGGCCTGTTTATCCAGTTGGTGCAAAGGGTGACACTCTTTTGGACGCAGTCCATCCTTTTCGGCGTCCCAGTTCCTCTCCGAATAAGTGCCTGGCAAGGTGCATTCCATCTCCGCTTCCCGGTTTGTGACTGCCTCTCTCTCTCTTCTTCTTCCTCTTCTTCCTCTATCCTTCTCTTCCAAGTTTGGCCGCTGGTCCCATGCGTGAGTTTCTGTACCCCCGTTTTCTAAGTATCAACTAGGGTAATCTCCACCGCTCCGTCAATGTAATCCCAAACACAATAGATTGTCCATATCCTACACCTTTAGCGGCTTCGCTCGAAATACCTTCGCCTATCACCAGCTCAACGTCTTCAGGGAATAGTGGGGTATCAGGATGTCCTGGGCAAGATGCGCCAAAGAAAAAACGGTCCCGCGTCACGAAAGAGCAGCTTGCCCACCTGGAACGCCTTTTCGCAACGGATTGCAGCCCAACAACAACCCGAAGGCGGGAGATAAGTCTGCAGATTGGAATGCCGGAGAGACAGATTCAGATTTGGTTTCAGAATCGGTACACCAGCTCCTTTTTCTGCTTCCAAATTGGTGTTGAATCACGTTCTTCCAGCCGCGCCAAAGCCAAGAGCGCCGTCGACAGGAACAAGACCCGGTGGATCGTCTCTCCTCTCGTGCGCCCGCCAGAACTCAGCCAAGCTGTCCAGGCGGAATTCGCTGCACTGATACAAGAAGATGACCGTAAGTATCAAAATCAATATCGGGGATTATGCTTTTGCTCAATGACTCGCAGCAATAATTTTCGTCATTCCATGTACATATCTGACTATCGGCGGTTGGAATCGGGTCGGTGACAGCAACTGGGACCTTCTAGCATGGATCTGTGAGACGAAGAGGTGTCTGACGTGGTTCGTTCAATCCAAGGAGCACAGCTTCAAAATGCAGGTACCCCTCGATTGTGTTGTGGAATTGGATTTCAAGAATGTGAATCCTGGTCGCGGCATCCTCGCCCTTAGTATTTCGCAATGCCCCAGGTTTTTTTCGAGAAGAGACATCCCGTTGCCAGGTGGCGCTCTTCCATCCTATTGGAAAGCATGCGGCGATTGGACAGAAAATAGAGAAGCCAGTCTCAGTCTGTGGCATGCCCTCGAAGGACCTGCGCTACCATTGGCGTACATTATCGGGTACATCAAGGACCGTATAACCCCAATAACCAAACCCGTCGATCGACAGCCTCCGTCGCGTCCCATGACCCAATACCCCCCATCTTCGACTACTGGTATTGGCCCTGCCTCGAGCAGCCTCAGTCCGTCACTTATCCCGCAGGGGCCATTATATTCCAGTGCCCAGACACCCAGCCCCGACTGTCACCTTTCCCCTCTTTTTCCCGGTCTTGCCGAGCTTTTCCCGGCACCGAAATATTCTCAGTGAAGCTCACCTGTCACACTTCTCTTTAATTGTCCGCCTAGCCCCCCTTCAGTCAAGATTTGCCGTGACCGACGAAATAATATTGATTGCATTATACTTAATTCCAGACATCTTCTATAGCTCACTCGCTGTAACATCCCTCGAATAATGAAAAAACGATAGTTGGGGACTAGAATATATCGGCAGCTACCCGCTCCTTGTTCAATTTCGTGATGTATGTTTTGCTCACGACGTTGACTAGAATGAAAAACGCTTTCAAGAGGACAAAACTGAACGAAGATGGCAGGGCTCACACGCATCCATGTACCTGTCGAGACACCGACTCAGACATATCTTTGATCCTATGTCAGCCTGGACCGACTGTGAAGGGAGAAGGATGAGCGCTACCTGTTCTGCGTTCGAAAGCGAGGACCCAGGTTTTGGAACGCATCTGGCAAAACATTTTTCGTTTGTTTTCTGAAAATGAATGAAATTTGAACGCTTTGAGGTACCTCTTCGACACAGAAAATGCCACTTACATTAATAAGTTCTTGGGCTTGAACCAAGGCGAGCTCCGTCTTAATTTGGTTCATAATCTGCTTCTTGCGAGAAGCCATGTCTAAACGAAAAGCGTTATTTCGATGCTGAATGTCAAAGAGTTACCCCCACGCACCTGTTCCTGGGACTGAACTGGGTTTGAGAAAGTCTGCCATGGTTGCAGAAACGACGCGCCGTAAAGACACGAAAACACGGGTTCAGTGCTCAGGTCTGGGGATGGCCACATATGGCAACTGCCGAAAAAGTATTCCAGGCAGGAATATTTCACTGATATTCCTCAGCACTCTTCTCCCAACGTTGAATAATGGGTGCCCGGGAATCGAGAGCCGCTCACGACGGCACTGACGATGGAGACAATCTCGTTGACTACTATCAACTCCTGGAGGTGGAAGAAACTGCGACACAGGACGAGATCAGGGCAAGTCCTCCAATCTTCTCGCCCCGTACTCCCCGTTTTGATTCGTTACCCTTTCAGCGCTCGTTCCGCAGACTCGCTCTTATACACCACCCAGACAAGAATCAGGGAGACGTGGAAAAGGCCACCAAGCGATTCGCGGCCATTCAGCAGGCATACGAGGTCTGTCCTTCGGAACATGATCGGCCCAGTAACTGAGTCATTCTACCGCTTAGGTTCTCAGCGACGAACAAGTGAGCTACCCGACTGTTTATTTTACAGGGGAAACATCTAACATGATCACAAGTAGGAACGGGCTTGGTATGATTCTCATAAAGCCTCACTCGCTCCCGAAGCGGATGCCGAAACCGTCTTTGAGGATGTCAAGCGAGGGGTACCTCCCTCTCGCACACGAGATCGCGGTCTTACGGAGAAACACTTGGAGCGATTCTTTGACCCGACCATATGGCAGGACTTTGGGGACGGACCTGAGGTGGGTGTCTTAGTTCGTCACCTCGACGTCTTCTCAACTTTGTTCAGAGTTTCTTCACGATATATCGGAATCTATTCTCTCGGGTACAATCTGAGGAAGCCCTCGTGAATGGACTGGCAGACTACCCATCTTTTGGGTATTCCGCTTGGCCATGGTCATCAGTGAACAAGGAAAAAGATGATGAATCCGCGAAACACTTCTATTCCTTCTGGATGAATTTTAGTACACGGAGGGACTTCGCTTGGTCTGATAAGTGGAATCTCTCCGAAGCTCCAGATCGTCGTGTGCGTAGGTAGGTTTTGTCATGAGGATTGTTTGATCTGCTCTCGAACGGTGTTAGGTTGATGGAAAAAGACAACAAGAAAAGCCGGGAGGATTATCGGAAGAGCTACAATGAGACCATTAGGGTGAGTAGTTAGTCAAATTTCCATCCACCTCTGTCACAGGACTGACGTCTCTTCAAGGCTCTTGTTAAATTCATCCGTAAACGAGATCCCAGGTACAAAGCCTATCTGGCTCAACAAGCTGGAGCAGGCCAAGTCGGAACAACGAGTGGCTTCAAACGAGACAATACGGCAGCCCTTCGACGAGCCCAAGCTTCCGAAAGCTACGTCGAACAAGACTGGCAAAAAGTTGACAACAAAACTTCTCACGTCGATCTCGAATGGTCAATCGCGGAGGGCGCGGACGAGGAGGAATGGGAATGCGTTGCGTGCAATAAGACGTTCAAGAGTGAAGCCGCCTGGGATAGTCATGAACGGAGCAAGAAACATCTGAAAGAGGTTGAGCGATTGCAAAGGCAAATGCGAGCGGAAGGTGAGGTTTGGGGTTTGGAAGATGAGAATGCCGGTGTGGGAGAAAAGGGGACCAGGCAAGCAGTGCAAAGGAAGGATGTCATGCTAGGCAAGGGAACCACAACTGGAATATTTGACATGCCCGAATCCCCCCAATCGCACACTCCATTTTCTGACTCGGAGGCGAACACCCCAGAGGGTACTAATGCAACCCCGACCCAGAATGGATCACTCGAAACAAAGAGCAAAAAGCGCAAGAATGGCTCTGATTATGGCAAAGTCACTTCAGTGCCCCTTTCAAAAACAGAACGCAGGGCTCTGCAGCGAAATCACCAAGCTGGACTACAAGAAGCTGGCCTTGAGCACAATGGTGATAGCCAAGAGGAAAGGGAGCACCTCTCGATGCCCCAGATGCCAGGTGTTTCTAAGCGAGATAAACGACGGGCGAAACAAGTGAAGAAGGCTGAGCCTGTGACACATCAAGAGGCATGTATTTCTGGTTATCTGCATTGAAGACTTGTTGAATAAAGGGATACCTAGATCCATTGCAATGTCTGTAATGAGAGTTTCTCAAGTAAGACCAAACTCTTTTCTCATATCAGGGAAACTGGGCATGCCCTTGCAGCACCTGTAACAGATGGGGAGAAAGTTCAGCAGAAGGAGAATAGAAAGTAATCACATTGCTAGGTATTCTTGTCATATACTATACCCTCTGGCTTGTACAAAGTTTATATAAGCCTGGTGCTTCACATTGCAGACAGGGGCTCCTATTTTAAGAACTGAACCATTTACTGGTAATTTAGGAAGTAGAAATTCAATTATTAACCTTGAGGGAATCCCTATAGGTTCATATACAGTTGTGAATGGGCAAAACTAATAAACTTAATATTTCATATGATTGGCTCACTAGTGTAAGAATACAATAAGTAACTACAAAAATAGTCAGAATGTGACTTGTTATGGATCTTTATTATTTATGACATTATTTGTCCTACATCTGTTACTAGGCCAGATTCCGTGCCTTTGGCATGGGCGGTACTTTAGTCCCTTTAGTTATTTTAATCTTTAGAGTTATTCAAGTCACAGTTTAAGTTCATTAATTTTTCTCTTAGGATTACATCCATTTTCAGAGTACATATTGTACATAAAACATGAGAAGTTAATTACATACAGAATTGGTTACAACATCCAAATTATACTTTGTCATTGTATTTTTAATTATTATTTTTCTTTATCTTTGTATTTTACTCTAAACATCCATGTAATACTAACACAAAATTTAATTCACTTACACTATAACTTGAATAACTTTAAAAATAAGAGTAACTGAGAACACAAAAGTACTGTCCATACTGAAGTACCACCTGTGCCAATATAATTACCTTATCAGCCTTGTTATCAGTTATTATCTTACTATCAGTGTATCTTTATTTTGCGTACCTTGTTATCAGCCTATATTGATGTATAGAGTTACTTTATCAGCTAGTGTTAGCCAACTTGATTTCATTATCAGTTTATCATCAGTTGCTATCTTACTGTCAGTAAATCCTTATCTGCTATCAGCCTATGTTAGTCTACTCAGTTTTATAATTAGCCTATGTTATATTATCCTTATCTGCTATCTGTTAAGCATGGATCACATGGGTGATGTTATGAGTTTCCACTGATCATAACAAGTTCCGTGCTATTCTACATTCCTAACCATCCGTGTACCTGTTTCAAGTATTCTAGTCCAGCGTTCTCCGAAGATATGACTCGTACTAACTACCACGCCTTAACCGGACGTTTCATGTAGTTACTCCATCCGTTCAACCGGATAAGCTCTAGATGTATTTAAGCATACATACACCCTGTTGTATTCGGTACGCTTAACCACCTTCTGTTCTCTTTCCCTTACTCGCCCTCAAGACTTAGCCAGAGCTGCAACCTGAGGTCTAAACCGACTAAGGTCGTAACATTTGGTTAAGCGTCATCACCTCACCTTGCAGGAAACAGAGTTGAAAAAGACTCGAACCACGACGAACCCAGGAGCCATTATATGAGCTCGAACCCCGACGAATACAGAGAACCGCAGCTTGAAGTTACAGACGACGAACTTGAAACAGACAGCGAAACCGAGTCATCAGACGAAGAAGCAGGGAACCCTGAAGTACCTGCACCAGAAACGGTTGTAACAAGCAACGAACCCGGAGAAACCACACAAGGAGCAAACCCAACAGGAGTAGAAGCAGTTATATCAGAACTCTTCGACGAACTCGACATAGCGGAAGAACAACTAGGACAACAGGAGAATCAAGACACCGAAACAGAATCAGAATCAGGAGACTCAGTAATGACGGACAATACTGCACCTACCACAGCCCCTAGCACAAAAGGGCTTGTGCCCGACCCAGGGTTCTTTGATGGAACACGAACCAAATTCGACGACTGGTGGAGAGCCATGACACTCTTCATGAAATTCAACAAAGTCAGCATGGCGGATGATAAAGCTATAGCAGTCTTAGCCAGACTAAGGGGAGGAACAGCAGGAGCATACGCAGCAATGAAAGCACCACAAATCCTGGAAGGAGAAGACTCTGTAGACTGGAAGGTCTTTGCAGAAGAATTCAAACGAACCTTCTCAGATGATGCCATGAACGCGAAGGCGGAATGGCAAATCGAAAAATTCAAACAAGGAAATAGAAACACGGCCGACTACCTCATCGAATTTGAGGTACTGAAAAACAAGGCAAAAACTGACAACCGACACGCCATGTTCCTATTGCGAAAAAATGCCCGACAAGATATCATCCACACTATCACAGGCTATCCTCCAGCCGCGCGACCCGATATGTACCCAGAATGGAAGGAGGCCATACTAGCCGTCGGACAAGGATACAAAGCATCCGAATACCGAGGAGATAAGAAAACCAACTCAGGAACTACTTATGGAGGAATGGGAGAACCCATGGAGATAGGAAGCAGGCGACATGTGTTCAACGCAAAAGGGGAACCCAAATGCTACAACTGCGGAATATTCGGACACATGTCCAAAGACTGCAAGAAACCCAAAGGGTTAACATGCTACAACTGCGGCAAAATCGGACACATAGCCAAAACATGCACCGCACCGAAGAAAGTACAGATCCGAGCAATAGATGAAGTGGAACCAAAAGCGAACCAGGATTTTTCCGGAGACTCCGAGTAGGCGCTACCTCGAGAGTCAAGAAACTTGTATCTAGGATATCAGAAGAATATTACACGATTCCTCAGAAACGAAAGCGCGAATTAAACCTAAAAGGAAAAATCCAAACCCCGACGAAAAGAATCACAGTAAACACTATAGTCGACTCGGGATGCACCACCAGCAGCATCAGCAAAAGACTGGTAGATGAAGAAAAGATCCCCACAGAAAAATTGGGACAAGAGATCACGGTACTTAATGCGGACGGCACGACAAACCAAGGAGGAAAGGTCACAGAAAAAGCAACTATACAAATGGAAATTGAAGGGCACAAAGAAACAATCGAAGCATTGGTCGTACAACTCCAAGACAGGGCAGAAATATTCCTAGGTCACGACTGGCTCATCAAACACAACCCGGAAGTAAACTGGCGAACAGGAGAAATAAAATTCAACCGATGCCCAAGGGACTGTAAAGTCCCACACCAAAACATCCAGATAACAGACAAAATCCGAAACATGACCGCCACCGAGGATATATGGGAAGAAGAAGAAGAACCCGACCCCACCGAACCATCAGATCTGCCGGACTATGTACGACCATTCACACATTTATTCAACAAAACTACGTTCGACAAGCTACCTGAACGAACAGAATGGGACCACGAGATAATCTTAACAGAAGACGCGCCCAGGGAAATCAATGCAGGAACCTACAACATGACGATCAAAGAACAAGACGAACTCAAGACATTTGTCAAAGAAAACCTCGAGTCAGGACGAATACGGCCATCGAAATCACCATATGCTGCACCCACCTTTTTCATCCCAAAAAAGGATGGCTCAAAACGACTCATTCAAGATTACCGACGATTGAATAACGTAGTCATCAAGGATAAAACACCGCTGCCTCGAATTGGAGAAGTCATCGACAAATTAGGAAAAGCCAAATATTTCAACAAACTGGACATCATTTGGGGCTATAATAACGTCCGAATCAAAGAAGGAGACGAGTGGAAAGCAGCCTTCCTAACCAACGAAGGGCTATTCGAACCTACAGTAATGTTTTTCGGTCTCAGCAATTCACCTGGGACATTCTCAAGAATGATGGCGAGCATCTTCCGAGACTTGCTACGAGACGGAGACATAGTAAACTATATGGACGACTTCGCAATTCCGGGAGATACCAAAGAGCAACTACAAGAACGAACCATCCGATTCTTAGAAAGAGCAGCCGAACATAACCTGTGCTTCAAACAATCCAAATGCATCTTCGACGCCAAAGAAATCCCAATGCTAGGAGTAACAGTAGGACACGGACGCATTGAAATGGAGGCCGAAAAGGTAAAATCAGTACGAGAATGGCCCCAACCGCACAACAAGAAGGGAATAGAAAGATTCCTTGGTTTTGCCAACTACTACTGCCGATTTATAAAAAACTTCAGCAAGATAGCGGCCCCATTGAACAGGCTGAAAGGATCAGAGGAGTGGGAATGGAGAGAGGAACAACAATCAGCATTCGACGAACTAAAGCGACGAATCACTGAGGAGCCCACCTTAACACTACCCCAAAGGAAAGGTCAATTCCGGGTAGAAGTCGACGCATCAGACTACGCACTGGGGGGAGTACTCTCACAAGAACAAAATTCCAAATGGCACCCAATCGCATTCATGTCCCGCACATTATCGCCAGCAGAACGGAATTATGAAATCTACGACAAAGAACTATTGGCCATCATGCATGCACTAAAGGAATGGCGACACTACCTACTGGATGCAGAAGAAAAATTCGAAATCTGGACCGACCACGAAAATCTGAAGTACTACAGAGAACCCCAGAAACTAAACGGCAGACAAGCTAGATGGTACCTACGGTTACAGGATTATGACTTTACACTGCGCCACGTACCAGGAAAAACAAACACAAAAGCGGACCTCCTCTCCAGAATCTACCAAGAACCAGGACAGGAAGAGGAGAAACTAGTCACCATGATTCGAGACACTTGGCTGACAAACAGAAAAAACGACGAACCACCGGAGGGAACCATCCTACTCCGCGCCGAACTATTTATGGAACCCACCCTCAAAGAACGAATCAAGGCGAGCAAGGGACGAGAAACGGCCATCATCCGAAAAATACGCGGCCAGGATCCTGACATCACCGAACACGACGGAATAATCTACAAAAACGCCAGCATGTATGTACCACCCGAACCGGCACTCAGAGAAGAGGTACTACACCAGTATCACGACGCCCCTGATGCAGGACACCCGGGACAACACCGAATGATCGACCTGGTAACCAGAGATTACTGGTGGCCGACAATCCGAACGGACGTCCAAAAGTACATTAGAGGATGCCAAAATTGCCAACGAAATAAGCCACGCAGGACACCTCTAAAGACACCTCTGCACCCGCTTCCCATCCCCAACGGTCCATGGGAAGAAGTGAGCATCGACCTCATTGGGCCACTACCCGAATCAGAAGGAAAGGACGCTATCCTAGTCATCGTCGACCGGTTCTCAAAAATGATACGACTCATAGCGACAAGGACGGATGTTTCCTCAAAAGAACTAGCACAACACTATCGAGATGAAATATGGAAGCTACACGGAATACCGAGGAAAGTCCTTAGTGACCGAGGACCACAGTTTGCATCCGAATTCACCGGCGAACTGTTCAAAGGACTAGGGATAGAACGAAACCTATCAACGGCCTATCACCCACAGACTGACGGACAGACAGAAAGGATTAACAGAGAAGTCAAAACATACCTGAGGATATACTGCAACTACGACCAAAACGACTGGACGAAATGGCTACCCATGGCCGAATTCCAATACAACGACAAGAAGCACACCGGAACTCAGATGACACCGTTCTACCTGAACTATGGAAGACACCCCTGGAAAGGAAAGGAAAACGGAACAACGAACAACCCTAGCAGCACGGAGTTCCTAAAACAACTCCAGAATGCAAGAGACAACGCCACTTCCGCACTACGATCATACCAAGAAAAGATGAAACGGACACATGATAACAGCAAGATGAACACGAGAACATATCAGATCAACGATGAGGTATGGCTGGAGAACACCAACATCCATACCAATCAGTCATCAAAGAAGCTAGGCCAAAAACGGTATGGACCTTTCCGAATTAAGGAAAGAATAGGAGAAGCGGCATATCGGCTGGCGATACCAGAAGGATGGGCCATCCATGATGTGTTTAACGAACAGCTGCTAACACCGGCACAAAAAACATCATTCCACATCCAGAAAGAAGCACCAGCGCCCGAACCAATGATCATCAACAACGAAGAAGAATACGAAGTAGAAGAAGTCCGAGGAAAACGATGAAAAGGAAGGGGATATCAATTCCTTATACACTGGAAAGGATACAGCAACGAAGAAGATACGTGGACAGCGGAGTCAAACTTGCAAAACGCCCAAGATGCGATAGCAGAGTACCACAAAAGGCATCCGGAGGATACCTATAAAAAGGGGGGCAAGAAATCCAAAAAAACATCAGTCAAGCCAAACCCCAGACAAAGATACTAGACAAACATGTCCTCCCAAGCCAACCGCATCTCTATCAACTCCCTCGTCCACCCCAACCCGACCACAATTTCCTCAGTCCCTCTCCCAAAGCCAGGCAATAGTCAAGCACCTGCACCCCAAGGCACCCGCTACAACCTCGCAACCACCCCGTCCCCAGCACAAGGACTCCTTGAGGCCCTCCTCAAAGATGTCAACAAAGCCACAAACGATGAAGTAGAAACAATCACGGCCCAAAACAAACGACTCGCAGTAAACCGCCACATCACCCTCGCCACCGCTTGCATCACTTTCGCAGACATGTACGCCGGATTCGCCAACGCATCATCCTCCACTAGCCAGCACATTCCCGCCATCTTCCGTGCATTAGAATTATCCACCCTCACACCTAGCGAACAGAATCGAGTTCACAGCCTTCAGAGCCGTGTTGACCTCGCTTTAGAAGTATTCAACCACCTCGACATCGCCGACATCTTCCTAGAACTCGCAGACGTCGCTATGAACTTACTAGGACGTGACAAGACCACAGAAGACCCAGACATCGATCAACTCGTTACGCGCATCGGAATCACACTCGCCAACCTACACACCACCATCCGTTCCCCACCAACCAAACGAGCAGACACGCCCATGGACGAAGAAACCACCGTCTCAATGAAAGAAGAAGTCAATGCACTCCGACGATTCATAAAGACCATCACCCCACCACAGATCGTATCGGTTTTTCTCCCACCAACAAGATTCCGCAGTGTACTACCAGGCCAAGAAAAGGACCAACATTATTGGAAAGCGATAGTCAAGAGCTATTGGGACAACTCAACCATCACCGAGTTCCCCTTCAACGGAGTCCCAGTCCCTATCCGTCAAGATGGCCGCAGCCACTTGCCCGTCTTCTTCGCACGCTCCAACGAAGGAAAGTACCTCATCGGGGCCACCAAGAAAGCCCTCGCCGCAGCTGTAGTCAATGGAGAGTTCGATGAACTTCCTGAGGCATGAAGTCTAATCGGAGGGTATTGTTATGAGTTTCCACCAATCATAACGAGTTCCGTGCTATTCTACATTCCTAACCATCCGTGTACCTGTTTCAAGTATTCTAGTCCAGCGACTGATCACCAGGGACTATTGGTGGCCATCCATACAAAACAACACCAGGAAATATGTCAGAGGATGTCAGAGCTGTCAAAGGAACAAACCTCACATAACGCCATTGAAAATGCCGTTACACCCACTCCCAATACCGAATGGGCCATGGGAGGAGATAAGCATCGATCTCATTGGACCACTACCAGAATTGGAAGGAAAAAATGCCATCCTGATGTATCATCAAAAGGAATTGCACAGCTTTACAGAAACGAAATATGGAAGTTACATGGAGTACCACAGAAAGTCCTCAGTAACTGAGGACTACAGTTCACATCAGAATTCACTGGAGAATTGTTCAAAGGATTAGGAATAGAACAAACTCTATCAACAGCCTACCATCCCCAAACAGATGGACAAATGGAACAAATCAACTGAGAAGTTGAAACGTACCTTCATCTATACTGCAACTATGAACAAAACAACTGGGTGAATTGGCTGCCCATGGCTGAGTTCCAGTACAATGACAAGAGGCACAGTGGAACACAGGAAATGCCATTCTATCTCAATTATGGACAATACCCCTGGAAAGGGAAAGACCACAGAGCAATGAACAACCCCAGTAGCACCGAATTCCTGGAACAACTATGGAATGCAAGAGAGAACTCCATGGCAGCACTATGATCATACCAAGAAAAGATGAAACAGACCCATGACAACAGTAAGCTGCACATAATGTGATATCAAATTGGTGATAAAGTATGGCTGGAAAACACAAATATACATACCAATCAGCCATCAAAGAAGCTAGGCCAGAAAAGGTATGGGCCTTTCCAAATCAAGAAAAAGATAGGAGAAGCAGCATATCAGCTCACATTACCAGAAGGATGGGCCATCCATAACATGTTTAATAAGCAGCTGCTAACCCCAGTACAGAAAGCAGCATTTCCAAAGCAGTGGAAACTACTAGCACCCAAGCCAGTAATCATCAATAATGAAGAAGAATACAAGGTAGAAGAGATCTGAGGACAACAAAAATGGGGACAGAGTTATCAATTCCTGGTACACTGGAAAGGATATGACAATGAGGATGATACATGGACAGTGGAGTCAAACCTGACAAATGCTCAAGATGCCATAGCAGATTACCAAAAGAGGCATCTGGAGAATACCTATAAAAAGAGGGGCAGAAAACCAAAAAATCATCACCCAACCAAAGAAACTAGCCAGACATGCCTTTCTCCCAAGCCAACTGTATCACCATCTGCTCTCTCATCCACCCCAATCCAACCACAATCTTGTCTGTTCCCCTCCCAGAACTAGGCAACAGCCAAGCACCTGTATTCCAGGACACTTGCTACAACCTTGCCACCACACTGTCCCCAGCACAGGGACTTCTTGAATCCCTACTAAAAGGTGTCGACAAAGCCACCAATAGTGAAATAGAAACCATCACTGCCTAAAACAAGTGATTAGTTGTCAACCGATATATTGCCCTTGCTACTGCATACATTACCTTCGCTGACATGTATGCAGGGTTCGTCAATGCATCCTTATCCACCAATCAGCATATCCCCACCATCTTTCGAGCCCTAGACCAATCCACACTCACACCCAGTGAACAAGACCATATCCACAGCCTCCACAACTGTATCAACCTCAGACTTGAGGTATTCAAACACCTTGATATTGCCAACATATTCCTAGAACTTGCCAATGTAGCCATGAACCTACTCAGATATGACAAGACCACTAAAGATCCAGAGATCAATGCCCTCATTGACAGGATCTATAGTACCCTTTCTGAATTACACAGTATGATCAACCCTACACCACTGACCCAAGCTGATACACCCATGGATGAAAAAACTACTGTCTCCATAAAAGAAGAAGTCAACTCTCTCTGCTGTTTTATAAAAACCATCACTCTACCACAACTCATATTGGTTTTTCTCCCACCTGCAAGGCTCCACACTGTATTACCAGGCCAAGAAAAGGACCAACACTATTGGAGGACAATAGTCTCCGTGCTATTCTACATTCCTAACCATCCGTGTACCTGTTTCAAGTATTCTAGTCCAGCGTTCTCCGAAGATATGACTCGTACTAACTACCACGCCTTAACCGGACGTTTCATGTAGTTACTCCATCCGTTCAACCGGATAAGCTCTAGATGTATTTAAGCGTACATACACCCTGTTGTATTCGGTACGCTTAACCACCTTCTGTTCTCTTTCCCTTACTCGCCCTCAAGACTTAGCCAGAGCTGCAACCTGAGGTCTAAACCGACTAAGGTCGTAACAGGTGAGACGACCAGAGTCTAGACACCTGGGGATGATGCATGGATACAGACAAAGATGGATGAAGTGGGCGAACTCGGGAGGACTGTGGCTTCAACGTATATGTTGTGCCCTCCTGCCGACGAGTGGTCCTAACTTCAGAATAAGGGACAAGGACAGAGTCAGAGGTGGAGACAGAGACAGAGACAGAGGTAGAATAGAAGTAGCATGTCACTAAGTAGATTTCAGACTGAGGATTACAGGCAAAGTAGCTACAGTTTATATACATGAGGAAGTGTGGTTCTACAAAAGGAAACTACTATGACTTCAGGTGCGGGCCAGGTATGGCTGCTAGATAAAAACACCAGGAATACAACTAGCTAAAAGGAATAAGGTGAAACAGGAATGATATGAATGGTAAAAGGGATTGCAAGGGAAATGGGAGTAGGTATGATGACCAGAGAAATGTACAAGGAGGATAATTGGAAATTAACGTCAGACATAATAGTAAGAATGGAGAGTGGGGGAGATGGGGGAGAGCGGGTGAGAGTGAATGGTAAATAAAATATAAAGTATAGTCTGGGTAAGAGCGGGTGAAGCAGGTGAGCACATGTACGGGTTGTGATACTATCAGTCCATGTCAGTCTACTCAGTTTTATAATCAGCCTATATTATATTATTCTTATCTACTATTAGCCAGTGTTAGTCTACTCAATTTTATAATTAGCCTATGTTATTAGATTCATATCTTAGTATTATCAATTCCCCCAACTATAACCTGACCAGTGTATGTATGAATATATCTTTCTCCTAATACTGTGTCCCTAATGTTATGGTTTTCTACCAATTAAGTTGTTTTCTGTCCTTGTCTGCATTTCTGTTCCTAGTATATTCATTTCAGCTATTCCTGTCAAGTGATCTCTGTCTATGACTCATGTTAACTACTACACCAGCCTGATTGGACATTTCATGTAGTTACTCCATCCATTCAACTGGATGGCTCCCTGTATTTAAGCATACATACATCCACTGTATTCTGTATGCTTAACCACCTTTGTTCCTCTTCCCTTACTCACCCTCAAGTCTTGGCCCAAAAGTTGCAATCTGAGGTAAACTCAGACTAAGGTCATAATATTTGGTTAAGCATCCCCACCTCACCTTGCAAGGAGTAGGCTGAAATAGGCCTGAACAAAAACAAGACAACCCAGGAGCTAGTATATGAGCTCAAACCCAGATGAATACAGAGAGCCAAATCTCAAAGTCACTGACAATAAATCTGAAACATCAGACGAAGGAGAGACAGGGAACCCTGAAGTACCTGAAGAACCAATTGAGGAAACATACAATGAACCTGGAGCAAACCCAGCAGAAGAAGTACTATTAGAACTTCTAAACAAACTCAACCTAGCAGAGGAAGAGTTAACCCATCAGGAGAACCCAGGACAAGAGAAATCAGATGAATCAAGCTCAAATGAAACAGAATCAGAAACTGGCTCTGATATAACTGACAATGCAGTAGTACCTGCAACAGCACCCAGTAGGAAAGGCTTAGTACCAGACCTGGGGTTTTTTGACAGCACCTGCACCAAATTTGACAATTGGTGGAGAGCAATGACACTCTTCATGAAATTCAACAAAATAGTCTCAGCAGATGACAAGGCTATAGCAGTCTTAGCCAGGCTGAGAAGAGGGACAGCAGGAGCCTATGTAGCCATGAAGGCCCCACAAATCTTAGATGGAGAAGATTTGGTAGATTGGAAAGTGTTCTCCAAGAACTTTAGGAAGACCTTCTTTGATGATGCTTCAAATAGCAAAGCAGAATGGCAAATCGAGAAATTCAAACAGAAACAAAAACACAGCCGACTACCTAATTGAGTTCCAAGTCCTAAAGAGCAAAGCAAAAACAGACAACAAACATGCAATGTTCCTGCTCAAGAAGAATGCCAGGTAGGACATCATCCACACCATTACAGGCTACCCACCTAGTGCCAGACTAGACACCTATGCAGAGTGGACTGAAGCCATTCTTGCTGTGGGACAAGAATACGAAGCATCAGAATACCAAGGAGACAAGAAAACCAATACTGGAATAACCTATGGAGGAATGGGAGAACCAATGGAGATAGACAGCAGATGTTACATCTTCAATGCAAAAGGGGAACCAAAATGCTACAACTGTGGCATTTTCGGCCACATTGTGAAGGACTGCAAGAAGCCCAAAGGACTAACCTGTTACAACTGTGGAAAAACAGGTCACATCGCCAAAGTTTGCACTGCACCCAAGAAAGTACAAATCTGAGCAGTAGTGGAAACCAGCCCAGGAGAACAGAAGGATTTTTCTGAAGACTCCAAGTAGACACTACCTCACAAGTCAAACAAACTGTATCTAGGATATTAGAAAAATACTATGTGATTCCTCAGAAACGAAAGTGTGAATTAAACCTAAAGGGGACCATTCAAACTCCAAACAAAGAAATCACAGTTGATACCATCATTAATTCAGGCTGCACCACCAGCAGCATCAGCAAAAAGCTTGTAGACAAAGAACAGATCCCCACAAAAAAACTAAAACAAGAAATTACAGTCCTCAATGCTGATAGAATGACAAATCAAGGAGGAAAGGTTATAGAAACTGCCACTATCGAGATGGAAATCAAGGGACACAAGAAGATGATCGAAGCATCAGTAGTTCAACTCCAAGACAGAGCAAAAATATTCCTAGGACACGACTGGCTAACCAAACACAACCCTGAAGTGGACTGGAAAAAGGGAGAAATCAAATTCACCCGATGCCCACTAGACTGCCATTTTCCACACCAGAGTATCCAGGTCACCCAAAAAATCTGAAGCATGGCCATCACAGAAGATATATGGGAAGAAAAGGATGAACCAGACCTGACTGAACCAGTAGATCTGCCAGACTACATTCAGCCATTCACACATCTGTTTAACAAAATGACCTTCAATAAGCTACTGCAATGGACAGAATGGGACCACAAAATAATCTTAACTGAGGATGCACCCAAGGAAATAAGTGCCAGAACATACAACATGACAATTAAGGAGCAGGATGAACCCAAGGCTTTCATTAAGGAAAACCTTGAGTCAGGACGCATATTGTTGTGTATATACCCTCTTCGTAAGGACTTACTTCGGACTATTCTTCAGTTCCACTCATTACATCAGCCATTATGTAATCGCTCTATTTTCGAGCTCTACTGTACTTTCGTACACCTCAGTCTCGTTCTACGATTCTGAGGTGAGTTACATTATGCTTAACTGCATTATACCCTTACTTATATGACCTATAGTGTATTATCTCACTCTAGGTATATCCTAATATATTTCTAGTCTCGTTCTACGATTCTGAGTGTATTATCTCACTCTAGATCCCTGCCGCTCGTTACAACAGGTTATGGGCCCCGCCTGCCTATAAATATCGATCAGACTCATTATCGCCACTCGTTCTCATTCACACTCATTCCTTAAGCCCCCAAAATGTCTAATCCTGCTGGATCTTCTCAGATCGGAGGATCAAACCGACTTTACGACATCCCATCACTTGAAAATGACGGCGCGAACTTCCAGACATGGAAATTTCGCATATCCACTGTCCTCCAACTGCGAGGACTCAAGGGAATTGTAGATGGCACTGAAAAATGCCCAGACCCTGTCTCGGGTACTGACAGTACTGCCGTCGCTGCTGGTCAAACTCGAATTGATGCCTGGAAATATCGTGACATGGAGGCCAAGGCTCAGCTTACCCTGACCTTAAAGGATGAGCCCTTAAATGGTGTTATACATGCTGTGTCCGCCTTTGATGTCTGGGACAAGCTTCATCGTCGTTACGAAGGGAAGGGTCAGAACACGGTCGCATATCTCATTAAGGAGATTTTTCGTGGAACACTGTCCGACGAAACTCCTATGGAACCTCAGCTCAATGACATACGTCACAAAGCTTTCATCCTCAAAACACTGGGCGAGCCACTGTCCGATTCCGTCATCGCTCACGCTATGCTCAATGCACTTCCTGATTCCTATTCCATGCTTCGCACAATCCTCAACTCTTCGTCTGCTGGCCCTGATGGGTCCAAACTCACCACTGACCTCGTTATCACTCAAGTCCTCACTGAGGAGAAGAGTCTCAAGCTCGGCACTTCGCAAGTTGCCTTCGTAGCTCAGATGAAGTCAAAGGGCAAGTTTATCAACAAGCCTGGTGATGGTGACAAGAAGGATAAGAAGTGCAAGTACTGCAAGAAGAAAGGTCACTTCAAGCACGAATGCCGCAAATTGAAGGCAGACCAAGCTGCGAAGGAAGGGAAGACTGGGGAGAAGAAGGATGGTGATATGTCGGCAAAGATGGTTGTGGTCAATGAAGACTCGAAGGAGGAGTCAATCCGACTCTTCATGGCCAAGGTACTCGCTACACGAAAGGAGATGTCATCAAAGTGGATTGTTGACTCTGGTGCCTCGTCGCACATGAGTTCTCATCGCGATTGGTTCGTGACCTATCGGGAGCTCAAGGAGCCACGTCGTGTTTGGTTGGGAGATGAGCGATTCATCCTCGCAACTGGGGTTGGACGTGTTCAGCTATTGATCTCGACAGGTAGTCGTGACACCGAGCACATCATCCCTGATGTTTACTATGTCCCCGAACTCAGTGGAAACCTTCTCTCAGTCTCAACACTCAGCCGACGTGGATACAAGCTCGAATTCACTAAATCAGGATGTCAGTTTATCAAGGCTGGTCAGGTCGCAGCGACAGCTCGCGAGGAGAACAGTCTCTACATCCTGAACGCATTGGCCAGAACCACTGAACACGCTTATATCGTCACATCTGACAATGTCAACACACTCCTGGACTCCATCGAAGTCACAGATCAAGCCTCCGAGGCTGATCTCCCTGATCATACTGCACTCATCGCGATGACGACTGCCTCCACTGGTTCCATCACCACATGGCATCGTCGACTTGGCCATATCATGCCTCGATCTGTCATAAAACTGTTTCAGCAGAAAATGGTGAAGGGAATGCATCTCAACGATGACAAAGACTACGATCCGACGACGTGCAAGGCCTGTCTCGAAGGGAAACAGACTCGAGCCACCATTCCGAAGGAGTCGACTGTCCAAAACCCTTCTGTATTGCATCGGGTATTCTCAGATCTCGTCGGACCCATTGAACCACGAGGACGAGGAGGGGAACGTTATTTCATGACGTTCCTCGATGGACACTCACACCACCTCAAGGTTGTATTGCTAAAATCAAAAGATGAAGCTGAGGAGCATCTCAAGCGGCTCATCGAACGTGCCGAAGTCGAGACAGGACAAAGGCTGAACCATTTTCGTACAGACGGAGGTGGGGAGTACGCCTCAGTATCACTTAAGCAGTATTTCGCGTCGCGAGGGATCCACCACGAGGTCACCAACCCGGACACTCCCCAGGAGAATGGAGCAGCCGAACGCGTGAACAGGACCATCCTTGACATGGCTCGGACTATGTTGAAGGAATCAGGACTCTCAGAGTCATGTTGGTCACACGCCGTCACATATGCAGCCTACATCCTCAACCGAGTTCCCACTAGAGCCCTCGACAACGACGTCACACCCGACCAGGCCTATACTGGCAACAAACCCTCCATCGCTCACCTTCGAGTATTCGGTTGTGATGCTCACGCACTCATTCCGAAGTCCAAGAGAGCCAAGTTCGGCTCGAAGTCCCTGCACTGTGTACACCTTGGATACTCTCAGCACAAGAAGGCCTATATCCTCCTCCATCGTCCCTCAGGTCGGATTTTTGAATCGCGGGATGTCCGTTTTGATGAAGGGAGTGAGGTGGAACATTCTAGGGTGGTTATTGATGTAAATCCTGACGTTCCGGGTGCTCCAGATGACGAAAACGCGATTTTCCAGGTGAAAGGAGAAGAGGGGAAAGAAGGGCCAACTTCGGACGGCAATAACTTCGATTCTAGCGCGGCTATGAACACGAAACAAATTGCGGCGGATTCGGCAGCTTCAGGCGTTTCTAACGATACCAAAACCGCCCCGAAATTACGAGCCGATGCCCCGGAAATCGCAAATCCTTCTCCCCCTACTCCAGATCGCTCAAATCGCTCCAACGCGAGAACGGCTGTACGCGCGGCCAAACCGACTTCAGATTCGGATTTGGCAGCCTCGAAAACGGGGGTACGCACCTCCGCCACGTCTGGAAACGTCGAGAAACCGGCCAACTCATCAACTTCTACCTCTCCTTATCCAATTCCTGTGCCACCTCCCGAAGTCCGTCGTTCTCTGAGAAACCGGCGCGCACCTGTACGGGATGATGATTCAAGGTATCAACGAAGCTCCTACCAGCGAAATCCGGGCACTCCGAAGGGTACGACAGCTGTAGAGGAGGTTGAAGATGAGGACACTCCTGGGGCATCTCCCAGGTCTGCTCAGGCTTCAGTGGGCGATGAATCGGCCCAAACTGTGTCGCTTGAACGTGATCCGGTCACGTATGAGGAGGCAATGGCTCGCCCCGACGCGATATACTGGAAGCAAGCCATGGTAGAGGAATTAGAGGAGTTTGTGAGGAAGGGACTGTACACCGAAGTTGCGAAACCTAATGGCCGTCGTATCGTCGGCTGTAGATGGGTCTTCAGATGCAAAGTTGGTGCCGACGGTCAGGTCGAACGCTACAAGGCTCGTTTGGTCGCCCAAGGCTTTTCCGATCACATCCCCCACTCCTCTTCATAGCGACAATCAGTCTGCTATTCAACTTATTACCACTGGCAACATCAATGAGCGCACCAAGCACATCGACACCAAGTACTGCTTCATTTGCGATCGCAATGACACTGGTCACATTGCAACTTCTTACATTCCCACTGATGAACAGCCTGCCGACATTCTTACCAAGGCTCTTCCTCATGTGAAGTTCTCTGTTTTCACTCGTGCTCTTGGCCTCATGTGAATGAATGTTCACTGAGTGGGCGTGTTGTGTATATACCCTCTTCGTAAGGACTTACTTCGGACTATTCTTCAGTTCCACTCATTACATCAGCCATTATGTAATCGCTCTATTTTCGAGCTCTACTGTACTTTCGTACACCTCAGTCTCGTTCTACGATTCTGAGGTGAGTTACATTATGCTTAACTGCATTATACCCTTACTTATATGACCTATAGTGTATTATCTCACTCTAGGTATATCCTAATATATTTCTAGTCTCGTTCTACGATTCTGAGTGTATTATCTCACTCTAGATCCCTGCCGCTCGTTACAACACATATGGCCATCAAAATCTCCATACACAGCACCCACCTTCTTCATACCAAAGAAAGATGGTTTGAAATAATTAATCCAGGACTACAGATGATTAAACAACATAGTGGTAAAGGATAAAATGCCACTACCCAGAATTGGAGAAGTTATTGACAAATTGGGAAAAGCAAAATACTTCAACAAGCTCGACATTATTTGGGGATACAACAACATCAGAATTAAGGAAGGAGACGAATGGAAAGCAGTATTTTTAACCAATGAAGGATTGTTCAAACCAACCATAATGTATTTCAGGCTAAGCAACTCATCCAGAACATTCTCCAGGATGATGACAAGCATCTTCTGAGACCTGCTGCAAAACGGAGACATCGTAAACTACATGGACAACTTCACAATCCCAGAAGACACCAAGGAACAACTAAAAGAAAGAACAATACGATTCTTGATGCAAGTGGCTGAATACAACCTCTGCTTTAAATGGACAAAGTGTATATTCGACACTGAAGAAATTCCCATGCTGGGAGTAAAAATAGGGCATAGATGCATTGAAATGGAGGAAGAGAAAGTCAAGGCAGTATGAGATTGGCTAGAACCCAAAAACAAAAAGGGAGTGGAACACTTCCTAGGCTTTGCAAATTACTACCACCAATTCATCAAGAACTTCAGTAAAATTGTGACCCCACTCAACCAGCTCAAAGAAGCTGTTGAATGGAAATGGGAGGAAGAACACCAGTCAGCATTCAACGAATTAAAACAATGAATCACAGAAGCACCCACCCTGACACTGCCACAAAGAAGGGGACAATTTCAAGTAGAGGTTGACATCTCAAACTATATACTAGGAGGAGTCCTATCACAAGAACAAGACAAGAGATGGCACCCAATTGCATTCATGTCATGGACACTCTCCCCAGCAGAATGAAACTATGAAATCTATGACAAGGAATTACTGGCCATTATCCATGCCCTAAAAGAATGGCGGCACCATCTACTAGATGCAGAGGAGAAATTTGAAATCTAGATTGACTATGAAAATCTCAAGTACTATAGAGAACCCCAGAAGCTCAATGGATGACAAGTAAGATGGTACTTAAGATTACAGGACTATGACTTTACACTACAACATGTGCCAGATAAGACAAACACAAAAGCAGACTTACTGTCCAGAATTCACCAGGAACCAGATGAGGAAAATGATGGAGTAATCACCATGATCCAGAAAAGTTGGCTACAAGGCAAATTAGAAAATGAAGAAGAATCTGAAGAAACCATTCTACTCCATGCAGAATTATTTATTACACCAACATTCATGGACTGGATAAAAGCAAATCACTGGAGAGATATGACTGTCACTATGAAGCTTTTAAACAAAGAATCTGACATCACGGAACATAATGGGATCATCTACAGGAAAAACAGTATGTATGTGCCACTGGACCCCACACTCTGTGAAGAAATTCTACAACAATATCACGATGCACTGGACATGGGACACCCAGGACAACATAGGATGATTGAACTGATCACCAGGGACTATTGGTGGCCATCCATACAAAACAACACCAGGAAATATGTCAGAGGATGTCAGAGCTGTCAAAGGAACAAACCTCACATAACGCCATTGAAAATGCCGTTACACCCACTCCCAATACCGAATGGGCCATGGGAGGAGATAAGCATCGATCTCATTGGGCCACTACCAGAATTGGAAGGAAAAGATGCCATCCTGATGTATCATCAAAAGGAATTGCACAGCTTTACAGAAACGAAATATGGAAGTTACATGGAGTACCACAGAAAGTCCTCAGTGACTGAGGACTACAGTTCACATCAGAATTCACTGGAGAATTGTTCAAAGGATTAGGAATAGAACAAACTCTATCAACAGCCTACCATCCCCAAACAGATGGACAAATGGAACAAATCAACTGAGAAGTTGAAACGTACCTTCATCTATACTGCAACTATGAACAAAACAACTGGGTGAATTGGCTGCCCATGGCTGAGTTCCAGTACAATGACAAGAGGCACAGTGGAACACAGGAAATGCCATTCTATCTCAATTATGGACAATACCCCTGGAAAGGGAAAGACCACAGAGCAATGAACAACCCCAGTAGCACCGAATTCCTGGAACAACTATGGAATGCAAGAGAGAACTCCATGGCAGCACTATGATCATACCAAGAAAAGATGAAACAGACCCATGACAACAGTAAGCTGCACATAATGTGATATCAAATTGGTGATAAAGTATGGCTGGAAAACACAAATATACATACCAATCAGCCATCAAAGAAGCTAGGCCAGAAAAGGTATGGGCCTTTCCAAATCAAGAAAAAGATAGGAGAAGCAGCATATCGGCTCACATTACCAGAAGGATGGGCCATCCATAACATGTTTAATAAGCAGCTGCTAACCCCAGTACAGAAAGCAGCATTTCCAAAGCAGTGGAAACTACTAGCACCCAAGCCAGTAATCATCAATAATGAAGAAGAATACAAGGTAGAAGAGATCTGAGGACAACAAAAATGGGGACAGAGTTATCAATTCCTGGTACACTGGAAAGGATATGACAATGAGGATGATACATGGACAGTGGAGTCAAACCTGACAAATGCTCAAGATGCCATAGCAGATTACCAAAAGAGGCATCTGGAGAATACCTATAAAAAGAGGGGCAGAAAACCAAAAAATCATCACCCAACCAAAGAAACTAGCCAGACATGCCTTTCTCCCAAGCCAACTGTATCACCATCTGCTCTCTCGTCCACCCCAATCCAACCACAATCTTGTCTGTTCCCCTCCCAGAACTAGGCAACAGCCAAGCACCTGTATTCCAGGACACTCGCTACAACCTTGCCACCACACTGTCCCCAGCACAGGGACTTCTTGAATCCCTACTAAAAGGTGTCGACAAAGCCACCAATAGTGAAATAGAAACCATCACTGCCTAAAACAAGTGATTAGTTGTCAACCGATATATTGCCCTTGCTACTGCATACATTACCTTCGCTGACATGTATGCAGGGTTTGTCAATGCATCCTTATCCACCAATCAGCATATCCCCACCATCTTTCGAGCCCTAGACCAATCCACACTCACACCCAGTGAACAAGACCATATCCACAGCCTCCACAACTGTATCAACCTCAGACTTGAGGTATTCAAACACCTTGATATTGCCAACATATTCCTAGAACTTGCCAATGTAGCCATGAACCTACTCAGATATGACAAGACCACTAAAGATCCAGAGATCAATGCCCTCATTGACAGGATCTATAGTACCCTTTCTGAATTACACAGTATGATCAACCCTACACCACTGACCCAAGCTGATACACCCATGGATGAAAAAACTACTGTCTCCATAAAAGAAGAAGTCAACTCTCTCTGCTGTTTTATAAAAACCATCACTCTACCACAACTCATATTGGTTTTTCTCCCACCTGCAAGGCTCCACACTGTATTACCAGGCCAAGAAAAGGACCAACACTATTGGAGGACAATAGTCAAGAGCTATTGGGACAACTCTACCACAACTGATTTCCCATTCAATGGCATCCCAGTCCCTATCCACCAAGACGGATAAAGCCACTTACCTGTCTTCTTTGTGCAGTCAAATAATGGAAAATACCTCATTGGGGCCACCAAGAAAGCCCTCACCTCCACTGTAGTCAATGGCAATTTTGACAAAGCTTCCTAAGGCATGAAGCCAAATTGGGGGGTATTGTTATGGTTTTCTACTGATCAAGTCGCTCTCTGTCCTTGTCTGTATTCCTGTTCCTAGTATATTCATTTCAGCTATTCCTGTCAAGAGATCTCCATCTACATATGACTCATATTAACTACTACACCAGCCTGATCAGACATTTTACATAGTTACTCCATCCATTCAACTGGATGGCTCCCTGTATTTAAGCATACATACATCCACTGTATTCTGTATGCTTAACCACCTTTGTTTCTCTTCCCTTACTCGCCCTCAAGTCTTAGCCCAAAAGTTGCAACCTGAGGTAAACTCAGACTAAGGTCATAACACCTAAGGATACTTCCTAAGTGGTTGTTCTAAAAGTGTTGGAATCACTAGTGTTAGCCAAGTTAATCTTATTATTAGTTGTTATCAGTACATCTTTATCTACTATCAGTCTATACTAACCTACTCAACTTTATTATCAGTCAATGTTAACTTTCATAGTCACCTTATCAGCAATGGTCTTGTTATCAGTTTTTATCAGTACATCCTTATCTGCTATCAGTCCATGCCAATCTAGTTAACTTCATTATCAGTCAATGTTAACTTGTATAATCACCTTATCAGCTAGTGTTAGCCAAGTTAATCTCATTATCAGTTATTATCTTACTATCAGTACATTCTTATCTGTTATCAGTCCATATCAATCTACTCAACTTCAATCAATGTTAACTTGTGTAATCATCTTATCAGCTAGTGTTAGCCAAGTTAATCTCATTATCAGTTGTTATCTTACTATCAGTCCCTTCTTATCTACTATCAGGCTATACCAATCTACTCAGTTTTATTATCAGTCCATGTCAATGTATAATTATCTTATCAACAATCTTTGGCCAACCTGATAATCTGGCCAGCCCTCAGGCATTAGAGAGTAGAAGGATTTTACACTATATAGGTTGTTGAATTTTGTCATGGACTGAGTGTTGGTCTTCCAAAGCACTGAAGTGGCAGTGTTTGATGTAAAAGTGGAATATGGGAACATTTGAAGGAGTAGAAGAGAACAACTTTTGCTTAGTCAAAGCTGACCAATTCTGACTAAGGCTGTGCAAAAGTAGTACAGGATTACCAATGCTGACTAAAACTTGTAAGCAAGGACCCCAAACACACCATCATCCCCCTCTATAATGACTAGGCCGGATTCCGTGCCTTTGGTATGGGTGGTACTTTAGTCCTTTTAGTTATTTTAATTCTTACAGTTATTCAAGTTACAGTTTAACTTTATTAATTTTTCTCTTAGTATTACATCTATTTTCAGAGTACATATTCTATATAAAACATAAAATATTAATTACATACAGAATTAGTTACAACATCCAAATTATACTTTGTGCTTGCATTTTTAATTATTATTTTCCTTTATCTTTGTATTTTACTCTAAACATCCATGTAATACTAACACAAAAACTAATCCACTTAAACTATAACTTGAATAACTTTAAAAATAAGAGTAACTAAGAACACAAACTATGGTCCATACTAAGTACTACCTGTGCTAACATGATAGTGGGAAAGAGAAAGTAAAAGAAGGACAATAGTGTAGGTTAGTTGTCAAAGGTTTGGGGGAGTTAATTTCACTGATAAGACTGCTAACATACCCACATTCACATATTCTTTTGATTATATCTATTGCAATTGATTCCAGTGCTGTTTGGAGGGAAACTGTATCCTGTTTAAAATATTTTAATTATTACAGTTTCATAAGTTACTTTGCATTGATTTTCTGCTAGTCTACAATTATTAGGAGTACCATATCTTGATATATATTTTCTGAAAAGTTCAAACATTGGAAGTATATTGTCTACTGTATGTCTACTACTCCTTGAGCTGTAATATTTTTGTTTGTTTTTGTTAGTACTATCCCCTTTGTAAGTCCATGGTCCACTATGGACAGGATAGTATCAAATCCATTATCTTCTGGTAAATCAGTGATTAAATCCATTGAAATTTGTGTAAATGGTTTAATTGAATTTGGCCCAGGTATTGGTTGCATTGGTGGTTTTGTCAGATGTCTATTAATTTTATATTGTTGACATATATTGCATCCTTTTATATAGTTTTGAATATATGTATTTATTCCTGGCCAATATATTTCTTTATTGAGTTTCTTGATAGTTGTAGTGATTCCTGGATGTCCAGAAGTTTCGTGATCATGTGCATTCTTTAGAATTTTCCTTTTAATTTCTGCATTTTCTAGTATAACTATTCTATTTTAAAATAGATATAATCCATTGTGTTCTTTATATTTCGATTTGTCTAATATTTGTGAATCATTTTGTTTTATTTCATCTTTTATTTCTTCGGTGATGAAATTTATAAAATGTTCTTTTGGGATGGCTATTATGTTTTCGTTATCTTTTTCATTTATTTTATAATCTGGTCTTCTGCTTAATGCATTCGCTAAAACATTCTTTTGTCCTGGTAGATGTTTTATTTGATAATTGAATCTTGTCATGTATAGTGTTCATCTTGCTTGTCTTCAATTAAGTTGTTGTGGAGCTTTCCATCTAGTTAGGTTTTCATGATCAGACCATATTATAAATGGATATGGGGTTCCTTCTAAATAGTGTCTCCACTCCTTTAATGCTCTAATTATAGTGAGGAATTCTCTATCAGAGGTATGATAATTCTGTTCTGCTGGATTTAGGGTTCAGGAATAATATACTACAGGATGTTTATCTCCATTAGTGTCTCTTTGTAATAACACTGCTCCTGTAGCATTTAAGGATGTATCGCATTCTATTTTGAATGGTTTATTTTTGTCAATCATTAGAAGTATTGGTGCAGTTAGAAAGGCTTGTTTAAGCTTTTCGAATGATTTTTATGCTTCTGATGTCCAAATAAAGTTTGTTGTTTTTCGTAATAGTGCGTTCATTGGTGTAGTTATTTCTGAATAATTTTTGATAAATTTTTGATAGAAATTGCAAAATCCTGTAAATTGTTGAACATTTCTTGCTGTTTTTGGTACTGGCCAATCTTTTATTCCATCCAATTTTATTGGATCCATTTCTATTTTGTTAGGTTTTATTATTACTCCTAAATATTCAGTTCTTGTTTCTCGAATTCGCATTTTTCTGTTTTTAGATAAAGATTTTATCTTGTAATCTTTTAAGAACTTCTTTTGTTAAGAAGTCTAGATCTTTTATTTCTTTTGCATGAATAAGTATATCTCAATATACAGATTACTCCTCTTTTATCTATTAAATCTCGAAAAATAGAATCCATCATACTTTAAAAAGTTGCTGGAGAATTGGTCATTCCAAAGAACATTACTGTTGGTTCGAATAATCCTTCAGTAGTTCTAAAGGCAGCTTTCCATTCATCTCCTTCACTATTCTAATGTTATTGTATCCTAATCATACATCTAATTTGGTAAAATATTTCGAATTTTTAAGTTTATCCATGATTTTTGAAATATTTGGAATTGGATGTGCTTTTTAATTGTATGTTTATTCAAATAAACATAATCTTGACATGGTCTTAAATCTGTTCCTTTCTTTGATACAAAGAAAAAGGATGATGCCATTGGCAATTGTGATTCTCGAATAACCTCTAAATCCTAATGATTTTGTTCATTTTTCAACAATTCCTTATGTTATAGTATATATTCTTATTTTTGTTCGACCTTGTTTCTATGATTATTTTAGACCAATCTTCTTTGGTGGCATTCTCTATTTTTCCTTTAGATACTTGTAAGTATGTTGAAATTTTCTTGGCTGCTTTTATTGGTCACATGATTCTCATTTACTTTCTCAATTGATTAGAAAAGCTTGTAGGAATTACTTTGTATTTCTTTACTTTAGAAAGTCTTCTGTCAACGACTTATGCTTCTCTCATACATTATTCATGAAAGATTTGTTATCGTCTCTCATTAAGAGTTTCTTTTTCCAGTTTTATAGGATTTATTTTTGAACCAATTTTCTAAGAATAACAGTTTATATATAAATTTTGGTTTTATTTCATTTTTTGTATTAATTTAATTTTGACTTTTTTATTAAACATTTTATGTTAATTTCTTGTTCCTGGATTTGTTTTTAATGGATATTCATTACTCAATTTTATGATCAGTCCATGTTATTTTCCATAATTACCTTATCACTCTTGTTATCAGTTATTATCTTACTATCAGTTGTCTTTATCTTATATACCTTGTTATCAGCCTGTATTGATGTATAGTATTATCTTATCAGCTAGTGTTAGCCAAGTTGATCTCATTATCAGTTTATCATCACTTGTTATCTTACTATCAGTAAATCCTTATCTGCTATCAGCCCATGTCAATCTACTCAATCACCATATGTTAATTTGTATAATCATATCTATTAGACAGAATGTAATAATCTAGCCAGCTTAGCATCAATCTTTCTGTCAGTAAATCCTATTTGGTATCAGCCTATGTCAGTCTACTCAATTTTATAATCAGCCTATGTTATATCAATTATCAGCATGATACTCTGAAGAATGAAAGAGTGGAACAACAGTGTGGGGTTTTTTGGTTAGTCAGTTCTGACAAATCTAGCCAGCCTTCAGGCATTAGAGAGTGGAAGAATGGACAGTGGGAAGTTTTTTGCTTAGTCAGTTCTGATGAATGCTGTGCTATTTGAGCAGCTCAGGATAAGAGAGTGGGATGAAGGCTTACAAATGCTTAGTCAGTTCTGACTAATCCTGTGCTATTCTGACAAATCCTGTGCTATTCTGACAAATCCTGTGCTATTCTGACAAATCCTGTGCTGTTCTGACTAAGGCTGTGCAAAAACAGCACAGGATTATCAATCCTGACTAAAATTTGTCAGCCTACACCATTGTCCCCCTCTTATAGCCCCCCAGAAGCCCCCAGACACCCTATTATCCCACTCTATATAGATAATTAGATTTCCTATTGTTCTTCTATATAGGAAATCTCTTATTCATTGTTTTATCAATTAGGACATATAACATATACATACAGTAACATATATGTATATACTCCAATATACTTAAAAATCTCTCTTTCTAACTAAGAGAAACCATTGTTTCTACTTAGTTAGGTAAATGTTGTGGTTTTATTCCATCTGCTTCTTTACCTCTATATGTTTCTACCTTGTTCCCCTATATACCTGTTTCATGTCTATGTTTACCCAGTGATCTCCAGATTGACTCACATATAATTAGTACATCAATGTGCCTTGTTACTCAGATGTTTCATATGTACCCCCATCTGCTCAACCAGATGGCCTTAGTCTATATAAGTATAGTTACAGCCACTGTAATCTATACACTTAACCATCTTGTGTATTTCCTCTTACATCTCTCAAGTCTTGCCTTAAGCTGCAACCTAAGTTACCAACTCATAAAGGTTGTAACATTTGATTAAGTATTTCCACCTCACCTTGCAGGATAGGAGCTGTTATTATTTGTCACAACCCATATGCATGCTCACCCACTTCATCCACTCATACCCAAACTATATCCCATTTATATTTTATTTACCATTCACTCTCACCCACTCTCCCCCATCTCCCCCACACTCCATTCTTATTATTGACATCTGACATTAATTTCTGATTATCCTTCTTGTACATTTCTCCAGTCATTATATCTACCCCCATTTCCATTGCAATTCTCTTTTTCCTATTCATGACATTCCTGTTTCACCTTATTCCTTTTAGTTAGTTGCATGTCCAGTGTTTCTATCTAGCAACCATACCTGGCCAGTACATGAAGTCATAGTAGTTTTCTTTCATAGAACTACTCTCTCTTGAGTATATAAACTGTAGCTACTTTACTTGTAATTCTCAGTCTGAAATCAACTTAGTGACACACTACTTCTGTTCTACCTCTGCCTCTGTCTCTGTTCTCATCTCTGTCCCTGCCCTCACCTCTTACTCTGAAGTTAGGACCACTTATTGGCAGGAAGGCACAACACATATTGTTATGAACTCATGTATTTACTTAGATAATACAAGTTCTAGAATGCCTTTAAGACTAGCTTGTATCTAAACAGACCTAGAACATAGCCAGACTCACCTAGAACTTAATACATATAATAGCACAACTTATGTCATAATTCAAAGTCGTACCACTTTGAAGTCGTACCACATTTAAATACCACATATAGACAAGTAACATATTAATACAGTACAATACAATAGTACACCGTTGTAGTATATAAACCCCTCAACTTGACCAGTAGACCCCATTGTTTCTACTTGGTTAGGTGGAGACTCAATCTATAACTCTTGAAACACACTCTTACTCTCTGCTCTTAAGATATTGTGTTATAGTGAGATAGAACTTGTTCTAATTCTACCCAATATCTATCCGCAGATGATATCAAAGGGAACTCCTTCTCGAAGGCTCAAAGAATAGACAAAGTAATACAACTACTTTGGATATTCTTAAGTCTTACAATCAGAGGTCAATCCTCAGAGTATAACTCCTTAATGTCTTATGCAATACTTTTAATAGTTTAGAAGCAACGTCTTAAGAGCAGAGAGTAAGAGTGTATTTCAAGAGTTATAGATTGAGTCTCCATCTAACCAAGTAGAAACAATGGGGTCTACTGGTCAAGTTGAGGGGTTTATATACTACAACGGTGTACTATTGTATTGTACTGTATTGATATGTTACTTGTCTATATATGGTATTTAAATGTGGTATGACTTCAAAGTGGTATGACTTTGAATTATGACATAAGCTGTGCTATTTATATGTATTAAGTTCTAGGTAAGTCTGGCTATGTTCTAGGTCTGTCTAGATACAAGCTAGTCTTTAGAAGCATTCTAGAACTTGTATTATCTAAGTAAATACATGAGTTCATAACATTATCCTTTTCTATCATAGATGTCTCATCTATTTTTCTTTTTTAAGAAATTTTAAAGTTTTTATGTTTTTATTTTATAAGTTTTTGAGTGTAACATTTTATTATTATTATTTTTGTAAAGAAAATTTTCTAAGTTTAAAAAGAAATTTCAAAACAAGTAAAGAAAATTTTCTAAATACAAGTACAAGTAAAAATGTTTTCATAATTGTTACTATAGCGAAGTAACTAAGTAAAGTTCAAAAAGAAATTTATTTATCTACAAGTAAATTTTCAGATCATGTATCCTACTGGTTCACCTGTGATGTTTGTAATTGCGTTGTTGTCGAAATCAAATTCAACATCCTCTGGATAATAGCTACCTAGTTGGGGTTGATATCCATTGACGATATAAGTCGGGAGGTTTGAGGGAATTGTTGAAGAAGTTGCAGGTCGATGCAACTGTTTGAGGTTACCAACATTGGTGGGTTTAGGTATCAGTTTCTTGATGAGTCTTGGGGCGTATTTCAGCCCGTTAGTGACAATGGTGGTTGGAATATGAGTGGAGGGAGTGGTGTTGGTCTTGGTATTCTGAGTTGGATCAGAACAGGTGGAGTTGTCAACATTTCGATTAGAGGTGTCAGTATTGGTAGGTAGATTGGTGAGGGCCTTGGGGCCATGGGAGAGGGAGGTGGTAACCCCGACGAGAGGTGTACCGGTGTGGTGAAATTCCTCCTTGTGTTGGAGTTCATAAAGGGCCTCTGTGGGGAGATCCTTGTGATTAACTCCTGGGTAAGGATTTTGGGTACAAAATTTTGCAAAGTGCCCAGGACCTTTCATTCGGCAGTGAATGCAGTAATACTTTCTGCATTGTGTCTTGAAATGGCCCACTCCAGTACATATCTCGCAGTATACATCTCAATATTGAGATGCATTAGGGTAGTGTCAGGGAGAGGGATTAGGTCATCTACGAGTCAACAAAGTTGGTACAGTCTGAATACTCCTGTTTGCAGGAGCCACATTTGGACGTTGGGGTAGTTGACAAGGAGTGACTGGAGTTGGAGGTGGAGAAGGTCGTCAGGAGCTTCCAGGATTTGTCACAGGTCAGTCTGCAACTTGTTTACTGAGGTCCTTAGTTGGTTCCTCAGCGGGTTGTGTAATGGTTTTGAGCATTCGCTTGATAGCCCTAAGATGGGGGCCTATGATAAGATTGCTAGAGAGGTCGAGGAGGTGGAGGTTGGCACTCTGGAGTGCCTCATTGTAATGGCACTTTGCAGCTCTAAGCTCATCATATGCAAGCCTGATTTCATGCACTCAGTGAGTGAGTCAAGTATTCCGGCCATAACAGGACACAAAGTCAGCGGTTGCTCGTTCAGATGAAAGAGCGGATCATAGGGTGGCATCCTGGAGTGTAGATGTCGCAACTTGACTTTGTTGTTTCATAGGGTTCAAACCAGAGGTTCAAACTTCCAATGGTCCTGCTGACAATATGACTGGAGAAGGTGGGGGTGTAGGAGTCATGGGGAGAGGGCTTTCATGGGATGAGGAGGAGGAGTAGTCAGGAGTGAGAGTAGGAGTGGTAGTAGGCTTTAAGAAAACCCTAGACATTTGGGTTGTTGGATTTTCTACATCAAGTCATGGTCTCTTTTATACTCTTCAAGTTCCTCTTTCACATTTTCTAAGTTTACTTCTGGTTCCTATGAGTCCTCAGTTGGTCCATAGCCTTTCCATCGTATGAGGTATTCTCATTCTATTCCTGTATACTTCTTTTGGAATCTGTGTTTCAGAATTCCTTCTATTTGATATTGTTCTTCGCCTTCTATTAGGTCCAGTGGTGGGTTTTCATTGTGTTTCCCAAATATATCATTTTCTATTATTGGTGTTAGAAGAGAAGCATGGAACCTATTGTGTATCTTTCACTTCTTCAGTAGTTTTAGTTCATAAGTTGTAGCGGATGTTTTACAGATGATTTCAAAAGGTCCTTCTCTTCTTTGGCTAAGTTTCTTTGATAGATAGGATAGGGGTAAGTTCTGATTGTCTAACCACACTTTATCTCCGACTTTGAATGGCTTCCATGGTCAGAAACTTCTTTGTGCCATCTTTTGTCTTGTTAGTTCATGTACTTCTAAAGCTGCTTCTCGGATCTTTTGTAAATAAAGGGTTGTTTCGTTAATCGAGGGTACAGATGTATTTTCTTTGTCTTCTAATGTTGTAAAAGCTTTGGGGTTCATTCCATATAGAAGTTCATATGGAGAATGTATTCTTCCACTATGCGGTTTGGTATTATGTATGAATTCTATCATTGGTAAAGCTCTTGTCCAAGAGTTTGGATTTTTCAATGTATAAGCTGCTAAATAGAATTCTATCTCTTGATTATATCTTTCAGTTGTTCCATCTGTTTGGGGATGATACGCTGTTGAAAATGCTGGTTTAATATTCAGTTTTTCATAGAGTTTTTGCATTGATTTTGCTGCAAATCTTGGGTCTCTATCTGATATTATTTTCGTTGGAGTTCCAAATTTTGAAAATATTTTCTCAAACAGTATGTCTACTACTCCTTGAGCTGTAATATTTTTGTTTGTTTTTGTTAGTACTATCCCCTTTGTAAGTCCATGGTCCACTATGGACAGGATAGTATCAAATCCATTATCTTCTGGTAAATCAGTGATTAAATCCATTGAAATTTGTGTAAATGGTTTAATTGAATTTGGCCCAGGTATTGGTTGCATTGGTGGTTTTGTCAGATGTCTATTAATTTTATATTGTTGACATATATTGCATCCTTTTATATAGTTTTGAATATATGTATTTATTCCTGGCCAATATATTTCTTTATTGAGTTTCTTGATAGTTGTAGTGATTCCTGGATGTCCAGAAGTTTCGTGATCATGTGCATTCTTTAGAATTTTCCTTTTAATTTCTGCATTTTCTAGTATAACTATTCTATTTTAAAATAGATATAATCCATCGTGTTCTTTATATTTCGATTTGTCTAATATTTGTGAATCATTTTGTTTTATTTCATCTTTTATTTCTTTGGTGATGAAATTTATAAAATGTTCTTTTGGGATGGCTATTATGTTTTCATTATCTTTTTCATTTATTTTATAATCTGGTCTTCTGCTTAATGCATTCGCTAAAACATTCTTTTGTCCTGGTAGATGTTTTATTTGATAATTGAATCTTGTCATGTATAGTGTTCATCTTGCTTGTCTTCAATTAAGTTGTTGTGGAGCTTTCCATCTAGTTAGGTTTTCATGATCAGACCATATTATAAATGGATATGGGGTTCCTTCTAAATAGTGTCTCCACTCCTTTAATGCTCTAATTATAGTGAGGAATTCTCTATCAGAGGTATGATAATTCTGTTCTGCTGGATTTAGGGTTCAGGAATAATATACTACAGGATGTTTATCTCCATTAGTGTCTCTTTGTAATAACACTGCTCCTGTAGCATTTAAGGATGTATCGCATTCTATTTTGAATGGTTTATTTTCGTCAATCATTAGAAGTATTGGTGTAGTTAGAAAGGCTTGTTTAAGCTTTTCGAATGATTTTTATGCTTCTGATGTCCAAATAAAGTTTGTTGTTTTTCGTAATAGTGCGTTCATTGGTGTAGTTATTTCTGAATAATTTTTGATAAATTTTTGATAGAAATTGCAAAATCCTGTAAATTGTTGAACATTTCTTGCTGTTTTTGGTACTGGCCAATCTTTTATTCCATCCAATTTTATTGGATCCATTTCTATTTTGTTAGGTTTTATTATTACTCCTAAATATTCAAGTTCTTGTTTCTCGAATTCGCATTTTTCTGTTTTTAGATAAAGATTATTATCTTGTAATCTTTTAAGAACTTCTTTTGTTAAGAAGTCTAGATCTTTTATTTCTTTTGCATGAATAAGTATATCATCAATATACACGATTACTCCTCTTTTATCTATTAAATCTCGAAAAATAGAATCCATCATACTTTAAAAAGTTGCTGGAGAATTGGTCATTCCAAAGAACATTACTGTTGGTTCGAATAATCCTTCAGTAGTTCTAAAGGCAGCTTTCCATTCATCTCCTTCACGTATTCTAATGTTATTGTATCCTAATCATACATCTAATTTGGTAAAATATTTCGAATTTTTAAGTTTATCCATGATTTTTGAAATATTTGGAATTGGATGTGCGTTTTTAATTGTATGTTTATTCAAATAAACATAATCTTGACATGGTCTTAAATCTGTTCCTTTCTTTGATACAAAGAAAAAGGATGATGCCATTGGCAATTGTGATTCTCGAATACACCCCTAACCCCCTAACCCCTAGTATTGTTGTTCTTTGTTCCAGACAATTCCTTATGTTTCATAGTTATTTCTTTAGTTAGTTCTACCTTAGTTTCTATATATATTATAAGGAAAACTCCTGTTCTGGCCCTTTACACCTTCCAGACCCTGAGTTGCTTGCCCACCACTTGCCTGCTTCAGCTCACAGTGGACTCTGATATACACTGGCAATTTTAGAGGACACTGGAGTAAGGGACAAAACCGTTCCAATGTTTTGAACTTTTCAGAAGATCAGCTCATAACTCAAGGACTACTGTGGCTGTGCACTTCCTAATTTAATTGTAGATAGTCCAGTATCTTATCTAATCATATGCAAAGTATGATTATGTAATCCTTTGTTTTGGGGGAGTTATTAATTAATTAATATTTTAAGTACATTGGAACAGTTTTGTCCCTCTCAAATTCTGAGCACATGACTTCGTTTATTGCAATCAAATAAATACAAATAAAATCATGTGACCATGTAGGGTGATGTATAAATGGATGTGCTTATTCTCAGGTGCAAATTAACTCCCCCACTATACCTTTACAACTATATGCGCTCTCTTTCCTCTACTCAGACCAATAGAGTCCTCTCTTACCTGGACCAAGGGAAATCTGCTCATCATATTGCTTCTATTACTGGTCTGGGAGTCAGTACTATTTCTAGGATTCGCTCCAAACATAGATCAACACTTTCCAAATCTGTTGGTGGCCGCCCATCTAAACTTTCTCCCTCTGATATCCACTATTCTGTTCGCCTCATCACCTCTCGCAAGGCTGACAATGCCTCCCAAGTCACCAAATCACTTCAAAATGTTATTGCCCAGCCTGTATCCACCAAAACAGTGCGCAGGGCACTCAGAGGAGCTGGAATGAAGGCTGTAGTCAAGCGGAAACGACCTAAACTTACTGCTGTCCATAGGAGGAAAAGGTTGGAGTGGGCAGAAGCACATGTTAACTGGACCCTGGAGGACTGGAAGAGGGTTATTTGGACAGATGAGTCCAAAATCAATCGGTTTGGATCAGATGGAAGGGTTTGGGTATGGAAAAAGGCAGGAGAGGGGCTGAATGATAGATTGGTTGAGGGAACAGTCAAGTTTGGTGGAGGAAATGTGATGATCTGGGGTTGTATGCTGTGGGATGGAGTGGGGTTTGCCACTAAAATTGAAGGGAAGATGGATGCTGACCTTTATGTTCAAATTTTGGGGGATGAACTAAAGAGGAGCATCAGGTGGTATGGGAAGAATGAGGAGGATATGGTCTTCCAACAGGACAATGACCCCAAACACAAGAGCAAAAAGGCTACAAACTGGCTAGATGAGTCTGAATTGGAGGTTATGGTATGGCCCCCACAGTCTCCAGACCTTAATCCCATTGAACATCTCTGGACTCACCTCAAGAATAAGCTGGGAGAGTATGATACTCCTCCTGATAGCATGAATACCCTATGGGAGAGGATACAAAAGGAGTGGGATGACATAGAACCAGAAGTGTGTCAGAATCTGATAGAGAGTATGCCTAGGAGGGTCCAGGCAGTTTTACAGGCCAAGGGAGCTTATACCAGGTACTAGAATACCCATTTTGTATATAAATTTCAAGAGGGACAAAACTGTTCCAATGCACTTAAAATATTAATTAATTAATAACTCCCCTAAAACAAAGGATTACATAATCATACTTTGCATATGATTAGATAAGATACTGGACTATCTACAATTAAATTAGGAAGTGCACAGCCACAGTAGTCCTTGAGATATGAGCTGATCTTCTGAGAAGTTCAAAACATTGGAACGGTTTTGTCCCTTACTGTATACTACAATGGTATACTATTGTATTGTACTGTATTGATATGTTACTTGTCTATATATGGTATTTAAATGTGGTATGACTTCAAAGTAGTATGACTTTGAATTATGACATAAGCTGTGCTATTTATATGTATTAAGTTCTAGGTAAGTCTGGCTATGTTCTAGGTCTGTCTAGATACAAGCTAGTCTTTAGAGGCATTCTAGAACTTGTATTATCTAAGTAAATATGTGAGTTCATAACACGTTGCTTCTAAACTATTAAAAGTACTGTATAAGACGTTAAGGAGTTATACTCTGAGGATTGACCTCTGATTGTAAGACTTAAGAATATCCAAAGTAGTTGTATTACTTTGTACATTCTTTGAGCCTTTGAGAAGGAGTCCCCTTTGATATCATCTGCAGATAGATATTGGGTAGAATTAGAACAAATTCTATCTCACTATAATACATATGTTGAAGCCATGGTCCTCCTGAGTTCACCCACTTCACCCACCTTCATTTGCACCCACACATAATCCTTGGGTGTTTAGACTCTGGTCATCTCACCTGCATAACCCATGCTTAACATTATTGAGATGAGTATACTAGAGTAGCTCTATGCCAGCAGTAGAGGGAAGTTGTTACCCACTAAGATATACTTTGAAGTATTTGAGGTAGAAGCTTTGCTAAAAAGTAGTGTATCAATGAAAGAGAAGACTAAATTGTCTAAAAAGTAAACACATATACATGGGGGTTTATATACAAAGTTCTTGGATAAAATGCCCTACAACCTGGGTACAGAGTGAGTTATTTACTACCAATAGCATATACTGAGCATAATATGTAAACAGCATGTATCTAATGGAACATTCTAACTAGCTACAATAAGTGCAGTATAGGGCTGTTTTACTGAAGTCCATAGCATAGCATAGTCTGTTATTAACTCACTCCAAGAGTGGACTTCTCTAGATCTGTTTCATCTATAAATAGCATAAACCAATATAGTAGTACAGATTGAGATTCAACAGCTATGACCTTTGTGAGTTGTTAACTCAGATTGCAGCTTAGATGGCAAGACTTGAGAGAGTGCAAGGGGAAAAGCACAAGATGGTTAAGCATACTGAATACAGGTGATAGTAAGTATACTTATATATGAAAGGACATCTGATTGAGTAGATGGAGGTACATAATGAAACATCTGATGAGTAAGGCATGCTGATGTATGAGTCAGAGTACAGAGATTGCTGGGTAAGAATAGAGGTAAAACAGGTATGGGAAGAGAACAAGGTAGAGATGCATAGAAGTGAAGTTATAATTACATTGAGATTGCAACATTACCCCCCAATTAAGACTTCATACATCAGAAAGCTCATCAAAGTCTCTATGGACTACTATTACATGTGTTACCTTACTTCACAACTAGGCCTGGATCATCTCTACTTAGGGAGAGGTTCAATGCTATAGCCTAGGAGTATTGGCAAGTCTCAATGACTTCTGTGTAGACTTTGGATCACTCCCTCAAGTAAAAGCTCACATTTGTCTGAGAAGTCTGAGTTAAGTGCCACTGCAGTCCCCAAGATGGTTAATCTTGTAGCAGATGAGTGAAGATAAGGAAGCTTGTTACTAAAATAACCTAAGGTAATACAAAGGTACTACTTAAGATTTATATACTAGCTATGCATAAGAGGTGAGTAATTATGTAGTAAAGGGGTATGAGTCAATGGGAGACTACTATGGGTTAATTGGTAATCTAAGGAGTCATAGGGAATAGGTAATGAATAGAGAAGAGAAGGAATATAAGTCACAGGAAGAGGGAGACAAGTAGATAGAAGTTCAATGGTGGAAATATGGAGTATAAAAAGAAACATGACTCAGAATGAGTCATAAGAAGGTGAACTAGAACTACATGTGTTAATAAATAAAAAATAGAGAGGTGAAGATAAGAAAGTCCAAGGAAAAAATGTAACCTGGTAAGGGATATAGTTAATACATAAATAGGAAGAGTCTGGGGATGTGGTAAGTTCATAATAACTACAGTAACAGCAACAGCTTTCTTTGTGGATCTGATGAGGAAGTAGCTATTGTTAGATTGTGTGAAAAAGACAGAAATGTGGCTGTGGCTGTCTTGGTGGATAGGGACTGGGACACCTTTGAAGGAGAATTCATCACATTAGTCTTCCCAGGATATCTTGACTATTGTTTTCCAGTAGCATTGGTCCCTTTTCTTGTTCTGGTTGTAAAGTACAGAATCATATGGAGGGCACAAAAACTGAGACTATCTATAGTAGGGTGATTGTCTTGATAAATCTATAAAGTATGGCAACTTCTTCCTTGATAGTAAACATAGGGATACTAATGGGAGTTGGAGCTTGGATGGGTTCTTTAGCTGGGAAAGCTATGGTTTCATGGAGTTTCTTGAGGGTGGTATTGTTGTGAATTCCACTGTTTCCATTACATCGTTGTGCCACGAACACTTCTGATCCATTATGTCGACTTCTTCTTCGATTCTGATTCATCATCATTATAGAAGTTATTGCGAGGATTCCATGTCTGTCGATATCCATGTTGTACTCCTGTTTAAATGGTTAGTGAGGGGTTGTGACTTGAATTGATATTGGGTTGTAGTTATTTTTGTTTGATTTTCCCTTCTGAATTTGGATTGAAAAGGATAATACTGGTCACATGATTGTTTTCTGCAGTGTTTCCAATTGGTATTGTGGTCATTTCATTCATGCTTTTTTTTTTTTTTTTTTTTTTTTTTTTTTTTTTTTTTTTTTTTTTTTTTTTTTTTTTTTTTTTTTTTTTTTTTTTTTTTTTTTTTTTTTTTTTTTTTTTTTTTTTTTTTTTTTTTTTTTTTTTTTTTTTTTTTTTTGGATTACTTGGTAATCTGATTGGTTCAGCTGTGGTTGGCTGAGTAATGCCTGGTTGATATTGTTGATGTTGTCTGCTTCTTCCTGGATCACTTGGTTCAGTTCTCTGAATGTAAATGGATTGAGAAGTTGAGGCAACAGGTAAAGTCGGTCTTGGTTCTTCAGGTTTAGGTACTGTAATGCTAATTCCCTGACTTCTTTGAGGGTCTTTTCCCTTAGACTGTTCTCGGTCTGATCTATAAGGGGTATCTCTTCCTGATGTTCCTCCTGTAGGTAATTGATAGGTAAGCTGTTGTCATAAACTGGCAAGTTGATTTTTCTTGAATTCTCTATATTCTTCGTTGATAATATCTTGTCTGTGACTTGATACTCTTCTTGGTTGTCCTTTGAAATTGTATAACCAGTGGGGTCTTGTCCTTTATATCTCCAAACTGTTTTGTTAAGAGATGGACTGTGGAATTCTTCTTTGTCAGCCATTTTAACAGTTTGTTAAGTTTTATTTTAATTTTTCTAAGAAAGTGATTTAGTCTTATCTTTCTTTCTTTACTTACTATTTTTGTGCTCGAACTCTTCTGAATAGCTTCTATATTCAGATGTTCAGTCCTTGAGATATGAAGCTGATTTCTGAGAATTTCAAAACATTGGAACGGTTTGGTCCCTTACCTGCTATAATACAATGGTATACTATTTATTGTACTGTAGTGATATGTTAAACTTGTCTAATATGGTATTTAAATGTGGGTATGACTCAAAAGTGAGTATGACTTTGAATTATGAATAAGCTGCTATTTAATGTATTAAGTTCTAGGAAGTCTGGCATGTTCAGTCTGTTCTAGATACAAGCTAGTCTTTAGAGGCATTCTAGAACTTGTATTATCTAAGTAAATATGTGAGTTCATAACACGTTGCTTCTAAACTATTAAAAGTACTGTATAAGACGTTAAGGAGTTATACTCTGAGGATTGACCTCTGATTGTAAGACTTAAGAATATCCAAAGTAGTTGTATTACTTTGTACATTCTTTGAGCCTTTGAGAAGGAGTCCCCTTTGATATCATCTGCAGATAGATATTGGGTAGAATTAGAACAAATTCTATCTCACTATAATACATATGTTGAAGCCATGGTCCTCCTGAGTTCACCCACTTCACCCACCTTCATTTGCACCCACACATAATCCTTGGGTGTTTAGACTCTGGTCATCTCACCTGCATAACCCATGCTTAACATTATTGAGATGAGTATACTAGAGTAGCTCTATGCCAGCAGTAGAGGGAAGTTGTTACCCACTAAGATATACTTTGAAGTATTTGAGGTAGAAGCTTTGCTAAAAAGTAGTGTATCAATGAAAGAGAAGACTAAATTGTCTAAAAAGTAAACACATATACATGGGGGTTTATATACAAAGTTCTTGGATAAAATGCCCTACAACCTGGGTACAGAGTGAGTTATTTACTACCAATAGCATATACTGAGCATAATATGTAAACAGCATGTATCTAATGGAACATTCTAACTAGCTACAATAAGTGCAGTATAGGGCTGTTTTACTGAAGTCCATAGCATAGCATAGTCTGTTATTAACTCACTCCAAGAGTGGACTTCTCTAGATCTGTTTCATCTATAAATAGCATAAACCAATATAGTAGTACAGATTGAGATTCAACAGCTATGACCTTTGTGAGTTGTTAACTCAGATTGCAGCTTAGATGGCAAGACTTGAGAGAGTGCAAGGGGAAAAGCACAAGATGGTTAAGCATACTGAATACAGGTGATAGTAAGTATACTTATATATGAAAGGACATCTGATTGAGTAGATGGAGGTACATAATGAAACATCTGATGAGTAAGGCATGCTGATGTATGAGTCAGAGTACAGAGATTGCTGGGTAAGAATAGAGGTAAAACAGGTATGGGAAGAGAACAAGGTAGAGATGCATAGAAGTGAAGTTATAATTACATTGAGATTGCAACATTACCCCCCAATTAAGACTTCATACATCAGAAAGCTCATCAAAGTCTCTATGGACTACTATTACATGTGTTACCTTACTTCACAACTAGGCCTGGATCATCTCTACTTAGGGAGAGGTTCAATGCTATAGCCTAGGAGTATTGGCAAGTCTCAATGACTTCTGTGTAGACTTTGGATCACTCCCTCAAGTAAAAGCTCACATTTGTCTGAGAAGTCTGAGTTAAGTGCCACTGCAGTCCCCAAGATGGTTAATCTTGTAGCAGATGAGTGAAGATAAGGAAGCTTGTTACTAAAATAACCTAAGGTAATACAAAGGTACTACTTAAGATTTATATACTAGCTATGCATAAGAGGTGAGTAATTATGTAGTAAAGGGGTATGAGTCAATGGGAGACTACTATGGGTTAATTGGTAATCTAAGGAGTCATAGGGAATAGGTAATGAATAGAGAAGAGAAGGAATATAAGTCACAGGAAGAGGGAGACAAGTAGATAGAAGTTCAATGGTGGAAATATGGAGTATAAAAAGAAACATGACTCAGAATGAGTCATAAGAAGGTGAACTAGAACTACATGTGTTAATAAATAAAAAATAGAGAGGTGAAGATAAGAAAGTCCAAGGAAAAAATGTAACCTGGTAAGGGATATAGTTAATACATAAATAGGAAGAGTCTGGGGATGTGGTAAGTTCATAATAACTACAGTAACAGCAACAGCTTTCTTTGTGGATCTGATGAGGAAGTAGCTATTGTTAGATTGTGTGAAAAAGACAGAAATGTGGCTGTGGCTGTCTTGGTGGATAGGGACTGGGACACCTTTGAAGGAGAATTCAATCACATTAGTCTTCCCAGGATATCTTGACTATTGTTTTCCAGTAGCATTGGTCCTTTTCTTGTTCTGGTTGTAAAGTACAGAATCATATGGAGGGCACAAAAACTGAGACTATCTATAGTAGGGTGATTGTCTTGATAAATCTATAAAGTATGGCAACTTCTTCCTTGATAGTAAACATAGGGATACTAATGGGAGTTGGAGCTTGGATGGGTTCTTTAGCTGGGAAAGCTATGGTTTCATGGAGTTTCTTGAGGGTGGTATTGTTGTGAATTCCACTGTTTCCATTACATCGTTGTGCCACTTCCTATCTCTGTACCTACTATATACCTGTTTCAGCTATTCTAGTATCAGCAATCTCCGAAGTACTAACTCACATACTACTGTGCTATAGTGATTAGACATTTCATATAGTATCTCTATCTATTCAACTAGATGGCCTTCCTTGTATTTAAGCATACATACACCTCTTGTATTTGGTATACTTAATGTTGTGAACTTTCACCTATTTGTGTCCACCCCGTGTTCACCTTCATTCTGATATGTCCAATATCCATTTCATCTATTCCAGTACCAGCGATCTCCAAGTATTGACTCATAAGACTACTATGCCATTATTGTCAGATGTTTCATGTAGTTACCTCCATCCGTTCAACTGGATGTCTATTGTACAGTAAGGGACAAAACCGTTCCAATGTTTTGAACTTCTCAGAAGATCAGCTCATATCTCAAGGACTACTGTGGCTGTGCACTTCCTAATTTAATTGTAGATAGTCCAGTATCTTATCTAATCATATGCAAAGTATGATTATGTAATCCTTTGTTTTAGGGGAGTTATTAATTAATTAATATTTTAAGTGCATTGGAACAGTTTTGTCCCTCTTGAAATTTATATACAAAATGGGTATTCTAGTACCTGGTATAAGCTCCCTTGGCCTGTAAAACTGCCTGGACCCTCCTAGGCATACTCTCTATCAGATTCTGACACACTTCTGGTTCTATGTCATCCCACTCCTTTTGTATCCTCTCCCATAGGGTATTCATGCTATCAGGAGGAGTATCATACTCTCCCAGCTTATTCTTGAGGTGAGTCCAGAGATGTTCAATGGGATTAAGGTCTGGAGACTGTGGGGGCCATACCATAACCTCCAATTCAGACTCATCTAGCCAGTTTGTAGCCTTTTTGCTCTTGTGTTTGGGGTCATTGTCCTGTTGGAAGACCATATCCTCCTCATTCTTCCCATACCACCTGATGCTCCTCTTTAGTTCATCCCCCAAAATTTGAACATAAAGGTCAGCATCCATCTTCCCTTCAATTTTAGTGGCAAACCCCACTCCATCCCACAGCATACAACCCCAGATCATCACATTTCCTCCACCAAACTTGACTGTTCCCTCAACCAATCTATCATTCAGCCCCTCTCCTGCCTTTTTCCATACCCAAACCCTTCCATCTGATCCAAACCGATTGATTTTGGACTCATCTGTCCAAATAACCCTCTTCCAGTCCTCCAGGGTCCAGTTAACATGTGCTTCTGCCCACTCCAACCTTTTCCTCCTATGGACAGCAGTAAGTTTAGGTCGTTTCCGCTTGACTACAGCCTTCATTCCAGCTCCTCTGAGTGCCCTGCGCACTGTTTTGGTGGATACAGGCTGGGCAATAACATTTTGAAGTGATTTGGTGACTTGGGAGGCATTGTCAGCCTTGCGAGAGGTGATGAGGCGAACAGAATAGTGGATATCAGAGGGAGAAAGTTTAGATGGGCGGCCACCAACAGATTTGGAAAGTGTTGATCTATGTTTGGAGCGAATCCTAGAAATAGTACTGACTCCCAGACCAGTAATAGAAGCAATATGATGAGCAGATTTCCCTTGGTCCAGGTAAGAGAGGACTCTATTGGTCTGAGTAGAGGAAAGAGAGCGCATATAGTTGTAAAGGTATAGTGGGGGAGTTAATTTGCACCTGAGAATAAGCACATCCATTTATACATCACCCTACATGGTCACATGATTTTATTTGTATTTATTTGATTGCAATAAATGAAGTCATGTGCTCAGAATTTGAGAGGGACAAAACTGTTCCAATGTACTTAAAATATTAATTAATTAATAACTCCCCCAAAACAAAGGATTACATAATCATACTTTGCATATGATTAGATAAGATACTGGACTATCTACAATTAAATTAGGAAGTGCACAGCCACAGTAGTCCTTGAGTTATGAGCTGATCTTCTGAAAAGTTCAAAACATTGGAACGGTTTTGTCCCTTACTGTATTTAAGCATACATACATACTCCTGTATTTGGTATGCTTAACCACCTAGTTCTCCTCTCCCTTACTTGCCCTCAAGTCTTAGCCTAAGTTACAACCTGAGGTTTACTCAGACTAAGGTTGTAACATTTAGTTAAGCATCCCCACCTCACCTTGCAAGGAGTAGGCTGAAACAGGCCTGAACAAAGACAACCTAGGAGCTAGTACATGAGCTTGAACCCAGATGAATACAGAAAACCAAACCTTGAAGTCACCAATGATGAATCAGAAACATTGGATGAAGAAGAAGCAGGGAACCCCGAAGTACCTGAAGAACCTACTGAAGGAGCACACAATGAACCCAGAGCAAACCCAGCAGAAGAAGAAGCACTATCAGAACTTCTAAATGAACTTGACCTAGTAGAGGAAGAGTTAATCCATCAGGAGAAATCAGATGAATCAAGTTCAGACGAAACAGAATCAGAAACTGACTCTGATATAACCGACAATACAGTAGTACCCACAATAACGCCCAGTGGAAAAGGCTTAGTGCCAGACCTGGGATTCTTCAATAGTACCCAGACCAAATTTGATGATTGGTGGAGAGCTATAATACTCTTTATGAAATTTAACAAGATCGCCTTGGCTGATGACCAAGCTATAGCAGTCCTAGCCAGGCTGCAAGGAGGAACAGCAGGAGCTTATGTGGCCATGAAGGCATCAACCATCCTAGAATCTGAAGATTCAGTAGACTGGAAGGTCTTCTCCAAGGACTTCAGAAGGACCTTCTCAGATGATGCCTTAAACAGTAAAGCAGAATGGCAGATTGAAAAATTCAAACAAGGAAATTAAAACACTGCCAACTACCTAATCAAATTCGAAGTCTTGAAAAGCAAAGCTAAGACCAATAGCAAACACGCTATATTCCTACTTAGGAAAAACACCCAACAAGATATCATACATACAATTACCGGTTATCCACCTTCAGCTAGACCAGACACATATGTGGAATGGAAAGAAGCTATACTCTCTGTTGGACAAGGGTATGAAGCATCTGAGTACTGAGGAGATAGGAAGACAAACACTGGCACTACCTACAAAGGAATGGGTGAACCCATGGAGATAGGAAGTCGATGCCATGTCTTCAATGACAAAGGGGAACTGAAATGTTACAACTGTGGCATTTTCAGACACATCACCAAAGACTGCAAAAAACCCAAGGGGTTAATATGCTACAATTGCGGCAAGAAAGGATATATAGCCAAAACTTGCACCACACCCAAGAAGATCCAAGTTTGGGGGATAGAAGAAACCGCCGAAGAAGAGAAAAAGGATTTTTCTGAGGACTCCAAGTAGGCACTACCTCGAGAGTCAAAAAACTTGTATCTAGGATATCAGACAAATTCTACACAATTCCTCAGAGAAGAAAGCACAAACTAAACCTAAAAGGAAAAATACAAACCATGAAAAAGGAAATCACAGTCAATACAATCATAGACTCGGGATGCACGATCAGCAGCATCAGCAAAAAACTAGTAGATGAAGAAGGACTCCCCACCTGAACACTAGAACAACAAATTTTGGTATTAAACATGGATGGAACACCAAACCAAGGTGGAAGGGTAACAGAGACAGCCATGATCAACATAGATATCCAAGGACACAGAGAACAAATTGAGGCATCTGTCGTACAACTACAAGACAGGACAGAAATCTTTTTAGGACATGACTGGCTAGTTAAACACAACCCAGAAGTGGATTGGGAAAATAGACAAATCAAATTCACCCAATGCCCGCCAGGATGTCAATTTCCCCATCAGAATATACCCATTACAGGAAAAATACAAAGCATGGCCACTACAGAAGATCTATGGGAAGAAGAAGACAAGCCAGACCCAACCAAAATGGAAGACCTACCAGACTATGTACAACCGTTCACACACTTATTCAATAAGACAACGTTTGACAAGCTTCCAGAACAAACTGAATGGGACCATGAGATAATCCTAACCGAGGATGCCCCAAAGGAAATAAGTACAGGGACATATAACATGACAGTCAAAGAACAGGACGAACTCAAGGCATTTATTAAAGAAAATCTAGAATCAGGGCAAATACAACCATTGAAATCCCCATATGTAGCTCTGACATTCTTTATTCCAAAGAAAGATGGGTCCAAGAGGTTAATTCAAGACTACAGGCAATTGAACAATGTGGTGGTCAAAGATAAAACACCACTGCCAAGAATCAGTGAAGTAATCGACAAACTTGGGAAAGCAAAATATTTCAATAAACTCAACATCATCTGGGGATACAACAACATCAGGATCAAAGAAAGAGATGAATGGAAGGCAGCTTTCCTTACCAACAAAGGACTTTTCGAACCAACAGTCATGTATTTTGGCCTAAGCAACTCACCAGGAACCTTCTCCAGAATAATGACAAGCATCTTCCAAGACCTACTACAAAATGGAGATATCATGAACTATATGGACGACTTTGCTATCCCAGGCAACAGCAAAGAACAGCTGAAGGAACAAACAGTACGATTTCTAGAATGAGCCGCCCAATATAACCTGTGCTTCAAATGGACTAAATGCATCTTTGATGCAGAAGAGATTCCAATGTTGGGGGTTAAAGTGGGACATGGGCAAATCGAGATGGAAGAAGAAAAAGTGAAATCAGTACAGGAATGGCCTGAGCCAAAGAATACCAAAGGAGTAGAAAGATTCCTGGGCTTCGCCAACTATTACCGATGCTTCATCAAGGACTTCAGCAAAATTATAGGGCCACTAAACAAACTCAAAGGAGCAACAGCATGGAAATGGGCTGAAGAACATTAGACTGTCTTCAACCGACTCAAGAAATGTATCACTGAGGAACCCATCCTGATATTGCCACAGAGACAAGGTCAATTCAGGGTGGAAGTTGACATGTCAGATTATGCACTAGGAGGTGTGCTGTCACAACAGCAAGAAGACAAATGGCACCCCATTGCCTTCACCTCACAAACATTATCACCAGCTGAATGAAACTATGAAATATATGACAAAGAGCTACTAGTGATCATTCATGCCTTGAAAGAGTGGAGACATTACCTCCTCGATGCTAAAGAAAAGTTTGAAATCTGGACTGATCACGAAAACCTAAAATACTATAGGGAACCACAGAAACTGAATGGATGACTGTTAAGCATAGGTCATGCAGGTGAGACGACTGGAGTCTAGATGCCTGGGGATGATGTGTGGATGCAGATAAAGATGGATGAAGTGGCAAACTCGGGAGGACCATGGCTTCAATGTATGTGTTGCACCCTCCTGCCAATGAGTGGTCTTAACTTCAGAATAAGGGACGAGGACAGAGTCAGAGATGGAGACAGAGACAGAGACAGAGGTAGAATAGAAGTAGCATGTTGCTAAGTAGATTTCAGACTGAGGATTACAGGTGAAGTAGCTACAGTTTATATATGCGAGGAAGTGTAGTTCTACAAAAGGAAACTACTATGACTTCAGGTGCGGGCCAGGTATGGCTGCTAGATAAAAACACCAGGAATGCAACTAACTAAAAGGAATAAGGTGAAACAGGAATGATATGAATGGTAAAAGGGATTGCAAGGGAAATGGGAGTAGGTATGATGACTGGAGAAATGTACAAGGAGGATAATTGGAAATTAATGTCAGACATAATAGTAAGAATGGAGAGTGGGGGAGATGGGGGAGAGCGGGTGAGAGTGAATGGTAAATAAAATATAAAGTATAGTCCGGGTAAGAGCAGGTGAAGTGGGTGAGCATGTGTGTAGGTTGTGACAATGACAAGCACAATGGTACCTGCAACTACAGGACTATGACTTCATACTATGACATGTACCTGGAAAAATGAACACGAAAGCCGACCTACTATCCTGAATCCACCAAAAACCAGAAGGGCAGAAAGATAAACTAGTCACCATGATCTGGGAAAGCTGGCTACAAACCAACAGCATGGATAGCATGATACTCCTATGAGCAGAATTGTTCATCCAGCTAGACTTCCTAAAGAAAATTCAAAGCCAAACCCAATGAGAGACAATGGTCCTGACTGAACTGAAAAGACAGGACTCCCAACTCGTTGAACATGATAAAGTAGTCTACAGACAAAACAGTGCATACTGTATGTCCCACCTGACCCAAAGCTACGAGAAGAAATCCTAACACAGTATTATGATATCCCAGATGCAGGACACCTGGGCCAACACAGGATGATGGAACTAATCAGCCACGATTACTGGTGGCCAACAATGCGAAAGGACATAAAAAGATATATTTGAGGATGCCAAGCCTGCCAGAGAAACAAGACAAGGACAACACTGCTCAAATCACCACTACATCCCCTCCCAGTCCTGAATGGACCTTGGGAAGAAATTAGCATTGATATGATTGGGCCACTACTGGAGTCAGAAGAAAAGGATGCAATACTGGTCATCATAGATTGTTTTACAAAAATGATACAACTCACAGCGACTACCATGGACATTTCATCCAAAGATATTATGAGGATATATCGAGACAAAATATGGAAGCTACACAGGCTACTGAGGAAAGTACTCAGCAACCAAGGACCTCAGTTTGCATCAGAATTTACCAAAGAACTATTTAAAGGACTCAGCATAGAATGGAACCTATCAACAGCATATCACCCACAAACTGACAGACAAACAGAACACATCAACAGAGAAGTAGAAACATACATCTGCTTATACTGCAATTACAACCAAGACGACTGGGCAGAATGGCTCCCCATTGCAGAATTCCAGTATAACAATAAACAACATGGAGGAACACAGGCGATGCTGTTCTTCCTAAACTATGGAAGGAACCCATGGAAAGGAAAAAATGAATTAACAACAAACAATCTGGTGGCCACAGATTTCCTAAAAGGACTTCAGGCCACCCAAAATGATGCCTCATCAGCTCTATGTATGTACCAAGAAAAGATGAAACAGCAATATGACCAAAACAAGACCCATGCCAAAACATACCAAATAGGTGATGTGGTATGGCTGGAAAACACAAATATCCATACCAATCAGACATCAAAGAAGCTAGGCCAAAAACAGTATGGGCCTTTCCTCATTAAGGAAAAGATAGGAGAAGTAGCATACCGGCTAATGCTACTAGATGGATGGGCCATCCATGATGTGTTCAATGAACAACTCCTGACACTCGCACACCATGCTGAGTTCCCAAGTCAAGAAAAGACACCAGCATCCACCCCAGTGATCATCAACAATGAAGAAGAGTATGAAGTAGAAGAAATCTGTGGACAAAGAAAACGGGGAAGGGGATATCAATTCCTAGTCCACTGGAAAGGGTATAGCAATGAAGAAGATACGTGGACAGTGGAGTCCAATTTGGAGAATGTGAAAGATGCCATACGAGATTACCTAAAGAGGCATCTGGAGGATACCCATAAAAGAGGGGGCAGAAAACACAAAAAAGCATTGAATAAACAGCCCAGATAAAGAAACTAAACAAACATGCCTGCCTCCCAACCCAACCACATCGCTATTGACTCCCTTGTACACCCCATCCCTACCAGAATCTTATCCCTGCCATTCCCAGAACCAGGCAGCAGCAGGGTACCAGCTCCCCAAGAGACTCATTTCAACCTTGCCAAAACACCATCCCCAGCACAAGGCCTCCTCAAAGCCCTACTCAAGGACATTGACAAGGCAACCAACAGTGAAATCGAAAACATCACTGCCCAAAACAAATGGCTAGTGGTGAACTGACACATTACCCTCGCCACTGTCTGCATCACCTTTGCTGATATGTATGCCGGATTCACTAATGCATCCTCCTCCACTAACCAATACATTCCCGCCATCTTCTGAGCACTAGACCAATCCACCCTCACCCCTAATGAACAAGATTGTGTCCAAGGACTCTAAAGCTGAATTGACCTGGGCCTTGAGGTCTTTAACCATCTCAACATTGCTAACATATTCCTCGAGCTCGCTGACATAGCCATGAAGTTGCTTGGGAGAGACAAGTTGAATGAGGACCCTGACATCAACACCCTAGTCGACAGAATTCATGTCACCCTCTCTGAATTGCATGACACAGTCAACCCCATGCCGATACCCCCATGGACGAAGAAACCACTGTCTCTATGAAAGAGGAAGTCAATGCCCTCTATTGCTTCATAAAAACCATCACACCACCACAGCTCATATCAGTTTTTCTCCCGCCCACAAGCTTCCACACTGTACTACCAGGACAAGAAAAGGACTGACACTATTGGAACTCAATAGTCAAGAACTACTGGGACAGCTCCACCACCACCGATTTCCCATACAACAGTGTCCCAGTCCCTATCTGACAAGACAGACAAAGCCACTCACCCGTCTTCTTAGCATGATCCAATGATGGAAAATTCCTCATCGCCGCCACCAAGAAAGCACTTGCAGCTGCCATAGTAAATGGAGACTTTGATGAGCTTCCTGAGGCATGAAGCCTAATCAGGGGGTATTGTTGTGAACTTTCACCTATTCATGTCCACCCCATGTTCACCTTCATTCTGATATGTCTGATATCCATTTCATCTATTCCAGTACCAGCGATCTCCAAGTATTGACTCATAAGACTACTATGCCATTATCATCAGATGTTTCATGTAGTTACCTCCATCCGTTCAACTGAATGTCTATTGTATTTAAACATACATACATACTCCTGTATTCAGTATGCTTAACCACCTAGTTCTCCTCTCCCTTACTTGTCCTCAAGTCTTAGTCTAAGTTGCAATCTGAGGTTTACTCAGACTAAGGTTGTAACACTTAACCATCTATAGTTTCTCTTCCCTTACTCACCCTCAAGTCTTAGCCCAAGTTGCAACCTGAGGTTCAGCCAGACTAAGGTTGTAACATTTGGTTAAGTGTCTCCACCTCACCTTGCAAGGAGTAGGCTGAACAGGCCTAAACAAGAATAACCTAGGAGTCAGTATATGAGCTCAAACCCAGATAAATACAGAGAACCAAACCTTGAAGTCACAGATGACAAATCAGAAACATCAGATAAAGAAGAAACAGGGAACCCTGAAGTACCTGCAGAGTTAGTAGAACACAATGAACCCAAAGTAAACCCAACAGGAGAAGAAGAAGTACTATCAGAACTTCTAAATGAACTCAACCTAGCAGAAGAAGAATTAACACACCAGGAGAACCCAGCACAAGAACAGGAGGGATTAGACTCAGATGAATTAAGCTCAGGAGAAATAGAAACAAACTCAAGCACCAACTCAGACATGACTGACAATACTGTAGTACCCACAACCACACCAAGTGGGAAAGGTTTAGTACCAGACCCAGGGTTTTTCAATGGAACTCACACCAAGTTTGATGATTGGTGAAGAACCATGACACTCTTCATGAAATTCAACAAAATCAACACAGCAGATGACAAAGCCATAGCAGTCCTAGCCAGGCTGCAAAAAGGAACAGCAGGAGCTTATGCAGCCATGAAGGCACCACAAATCTTAGATAGAGAGGACTCAGTAGACTGAAAGGTGTTCTCCAAGGATTTTAGAAAAACCTTCTCTGATGACGCCTCCAATAGTAAGATGGAATGGCAGATTGAAAAATTCAAACAGGGGAACAAAAACACAGCTGACTACTTAATCAAGTTTGAAGTTCTAAAAAGCAAGGCAAAAACAGACAGTAAACACACAATGTTCCTACTCAAGAAAAATGCCAGGCAAGACATCATTCACACTATCATGGGCTACCCACCCAGCACCAGGCTGGACACCTATGCAGAATAAACAGAAGCCATTCTCACCATTGGACAAGGATACAAAGCATCTGAATATTAGGGGGACAGAAAAACCAGCACTGGAATGACATATGGAGGAATGGGTGAACCCATGGAGATAGGAAGTAGGTGCCACATTTTCAATGCCAAAGGAGAACCCAAATGCTACAATTGTGGCATCTTTGGACACATGGCCAAGGATTGCAAGAAACCCAAGGGGTTAACTTGCTACAACTGCAGGAAGACTGGCTATATAGCAAAGGCATGCACCACACCCAAAAAGGTGCAAATCCATGGAATAGAAGAAACTAAGGCAGAAGAGAAGAAGGATTTTTCTGAGGACTCTGAGTAGGCACTGCCTCGAGAGTCAAGAAACTTGTATCTAGGATATTAGACAAATTTTACATGATTCCTCAGAGATGAAAGCATGAATTAAACCTAAAAAGCAACATCCACACAAAAGGAAAAAGGGTTGCAGTAAACACAATTGTGGACTCAGGGTGCACCACCAGCAGCATCAGCAAGAAACTAGTTGATGAAGAAAATATCCCAACATGAAAACTAGAGCAACAAATCTTGGTACTAAATGCAGATGAAACTCCAAATTAAGGAGGAAAAATAATGAAAATAGCAACTATCAAAATGGATATCCAGAGACACTGGGAAAAAATTGAGGCATCAGTTGTACAGCTACAAGACAGGGTGGAAATATTTCTGGGCCATAATTGTTTAGTCAAACATAACCCAGAGGTAGATTAGAACACTGGAGAAATCAAGTTTACCTGATGCCCATCAGACTGCCAATTTCCCCATCAGAACATTCATATCATGGACAAAATGCAGAGCATGGCCATCACAGAAGACCTATGGAAAAAAGAGGAAGAACCAGACCTGACCAAACCAGAAGACCTACCAGATTATATATGACTATTCACCCATCTATTCAACAAGACAACCTTTGACAAATTTCCAGAGTGAACAGAGTGGGACCATGAGATAATCCTAACTGAGAACACCCCCAAAGAAATAAATGCAGGAACATACAACATAATGATCAAGGAACAGGACAAACTCTGAACTTTCATCAAGGAAAACCTAGAATCCAGACAGATAAGACCATCAAAATCCCCATATGCAGTACTTACCTTCTTTATTCCAAAGAAGGATGGATCTAAATAACTAATACAGGACTATTGGTGGTTAAACAATGTGGTGGTTAAAGACAAAACCCCACTACCAAGGATAGGAGAAGTCATTGACAAACTAGGGAAGGCCAAATACAGTAAGGGACAAAACCGTTCCAATGTTTTGAACTTCTCAGAAGATCAGCTCATATCTCAAGGACTACTGTGGCTGTGCACTTCCTAATTTAATTGTAGATAGTCCAGTATCTTATCTAATCATATGCAAAGTATGATTATGTAATCCTTTGTTTTAGGGGAGTTATTAATTAATTAATATTTTAAGTGCATTGGAACAGTTTTGTCCCTCTTGAAATTTATATACAAAATGGGTATTCTAGTACCTGGTATAAGCTCCCTTGGCCTGTAAAACTGCCTGGACCCTCCTAGGCATACTCTCTATCAGATTCTGACACACTTCTGGTTCTATGTCATCCCACTCCTTTTGTATCCTCTCCCATAGGGTATTCATGCTATCAGGAGGAGTATCATACTCTCCCAGCTTATTCTTGAGGTGAGTCCAGAGATGTTCAATGGGATTAAGGTCTGGAGACTGTGGGGGCCATACCATAACCTCCAATTCAGACTCATCTAGCCAGTTTGTAGCCTTTTTGCTCTTGTGTTTGGGGTCATTGTCCTGTTGGAAGACCATATCCTCCTCATTCTTCCCATACCACCTGATGCTCCTCTTTAGTTCATCCCCCAAAATTTGAACATAAAGGTCAGCATCCATCTTCCCTTCAATTTTAGTGGCAAACCCCACTCCATCCCACAGCATACAACCCCAGATCATCACATTTCCTCCACCAAACTTGACTGTTCCCTCAACCAATCTATCATTCAGCCCCTCTCCTGCCTTTTTCCATACCCAAACCCTTCCATCTGATCCAAACCGATTGATTTTGGACTCATCTGTCCAAATAACCCTCTTCCAGTCCTCCAGGGTCCAGTTAACATGTGCTTCTGCCCACTCCAACCTTTTCCTCCTATGGACAGCAGTAAGTTTAGGTCGTTTCCGCTTGACTACAGCCTTCATTCCAGCTCCTCTGAGTGCCCTGCGCACTGTTTTGGTGGATACAGGCTGGGCAATAACATTTTGAAGTGATTTGGTGACTTGGGAGGCATTGTCAGCCTTGCGAGAGGTGATGAGGCGAACAGAATAGTGGATATCAGAGGGAGAAAGTTTAGATGGGCGGCCACCAACAGATTTGGAAAGTGTTGATCTATGTTTGGAGCGAATCCTAGAAATAGTACTGACTCCCAGACCAGTAATAGAAGCAATATGATGAGCAGATTTCCCTTGGTCCAGGTAAGAGAGGACTCTATTGGTCTGAGTAGAGGAAAGAGAGCGCATATAGTTGTAAAGGTATAGTGGGGGAGTTAATTTGCACCTGAGAATAAGCACATCCATTTATACATCACCCTACATGGTCACATGATTTTATTTGTATTTATTTGATTGCAATAAACGAAGTCATGTGCTCAGAATTTGAGAGGGACAAAACTGTTCCAATGTACTTAAAATATTAATTAATTAATAACTCCCCCAAAACAAAGGATTACATAATCATACTTTGCATATGATTAGATAAGATACTGGACTATCTACAATTAAATTAGGAAGTGCACAGCCACAGTAGTCCTTGAGTTATGAGCTGATCTTCTGAAAAGTTCAAAACATTGGAACGGTTTTGTCCCTTACTGTATTTCAACAAACTAGACATCAACTGGGGATACAACAATGTCAGAATCAAGGAGGAAGATGAATGGAAAGCAGCGTTCCTCACAAATAAAGGGCTCTTTGAGCCAACAATCATGTATTTCAGACTAAGCAACTCACCAGGAACCTTCTCTTGCATGATGACAAGCATCTTCCATGACTTACTACAAAACAGTGACATTGTAAACTACATGGACAATTTCACAATACCTGGCAACACAAAGGAACAATTACAGGAATGGACCATATGATTTCTAGAATGAGCAAACCAGTATAACTTATGCTTCAAACATTCTAAATGCATATTCAATGCAGAAGAGATTCCAATGCTAGGGGTCAAAGTAGGACATGGAAAAATCAAAATGGAGGAAGAAAAAGTCAAATCAGTATGAGACTGGCCTAAACCCAAGAACACAAAAGGAGTGGAACAGTTCTTAGGCTTTGCTAACTACTATTGACACTTCATCAAGAACTTTAGCAAGATCACAGAACCACTGAACAAGCTCAAAGGGGCAACTACATGGAAATAGAATACAGAACACCAAGCAGCATTCGACAAACTAAAAAGATGCATCACTAAAGAACGTACCTTGATACTACTACAAAGACAAGGACAATTCCAGGTGGAGGTAGATGCATCAGACTATGCATTAGGAGGAGTGTTGTCACAGTTACAGGAAAACAAATGGCACCTAATTGCATTCACATCACGAACACTCTTACCAGCAGAACACAATTATGAAATCTACAATAAGGAACTACTGGCTATCATGCACACCCTAAAAGAATGGAAACACTACCTGTTAGATGCTGAAGAAAAGTTCAAGATCTGAATAGACCACAAAAACCTAAAATACTACAGGGAGCCACAGAAACTAAATGGATGACAGGCCTGGTGGTACCTACAATTACAGGACTACAACTTCATCCTATGACACATGCCCAGAAAAACCAATATGAAGGCTGACCTATTATCCCATATACACCAAGCACCAGAAGTGACAGAAGAGAAGTTAGTCACCATAATCAAAGAAAGCTGGCTACAATCAGAAAGTACCGATGACATGATACTATTGCAGATGGAACTGTTCCTGGAGCCAATGTTCCTAGAAAAAATATGAGAGAAACCCTAAAGGAAAACACCAGTCATCACTGAACTATGAAAAGATGAATTAAACTTCACCAAAGAAAACAGAGTGGTATACAAAGGGAATAGCACATATGTGCCTCCAGACCCAAAACTATAAGAAGAAATTCTCCAGCAATACCATAATGCCCCTGATACAGGACACCCAGGGCAATATAGGATGATAGAACTAATCACCTGTGATTATTGGTGGCTAACCATATGAAGGGACATAAAAAGATATACCTGGGGCTGCCAGATGTGTCAAAGGAACAAACCAAGAACAATGCCACTCAAGTCGCCACTACACCTCCTTCCAGTGCTAAATGGCCCATGGGAAGAAATCAACATTGACATGATTAGACCCCTACCAATGTCAGAGGGAAAAGACATGATACTAGTCATTGTTGACTATTTCACAAAAATGATATAACTCATAGCAACAACAATAGATGTTATATCTAAAGATATCACACAGATCTATTGAGATGAGATATGGAAGTTACATGGACTGCCAAGGAAAGTACTCAGTGACCATGGACCTCAGTTCACATCAGGATTCACAAAGGAGTTGTTCAAGGGGCTTGGTATAGAGTGCAACCTATCAATGGCATATCATCCACAGACTGATGGGCAAACTGAACACATTAACAGAGAAGTGGAAACCTACATCTGCCTGTACTGTAACTATGACTAGAATGACTGGACTGACTGGTTACCAATAGCAGAATTCCACTATAATGACAAACAACATGGAGGAACAGGAGAAATACCATTTTTCCTCAACTACAGAAGGCATCCATGGAAGGGGAAGAACAGTGAGATGATGAACAATCCCACAGCCACAGAATTCCTGAAACACCTACAGAATGCCTGTATTATGTGCATTACCTTACTTTGCCAACTGGGCCCAGCTTCATCTCCACTCAGGGAGAGGTCAATGGCTATAACACAGAATATTTGACCAACAGACTCAAGAGCTGGCAAACGTTTGGACCTTCCATTAAGGAAAAGAAAAGGGGAAAAAACCTTTGGGGGGCCCTCCAGGGGTTTCCCAATCCGAAAAGAACGCATTTCCCGTCGAAAAAACCCGGACCCCCCAGGATTAAAAGAAAAGAGAAATGAAGAAATCTTAAAAAAAACGGGGGGGGTTCTTCCTGTCCATGGGGGTTGCAAAAAATTGTGGCAGGGAGAATTTTTAAAGTGAAAGACCTCAGTACCTAAAAAAAACCGGGGTTAAAAAAAGGGGGAGAAAACACAAAAAAAATTGAAAAACCGCCCGAAAAAAACTAAAAAAAAAAGTGCCCCCAACCCAAAACCCCCGTTTGACTCCCGTAACCCCCCTACCCGTTTACCCCCCCCCCCCGGACCCCCGCGGGGCTTTTCCCCGGTTAACCGCCAAAAACCCCCCCCAGCCAAAAGGGGCCCCCCCACTCAAAGGGTTAAAAACCCAAACCCATGAAATCGAAAAATTTTTGCCCCAAAAAAAAAACAGGGGGCACAATTCCCCCAGCGATCCCTTTTCAATTTTACCTTAAAACATCCCTCACAAACCCAAAAACCCCCACCCCAGCCTAACCAACCACCCTACCCCAAAACAAACCCCCAAACCCCCCCCCCAATTTACCGGGGGGGTCCAACCCCCAACTCGCAACTTTTCCCACTTCCAAATCCATGAATTGCGGGAGAGAAATTTTAAGAGGCCCCACTCAAAAGTAAAGAATTTTTTCCCCCCGAAAAGGGCTTTAAAAAACAGGGATCGGGGGAAACGGAAAAAAAATTTTAAAAAAAAGGGGGCTTATTTAACCCAAACCCCAAAAATCAAATTTTTGCCCAAATTATTTTTAAGGAAAAAACCCCCGGTTTTTTGGGGAAAAAACGGAACCCCCAAAAAAAAATTTTTTAAGGGAAAAAGAAAAAAAAAAAAATAAATCTACAATAAGGACTATGGAATCATGCACACCCTAAAAGAATGGACACTACTGTTAGATGGGAAGAACGGTCAGATTGAATGGACCACAAAAACCTATAAATACTAGTCCGGGAGCCACATGAATGACTATGGATGACAGCCTGTGGTACCTGCAATTACAGGACTAGACTTCATACTATGCACATGTACCGAGAAAAATAAAATGAAGCTGACCTACTTATCCTGCATATCACCAAGACCAGAAGTGGACAGAAAGATAAGTTAGTCACCATAATCAGAAGAAAGCTGGCTACAATCAAGAGTACGATGCATGATACTTTGAGATGAATTGTTCATCGGAGCAATTTCCTAGAAAAAATATGAGAGAAACCCTAATAGAGAAAGTCATACTGAACTATGAAAAGATGAATTAACATCTTCACCAGAAAAGTAGTGTATACAAAGGGACAGTAGCACTATGTCCTCCGACCCAAAGACTATCAAAAAGAAATTCTCCAGATTACCATATGCCCCTGATCAGGACACCCAGGGCAATATAGGATGATAGAACTAATCACCGCTGATTATTGGTGGCCAACATATGAAGGGACATAAAAAGATATACTGGGGCATGCCAATGCCTGCCAAAGAACAAACCAAGGACAATGCCTCAAGTCGACCACTACACCTCCTTCCAGTCGCTAATGGCCCATGGGAAGAAATCAACATTGACATGATTAGACCACTACTCAAGTCAGAAGAAAAGGATGCAATACTGGTCATCATAGATTGTTTTACAAAAATGATACAACTCACAGCGACTACCATGGACATTTCATCCAAAGATATTATGAGGATATATCGAGACAAAATATGGAAGCTACACAGGCTACTGAGGAAAGTACTCAGCAACCAAGGACCTCAGTTTGCATCAGAATTTACCAAAGAACTATTTAAAGGACTCAGCATAGAATGGAACCTATCAACAGCATATCACCCACAAACTGACAGACAAACAGAACACATCAACAGAGAAGTAGAAACATACATCTGCTTATACTGCAATTACAACCAAGACGACTGGGCAGAATGGCTCCCCATTGCAGAATTCCAGTATAACAATAAACAACATGGAGGAACACAGGCGATGCTGTTCTTCCTAAACTATGGAAGGAACCCATGGAAAGGAAAAAATGAATTAACAACAAACAATCTGGTGGCCACAGATTTCCTAAAAGGACTTCAGGCCACCCAAAATGATGCCTCATCAGCTCTATGTATGTACCAAGAAAAGATGAAACAGCAATATGACCAAAACAAGACCCATGCCAAAACATACCAAATAGGTGATGTGGTATGGCTGGAAAACACAAATATCCATACCAATCAGACATCAAAGAAGCTAGGCCAAAAACAGTATGGGCCTTTCCTCATTAAGGAAAAGATAGGAGAAGTAGCATACCGGCTAATGCTACTAGATGGATGGGCCATCCATGATGTGTTCAATGAACAACTCCTGACACTCGCACACCATGCTGAGTTCCCAAGTCAAGAAAAGACACCAGCATCCACCCCAGTGATCATCAACAATGAAGAAGAGTATGAAGTAGAAGAAATCTGTGGACAAAGAAAACGGGGAAGGGGATATCAATTCCTAGTCCACTGGAAAGGGTATAGCAATGAAGAAGATACGTGGACAGTGGAGTCCAATTTGGAGAATGTGAAAGATGCCATACGAGATTACCTAAAGAGGCATCTGGAGGATACCCATAAAAGAGGGGGCAGAAAACACAAAAAAGCATTGAATAAACAGCCCAGATAAAGAAACTAAACAAACATGCCTGCCTCCCAACCCAACCACATCGCTATTGACTCCCTTGTACACCCCATCCCTACCAGAATCTTATCCCTGCCATTCCCAGAACCAGGCAGCAGCAGGGTACTAGCTCCCCAAGAGACTCATTTCAACCTTGCCAAAACACCATCCCCAGCACAAGGTCTCCTCAAAGCCCTACTCAAGGACATTGACAAGGCAACCAACAGTGAAATCGAAAACATCACTGCCCAAAACAAATGGCTAGTGGTGAACTGACACATTACCCTCGCCACTGTCTGCATCACCTTTGCTGATATGTATGCCGGATTCACTAATGCATCCTCCTCCACTAACCAATACATTCCCGCCATCTTCTGAGCACTAGACCAATCCACCCTCACCCCTAATGAACAAGATTGTGTCCAAGGACTCTAAAGCTGAATTGACCTGGGCCTTGAGGTCTTTAACCATCTCAACATTGCTAACATATTCCTCGAGCTCGCTGACATAGCCATGAAGTTGCTTGGGAGAGACAAGTTGAATGAGGACCCTGACATCAACACCCTAGTCGACAGAATTCATGTCACCCTCTCTGAATTGCATGACACAGTCAACCCCATGCCGATACCCCCATGGACGAAGAAACCACTGTCTCTATGAAAGAGGAAGTCAATGCCCTCTATTGCTTCATAAAAACCATCACACCACCACAGCTCATATCAGTTTTTCTCCCGCCCACAAGCTTCCACACTGTACTACCAGGACAAGAAAAGGACTGACACTATTGGAACTCAATAGTCAAGAACTACTGGGACAGCTCCACCACCACCGATTTCCCATACAACAGTGTCCCAGTCCCTATCTGACAAGACAGACAAAGCCACTCACCCGTCTTCTTAGCATGATCCAATGATGGAAAATTCCTCATCGCCGCCACCAAGAAAGCACTTGCAGCTGCCATAGTAAATGGAGACTTTGATGAGCTTCCTGAGGCATGAAGCCTAATCAGGGGGTATTGTTGTGAACTTTCACCTATTCATGTCCACCCCATGTTCACCTTCATTCTGATATGTCTGATATCCATTGGAGTAGAAAGATTCCTGGGCTTCGCCAACTATTACCTGATGCTTCATCAAGGACTTCAGCAAAATTGTAGGGCCACTAAACAAACTCAAAGGAGCAACAGCATGGGAATGGACTGAAGAACATTAGACTGTCTTCAACCGACTCAAGAAATGTATCACTGAGGAACCCATCCTGATATTGCCACAGAGACAAGGTCAATTCAGGGTGGAAGTTGACATGTCAGATTATGCACTAGGAGGTGTGCTGTCACAACAGCAAGAAGACAAATGGCACCCCATTGCCTTCACCTCACAAACATTATCACCAGCTGAATGAAACTATGAAATATATGACAAAGAGCTACTAGTGATCATTCATGCCTTGAAAGAGTGGAGACATTACCTCCTTGATGCTGAAGAAAAGTTTGAAATCTGGACTGATCACGAAAACCTAAAATACTATAGGGAACCACAGAAACTGAATGGACGACTGTTAAGCATAGGTCATGCAGGTGAGACGACTGGAGTCTAGATGCCTGGGGATGATGTGTGGATGCAGATGAAGATGGATGAAGTGGCAAACTCGGGAGGACCATGGCTTCAATGTATGTATTGCACCCTCCTGCCAATGAGTGGTCCTAACTTCAGAATAAGGGACGAGGACAGAGTCAGAGATGGAGACAGAGACAGAGACAGAGGTAGAATAGAAGTAGCATGTCGCTAAGTAGATTTCAGACTGAGGATTACAGGTGAAGTAGCTACGGTTTATATATGCGAGGAAGTGTAGTTCTACAAAAGGAAACTACTATGACTTCAGGTGCGGGCCAGGTATGGCTGCTAGATAAAAACACCAGGAATGCAACTAACTAAAAGGAATAAGGTGAAACAGGAATGATATGAATGGTAAAAGGGATTGCAAGGGAAATGGGAGTAGGTATGATAACTGGAGAAATGTACAAGGAGGATAATTGGAAATTAATGTCAGACATAATAGTAAGAATGGAGAGTGGGGGAGATGGGGGAGAGCAGGTGAGAGTGAATGGTAAATAAAATATAAAGTATAGTCCGGGTAAGAGCAGGTGAAGTGGGTGAGCATGTGTGTAGGTTGTGACAATGACAAGCACAATGGTACCTGCAACTACAGGACTATGACTTCATACTATGACATGTACCTGGAAAAACTGAACACGAAAGCCGACCTACTATCCTGAATCCACCAAAAACCAGAAGGGCAGAAAGATAAACTAGTCACCATGATCTGGGAAAGCTGGCTACAAACCAACAGCATGGATAGCATGATACTCCTATGAGCAGAATTGTTCATCCAGCTAGACTTCCTAAGAAAATTCAAAGCCAAACCCAATGAGAGACAATGGTCCTGACTGAACTGAAAAGACAGGACTCCCAACTCGTTGAACATGATAAAGTAGTCTACAGACAAAACAGTGCATACTGTATGTCCCACCTGACCCAAAGCTACTGAGAAGAAATCCTAACACAGTATTATGATATCCCAGATGCAGGACACCTGGGCCAACACAGGATGATGGAACTAATCAGCCACGATTACTGGTGGCCAACAATGCGAAAGGACATAAAAAGATATATTTGAGGATGCCAAGCCTGCCAGAGAAACAAGACAAGGACAACACTGCTCAAATCACCACTACATCCCCTCCCAGTCCTGAATGGACCTTGGGAAGAAATTAGCATTGATATGATTGGGCCACTACTGGAGTCAGAAGAAAAGGATGCAATACTGGTCATCATAGATTGTTTTACAAAAATGATACAACTCACAGCGACTACCATGGACATTTCATCCAAAGATATTATGAGGATATATTGAGACAAAATATGGAAGCTACACAGGCTACTGAGGAAAGTACTCAGCAACCAAGGACCTCAGTTTGCATCAGAATTTACCAAAGAACTATTTAAAGGACTCAGCATAGAATGGAACCTATCAACAGCATATCACCTACAAACTGACAGACAAACAGAACGCATCAACAGAGAAGTAGAAACATACATCTGCTTATACTGCAATTACAACCAAGACGACTGGGCAGAATGGCTCCCCATTGCAGAATTCCAGTATAACAATAAACAACATGGAGGAACACAGGTGATGCTGTTCTTCCTAAACTATGGAAGGAACCCATGGAAAGGAAAAAATGAATTAACAACAAACAATCTGGTGGCCACAGATTTCCTAAAAGGACTTCAGGCCACCCAAAATGATGCCTCATCAGCTCTATGCATGTACCAAGAAAAGATGAAACAGCAATATGACCAAAACAAGACCCATGCCAAAACATACCAAATAGGTGATGTGGTATGGCTGGAAAACACAAATATCCATACCAATCAGACATCAAAGAAGCTAGGCCAAAAACAGTATGGGCCTTTCCTCATTAAGGAAAAGATAGGAGAAGTAGCATACTAGCTAATGCTACTAGATGGATGGGCCATCCATGATGTATTCAATGAACAACTCCTGACACTCGCACACCATGCTGAGTTCCCAAGTCAAGAAAAGACACCAGCACCCACCCCAGTGATCATCAACAATGAAGAAGAGTATGAAGTAGAAGAAATCTGTGGACAAAGAAAACAGGGAAGGGGATATCAATTCCTAGTCCACTGGAAAGGGTATAGCAATGAAGAAGATACGTGGACAGTGGAGTCCAATTTGGAGAATGTGAAAGATGCCATACGAGATTACCTAAAGAGGCATCTGGAGGATACCCATAAAAGAGGGGGCAGAAAACACAAAAAAGCATTGAATAAACAGCCCAGATAAAGAAACTAAACAAACATGCCTGCCTTCCAACCCAACCACATCGCTATTGACTCCCTTGTACACCCCATCCCTACCAGAATCTTATCCCTGCCATTCCCAGAACCAGGCAGCAGCAGGGTACCTAGCTCCCCAAGAGACTCATTTCAACCTTGCCAAAACACCATCCCCAGCACAAGGCCTCCTCAAAGCCCTACTCAAGGACATTGACAAGGCAACCAACAGTGAAATCGAAAACATCACTGCCCAAAACAAATGGCTAGTGGTGAACTGACACATTACCCTCGCCACTGTCTGCATCACCTTTGCTGATATGTATGCCGGATTCACTAATGCATCCTCCTCCTACTAACCAATACATTCCCGCCATCTTCTGAGCACTAGACCAATCCACCCTCACCCCTAATGAACAAGATTGTGTCCAAGGACTCTAAAGCTGAATTGACCTGGGCCTTGAGGTCTTTAACCATCTCAACATTGCTAACATATTCCTCGAGCTCGCTGACATAGCCATGAAGTTGCTTGGGAGAGACAAGTTGAATGAGGACCCTGACATCAACACCCTAGTCGACAGAATTCATGTCACCCTCTCTGAATTGCATGACACAGTCAACCCCATGCCGATACCCCCATGGACGAAGAAACCACTGTCTCTATGAAAGAGGAAGTCAATGCCCTCTATTGCTTCATAAAAACCATCACACCACCACAGCTCATATCAGTTTTTCTCCCGCCCACAAGCTTCCACACTGTACTACCAGGACAAGAAAAGGACTGACACTATTGGAACTCAATAGTCAAGAACTACTGGGACAGCTCCACCACCACCGATTTCCCTATACAACAGTGTCCCAGTCCCTATCTGACAAGACAGACAAAGCCACTCACCCGTCTTCTTAGCATGATCCAATGATGGAAAATTCCTCATCGCCGCCACCAAGAAAGCACTTGCAGCTGCCATAGTAAATGGAGACTTTGATGAGCTTCCTGAGGCATGAAGCCTAATCAGGGGGTATTGTTGTGAACTTTCACCTATTCATGTCCACCCCATGTTCACCTTCATTCTGATATGTCTGATATCCATTTCATCTATTCCAGTACCAGCGATCTCCAAGTATTGACTCATAAGACTACTATGCCATTATCATCAGATGTTTCATGTAGTTACCTCCATCCGTTCAACTGAATGTCTATTGTATTTAAACATACATACATACTCCTGTATTCAGTATGCTTAACCACCTAGTTCTCCTCTCCCTTACTTGTCCTCAAGTCTTAGTCTAAGTTGCAATCTGAGGTTTACTCAGACTAAGGTTGTAACACTTAACCATCTATAGTTTCTCTTCCCTTACTCACCCTCAAGTCTTAGCCCAAGTTGCAACCTGAGGTTCAGCCAGACTAAGGTTGTAACATTTGGTTAAGTGTCTCCACCTCACCTTGCAAGGAGTAGGCTGAACAGGCCTAAACAAGAATAACCTAGGAGTCAGTATATGAGCTCAAACCCAGATAAATACAGAGAACCAAACCTTGAAGTCACAGATGACAAATCAGAAACATCAGATAAAGAAGAAACAGGGAACCCTGAAGTACCTGCAGAGTTAGTAGAACACAATGAACCCAAAGTAAACCCAACAGGAGAAGAAGAAGTACTATCAGAACTTCTAAATGAACTCAACCTAGCAGAAGAAGAATTAACACACCAGGAGAACCCAGCACAAGAACAGGAGGGATTAGACTCAGATGAATTAAGCTCAGGAGAAATAGAAACAAACTCAAGCACCAACTCAGACATGACTGACAATACTGTAGTACCCACAACCACACCAAGTGGGAAAGGTTTAGTACCAGACCCAGGGTTTTTCAATGGAACTCACACCAAGTTTGATGATTGGTGAAGAACCATGACACTCTTCATGAAATTCAACAAAATCAACACAGCAGATGACAAAGCCATAGCAGTCCTAGCCAGGCTGCAAAAAGGAACAGCAGGAGCTTATGCAGCCATGAAGGCACCACAAATCTTAGATAGAGAGGACTCAGTAGACTGAAAGGTGTTCTCCAAGGATTTTAGAAAAACCTTCTCTGATGACGCCTCCAATAGTAAGATGGAATGGCAGATTGAAAAATTCAAACAGGGGAACAAAAACACAGCTGACTACTTAATCAAGTTTGAAGTTCTAAAAAGCAAGGCAAAAACAGACAGTAAACACACAATGTTCCTACTCAAGAAAAATGCCAGGCAAGACATCATTCACACTATCATGGGCTACCCACCCAGCACCAGGCTGGACACCTATGCAGAATAAACAGAAGCCATTCTCACCATTGGACAAGGATACAAAGCATCTGAATATTAGGGGGACAGAAAAACCAGCACTGGAATGACATATGGAGGAATGGGTGAACCCATGGAGATAGGAAGTAGGTGCCACATTTTCAATGCCAAAGGAGAACCCAAATGCTACAATTGTGGCATCTTTGGACACATGGCCAAGGATTGCAAGAAACCCAAGGGGTTAACTTGCTACAACTGCAGGAAGACTGGCTATATAGCAAAGGCATGCACCACACCCAAAAAGGTGCAAATCCATGGAATAGAAGAAACTAAGGCAGAAGAGAAGAAGGATTTTTCTGAGGACTCTGAGTAGGCACTGCCTCGAGAGTCAAGAAACTTGTATCTAGGATATTAGACAAATTTTACATGATTCCTCAGAGATGAAAGCATGAATTAAACCTAAAAAGCAACATCCACACAAAAGGAAAAAGGGTTGCAGTAAACACAATTGTGGACTCAGGGTGCACCACCAGCAGCATCAGCAAGAAACTAGTTGATGAAGAAAATATCCCAACATGAAAACTAGAGCAACAAATCTTGGTACTAAATGCAGATGAAACTCCAAATTAAGGAGGAAAAATAATGAAAATAGCAACTATCAAAATGGATATCCAGAGACACTGGGAAAAAATTGAGGCATCAGTTGTACAGCTACAAGACAGGGTGGAAATATTTCTGGGCCATAATTGTTTAGTCAAACATAACCCAGAGGTAGATTAGAACACTGGAGAAATCAAGTTTACCTGATGCCCATCAGACTGCCAATTTCCCCATCAGAACATTCATATCATGGACAAAATGCAGAGCATGGCCATCACAGAAGACCTATGGAAAAAAGAGGAAGAACCAGACCTGACCAAACCAGAAGACCTACCAGATTATATATGACTATTCACCCATCTATTCAACAAGACAACCTTTGACAAATTTCCAGAGTGAACAGAGTGGGACCATGAGATAATCCTAACTGAGAACACCCCCAAAGAAATAAATGCAGGAACATACAACATAATGATCAAGGAACAGGACAAACTCTGAACTTTCATCAAGGAAAACCTAGAATCCAGACAGATAAGACCATCAAAATCCCCATATGCAGTACTTACCTTCTTTATTCCAAAGAAGGATGGATCTAAATAACTAATACAGGACTATTGGTGGTTAAACAATGTGGTGGTTAAAGACAAAACCCCACTACCAAGGATAGGAGAAGTCATTGACAAACTAGGGAAGGCCAAATACAGTAAGGGACAAAACCGTTCCAATGTTTTGAACTTCTCAGAAGATCAGCTCATATCTCAAGGACTACTGTGGCTGTGCACTTCCTAATTTAATTGTAGATAGTCCAGTATCTTATCTAATCATATGCAAAGTATGATTATGTAATCCTTTGTTTTAGGGGAGTTATTAATTAATTAATATTTTAAGTGCATTGGAACAGTTTTGTCCCTCTTGAAATTTATATACAAAATGGGTATTCTAGTACCTGGTATAAGCTCCCTTGGCCTGTAAAACTGCCTGGACCCTCCTAGGCATACTCTCTATCAGATTCTGACACACTTCTGGTTCTATGTCATCCCACTCCTTTTGTATCCTCTCCCATAGGGTATTCATGCTATCAGGAGGAGTATCATACTCTCCCAGCTTATTCTTGAGGTGAGTCCAGAGATGTTCAATGGGATTAAGGTCTGGAGACTGTGGGGGCCATACCATAACCTCCAATTCAGACTCATCTAGCCAGTTTGTAGCCTTTTTGCTCTTGTGTTTGGGGTCATTGTCCTGTTGGAAGACCATATCCTCCTCATTCTTCCCATACCACCTGATGCTCCTCTTTAGTTCATCCCCCAAAATTTGAACATAAAGGTCAGCATCCATCTTCCCTTCAATTTTAGTGGCAAACCCCACTCCATCCCACAGCATACAACCCCAGATCATCACATTTCCTCCACCAAACTTGACTGTTCCCTCAACCAATCTATCATTCAGCCCCTCTCCTGCCTTTTTCCATACCCAAACCCTTCCATCTGATCCAAACCGATTGATTTTGGACTCATCTGTCCAAATAACCCTCTTCCAGTCCTCCAGGGTCCAGTTAACATGTGCTTCTGCCCACTCCAACCTTTTCCTCCTATGGACAGCAGTAAGTTTAGGTCGTTTCCGCTTGACTACAGCCTTCATTCCAGCTCCTCTGAGTGCCCTGCGCACTGTTTTGGTGGATACAGGCTGGGCAATAACATTTTGAAGTGATTTGGTGACTTGGGAGGCATTGTCAGCCTTGCGAGAGGTGATGAGGAAAGGTTTAGTACCAGACCCAGGGTTTTTCAATGGAACTCACACCAAGTTTGATGATTGGTGGAGAACCATGACACTCTTCATGAAATTCAACAAAATCAACACAGCAGATGACAAAGCCATAGCAGTCCTAGCCAGGCTGCAAAAAGGAACAGCAGGAGCTTATGCAGCCATGAAGGCACCACAAATCTTAGATAGAGAGGACTCAGTAGACTGAAAGGTGTTCTCCAAGGATTTTAGAAAAACCTTCTCTGATGATGCCTCCAATAGTAAGGTGGAATGGCAGATTGAAAAATTCAAACAGGGGAACAAAAACACAGCTGACTACTTAATCAAGTTTGAAGTTCTAAAAAGCAAGGCAAAAACAGACAGTAAACACACAATGTTCCTACTCAAGAAAAATGCCAGGCAAGACATCATTCACACTATCATGGGCTACCCACCCAGCACCAGGCTGGACACCTATGCAGAATAAACAGAAGCCATTCTCACCATTGGACAAGGATACAAAGCATCTGAATATTAGGGGGACAGAAAAACCAGCACTGGAATGACATATGGAGGAATGGGTGAACCTATGGAGATAGGAAGTAGGTGCCACATTTTCAATGCCAAAGGAGAACCCAAATGCTACAATTGTGGCATCTTTGGACACATGGCCAAGGATTGCAAGAAACCCAAGGGGTTAACTTGCTACAACTGCAGGAAGACTGGCTATATAGCAAAGGCATGCACCACACCCAAAAAGGTGCAAATCCATGGAATAGAAGAAACTAAGGCAGAAGAAAAGAAGGATTTTTCTGAGGACTCTGAGTAGGCACTGCCTCGAGAGTCAAGAAACTTGTATCTAGGATATTAGACAAATTTTACATGATTCCTCAGAGATGAAAGCATGAATTAAACCTAAAAAGCAACATCCACACAAAAGGAAAAAGGGTTGCAGTAAACACAATTGTGGACTCAGGGTGCACCACCAGCAGCATCAGCAAGAAACTAGTTTAGATGGGCGGCCACCAACAGATTTGGAAAGTGTTGATCTATGTTTGGAGCGAATCCTAGAAATAGTACTGACTCCCAGACCAGTAATAGAAGCAATATGATGAGCAGATTTCCCTTGGTCCAGGTAAGAGAGGACTCTATTGGTCTGAGTAGAGGAAAGAGAGCGCATATAGTTGTAAAGGTATAGTGGGGGAGTTAATTTGCACCTGAGAATAAGCACATCCATTTATACATCACCCTACATGGTCACATGATTTTATTTGTATTTATTTGATTGCAATAAACGAAGTCATGTGCTCAGAATTTGAGAGGGACAAAACTGTTCCAATGTACTTAAAATATTAATTAATTAATAACTCCCCAAAACAAAGGGACAAAACTGTTCCAATGTACTTAAAATATTAATTAATTAATAACTCCCCCAAAACAAAGGATTACATAATCATACTTTGCATATGATTAGATAAGATACTGGACTATCTACAATTAAATTAGGAAGTGCACAGCCACAGTAGTCCTTGAGTTATGAGCTGATCTTCTGAAAAGTTCAAAACATTGGAACGGTTTTGTCCCTTACTGTATTTCAACAAACTAGACATCAACTGGGGATACAACAATGTCAGAATCAAGGAGGAAGATGAATGGAAAGCAGCGTTCCTCACAAATAAAGGGCTCTTTGAGCCAACAATCATGTATTTCAGACTAAGCAACTCACCAGGAACCTTCTCTTGCATGATGACAAGCATCTTCCATGACTTACTACAAAACAGTGACATTGTAAACTACATGGACAATTTCACAATACCTGGCAACACAAAGGAACAATTACAGGAATGGACCATATGATTTCTAGAATGAGCAAACCAGTATAACTTATGCTTCAAACATTCTAAATGCATATTCAATGCAGAAGAGATTCCAATGCTAGGGGTCAAAGTAGGACATGGAAAAATCAAAATGGAGGAAGAAAAAGTCAAATCAGTATGAGACTGGCCTAAACCCAAGAACACAAAAGGAGTGGAACAGTTCTTAGGCTTTGCTAACTACTATTGACACTTCATCAAGAACTTTAGCAAGATCACAGAACCACTGAACAAGCTCAAAGGGGCAACTACATGGAAATAGAATACAGAACACCAAGCAGCATTCGACAAACTAAAAAGATGCATCACTAAAGAACGTACCTTGATACTACTACAAAGACAAGGACAATTCCAGGTGGAGGTAGATGCATCAGACTATGCATTAGGAGGAGTGTTGTCACAGTTACAGGAAAACAAATGGCACCTAATTGCATTCACATCACGAACACTCTTACCAGCAGAACACAATTATGAAATCTACAATAAGGAACTACTGGCTATCATGCACACCCTAAAAGAATGGAAACACTACCTGTTAGATGCTGAAGAAAAGTTCAAGATCTGAATAGACCACAAAAACCTAAAATACTACAGGGAGCCACAGAAACTAAATGGATGACAGGCCTGGTGGTACCTACAATTACAGGACTACAACTTCATCCTATGACACATGCCCAGAAAAACCAATATGAAGGCTGACCTATTATCCCATATACACCAAGCACCAGAAGTGACAGAAGAGAAGTTAGTCACCATAATCAAAGAAAGCTGGCTACAATCAGAAAGTACCTGATGACATGATACTATTGCAGATGGAACTGTTCCTGGAGCCAATGTTCCTAGAAAAAATATGAGAGAAACCCTAAAGGAAAACACCAGTCATCACTGAACTATGAAAAGATGAATTAAACTTCACCAAAGAAAACAGAGTGGTATACAAAGGGAATAGCACATATGTGCCTCCAGACCCAAAACTATAAGAAGAAATTCTCCAGCAATACCATAATGCCCCTGATACAGGACACCCAGGGCAATATAGGATGATAGAACTAATCACCTGTGATTATTGGTGGCTAACCATATGAAGGGACATAAAAAGATATACCTGGGGCTGCCAGATGTGTCAAAGGAACAAACCAAGAACAATGCCACTCAAGTCGCCACTACACCTCCTTCCAGTGCTAAATGGCCCATGGGAAGAAATCAACATTGACATGATTAGACCCCTACCAATGTCAGAGGGAAAAGACATGATACTAGTCATTGTTGACTATTTCACAAAAATGATATAACTCATAGCAACAACAATAGATGTTATATCTAAAGATATCACACAGATCTATTGAGATGAGATATGGAAGTTACATGGACTGCCAAGGAAAGTACTCAGTGACCATGGACCTCAGTTCACATCAGGATTCACAAAGGAGTTGTTCAAGGGGCTTGGTATAGAGTGCAACCTATCAATGGCATATCATCCACAGACTGATGGGCAAACTGAACACATTAACAGAGAAGTGGAAACCTACATCTGCCTGTACTGTAACTATGACTAGAATGACTGGACTGACTGGTTACCAATAGCAGAATTCCACTATAATGACAAACAACATGGAGGAACAGGAGAAATACCATTTTTCCTCAACTACAGAAGGCATCCATGGAAGGGGAAGAACAGTGAGATGATGAACAATCCCACAGCCACAGAATTCCTGAAACACCTACAGAATGCCTGTATTATGTGCATTACCTTACTTTGCAACTGGGCCCAGATCATCTCCACTCAGGGAGAGGTTCAATGCTATAGCCCAGGAGTATTTGACAAGTCTCAATGACCTCTGTGCAGGCTTTGGATCACTCCCTTGAGTAGAAGCTCACACTTGCCTAAGAAGTCCAAGTTAAGTGTCACTGCAGTCCCCAAGGTTGTTAACCTTGTAGCAGACAAGTGAAGATAAGGAAGCTTGTTACTAGAATAACCTGAGGTAATACATGGGTACTACTTAAAGTTATATACTAGTTACGGATAAGAGATAGGAATTTACATAGTAAATAGATATGAGTCAATAGGAGCTACTACAGGTTAATTGGTAATATACAGAGTCATAGGGATGAGTAAGATGGAAGAGGCATAAGTCACAGGAAGATAGAGATGAGTGAATAGAAGTTTGATGATGAGAAAAGATAAAGGTGAAACAGGAACATGATTCAGAATGAATCATCAGAAGCAAAGGTAGAAGTACATATGTTTAATAAATAAATAACAGACCAGGGTATAGTGAAGAAATGGAAGAGAAAGTCTAAATAGAAGGTTAATATGAATAGAGGGAGAGTCCAGGGATGTGGTAAGTTCATAATATTAGCCTGTCTCTAGGTAAATTACTCTGAGAATTTATGCTGATAGAACTGAGTAGTCCAGGGATACTCCATCATCGTAGTATTCATCGTTGAAGGTGTTGTAGGGATTTTCAAGAACTTGTTCCTGAAATTGTTGCTTCATATTTTCTATGGCTTGTACGTGATCAATGTATTTTGAGCAGTTTTCTGGTTTATGTTGGGGGTTGAGGGTTTCGCAGAGTTGGCAGAAGTATTGGGGGCAGGTCCAATGGTAATGTCTGGGGTGGGCCTTTTGGACAGATCGGGCAGGTAGTATGGGCACAATCACTTGCCCAGTGACCTACGGTGGGGAGGTGAAGTTTGGCACATTTTTTGCAAAAGGCCTTTGGGTCAAAATTTGGATCGTTCATTGCTCTGGGCTGGATAGGGGTTCATCCTTGTCCTGAGTTGGGATTGAGGGGCTTTTGAGTAGGTTTCAAAGGCTCAAAAGTTGATCCAGTTGGGCCATTAGGTTATGTATGGCCATTTTGAGTTGTTTGGGCAGAATTTGCTCGTCCAGATGGGACAGATGTGGATGAGGGAGGTACATGCTGGTTTGGGGGAGGGGTTTCTCACAAGGGAATCGGCTTGTTGGTATGGTCTGACCTGAGAAGGGCCAGTTCACTGGTTGGATGGGATAGGCTTAACGCTATGCTTGTTGAGGTAGCAGGCATAAGCCTGAGGTAATTCAAGGCTTCGTGATGCCTGGATAAATAGGGCTGCTCAATTGGTAGCACACTCATAATCCTGAGAAAGATGTTCGAGCTATGAAATGGCATCACAGATAAAGCGCCAGTGATTTCGCTGATTGGCATAATGTAAATATTTGGTGCAGAAGTGAGTTTGATGGCTTTCCTTGAGGACCATCGTGCAGAGGGATCTCTCAGATGAGAAATCAGTTCTAGCCCATAACTCCATGGGCAAAGGTCTATTGTACTTAGTGATGAGTTTGGGGCTGAAGTGGGGATGTCTGGCTAGGTTGTTGTTGGTTGGGTTGGCAGTGATGGCTGTAGGGGACTTTGGAGAGGGACCGGGGGTAGGATTGGGGATATGTTGTTGGTTGACGACAGGGAGTTCTGCCCTAGCAGATTTCAGGATCCCAGCTCATTCTGAGGGGAGTATTGGAGTGGGATTGTCGACCTGGATTGGGTAGACATACTTTGGCTTAGGTGACCAGAGGAGCCATTGGGGGGTTGATTTCGCATTGTAGGAGGCCATATGGGGAGTGGTTCTGGTGACGACATTGGAGAAGGAGACTAGGGGGTCTTGGGGTTCGGTATCACAGGGTGGGTTTCATATTTCTGTTCGCTGGGGATGAAGTTGGGGTACAGGGGAGCTGCTTCCCATTCTTGTTAGGTAGGTGAGTTTATCCCAGGTAGTGTTGGGGGATGATTTGGTAGAGGGGAGGATACATAGATACAATCTGGTCTGATGAAGACTGTCGACCCAGAATTGCTTGTTCTGGTCTGCAAATTGTTGGAGCTCATCTCTGGTAAAGACGGCATTCGGGAGGGTGATAATTGGCTTCTCCAGTAGTTCATTAATTTGGATAGTGGGACAGTGGGGAGGATTGGGGCCAGGGTTTTGTGGTCCACAGGTATGATGGTGGAAGGGTTGGGTATAGAAATACGAGGGGAGGAGGAGAGAAACTGAGATTTTCTGATGGGGGAATTGTTTTTAGTAGAAATGGAGGAGATTGAGGAAAGGGATGGAGAGGGGGATGAGGCCACAATAGCTGGCTTTCTTTCCCTTTTTATAGTTCTTCTGGGTAGGTGCCATTGGTAGTTCTATTCAGAGGAAATACTGTTGAGAAATGATAGAGAAGTTGGGAGAATCTTGAATTATTTATATCTTCTCTGTCATTTAGGTGGAGCAGTCATTAGTCAGTGTTCTTGCTGGTATTTTCGTAAGAGTTCTTGGGCATGTAGTAAGAGTTGTGCTTTGTCTTCCCAAGAGTTTTCTTCATGGTCATAACCTTTCTATTTGATGTAGTATTCCCTTTGTTTATTTTTGGTTCTATAGTTCAAGATACCTTCGATTTCATATTCTTCTTCTCCTTCTATTATGTCAGGGAGGGGTGGTTCTGGGTTTGGTCCATGGGTATTGTTTTCAGTGTATTCGGAGAGAAGGGTAGTGTGAAATACATTGTGAATTTTCCATGTTTCAGGTAGTTTTAGTCAGGTAGGAGAGTGGCAATAAGACTTCTTGAACAGTGAATGGTCTGAGGCATTTTGATGCTATCTTGTTTGATTTGAATGGGAGTTTTAGGTTTCTTCATTCTAGCCACACTTTTTGTCCTAGGATGAAGGGTTTGAATTTAGATTTGATTCGTTGTTCCATGTGTTCCATAGCTAGTTTGTGGGCAGCTATCACTTCTCTTCATGCATGATCTAGGGATTCTATTCTTTCTTCTGTGGTGGTGAAGTTTGATTCTTCCAGAATTGTAGGTACTCCATGGGGTTTTGTTCCATACATTAGTTCAAAAGGTGTTTGTTTTCGATCAGAGTGTGTTCATGAATTGTGAGAGAACTCGAGGATTGGGAGTGCTTTGGACCAGGTAGAGGGGTTTCCTGTACAGTAGATAGACAGGTATACAGCAATTTCCTGGTTGAATCGTTCTGTTGTTCCATCAGATTGAGGGTGGTAGGCTAATGAGAATAATTGGGTGATTCCAAGTCATTTTATGAGAGCTTGACTGGAATTTGCTCGGAATCTGGGGTCACAGTTGGAGATTATTTTGTCTGGTAGTCCAAATCTGGTGTAGACTTTGTCTATAATTATATTGGTGATTCCTTTGGCTGTGATTTCTTTTGTACAAGGAGTGAGAATTACCCCCTTCGTAAGTCCATGGTCTACTATGGACAGAATTGAGTCGAATTCGTGGGACTTAGGTAAGTCTGTAAGCAAATCCATAGCAATGTGAGCAAATGGCCTGGTGGATATCAGTGGTGGTATTGGTTGTAACAGGAGATGAGAAGGGTTTCAGTTAATTTTAAATTGTTGGCATTTGTTGCATCCTTTGATGTAGTTTTGTATGAAGGTACTCATTCCTGGCCAATACACTTCAGTCTTGGCTAAGTGATAGGTTTCTTGTTCACCAGGGTGTCCGGCAGAAGGGTAGTCATGGTATCGTTGAATGATGCATCAGCGGAGTTCCATATCTTCTGGAATAATAATTTTTCCTTCAAATGTCATGAGGTTTCCAGACGACATAGGAATCATTCCTGTATTTTGAGTCAATTGCTTCTGGGAATTCTGATAGAAGTCGTTTCATGGCTTCCATGGTGATTTCATCATATTTGGATGATTTTATGATATCATTCTGTAGTTCCTGATCGATCAAGGAGATGAATAATTCATTTGGTAATATGATGATTTCATTGAGGAATACTTCCTCAGATAAAACAATAACATTTTCATTATCATTGTCATCATCTGGGGTGTGATCTGGTCGATGTGAGAGGGCATCAGCAGCTGGTATTTTGGTTCCAGGGACATGTTCAATTGCAAAGTCAAAGTGTGTCAGGAATCCGAACCATTGGGCTTGTCTTCTGGAGATATTTTGGGGTTTTCTCCAAAAGGTAAGATTCTTGTGATTGGTTCATATGGTTATGTGATGTTGGGCTCCTTCTAGGTAGTGTTGCTATTCTTCTAATGCAGTGATTATGGCAAGGAGTTCTCTATCGTGTATTTCATAGTTGCATTGGGTGGAGTTGAATGCTTTGGAGAGGAAAGCTACTGGATGGTAGTTTCCGTTCATATCTTGTTGTGATAGAACTGCTCCTAAAGTGTATTTCGAGGCATCCATTTCAATAAAGAATGGTTTTGTTTGGTCTGGCATTAGCAGAACTGGGTTTCTTCATGAGTTCAGATTTTAGTCAGTTGAAGGCTTCATTTGCTTTGTTTTCCCATTCGAATTTCTTTATTTTAGACAGGAGAGCATTAAGCAGTCTAGAGATGTCAGCATAGCAATGTATGAATTTTCAGTAGAAGTTGCAGAATCCCATAAATTTTCTGACATCACAGGTAGTGTGGGGTAAAGGCCATTCTTTGATTCTGTGGAGTTTGGTATTGTCCATTTCGATCTTGTCGGGGGAGATTATCATGCCAAGATATTCTAAATGGGTTTTGTCAAATTCACATTTTTCTAGTTTCAGGTACAAGTCATTATCTTTCAGGATTTGGAGCGCTTCCAGAGTAAGGCAATCCATTTCTTCCTGCATTTTTGCATAGATGAGGATGTTGTCCATATAAATTATGATTCCTCCTCTGTCCAGCATTTTTGTAAATATAGTATCCATTATCTTTTGGAAAGTGGCTAGAGAATTGCACATTCCAAAGAACATGACATTTGGTTTGTAAAGTCCAATTGGAGTTTTAAAGGCAGCTTTCCATTGATTTCCTTCTTGAATCCGGATGTTATTGTATCCGAGTCGGACATCCATTTTAATGAATAGTTTTGCCCCTTGGAGTTTATCCATAATGGTTGTTATCATAGGAATGGGGTACGCATTCTTCTTGGTGTGTTTATTCAGGTAATGATAGTCTTGACATGGCCAGAGTTTTCTGTCCTTCTTTCCTACAAAGAAGAAGGATGAGGCCATAGGAGATTCAGATTCTCGGATATATCCTTTTTGGAGGTTTTCATGTATGAACTTCTTGAGTTCTTCAGTTTCAAGGGGTGACAGGGGATACATCTTTCCTAGTTCTGGTTTGAAGGTGTCTAGAAGTTTGATCTTGTGATCATATGGTCTTGTCGGGGGAAATCATTCAGATTTCTTGGTGTCAAAGAGTGATGCAAATTTCTTGTATTTCCTGGGTAACTTTGTATCACATTTTGGAGTTGATTTCTGTGCAAGGCTAGTAGCCTGGGTGATTTTCGTATTGATTTTGAGTTCATGCAGAGTTTGAGTGATTCTGTAGAGTTTGTGTTCCAGATGAAATTTGTTGAAATTGACATTTTCCAAGTAGAGCTTGAGTTCGTTGATTGAGAGTTCAGGTTCTTCAGAATGAACAATTGCTTCAAAGACTTTTACTGCCAGTGGGTCAAAGTCTTCATCTAGATAGATATAGTGTTTGATATCATTCATTCCATGGATGTCTAGGGCAATTTCAGTTAATGGTGGTGGGATCCATTTATAGATTTCATAATTAGGGGTATGATATGGTCATTGTTTCGCCAACTGAATTCTTGAGTCGTCCAGTTTATGTCTGGGTTTGTTTGTTGTAGCCTAAGGATATCCTAGGACTAGGTCTTTGGATCCTATTCCTGAGACATAGGCTTCAAAGCGACACTGTTTTCCATCGATTAGGGCATTCAGTTTGATGCTTTCATAAATTGATCCGTTTTCATTAGGAGTTCCATCTGCATTAGATACTTTGATGGGCTGGTTGATAGTATGTGTTTGTAATCCATAAGTATCTGTAAATTTGAGGAAATGAAATTTCCTTGAGCTCCAGAGTCAATCAGGGCAGTGACTGGGATATTTCATAGATGGTTCTGATTGAGTTCAATGGGGAGGAAAATTGATGCTTTGTTGTTTGAGGTAGGGAGTTTAATTAAGTTGATTTGTGGGTCACCCAATGATTCCTTTGCAGGATCGGGTGATGCCTTCAAAAATCCCCAAAGGGTTTGAGCGTTGGGTCAGAGATATAGGCTTCTCTGAATTCCATTCATTTGTTAGTTGGGAGTTCTCTGATCATAGCTTGGATATCAAGTGTAGAGATTTTTCAGGTTTGGTTGGGGGTGGCACCAGAGTAGTTCCTAGAAGATTGAGGTTGTGATGGTTATGCATATCAAGGTAGTTGCATGAATCTTCATTGTGGGGGGTTAGGTCGTCTAGGAGGTGGCTTTTCCTTAGACAGATTTGGGTCAGGGTTTGGACAATTGCTGATAAGGTGTCCAAATTTTCTGCAACCTATGCATTTTCCGGCTTTGTAGTGAGCAACTTGCTCGGCAGTGAATACAGTGTTTAATTGTAGTTCGGGGTCATCCAGGTCATGAATTTCATAGGGGTGGTCCAATTCCTGTTCGGAGTAATATGGTTCTTCATCTTCATAAGGTGGCTCGTAAAAATCTTGTGGCTCTGTTTGTATTTCAGTGTATTGTTTGTAAGGGTCGATGGTTTGGTTGAAAACGAGTGTAGTGGTTTTGTTGAGGGAACTGTGGTGGCTGGTAAGGAGTTGGGTTTCGGGGAAAGTTTCGAGGCCACATTGCATCAGCTTGACAATTGACTGAGTCTTGTTGTACTGCATTTGTGTACCATTCTGCAATAGTTTCAGGTGGTCCTTCCTTTCTAGTCTATACTTCTCTTACTAGAGAAGGAATTGAGTCTGCTGTTTGTATTGTTCAATTAACACTTCATTATCCTGTATTCCTCCAATGGAGGCAAGGCATTGGAATTCGAGGTTGAAGTCTGCAGCAGAAGATTTGTTTTGTTTCAATTCATACCATTGTCTTTGTGCTGTGATTTGTTTGTCAACTGGGGTGAAGTGCTTTAAAATTTCAATTTTGAATTCTTTGAAGGTAGAGTATTTCCAAGGGATGGGTCTTCCTTGAGCATCGGTAATTCAGGCTTTTATAGTATTGCTTGGACCAGGACCCAGCTTTTCCTTCAACCATGAGGCCAAGGACAAACCTGATCTGTCATTGGTCATCCATAAATGCTCTAGGATTCATTTCAAGGTAGTTCTTGACTAGCATCCACCAGGTTTTGAACCTTGGATTCGTTCCATCAAAATTGGGAGGTTTTTGTCTGATTTCTTTTGAGTTCCCATCATTTCCTACAAATTGAATGGTAGGAGTATGATGTCTTCGTCGACCTCCTCCTTCTCTTCCAAGGAAGAAAGAGGATGGAGTAGATGAATTACAACTGGAGTTTCATGATGGGGGAGGGGAGGGAGAGGGTGCTCTTTCTTGTCGACCTCTATGGGGAGGATCTTCTCCTGGAGGCCTTCATCATCCAATTCCAAAGATGGGAGTTGTGGCTCCTGATCGGGGTTGGGATTGATTGGTTGGTTCGACATTAGTTTCAGTTTGCGTTTGAGTTGAAGTAGCTATATTTTTGATTTCTGGATGAATTGGCTCTTGTAATTCAAAGCCAGGGATGTCTGGGTATTCGAGGGTGTCCAGAGTGTATAAAAGGTGGGTTCTTTCTTGATTAAGGATGTCTTGGAATTCAAGTGGATGTTCAGGTAGCTGATGGAACAGTCTCGTTGTCCGCGTCGTCTTTGAGGATAGATGGCAAGGTTTGGGGGTTTTTGATTCCGAATTAGGAGGGGGATACAGCTCTAGATGGTGTCTGTGGTGGTGATTCTTGAGGTGGGCCCTGCTCAGGCGAATTGGATTGAAAATAGTTGAATTTGCCACTTTGTGAGGGCTTTGGCAGTTCAGGTTCTGTGGATTTTCTTGTAGACACAGGTAGTTCTTGTAGTAATTTCAGTTTTTGTGATCTGGTACGTGGGATGTGATAGATTCTTTCTAAGAACAGTACTGAAGGTCCTTCTGGTTTATGGGTATATTGGGGTGGCGGTGTGGTAGGAGGTTCAAAGGATTGTTGGGTTGGTGTATAGAATGATTGTTCTGGAGATGAGGAAGAAGAGTGTGAGGGATGTTTCCCTTTTCACAACGTGGTGAAAGAAAGATAGTGGTGACCAGGCCCGCTCTACTCGACACAGTTGTGCAGAGGCTTCTCTATGTGTCAGATACACAGAGGATAAGAGAAAGTAACAAGACTAGTGGTGAGCAGTCCCACTTTTCTCGACACTGCTTGGTGGAGGATGGATAAAACAAGCTAGTAGACCTGAAGTTCTACTCTTCTTAACCCTATTACCAGAAAGGCTTCTCAACATCAACTGAATGGAGGAATAATCGGCAGAAGCTGGCCATAAGAAACAAGAGTCATGTAGAAACGAGAGAAGGGGTGAGGTTATTCTTATGTTACATGTATTACCTTACTTTGCAACTGGGCCCAGATCATCTCCACTCAGGGAGAGGTTCAACGCTATAGCCCAGGAGTATTTGACAAGTCTCAATGACCTCTGTACAGGCTTCAGATCGCTCCCTTGAGTAGAAGCTCACACTTGCCTGAGAAGTCCAAGTTAAGTGTCACTGCAGTCCCCAAGGTTGTTAACCTTGTAGCAGACAAGTGAAGATAAGGAAGCTTGTTACTAGAATAACCTGAGGTAATACATGGGTACTACTTAAAGTTATATACTAGTTACGGATAAGAGATAGGAATTTACATAGTAAATAGATATGAGTCAATGGGAGCTACTACAGGTTAATTGGTAATATACAGAGTCATAGGGATGAGTAAGATGGAAGAGGCATAAGTCACAGGAAGATAGAGATGAGTGAATAGAAGTTTGATGATGAGAAAAGATAAAGGTGAAACAGGAACATGATTCAGAATGAATCATCAGAAGCAAAGGTAGAAGTACATATGTTTAATAAATAAATAACAGACCAGGGTATAGTGAAGAAATGGAAGAGAAAGTCTAAATAGAAGGTTAATACGAATAGAGGGAGAGTCCAGGGATGTGGTAAGTTCATAACAGCCTGAGCTAACACCTTGTCAGTGCTACAACTGTATCAGGAAAAGATGAAACAACAGCATAACAACAGCAGGCTCCACATCAGAATGTACCAAATTGGTGATGAAGTGTGGCTTGAAAACACAAACATCCATACCAATCAGACATCAAGGAAGCTAGGCCAAAAGTAGTATGGACCTTTCCTTATCAAGGAAAAGATAGGAGATGCTGTATATCAGCTTAACCTGCTAGACAGATGGGCCATCCATGATGTTTTTAATGAGCAACTCCTGATACTAGCACACAAAGCAGAGTTCCCAAGCCAAAGGAAAGCACTGGTGCCAGACCTGGTCATCATCAACAATAAGGAAGAGTATAAAGTAAACGAGATCCAAGAACAATGAAAGTGCAGATAGGGCTATCAATTCCTAGTACACTGGAAAGGCTATAGCAATAAAGAAGATATGTGGACTATGGAGTCCAATCTAGGAAATGCAAAAGAAGCTATACAGGACTACCTAAACAGGCATCTGGAGGACATCCATAAAAAGGGGGGCAGAAAACCCAGAAAACCCAGAAAACCACACAACAACTTAACTAACTGAACAAACATGCCTGTCTCTTAATCCAGCTACATTACCATTGCCTCCCTTGTTCACTCCAACCCCACTAGAATCTTGTCTGTACCCCTTTCCACCCCAGGAAATAATAAAGCTCCCACTCCAAGTGGTACCCATTTCAACATGGCCACAACCCTGTCCCCAGCCCAGGAGCTTCTTAAAGACCTGCTCAAAGACATCAATAATGCTACCAACAAAGAACTAGCCACCATCACTATTCAGAACCAGAGGCTGAACACCAACTGCCTCATCATACTTGCCACTGCCTGCATTACCTTTACAGACATGTATGCTGGGTTTGAAAATGCCTCAACATTGACCAGTCAATATATTCCTGCCATCTTCCATATACTCAGTCAATCCTCACTCACCCTGACCAAATAAACCTACATCAACAGTTTACATAGCAGAATCGACCTTGCTATCAAAGTATTTAAAGGTATTGACATTGCTGAAATCTTCCTAGAGCTAGGAGACATTGCTTCTAACCTGCTTGGTAGAGACACCACCCCGGATGACTCCAGCACCAAGGAACTTGTCAGCAGAATTCACAATACTCTCAGGGAACTACATGACACCATTAGGCCCCCACCCACTCCTAACATCTGAGCCAGTACCCCCATGGACAAAGAAACTACCGTCTCAATGAAAGAGGAAGTCAACGCCCTATGATATTTCATCATAACTATCATCCCACCCCAAATCATTTCAGTTTTTCAGCCATCCACCCACTACTGTGCTGTACTACCTGGCCAAGAACATGACCCACTCTACTGGAACTTGATAGTCAAAAACTATTGGGAGAACTCCACAGTCACTGAGTTCCCATACAAAGGAGTCCCAGTCCCTATCCACCAAGATGGCTGAAGCCACTTACCTGTCTTCTTTACACAATCCAACAGTGGAAAATATCTCAATTGGCACCACCAAGAAGGCACTCACTGCAGCAGTAGTCCATGGAGACTTTGATGAGCTTCCTGAGGCATGAAGCTTAATTGGAGAGTAATGTTGTGAATTCCACTGTTTCCATTGCATTATTGTGCTGCTTCCTATCTCCATACCTACTATGTACCTGTTTCAGCTATTCTAGTATCAGCAATCTCCAAAGTATTGACTCACATACTACCATGCCATAGTGATCAGATGTTTCATGTAGTATCTCCATCTATTCAACTAGATGGCCTTCCCTGTATTTAAGTATACATACACCTCTTGTATTTGGTATGCTTAACCATTTATAGTTTCTCTTCCCTTACTTGCCCTCAAGTCTTAGCCCAAGTTGCAACCTGAGGTTCAGCCAGACTAAGGTTGTAACAGGTATTGACATAGTTGACAAAGTTGGTAAGAATAGGGTCTTTAGGAATGGAGTCTTGGCCAAATAGGTTGGCTGCTATATTTCCCAGCTCTAGGAATATTTTGGCAATATCTATATTTTGGAATATCTGGAGAGCTAAGTTAATTTGATTTTAAAGGTTGTTGACACAAATTTGTTCCTCATTAGAGAGGGAGAATTGGTTCCGAGCATGGAAAATGAAAGGGATATGTTGCTTTATAAGCAGCTAACATATTGGTAAAACCACTGTATATGTCAGTAAAGGTAATGCAGGCTGTGACAAGAGTAATGAGCCTGTTTATGTTTAACTTCTGGTTCTAAGTGGTAATGGTGGTTAATTCTGTGTTTGTGGCATCATTGATGTCTTTCAATAAGGCTTTAACTAGGCCCCAGACTAGGGATGGGATAGTGGCCATATTGAATTGAGTGCCACTGGAAGCTAGTGCTCTACTATTGCCAGGTTCTGGGAAGGAGGCTGAAGAAATAGTGGTGGGGTTTGGGTAAATAAGGAAAGTGATTGAAACATGAGCAGATTGTCTAGTACTGGACATGTTGTCTATGGATGTTGTCTAGATGCTTTTTCATGATTTTCTACTCCCTCTGTTATGGATATCCTCCAGATGCCTTTTTAAGTAGTCTTCTATGGCCTCTTTTGCATTTTCTAAGTTGGATTCTGCTGTCCATGTATTATTTTTATTACAGTAGCCCTTCCAGTGGACTAGGAACTAATAACCCCATCCCTTCTTTCATCATCCATAGATTTCCTTAACTTCATATTCTTCTTTATTGTTGACAATCACAGGTTTGGGTGCTGTTATGCTGTCTTGACTCAGGAACTTGGGTTTCTGTGCTAGTGATAACAGTTGTTCATTGAAAACATTGTGGATGGCTCATCCCATTGGTAGTTCAAGCTGATATGTTGCTTCTCCTATCTTTTTCTTGATATGGAAAGATCTATACCTTTTTTGGCTTAGCTTTTTTGATGGCTGATTGGTATGTATGTTTGTGTTTTCTATCTACACCATGTCTCCTATACTGTATGTCTTGGAATGGAGCTTGCTGTTATTGTACTGTTGTTTCATCTTTTCTTGATTTAGCTATAGTATTGATGAGGCATTGTCTCAGGCAGTCTGTAACTACTTTAGGAATGTCATGTTCTTTGGATTGTTCATGGTGGTATTGTCTTTCCCTTTCTAGGGATATCATCTGTAGTTCAGGAAAAATGGTGTCTCCTATGTTCCTCCATATTGTTTGTCATTATACTGGAATTTAGCCATTGGTAGCCATTTGGACCAGTCATCTTGGTTATAGTTGCAGTATATACAGAGATAAGTTTCCACTTCTTGGTTGATTCATTTGGTTTGTTTATCTGTCTAGAGATAATATGCTATTGACATAGTCTATTCTATTCTGAGCCCTTTGAAAAGTTCTTTTGTAAATTCCAGTGTGAATTGTGTGTTACGACCTTAGTCTGAGTAAACCTCAGGTTGCAACTTAGGCTAAGACTTGAGGGCGAATAAGGGGAGAGAAACTAGGTGGTTAAGTGTACCAAATACAGGAGCATGTATGTATGCTTAAATACAGAAGGACCATCCAGTTGAATGGATGGAGATAACTACATGAAACGTCTGATGTCTATGGTATAGTAGTTATGAGTCAGAGCTTGGGGATTGCGGAGACAGGAATAGACGAAACAGGTACACAGGAGGTAGGAATGTAGACAAATATAGAGAATGCAATATGACCAGTGAAAATTCACAACAATACCCCCCAATTAGGCTTCATGCCTCAGGAAGCTCATCGAAGTCTCCCTTTATGACTGCGGTGGCAAGTGCTTTTTTAGTGGCAGTGATGAGAAACTTTCCTTTGTTGGAGCGCGCTAAGAAGATGGGTGAGTGGCTTTGCCCATCTTGTCAGATAGGGACTGGGATGCCGTTGTATGGGAAATCAGTGGTGGTGGAGCTGTCCCAATAGTTCTTGACTATTGAGTTCCAATAATGTTGGTCCTTTTCTTGTCCTGGCAACACAGTGTGGAATCTTGTGGGTGGGAGAAAAACCGATATGAGTTGTGGCAGTGTGATGGTTTTAATGAAGTGATGGAGGGCATTGACTTCTTCTTTTATTGAAACTGTGGTTTCCTCGTCCATAGGGGTATCAGTGTGGGTCAGTGGTATGGGGTTGATTGTTATGACCTTAGTCGGTTTAGACCTCAGGTTGCAGCTCTGGCTAAGTCTTGAGGGCAAGTAAGGGAAAGAGAACAGAAGGTGGTTAAGCGTACTGAATACAGCAGGGTGTATGTACGCTTAAATAGGTTAAAAACAACAGGAAGAAACGATAAGATAAGAAAGAAAGGAGAGCAGATTGGTAAGTAAAAGTGAGCTAAACTGTAGTTACAAGTATGGAAGTGAAACAAGCTAAAAAGAGGCTCAATCAAATCCAAATTGGATAAGGTTGAACAAACATCCAACCAATAGAATCAAGGAAGCACAAAGTAGACTTCTATCAAGGAAAGATGGAATGCGATACAGCTTCCTCAAAATGGGCCACCATATGTTTTAATAGCAACTCCTGAACTACCAGCAGAGTTCCCAACCAAAAAACAGTGCCAGACCTGGTCATCATCACAATAAGGAAGATAAAAGTAAAGGACCAAGAACAGAAAGGCAAAGGTATAATTCCTAGACACTAAAGGCATAGCAATAAAGAAGATATGTGGACTATGGAGTCCAATCTAGGAAATGCAAAAGAAGCTATACAGGACTACCTAAACAGGCATCTGGAGGACATCCATAAAAAGGGGGGCAGAAAACCCAGAAAACCCAGAAAACCACACAACAACTTAACTAACTGAACAAACATGCCTGTCTCTTAATCCAGCTACATTACCATTGCCTCCCTTGTTCACTCCAACCCCACTAGAATCTTGTCTGTACCCCTTTCCACCCCAGGAAATAATAAAGCTCCCACTCCAAGTGGTACCCATTTCAACATGGCCACAACCCTGTCCCCAGCCCAGGAGCTTCTTGAAGACCTGCTCAAAGACATCAATAATACTACCAACAAAGAACTAGCCACCATCACTATTCAGAACCAGAGGCTGAACACCAACTGCCTCATCATACTTGCCACTGCCTGCATTACCTTTACAGACATGTATGCTGGGTTTGAAAATGCCTCAACATTGACCAGTCAATATATTCCTGCCATCTTCCATATACTCAGTCAATCCTCACTCACCCTGACCAAATAAACCTACATCAACAGTTTACATAGCAGAATCGACCTTGCTATCAAAGTATTTAAAGGTATTGACATTGCTGAAATCTTCCTAGAGCTAGGAGACATTGCTTCTAACCTGCTTGGTAGAGACACCACCCCAGATGACTCCAGCACCAAGGAACTTGTCAGCAGAATTCACAATACTCTCAGGGAACTACATGACACCATTAGGCCCCCACCCACTCCTAACATCTGAGCCAGTACCCCCATGGACAAAGAAACTACCGTCTCAATGAAAGAGGAAGTCAACGCCCTATGATGTTTCATCATAACTATCATCCCACCCCAAATCATTTCAGTTTTTCAGCCATCCACCCACTACTGTGCTGTACTACCTGGCCAAGAACATGACCCACTCTACTGGAACTTGATAGTCAAAAACTATTGGGAGAACTCCACAGTCACTGAGTTCCCATACAAAGGAGTCCCAGTCCCTATCCACCAAGATGGCTGAAGCCACTTACCTGTCTTCTTTACACAATCCAACAGTGGAAAATATCTCAATTGGCACCACCAAGAAGGCACTCACTGCAGCAGTAGTCCATGGAGACTTTGATGAGCTTCCTGAGGCATGAAGCTTAATTGGAGAGTAATGTTGTGAATTCCACTGTTTCCATTGCATTATTGTGCTGCTTCCTATCTCCATACCTACTATGTACCTGTTTCAGCTATTCTAGTATCAGCAATCTCCAAAGTATTGACTCACATACTACCATGCCATAGTGATCAGATGTTTCATGTAGTATCTCCATCTATTCAACTAGATGGCCTTCCCTGTATTTAAGTATACATACACCTCTTGTATTTGGTATGCTTAACCATTTATAGTTTCTCTTCCCTTACTTGCCCTCAAGTCTTAGCCCAAGTTGCAACCTGAGGTTCAGCCAGACTAAGGTTGTAACAGGTATTGACATAGTTGACAAAGTTGGTAAGAATAGGGTCTTTAGGAATGGAGTCTTGGCCAAATAGGTTGGCTGCTATATTTCCCAGCTCTAGGAATATTTTGGCAATATCTATATTTTGGAATATCTGGAGAGCTAAGTTAATTTGATTTTAAAGGTTGTTGACACAAATTTGTTCCTCATTAGAGAGGGAGAATTGGTTCCGAGCATGGAAAATGAAAGGGATATGTTGCTTTATAGCAGCTAACATATTGGTAAAACCACTGTATATGTCAGTAAAGGTAATGCAGGCTGTGACAAGAGTAATGAGCCTGTTTATGTTTAACTTCTGGTTCTAAGTGGTAATGGTGGTTAATTCTGTGTTTGTGGCATCATTGATGTCTTTCAATAAGGCTTTAACTAGGCCCCAGACTAGGGATGGGATAGTGGCCATATTGAATTGAGTGCCACTGGAAGCTAGTGCTCTACTATTGCCAGGTTCTGGGAAGGAGGCTGAAGAAATAGTGGTGGGGTTTGGGTAAATAAGGAAAGTGATTGAAACATGAGCAGATTGTCTAGTACTGGACATGTTGTCTATGGATGTTGTCTAGATGCTTTTTCATGATTTTCTACTCCCTCTGTTATGGATATCCTCCAGATGCCTTTTTAAGTAGTCTTCTATGGCCTCTTTTGCATTTTCTAAGTTGGATTCTGCTGTCCATGTATTATTTTTATTACAGTAGCCCTTCCAGTGGACTAGGAACTAATAACCCCATCCCTTCTTTCATCATCCATAGATTTCCTTAACTTCATATTCTTCTTTATTGTTGACAATCACAGGTTTGGGTGCTGTTATGCTGTCTTGACTCAGGAACTTGGGTTTCTGTGCTAGTGATAACAGTTGTTCATTGAAAACATTGTGGATGGCTCATCCCATTGGTAGTTCAAGCTGATATGTTGCTTCTCCTATCTTTTTCTTGATATGGAAAGATCTATACCTTTTTTGGCTTAGCTTTTTTGATGGCTGATTGGTATGTATGTTTGTGTTTTCTATCTACACCATGTCTCCTATACTGTATGTCTTGGAATGGAGCTTGCTGTTATTGTACTGTTGTTTCATCTTTTCTTGATTTAGCTATAGTATTGATGAGGCATTGTCTCAGGCAGTCTGTAACTACTTTAGGAATGTCATGTTCTTTGGATTGTTCATGGTGGTATTGTCTTTCCCTTTCTAGGGATATCATCTGTAGTTCAGGAAAAATGGTGTCTCCTATATTCCTCCATATTGTTTGTCATTATACTGGAATTTAGCCATTGGTAGCCATTTGGACCAGTCATCTTGGTTATAGTTGCAGTATATACAGAGATAAGTTTCCACTTCTTGGTTGATTCATTTGGTTTGTTTATCTGTCTAGAGATAATATGCTATTGACATAGTCTATTCTATTCTGAGCCCTTTGAAAAGTTCTTTTGTAAATTCCAGTGTGAATTGTGTGTTACGACCTTAGTCTGAGTAAACCTCAGGTTGCAACTTAGGCTAAGACTTGAGGGCGAATAAGGGGAGAGAAACTAGGTGGTTAAGCGTACCAAATACAGGAGCATGTATGTATGCTTAAATACAGAAGGACCATCCAGTTGAATGGATGGAGATAACTACATGAAACGTCTGATGTCTATGGTATAGTAGTTATGAGTCAGAGCTTGGGGATTGCGGAGACAGGAATAGATGAAACAGGTACACAGGAGGTAGGAATGTAGACAAATATAGAGAATGCGATATGACCAGTGAAAATTCACAACAATACCCCCCAATTAGGCTTCATGCCTCAGGAAGCTCATCGAAGTCTCTGTTTATGACTGTGGTGGCAAGTGCTTTTTTAGTGGCAGTGATGAGAAACTTTCCTTTGTTGGAGCGTGCTAAGAAGATGGGTGAGTGGCTTTGCCCGTCTTGTCGGATAGGGACTGGGATGCTGTTGTATGGGAAATTGGTGGTGGTGGAGCTGTCCCAATAGTTCTTGACTATTGAGTTCCAATAATGTTGGTCCTTTTCTTGTCCTGGCAACACAGTGTGGAATCTTGTGGGTGGGAGAAAAACCGATACGAGTTGTGGCAGTATGATGGTTTTAATGAAGTGATGGAGGGCATTGACTTCTTCTTTTATTGAAACTGTGGTTTCCTCGTCCATAGGGGTATCAGTGTGGGTCGGTGGTGTGGGGTTGATTGTTACGACCTTAGTCGGTTTAGACCTCAGGTTGCAGCTCTGGCTAAGTCTTGAGGGTGAGTAAGGGAAAGAGAACAGAAGGTGGTTAAGCGTACTGAATACAGCAGGGTGTATGTACGCTTAAATAGGTTTAAGGCTATCTGGTTGAACAGATGGAGTAACTACATGAAACGTCCGGTTAAGGCGTGGTAGCTAATACAAGTCATATCTCGGAGAACGCTGGACTAGAATAACTGAAACAGGCACGCGGATAGTTGGGAATGCAGAATAGCACGGAACTTGTTATGATCGGTGGAAACTCATAACAATACCCTCCGGTTAGACTTTATGCCTTAGGAAGTTCGTCGAACTCTCCATTGACCACGGCTGCGGCGAGGGCTTTCTTGGTGGCCCCGATGAGGTACTTTCCTTCATTGGAGCGTGCGAAGAAGACGGGCAAGTGGCTGCGGCCATCTTGATGGATAGGGACTGGGACTCCATTGAAGGGGAACTCGGTGACAGTTGAGTTGTCCCAGTAGCTCTTGACTATCGCTTTCCAATAATGTTGGTCCTTTTCTTGGCCTGGTAGTACACTGCGGAATCTTGCTGGTGGGAGAAAAACTGATATGATCTGTGGTGGGGTGATGGTTTTTATGAATCATCGGAGTGCGTTGACTTCCTCTTTCATCGAGATGGTGGTTTCTTCGTCCATGGGTGTATCTGCTCGTTTGGCTGGTGGGGAACGGATGGTGGTGTGTAGGTCGGCGAGAGTAATGTGACAGTTTACTGCGAGTCGTTTGTTTTGGGCCAGTAATTGTTTCCACTTCGTTGTTTGTGGCCTTGTTGACATCTTTGAGGAGTGTCTCGAGGAGTCCTTGTGCTGGGGACAGGGGTGGTTGCGAGGTTATAACAGGTACCTTGGGGTGTGGGTGCGTGGCTATTGCCTGGCTTCAGGAGGGGGACTGAGGAGATCGTGGTCAGGTTGGGGTGGACGAGGGAGTTGATTGAGATGCAGGTTGGCTTGGGAGGACATATTTGGCTAATTTTTCTGTCTGGGGGTTGACTTGGCTGATGGTTTTCTGGATTTCTTGCCCCCCTTTTTATAGGTATCCTCCGGATGCCTTTTGTGGTACTCCTGCTATTGCATCTTGGGTGTTTTGCAAGTTTGACTCCACTGTCCACATATCTTCTTCGTTGCTGTATCCTTTCCAGTGTATAAGGAATTGATATCCCCTTCCTTTTCATCGTTTTCCTTGGACTTCTTCTACTTCGTACTCCTCTTCGTTGTTGATGATCACTGGCTCGGGCACTGGTGCTTCTTTCTGGATGTGGAATGATGCTCTCTGTGTCGGGGTTAACAGCTGTCTGTTGAATACATCGTGGATGGCCCATCCTTCTGGTATCACTAGCTGATATGCTGCTTCTCCTATTTTTTCCTTAATTCGGAAAGGTCCATACCTTTTTTGGCCTAGTTTCTTTGATGGCTGATTGGTATGGATGTTGGTGTTCTCCAACCATACTTCATCGTTGATCTGGTATGTCCTCGTGTTCATTTTGCTATTGTCATGCAGTTTGTTTCATCCGTTCTTGATATGATCGTAGTGCGGAAGCTGGCATTATTCCTTGCATTTTGGAGCTGTTCTAGGAACTCCGTACTGCTAGGGTTGTTCAGTCGTTCCGTTTTCCTTTCCTTTCCAGGGGTGTCTGCTGTAGTTTAGGTAGAATGGTGTCTCCTGTGTACCGCTGTGTTTCTTGTCAGTTGTATTGGAATTCGGCCATGGGTAGCCATTTTGTCCAGTCAGTTTTGGTCGTAGTTGCAATATATCCTCAAGTATGTTTCGACTTCCCTGTTGATCCTTTCTGTTTGTCCGTCGGTTTGTGGGTGGTAAGCTGTCGACAGGTTTCGTTCTATCCCTAGTCCTTTGAGTAGTTCGCTGGTGAATTCGAATGCAAACTGTGGTCCTCGGTCACTAAGGACTTTCCTCAGCATTCCGTGTAGCTTCCATATTTCGTCCCGGTAGTGCTGTGCTAGTTCTTTTGAGGAAACATCCGTTCTTGTCACTATAAGTCGTATCATTTTTGAGAATTGATTGACAATGACTAGGATGGCGTCTTTTCCTTCTGATTCGGGCAGTGGTCCAATGAGGTCGATACTCACTTCTTCCCATGGACCGTTGGGGATGGGAAGCAGGGTGTAGAGGTGTCTTCAGAGGTGTCTTGCGTGGCTTGTTCCGTTGGCAACTTTGGCAACCTCTAATGTACTTTTGAGCGTCCAGTTCAGATTGTCAGCCACCAGTAATCTCTGGTTACCAGCTCGATCATTCGGTGTTGTCCCGGGTGTCCTGCGTTGGGGGCATCGTGGTACTGGTATAGTATTTCCTCTCTGAGTGTTGGTTCGGGTGGCACTATACATGCTGGTATTTTTGTAGATTATTCCGTCAGTGTTCGGTGATGTCAGGGTCTTGGTCACGTATTTTTTTGATGATGGCCATTTCTCTTCTTTTGTTCACCTTGATTCATTCTTTGAAGGTTGGTTCCATGAATAGTTCAGCATGGAGTAGGATGGTCCCTTCTCCTGGTTCGTTGTCAGGTTTTGCTCATCCACCAGGCATCTCGGATCATGGTGACTAGTTTTTCTTCTTCTTGGTCTGGTTCTTGGTAGATTCTGGAGAGGAGGTCCGCTTTTGTATTCATTTTCCCTGGTATGTGGCACAATATGAAATCGTAATCTTGTAGTCGTAGGTACCATCTTGCTTGTCAGCCATTTAGTTTTTGGGGTTCCCTATAGTATTTCAGGTTCTCGTGGTCGGTCCAGATTTCGAATTTCTCTTCTGCATCCAGTAGGTAGTGTCGCCATTCTTTTAATGTGTGTACGATTGCTAGCAGCTCCTTGTCGTAGATTTCAGTAATTTCGCTCTGCCGGTGATAGTGTATGGGATGTGAATGCGATTGGGTGCCACTTCGAATTCTGCTCTTGTGAGAGTACTCCCCCTAATACATAGTTTGATGCGTCGACTTCTACTTGGAATTGACCTTCCCTTTGGGGTAGTACTAGGGTGGGTTCTTCTGTGATTTGTTGTTTTAGTTCGTCAAACGCAGATTGTTGTTCTTTCTCCCCATTCCCATTCTTCTGATCCTTTTAGTTTGTTCAATGGGGCTGCTATCTTGCTGAAGTTTTTTATAAATCGGCAGGTAGTAGTTGGCGAAACCGAGGAATCTTTCTATTCCCTTTTTGTTGTGTGGTTGGGGCCATTCTCAGTACTGATTTTACTTTCTCGGCCTCCATTTCGATGCGTCCATGTCCTACTGTTACTCCTAGCATTGGGATTTCTTCGGCGTCAAAAATGCATTTGGATCGTTTGAAGCATAGGTTGTGTTCGGCCGCTCTTTCCAGGAATCGGATCATTCGTTCTCGCAGTTGTTCCTTGGTGTCGCCTGGAATTGCGAAGTTGTCCAGTGTAGTTTACTATATCTCCATTGCATAACAGGTCTCGGAAGATGCTTGCCATCATTCTTGAGAATGTTCCTGGTGAATTGCTAAGACCGAAGAACATTACTGTTGGTTTGAATAGCCCTTCGTTGGTTAGGAAGGCTGCTTTCCACTCGTCTCCTTCTTTGATACAGGACGTTGTTATATCCCCAAATGATGTCTAGTTTGTTGAAGTATTTGGCTTTTCCTAATTTGTCAATGACTTCCCCAATTCGAGGCAGCGGCGTTTTGTCCTTGATGACTACCTTGTTCAGTCGTCGGTAATCTTGAATGAGTCGTTTTGAGCCATCCTTTTTTGGGATGAAAAAGGTGGGCGTGGCGTATGGCGATTTCGATGGTCGTATTCGTCCTGATTCGAGGTTTTCCTTAACAAATGTTTTGAGTTTGTCTTGTTCTTTGATCGTCATGTTATAGGTTCCTGCATTGATTTCCTTGGGTGCGTCTTCTGTTAGGATTATCTCATGGTCCCATTCTGTTCATTTGGGTAGTTTGTCGAATGTGGTTTTGTTGAACAGATGTGTGAATGGCCGGACGTAGTCCTGGTAGGTCTGATGGTTCGGTGGGGTCGGGTTCTTCTTCTTCTTCCCATATGTCTTCAGTGGTGGCCATGCTCCGGATCTTGTCTGTTACCTGGATGTCTTGATGAGGGACTTTGCAGTCCTTTGGGCATCGATTGAACTTTATTTCTCCTGTTCGCCAGTTTACTTCCAGGTTGTGTTTGATGAGCCAGTCGTGTCCTAGAAATATTTCTGCTCTGTCTTGGAGTTGTACGACCTGATGCTTCAATTGTCTCTTTGTGCCCTTCGATTTCCATGTGTATAGTTGCTTTTTCTGTGACCTTTCCTCCTTGGTTCGTCGTGCCGTCCTGCGTTAAGTACCTGTGATTTCTTGTCCTAATTTTTCTGTGGGGATTCTTTCTTCGTCTACCAGTCCTTTTGCTGATGCTGCTGGTGGTGCATCCTGAATCGACTATAGTGTTTACTGTTATCCTTTTTGTCGGGGTCTGGATCTTCCCTTTTAGGTTTAGTTCGTGCTTTCGTTTCTGAGGAATCATGTAGTATTCTTCTGATATCCTAGATACAAGTTTCTTGACTCTCGAGATAGCGCCTACTCGGAGTCTCCAGAAAAATCCTGATGTTCTTCTGGCTTGGCTTCATCTATTGCTCAGATCTGTACCTTCTTTGGTGTGGTGCATGCTTTGGCTATGTATCCAATTTTGCCGCAGTTGTAGCATGTTATTCCTTTGGGCTTTTTGCAGTCTTTGGACATGTGTCCTGAATATTCTGCAATTGTAGCACTTGGGTTCCCCTTTTGCATTGAACACGTGTCGCCTGCTCTCTATTTCCATGGGTTCTCCCATTCCTCCGTAAGTGGTTCCCGAGTTAGTCTTCTTATCCCCTCAGTATTCAGATGCCTCATACCCCTGTCCAACTGCTAATATGGCCTCTTTCCATTCTGGGTATGTGTCAGGTTGAGCTGCTGGGGGGTAGCCTGTGATGGTGTGGATAATATCTTGTCGGGCGTTTTTTCGCAGTAAGAACATGGCGTGTCAGTTATCAGTTTTTGCCTTGTTTTTGAGTACTTCGAATTCGATGAGGTAGTCGGCCGTGTTTCTATTTCCTTGTTTGAATTTTTCAATCTGCCATTCCGCCTTTGCGTTCATGGCATCATCCGAAAAGGTTCGTTTGAATTCTTTGGCAAATATTTTCCAATCCACGGAGTCTTCTCCTTCCAAAATTTGTGGTGCTTTCATTGCCGCATATGCTCCTGCTGTTCCCCCCCTTAGTCTGGCTAGGACTGCTATGGCTTTATCGTCTGCCATTGCGACCTTGTTGAATTTCATGAAGAGTGTCATGGCTCTCCACCAGTCAGTCGAAATTTGGTTCGGGTTCCATCGAAGAACCCTGGGTCAGGTACAAGTCCCTTTGTGCTGGGTGTTGTGGTGGGTGCAGTATTGTCCGTCATTTCTGAATCTCCTGATTCTGATTCTGTTTTGGTGTCTTGGTTCTCCTGTTGTCCTAACTGTTCTTCTGCTATGTTGAGTTCGTCGAAGAGTTCTGATATAACTGCTTCTACTCCTGTTGGGTTTACTCCTTGTGTGGTTTCTCTGGGTTCATTGTCTGTCACAACCGTTTCTGGTGCAGGTACTTCGGGGTTCTCTGCTTCTTCGTCCAATGACTCGGTTTCGCTGTCTGTTTCAAGTTTGTCGTCTGTAACTTCAAGCTGGGGTTCTCTGTATTCGTCGGGGTTCGAGCTCATATAATGGCTCCTGGGTTCGTCGTGGTTCGAGTCCTTTTTCAACTCTGTTTTTGCAAGGTGAGGTGGCGACGCTTAACCAAATGTTATGACCTTAGTCGGTTTAGACCTCAGGTTGCAGCTCTGGCTAAGTCTTGAGGGCGAGTAAGGGAAAGAGAACAGAAGGTGGTTAAGTGTACTGAATACAGCAGGGTGTATGTATGCTTAAATAGGTTTAAGGCTATCTGGTTGAACAGATGGAGTAACTACATGAAATGTCCAGTTAAGGCGTGGTAGCTAATACGAGTTATATCTCGGAGAACGCTGGACTAGAATAACTGAAACAGGCACGCGGATAGTTGGGAATGCAGAATAGCACGGAACTCGTTATGATTGGTGGAAACTCATAACATTGATGGTGTCATGTAGTTCAGACAGGGTGATGTGGATTCTGTCAACCAAGGTATTGATGTTGGGGTCTTCATTTGACTTGTCTCTTCCGAGTAACTTCATGGCTATGTCGGCGAGCTTTAGGAATATATTGGCAATGTCGAGGTGATTGAAGACCTCAAGGCCCAAATTGATTCGGCTTTGGAGTCCTTGGACATGATCCTTTTTGTTAGGGGTGAGGGCGGACTGGTCTAGTGCTCGGAAGATGGCGGGGATGTGCTGGTTGGTGGAGGAGGAGGCATTGGTGAATCTGGCGTACATATTAGCGAAGGTGATACATGCAGTGGCAAGGGTAATGTGCTGGTTTACTACCAACCATTTGTTCTGGGTGGTAATGTTCTCAATCTCACTGTTGGTTACCTTGTTGACGTCTTTGAGCAAGGCTTCGAGGAGTCCTTGTGCAGGGGATGGTGTCTTAGCGAGATTGAAACGAGTTCCCTGGGGAGCAGGTGCTCAGCTGTTACCTGGCTCAGGGAACGGAAGAGAGGAGATTCTGGTGGGAGTGGGATGGACAAGGGAGTTGATAGCAATGCGGTTGGATTGGGAGGCAGGCATGTTTGTTTAGTTCTTTTGTCTAGGTTGCTTGTTTGCTGCTTTTTTGTGTTTTCTGCCCCCTCTTTTATGGGTATCCTCCGGATGCCTTTTCAGGTAGTCTCTTATGGCGCCCTTAGTGTTTTCCAGGTTGGATTCCGCTGTCCACGTATCTTCTTTATTGCTGTATCCCTTCCAGTGGACCAGGAATTGATAGCCCCTTCCTCGCTTTCGTTGTCCATGGATCTCGTCTACTTCATATTCTTCTTCATTGTTGATGATCACTGGATCGGGTGCTGATGGCTGTTTTTGACTCGGGAACTCCACCTGGTGTACTGGTGTCAGGAGCTGTTCATTGAATACATCATGGATGGCCCATCCATCTGGCAGTTTCAGCCAATATGCTGCTTCTCCTATCTTTTCCTTAATAAGAAAAGGTCCATACTGTTTTTGGCCTAGCTTCTTTGATGATTGATTGGTATGGATATTGGTGCTTTCTAACCATACTTTATCTCCTGTTTGGTAAATGTTGGTGTGGGTTCTGCTGTGGTTGTGTTGCTGTTTCATCTTTTCTTGATATGTCTGTAGTGCTGATGAGGCATTGTCTTGGGTGGCCTGTAGTTGTTCCAGGAATGCTGTGGTGACAGGGTTGTTTGTTATTGGCTCGTTTTTGCCTTTCCATGGATTTCTTCCATAATTTAGGAAAAATGGCGTTTCTTGTGTTCCTCCATGTCGTTTGTTATTGTACTGAAACTCTGTGATGGGGAGCCATTCCATCCAGTCATCCTGGTTGTAGTTGCAGTACAAGCAGATATAGGTCTCTACTTCTCTGTTGATGCGCTCAGTTTGACCATCTGTTTGTGGGTGATATGCAGTTGATAGATTTTGTTTGATGCCGAGCCCTTTAAACAGCTCCTTGGTGAATTCTGATGCGAATTGAGGTCCTCGGTCACTAAGCACTTTCCTCGGCAGTCCATGTAGCTTCCATATTTCGTCCCAGTATATCTTTGCAACGTCTTTAGACGATGCATCCGTGGTTGTCACTGAGAGTCGTATCATTTTTGTGAAGCAATCCACAATGACTAGTATTGCATCTTTTCCTTTAGATTCTGGCAGTGGTCTGATCATGTCGATACTAATTTCTTCCCAGGGCCCATTTGGTATCGGAAGGGGATATAGTGGCGATTTGAGCGATGTTGTTCTAGACTTGGCTTTTTGACAGGCTTGACACCCCTGGATATACTTCTTGATGTCTTTTCGTATTGATGGCCACCAGTAGTCTCGGCTGATTAATTCTGTCATCCTGTGTTGTCCTGGGTGTCCTGTGTCTGGGGTGTCATGGTACTGTATTAGGACTTCCTCTTGTAGTTTCTGATTGGGTGGAACATATGCACTATTCTGCTTGTAGATTATTCCGCCATCCTCAGTGAGTTGGGACCCTTGCTTCTTCAGCTCAGTTAGGACCACTGTTTCCTGCTGGGTCTGGTTTCGAATTCGCTCTAGGAAGTTAGGTTTGATGAATAGTTCCACTCGTAGGAGTACTGTGCTGTCTGTGCCCTTCGTCTGTAGCCAGCTTTCTCGAATCATGGTGACTAGTTTGTCTTCTTGTTCTTTTGGCATTTGGTGGATGCGGGACAGAAGGTCGGCTTTTGTGTTTGTTTTTCCCGGTACATGTCGTAGTGTGAAGTCGTAGTCTTGTAGTCGCAGATACCACTGTGCTTGTCGTCCATTTAGTTTTTGTGGTTCTCGGTAATACTTCAGGTTCTCATGGTCCGTCCAGATTTCGAATCGTTCTTCGGCATCTAGGAGGTAATGTCTCCATTCTTTTAGGGCATGGACAATGGCCAGCAGTTCCTTGTTGTATATTTCATAGTTCTGTTCTGCTGGTGACAGGGTTTGTGATGTGAAGGCAATGGGATGCCATTTTTCTTCTTGTAGTTGCGAGAGTACCCCTCCTAATGCATAATCTAATGCATCGACTTCTACTCTAAATTGGCCATGCCTTTGTGGTAGTGTCAGGACCAGTTCCTCAGTGATGCATTTCTTGAGTTGATTGAATGAGTCCTGGTGCTCTTGCGTCCATTCCCATGTGGCTGCTCCTTTGAGCTTGTTTAGGGGTCCTGCAATTGTGCTAAAATTTTTGATGAAGTGTCAATAGTAGTTTGCGAACCCTAGGAACCTCTCTACTCCCTTGGTGTTTTTGGGTTCGGGCCATTCTCATACTGATTTTACTTTGTCTTCTTCCATTTCAATTTGGCCATGTCCTACTTTAACTTCTAGCATGGGGATTTCTTCCGCATCAAAAATGCACTTGGTCCATTTGAAGCATAGATTATACTGGGCTGCTCATTCCAGGAATTGTACTGTCCATTCCTTTAGTTGCTCCTTAGTGTCTCCCGGGATGGCAAAGTCATCCATGTAGTTTACAATATCTCCGTTTTGTAAGAGGTCGCAGAAGATGCTTGTCATCATTCTGGAGAACATTCCTGGCGAGTTGCTTAGACCAAAGTACATGACTGTAGGTTCGAAGAGTCCTTCATTAGTGAGGAAGGCTGCCTTCCATTCATCTCCCTCTTTGATCCTGACATTGTTGTATCCCCAAATGATGTCCAGTTTGTTGAAGTATTTGGCTTTTCCAAGTTTGTCAATTACTTCACCAATTCTTGGCAACAGAGTTTTATCTTTGATGACCATGTTGTTTAGACGTCTATAATCCTGGATCAGCCTTTTGGACCCGTCTTTCTTTGGGATGAAGAATGTTGGTGCTGCATATGGGGATTTCGACAGTCGTATTCGTCCCAATTCTAGGTTTTCCTTGATGAATGACTTGAGTTCATCCTGTTCTTTAACCGTCATGTTATATGTTCCCATGCTTATTTCTTTTGGGGCGTCTTTTGTTAGGACTATCTCATTGTTATGAGTTTCCACCGATCATAATGAGTTCCGTGCTATTCTACATTCCTAACTATCTGTGTACCTGTTTCAGTTATTCTAGTCCAGCATTCTCCGAAGATATGACTCGCACTAACTACCACGCCTTGACCGGACGTTTCATGTAGTTACTCCATCTGTTCAACCGGATAACTCTAGACGTATTTAAGTGTACATACACCCTGTTGTATTCGGTACGCTTAACCACCTTTTGTTCTCTTTCCCTTACTCGCCCTCAAGACTTAGCCAGAGCTGCAACCTGAGGTCTAAACCGACTAAGGTCGTAACATTTGGTTAAGCGTCATCACCTCACCTTGCAGGAGACAGAGTTGAAAAAGACTCGAACCACGACGAACCCAGGAGCCATTATATGAGCTCGAACCCCAACGAATACAGAGAACCCCAGCTTGAAGTTACAGACGACAAACTTGAAACAGACAGCGAAACCGAGTCATCAGACGAAGAAACAGGGAACCCTGAAGTACCTGTACCAGAAACAGTGGTATCAGACAACGAACCCGGAGAAACCACGCAAGGAGTAAACCCAACAGGAGTAGAAGCAGTTATATCAGAACTCTTCGACGAACTCGACATAGCAGAAGAACAGTTAGGACAACAGGAAAACCAAGACACCGAAACAGAATCAGAATCAGGAGACTCAGTAATGACGGACAATACTGCACCCACCACAGCCCCTAGCACAAAGGGACTTGTGCCCGACCCAGGGTTCTTCGATGGAACACGAACCAAATTCGACGACTGGTGGAGAGCCATGACACTCTTCATGAAATTCAACAAAGTCAGCACGGCAGATGATAAAGTGATAGCAGTCTTGGCCAGATTAAGGGGAGGAACAGCAGGAGCATATGCAGCAATGAAAGCACCACAAATCCTGGAAGGAGAAGACTCTGTAGACTGGAAGATCTTTGCAGAAGAATTCAAACGAACCTTCTCAGATGATGCCATGAACGCGAAGGCAGAATGGCAAATCGAAAAATTCAAACAAGGAAACAGGAACATGGCTGACTACCTCATCGAATTTGAGGTACTGAAGAACAAGGCAAAAACTGACAACCGACACGCCATGTTCCTATTGTGAAAAAACACCCGACAAGATATCATCCACACCATCACAGGCTACCCTCCAGCCGCGAGACCCGATACGTACCCCGAATGGAAGGAAGCCATACTAGCCGTCGGACAAGGATACGAAGCATCTGAATACCGAGGAGATAAGAAAACTAACTTGGGAACTACTTATGGAGGAATGGGGGAACCCATGGAGATAGGAAGCAGGCGACATGTGTTCAACGCTAAAGGGGAACCCAAATGTTACAACTGCAGGATATTCGGACACATGTCCAAAGACTGCAAGAAACCCAAAGGGTTAACATGCTACAACTGCGGCAAAATCGGACACATAGCCAAAGCATGCACCGCACCAAAGAAAGTACAGATCCGAGCAATGGACGAAGCAAAACCAGAGGAACACCAGGATTTTTCCGGAGACTCCGAGTAGGCGCTACCTCGAGAGTCAAGAAACTTGTATCTAGGATATCAGAAGAATATTACACGATTCCTCAGAAACGAAAGCGCGAACTAAACCTAAAAGGAAAGATCCAAACCCCGACAAAAAGAATAACAGTAAACACCATAGTTGACTCGGGATGCACCACCAGTAGCATCAGCAAAAGACTGGTAGATGAAGAAAAAATCCCCACAGAAAAATTAGGACAAGAAATCACGGTACTTAACGCGGACGGCACGGCAAACCAAGGAGGAAAAGTCACAGAAAAAGCAACTATACACATGGAAATTGAAGGACACAAAGAGACAATCGAAGCGTCAGTCGTGCAACTCCAAGACAGAGCAGAAGTATTCCTAGGACATGACTGGCTCATCAAACACAACCCGGAAGTCAACTGGCGAACAGGGGAAATAAAGTTCAATCGATGCCCAAAGGACTGCAGAGTCCCACACCAAAACATTCAGGTAACAGACAAAATCCGAAGCATGACCACCGCCGAAGATATATGGGAAGAGGAAGAAGAGCCCGACCCCACCGAACCATCAGACCTGCCGGACTACGTACGACCATTCACACATTTGTTCAACAAAACTACATTCGACAAGCTACCTGAACGAACAGAATGGGACCATGAGATAATCTTAACAGAAGATGCACCCAAGGAAATCAACGCAGGAACTTACAACATGACGATCAAGGAACAAGACGAGCTCAAGACATTTGTTAAAGAAAACCTCGAGTCAGGACGGATACGACCATCGAAATCACCATATGCTGCACCCACATTTTTCATCCCGAAAAAGGATGGCTCAAAACGACTCATTCAAGATTACCGACGATTGAATAACGTAGTCATCAAGGATAAAACGCCGCTGCCTCGAATCGGAGAGGTCATTGACAAATTAGGGAAAGCCAAATATTTCAACAAACTGGACATTATTTGGGGTTACAACAACGTCCGAATCAAGGAAGGAGACGAGTGGAAAGCAGCCTTCCTAACCAACGAAGGGCTATTCGAACCTACGGTAATGTTTTTCGGGCTTAGCAATTCACCTGGGACGTTCTCAAGAATGATGGCGAGCATCTTCCGAGACCTGCTACGCGACGGAGACATAGTGAACTATATGGACGACTTCGCAATCCCGGGAGACACCAAAGAGCAATTACGAGAACGAACCATCCGATTCCTAGAAAGAGCAGCCGAACACAACCTGTGCTTCAAATGATCCAAATGCATCTTTGACGCCGAAGAAATCCCAATGCTAGGAGTGACAGTAGGACACGGACGCATTGAAATGGAGGCCGAGAAAGTAAAATCGGTACGAGAATGGCCCCAACCGCACAACAAAAAAGGAATAGAAAGATTCCTTGGGTTTGCCAACTACTACCGCCGATTTACAAAGAACTTCAGCAAGATAGCGGCCCCATTGAACAAACTGAAAGGATCAGAGGAGTGGGAATGGAAAGAGGAACAACAATCGGCATTCGACAAACTAAAGCAACGAATCACAGAAGAACCTACCTTAACACTACCTCAGAGAAAAGGTCAATTCCGAGTAGAAGTCGACGCATCAAACTACGCACTAGGGGGAGTACTCTCACAAGAACAAAATTCGAAATGGCACCCAATCGCATTCACGTCCCGCACACTATCACCAGCAGAACGAAATTATGAAATCTATGACAAAGAACTGTTGGCCATCATGCATGCACTAAAAGAATGGCGGCACTACCTACTAGACGCAGAAGAAAAATTCGAAATCTGGACCGACCATGAAAACCTGAAATACTACAGGGAACCCCAAAAACTAAACGGCCGACAAGCAAGATGGTACCTGCGGTTACAAGACTATGACTTCACACTGCGTCACGTACCAGGAAAAACAAACACAAAAGTGGACCTCCTCTCCCGAATCTACCAAGAGCCAGAACAGGAAGAAGAAAAACTAGTCACCATGATCCGAGACACTTGGCTGACAAACAAAAAAAACGACGAACCATCAGAAGGGACTATCTTACTCCGCGCCGAACTATTTATGGAACCCACTCTCAAGGAACGAATCAAGGCGAACAAAGGACGAGAAACGGCCATCATCCAAAAAATATGCGACCAAGACCCTGACATCACCGAACACGACGGGATAATCTACAAAAATGCCAGCATATATGTACCACCCGAACCGACACTCAGAGAAGAAATACTACACCAGTACCACGACGCCCCTGACGCAGGACACCCAGGGCAACACCGAATGACTGAGTTGGTGACCAGAGATTACTGGTGGCCGGCAATCCGAACGGACATTCGAAAGTACATCAGAGGATGCCAAAATTGTCAATGAAATAAGCTACGCAAGACACCTCTAAAGACACCTCTACACCCGCTTCCCATCCCCAACGGTCCATGGGAAGAAGTGAGCATCGACCTCATTGGGCCACTACCCGAATCAGAGGGAAAGGACGCTATCCTAGTCATTGTCGACCGGTTCTCAAAAATGATACGACTCATAGCGACAAGGACGGATGTTTCCTCAAAAGAACTAGCACAGCACTACCGAGATGAAATATGGAAGCTACACGGAATACCGAGGAAAGTCCTCAGTGACCGAGGACCACAGTTCGCGTCCGAATTCACCGGCGAATTGTTCAAAGGACTAGGGATAGAACGGAACCTATCAACGGCCTATCACCCACAGACCGACGGACAGACAGAAAGGATTAACAGAGAAGTCGAAACATACCTGAGGATATACTGTAACTACGACCAAAACGACTGGGCGAAATGGCTACCCATGGCTGAATTCCAATACAACGACAAGAAGCACACCGGCGCTCAGATGACACCGTTCTACCTGAACTACGGAAGACACCCCTGGAAAGGAAAGGAAAGCGGAACGACGAACAACCCTAGCAGCACGGAGTTCCTAAAACAACTCCAGAATGCAAGAGACAACGCCACTTCCGCACTACGATCATACCAAGAAAAGATGAAACGAACACATGATAACAGCAAGATGAACACAAGGACATATCAGATCAACGATGAAGTATGGCTAGAAAACACCAACATCCATACCAATCAGTCATCAAAGAAGCTAGGCCAAAAAAGGTATGGACCTTTCCAAATTAAGGAAAAAATAGGAGAAGCGGCGTATCGGCTGGCGATACCACAAGGATGGGCCATCCATGATGTGTTTAACGAACAGCTGCTAACACCGGCACAAAAGACATCATTCCACATCCAGAAAGAAGCACCAGCACCCGAACCAATGATCATCAACAACGAAGAAGAATATGAAGTAGAAGAAGTCCGAGGAAAACGACGAAAAGGAAGGGGATATCAATTCCTTATACACTGGAAAGGATACAGCAACGAAGAAGATACATGGACAGCGGAGTCAAACTTGCAAAACGCCCAAGACGCGATAGCAGAGTACCACAAAAGGCATCCGGAGGATACCTATAAAAAGGGGGGCAAGAAATCCAGGAAAACATCAGTCAAGTCAAACCCCAGACAAAGACACTAGCCAAACATGTCCTCCCAAGCCAACCGCATCTCTATCAACTCCCTCGTCCACCCCAACCCGACCACAATCTCCTCAGTCCCTCTCCCAAAACCAGGCAATAGTCAAGCACCCGCACCCCAAGGCACCCGCTACAACCTCGCAACCACCCCGTCCCCAGCACAAGGACTCCTTGAGGCCCTCCTCAAAGATGTCAACAAAGCCACAAACGACGAAGTAGAAACAATCACGGCCCAAAACAAACGACTTGCAGTAAACTGCCATATCACCCTCGCCACCGCCTGCATCACCTTCGCGGATATGTACGCCGGATTCGCCAACGCATCATCCTCCACAAGCCAGCACATCCCCGCCATCTTCCGCGCGTTAGAATTATCCACCCTCACACCTAGTGAACAAAATCGAGTTCACAGCCTTCAGAGCCGTGTTGACCTCGCTCTAGAGGTATTCAACCACCTCGATATCGCTGACATCTTCCTAGAACTTGCAGACGTCACTATGAACTTACTAGGACGCGACAAGACCACAGAAGACCCAGACATCAATCAGCTCATTACACGCATCGGAATCACTCTCGCCGACCTACACACCACCATCCGTTCCCCACCAACCAAACGAGCAGACACGCCCATGGACGAAGAAACCACTGTCTCAATGAAGGAGGAAGTCAATGCACTCTGACGATTCATAAAGACCATCACCCCACCACAGATCGTATCGGTTTTTCTCCCACCAGCAAGATTCCGCAGTGTACTACCAGGCCAAGAAAAGGACCAACATTATTGGAAAACGATAGTCAAGAGCTACTGGGACAACTCAACCATCACCGAGTTCCCCTTCAACGGAGTCCCAGTCCCTATCCGTCAAGATGGCCGCAGCCACTTGCCCGTCTTCTTCGCACGCTCCAACGAAGGAAAGTACCTCATCGGGGCCACCAAGAAAGCCTTCGCCGCAGCCGTAGTCAATGGAGAGTTCGACGAACTTCCTGAGGCATGAAGTCTAATCGGGGGGTATTGTTATGAGTTTCCACCGATCATAACAAGTTCCGTGCTATTCTACATTCCTAACTATCTGTGTACCTGTTTCAGTTATTCTAGTCCAGCGTTCTCCGAAGATATGACTCGCACTAACTACCACGCCTTGACCGGACGTTTCATGTAGTTACTCCATCTGTTCAACCGGATAACTCTAGACGTATTTAAGCGTACATACACCCTGTTGTATTCGGTACGCTTAACCACCTTTTGTTCTCTTTCCCTTACTCGCCCTCAAGACTTAGCCAGAGCTGCAACCTGAGGTCTAAACCGACTAAGGTCGTAACACTCATGGTCCCATTCAGTTCGTTCTGGGAGCTTATCAAACATTGTCTTGTTGAATAAGTGCATGAATGGTTGTACATAGTCTGGCAGGTCTTCCGGTTTAGTCGGGTCCAGTTCATCTTCTTCTTCCCATAGGTCTTCTGTGGCCATTATGCTTCGCAGTTTTTCAGTGATAGCAATGTTCTGGTGGGGAAATTGGCAATCTGGTGGGCACCAGGTGAACTTGATTTCTCCGTTGTTCCAGTCTACCTCCGGGTTATGTTTGACCAGCCAATCATGTCCTAGAAAGATTTCCGCTCTGTCTTGTAGTTGTACAACAGAGGCCTTGATTTGTTCCTTATGTCCCTGGATGTCAATGTTGATTGTCGTGGTTTCTGTTACTTTTCCACCTTGGTTGGGCATTCCGTCTGCATTTAGTACCATGATTTGTTGTTCCAATTTCCGGGTAGGGAGTCCTTCTTCATCTACTAGTTTTTTGCTGATGCTGCTGGTTGTGCACCCTGAGTCTATGATGGTGTTGACTGTTATCTCCTTTTCTGCCGTTTGTATTTTTCCTTTTAGGTTTAGTTCGTGCTTTCTTCTCTGGGAAATCGTGTAGAATTTGTCTGATATCCTAAATACAAGCTTTTTGACTCTCGAGGTAGCGCCTACTCAGAGTCTTCGGAAAAATCCTTTTCTTCTTCATTGGTAACTTCCTCTACTCCCCGGACTTGGATTTTCTTGGGTGCGGTACAGGCTTTGGCTATGTGCCCCTTTTTTCCGCAGTTGTAGCATATTAACCCCTTGGGTTTTTTGCAGTCTTTGGCGATGTGGCCAAAAATGCCACAGTTGTAGCACTTGGGTTCTCCTTTGTCATTGAAGACATGACACCTGCTTCCTATCTCCATGGGTTCACCCATTTCCCCATAAGTAGTGCCAGTGTTTGTTTTCCTGTCTCCTCAGTATTTGGATGCCTTGTATCCTTGCCCAACAGACAATATGGCTTCTTTCCATTCTACATATGTGTCTGGCCTAGCTGAGGGTGGATAGCCTGTGATTGTATGTATAATGTCTTGTCGGGCATTCTTTCTAAGTAGGAACATAGCATGCTTGCTGTCAGTCTTGGCCTTGCTTTTTAACACCTCGAATTCGATCAAGTAGTCGGCAGTGTTTTGGTTTCCTTGTTTGAATTTTTCAATTTGCCATTCGGCCTTGCTATTTGAGGCGTCATCTGAGAAGGTTCTTCTAAATTCCTTGGAGAAGACCTTCCAGTCCACTGAATCCTCAGATTCTAGGATAGTTGGTGCTCTCATAGCTGCATATGCTCCTGTGGTTCCTCCTCACAATCTGGCTAAAACTGCTATGGCTTTGTTGTCTGCTGAAACTATTTTGTTGAATTTCATGAAGAGCATCATTGCTCTCCACCAGTCATCAAACTTGGTGCAGGTGCCATCGAAAAATCCTGGGTCTGGCACTAGGCCTTTCCCACTGGGCATTGCTGTGGGCACTACTGCGTTATCGGTCATGTCAGAGTCGGTATCTGATTCTGTTTCGTCTGAACTTGATTTGTCTGATTTCTCCTGGTGTGCTATCTCTTCCTCTGCTAGGTCAAGTTCATTTAGAAGTTCTGATAACACTTCTTCTTCTGCTGGGTTTGCTCTAGGTTTGTCGTGTGTTTCTTCAGGTACTTCAAGATTCCCTGTTTCTTCTTCGTCTGATGTTTCTGATTCGTCGTCAGTGACTTCGAGGTTTGGTTCTCTGTATTCATCTGGGTTTGAGCTTATATACTAGCTCCTGGGTTGCTTCTGTTCAGGCCTGTTTTCAGCCTACTCCTTGCAAGGTGAGGTGGGGACGCTTAACCAAATGTTATGACCTTAGTCTGAGTAAACCTCAGGTTGCAACTTAGGCTAAGACTTGAGGGCAAATAAGGGGAGAGAAACTAGGTGGTTAAGCATACCGAATACAGGAGCATGTATGTACGCTTAAATACAGAAGGACCATCCAGTTGAATGGATGGAGATAACTACATGAAACGTCTGATGTTTATGGTATAGTAGTTATGAGTCAGAGCTTGGGGATTGTGGAGACAGGAATAGATGAAACAGGTACACAGGAGGTAGGAATGTAGACAAATATAGAGAATGCGATATGACCAGTGAAAATTCACAACATTGTGGTCCTCAGTTACTCAGGACTTTGTGCAGTACTCTGTATAGCTTCCATATTTCATTTCAATAGATTTAGGCTATTCTTTTTGATAAAATATCTGTCTTTGTCACTGTTAGTTGTATCATTTTTGTAAACTAGTCAATGATCATGAGGATGGTGTTATTTCTATTTGACATGGGTAATGGTCTGATGAGATCAATGCTGATTTCTTTCTATGGTCCTTGTAGTATGGAAAGGGGATGTAGGGGTAACTTGAGCAGCATTGTTCATGCTTTGTTCCTTTGGCAGGTTTGGCATCCTTATATATATCTTTTGACATCTTTTTATATGGTGGGCCACCAGTAGCTTCTTGTGATAAGCTCTATCATATAATGTTGGCCTGGGTATCCTACATCTGAGATATCATAATGTTGTTGTAGGATCTCTTCTTGTAGTTTCTTGTCTAGTAGTATGTATATGCTATTTCCTTTGTAAATGACTTGGTCTTCCTCAACTAAGTTGGAGTTCACTCTAGCTAGGTTCATTGTATTTGCCATTTCTCTCTAGGTGTTCTTTCTGATTTGTTCTATGAATACTAGCTCCATGAATATCTTTGCTTGAAGTAGGATAGTATCTTTGTTGGTGACTTCTTTGGCTTCTTGGATTCTTCATATCTAGTCTTCTTTGATCATGGTAATGAGTCCACTGTCTGCTTCTTTGGGTTTATAATAAAGTTAGGATAATAAATTAGCTTTTGTGTTTGATTTCCCAGATATATGTCATAGGGTAAAGTCATAGTCTTGTAACTGTAGGTACTATCCAGCTTGTCATCTGTTGAGCTTCTGTAGTTCTCTGAAATATTTGAGATTTTCATGATCAGTCCATACTTCAAATTTTTCTTCTGCATCAAGGAGGTAGTATCACTATTCCTTTAGACCATGTATAATTGCTAGTAGTTCTTTGTCATATATCTCATAGTTTCTTTCTGTAGATGAGAGTGTACATGATGTGAATGCAACTGGATGCCATTTTCCTTCTTGTTATTGTGACAATACTCCTCCTAGGACATAATCAAAGATATTGACTTCTACTCAGAACTGTTCTTGTCTTTGTAGCAGTGTGAGTACCAGCTCTTCTGTGATATGTCATTTCAGCTCATCAAAAAACTCCTGATGTTCTTGTGTCTATTCCTCTCAGCTTGTTCCTTCTAGTTTATTGAGCAGTCCTACAACTTTACTGAAGTTCTTGATGAAATGTCAGTAATAGTTGGTGAATCCTAGAAATCTTTCAACTCCTTTGGTATTTTCTGGTTTGGGCCAATTTTGTACAACCTTGACTTTTCCTTGTTCTATTTCTATCTCTCTATGGCCTACTTTTACTCCAAGCATTGGGATTTCTCTGGCATTGAAAATACATTTAGACCTTTTGAAGCACAGGTTGTATTGTATGGCTTGCTCTAGGAATCAGATGGTTCTTTTTTCAAGTTGTTCTTGAGTGTCTCCTGGGATGGCAAAATCATTCATATAGTTTATGATATCTCTATCTTATAGGAGATTGTGGAAAATGCTTGTCATTATTCTAGAGAAGGTTCCTTGGGAGTTGTTAAGCCCAAAATACATTACCATTGGTTTGAAAAGTCCTTTGTTGGTTAGGAAGGCACCTTTCCACTCATCTTCTTCTTTAATTCTGATATTGTTGTACCCATATATAATATTGAGCTTGTTGAAGTATTTTGCTTTTCCTAATTTATCAATAACTTCTCCAATTCTAGGCAGTGGTGTTTTGTCCTTGATGACCACATTGTTCAAATGTCAATAGTCCTATATTAATTGTTTTGATCTGTCCTTCTTGAGAATGAAGAAGATGGGTACAGTGTATGGAGATTTTGATGGCCATATTCTTCCTGATTCAAGGTTTTCTTTGATGAAGGCATTTGTCTTGTTTCTTGATTGTCATGTTGTAGGTGTTAGCATTTATCTCCCTTGATGTGTCTTCAGTTAAGATTATTTTATGGTCCTATTCAGTTCATTTTTGTTATGAACTTACTCATGGACTTATCACAGACTATCCTTACTCCTTCATCAATGTATTAACCTTCTCTGTTATGGTTTTTTACTGATCACGTCATGCTCCATCCTTGTCTGCATTCCTGCATTACTAGTACATCTGTTTCACCTATTCCTGTTGAGCGATCTCCAGTTATGATTTGTACTAACTACTATGCCTGCCTTACCAGATGTTTCATCATAGTTACCCCATCCATTCAACTGGATGATTCCTTGTATTTAAGCATACATACACTCATTGTATTCAGTACACTTAACCACTTCTGTTCTCCTCCCCTTACTTGCCCTCAAGTCTTGGCCTAAGTTGCAACCTGAGGTTTACTCAGACTAAGGTCGTAACATTTGGTTAAGTGTCCCTACCTCACCTTGCAAGGAGTAGGCTGAAACAGGCCTGAACAAAGACAATCCAGGAGCTAGTATATGAGCTCGAACCCAGACAAATACAGAGAACCAAATCTCGAAGTCACTGACAACGAATCTGAAACTTCAGATGAAGAAGAAACAGGGAACCCCAAAGTACCTGAAGAAACACACGATGAACCCAGAATAAACCCAGCAGAAGAAGAGGTGTTATTAGAACTTCTAAATGAACTCGACCTAGCAGAGGAAGAGATAGCCCACCAGGAGAAATCAGACGAATCAAGCTCGGACAAAACAGAATCAGAAACTGACTCCAACATGACTGATAACACAGTAGTGCCCACAACAATGCCCAGTGGGAAAGGCCTAGTGCCAGACCCAGGATTTTTCAATGGCACCCACACCAAGTTCGACAACTAGTGGAGAGCAATGACACTCTTCATGAAGTTCAACAAGATAGTCTCAGCAGACGATAAAGCTATAGCAGTTCTAGCCAGACTGCGAGGAGGAACTGCAGGAGCATATGCAGCTATGAGAGCACTAGCCATCCTGGAATCTGAAGACTCAGTAGACTGGAAGGTCTTCTCTGAGGAATTTAGAAGGACCTTCTCAGATGACACCTCAAACAGCAAAGTGGAATGGCAGATTGAAAAATTCAAACAAGGAAACTGAAACACCACCGACTACCTAATTGAATTCGAAGTACTGAAAAGCAAAGCCAAGACCGATAGCAAGCACACCATGTTCCTACTTAAGAAAAACACCTGACAGGATATCATACATACAATCACAGGCTATCCACCTTCCACTAGGCTGGACACATATGCGGAATGGAAGGAAGCTATATTGTCCGTCAGACAAGGATATGAAGCATCCGAATACCAAGGAGACAGGAAAATGAACACTGGCACCACCTATGGAGGAATGGGTGAACCTATGGAGATAGGAAGCAGGCATCATGTCTTCAATGATAAAGGAGAACCGAAGTGCTACAATTGCGGCATTTTTGGTCACATTGCCAAGGATTGCAAAAAGCCCAAGGGATTAATATGCTACAACTGTGGTAAAAAGGGACACATAGCCAAAACCTGCACTGTGCCCAAGAAGATCCAAGTCCGAGGAGTAGAAGAAGTCACCAACGAAGAAGGAAAGGATTTTTCTGAAGACTCCGAGTAGGTGCTACCTTGAGAGTCAAAAAACTTGTATCTAGGATATCAGACAAATTCTACATGATTCCTCAGAGAAGAAAGCACGAACTAAATCTAAAAGGGAAAATACAAATGGCAGAGAAGGAGATAACAGTCAACACCATCATAGACTCAGGGTGCACAACCAGCAGCATTAGCAAAAAACTAGTGGACGAAGAAAGGCTCCCAACCTGGAAATTGGAACAACAAATCTTGGTACTCAACACAGACGGAACACCTAACCAAGGTGGAAGGGTAACAGAAACCACCACAATTAACATTGACATCCAGGGACATAAGGAACAAATCAAGGCCTCAGTCGTACAGCTACAAGACAGAGCAGAAGTCTTCTTAGGACATGATTGGCTAGTCAAACACAACCCAGAGGTAGATTGGAACAATGGAGAAATCAAGTTCACCCAATGCCCACCAGGCTGCCAATTCCCCCATCAAAACATTCCTATCACTGAAAGGTTACGAAGCATAGCCACTATGGAAGACCTATGGAAGGAAGAAGATGAGCCAGACCCAACCAAACTGGAAGACCTACCAGACTACATACAACCATTCATGCACTTATTCAACAAAACAACATTCAATAAGCTCCCAGAACGAACTGAATGGGACCACAAGATAGTCCTGACCGAAGATGCCCCAAAGGAAATAAGTGCAGGGACATACAACATGACAGTCAAAGAACAGGATGAACTTAAATCATTCATCAAAGAGAATCTAGAATCGGGGTGAATACGACCATCGAAATCCCCATATGCAGTGCCAACATTCTTCATCCCAAAGAAGGACAGATCCAAAAGGCTAATCCAAGACTACAGACAGCTAAACAATGTGGTAATCAAGGATAAAACACCATTACCAAGAATTGGTGAAGTAATTGACAAGCTCGGAAAAGCAAAATACTTCAATAAGTTGGACATCATTTGGGGATACAACAACATCAGGATCAAAGAAGGAGACGAATGGAAAGCTGCCTTCCTCACCAATGAAGGACTCTTCGAACCCACAGTCATGTATTTTGGCCTAAGCAACTCACCAGGAATGTTCTCCAGGATGATGACAAGCATCTTCTGCAACCTCTTACAAAATGGAGACATCGTAAACTATATGGATGACTTTGCCATCCCAGGAGACACCAAGGAGCAACTAAAAGAATGGACAATATGATTTCTGGAATGGGCGGCCCAGTACAACCTATGTTTCAAGTGAACCAAGTGTATCTTTGATGCAGAAGAAATCCCAATGCTAGGAGTTCGGGTAGGACATGGACGAATCAAAATGGAAGAAGATAAAGTAAAAACAGTACGGGAATGGCCCGAACCCAAGAACACCAAAGGGATAGAAAGATTCCTGGGTTTCACAAACTACTATCGACGTTTCATCAAAAACTTCAGTATAGTTGCGGGGCCCTTGAACAAACTCAAAGGAGCAACCACATGGGAATGGACACAAGAGCACCAAGACTCATTTAACCAACTCAAGAAATACATCACCAAAGAACCTGTCCTAACATTGCCACAGAGACATGGTCAATTCAGAGTAGAAGTCAATGTATCAGACTATGCGTTAGGAGAGGTCCTTTCACAATTACAAGGAGACAAATGGCATCCAATCGCTTTCACATCACAGACGCTGTCACCGGCAGAACAAAACTATGAAATATACGACAAAGAATTACTAGCCATTGTCCACACTCTGAAGGAATGGAGACACTACCTCCTAGACGCTGAGGAGCAATTTGAAATCTGGACTGACCATGAAAATCTCAAGTATTATCAAGAACCACAGAAGCTAAATGGACAACAAGCACGGTGGTATCTACAGCTGCAAGACTACAACTTCACACTATGACATGTGCCTGGAAAAACAAACACGAAAGCTGATCTGTTATCCCGAATCCACCAAATGCCAAGAGGACAAGAAGATAAACTAGTGACTATGATCTGAGAAAGCTGGCTACAGACAGAAGGCACAGACAGTGCAGTGCTCTTATGGACAGAGCTGTTCATCAAACCAAACTTCCTAGAATGAATCTGAGGCCAAACCCAATGAGAAACAACAGTCCTAACCAAACTAAAGAAACAAGGATCCCAGCTCACTGAAGATGGTGGAGTTATCTACAAGCAGAATAGTGCATATGTCCCACCTGACCAGAAACTACAAGAAGAAATCCTAATACAGTACCATGACACCCCAGATGCAGGACACCCAGGACAACACAGGATGACAGAACTAATCAGCTGAGACTATTGGTGGCCATCGATATGAAAGGATGTAAAAAGATATATCTGAGGATGCCAAGCCTGCCAAAAAAACAAGTCAAGAATGATGCCGCTCAAATTGCCACTACATCCCCTCCCAATACCAAATGGACCTTGGGAAGAAATCAGTGTTGACATGATCGGACCACTGCCAGAGTCTAACAGAAAAGATGCAATACTAGTCATTGTGGACCGCTTCACAAAAATGATACAACTCTCAGCGACAACCATGGATGTGTCATCCAAAGACATCGCAAGGATATATCGAGATGAAATATGGAAGCTACATGGATTACCACGGAAAGTACTTAGTGACCGAGGACCTCAATTTGCATCAGAATTCACCAAGGAGTTATTCAAGGGGCTCGGCATTGAACGAAACCTATCAACGGCATATCATCCACAAACAGATGGACAAACCGAATGCATCAACAGGGAAGTGGAAACCTACATCCGCCTGTACTGCAACTATGATCAGGATGACTGGGCGGAATGGCTCCCCATTGCAGAATTTCAGTACAATGACAAGCAACACGGAGGAACACAGGAGACACCATTCTTCCTAAACTACAGAAGAAATCCATGGAAAGGCAAAAACGAGCTGACAACGAACAACCCTGTTGCCACAGCATTCCTGGAACAACTACAGGCCGCCCAAGACAATGCCTCATCAGCCCTACGGACATACCAAGAAAAGATGAAACAGCAACACGACCATAGCAGAACCCACACCAACACATATCAAATAGGGGATAAAGTATAGTTAGAGAACACCAATATCCATACCAATCAATCATCAAAGAAGCTAGGCCAAAAACAGTATAGACCTTTCCTTATTAAGGAAAAGATAGGAGAAGCAGCATATTGGCTGACACTACCAGATGGATGGGCCATCCACGATGTATTCAATGAACAGCTCCTGACACCAGCACACCAGGCAGAGTTCCCGAGTCAAAAACAACCATCAGCGCCCGACCCGGTGATCATCAACAATGAGGAAGAGTACGAAGTAGAAGAGATCTGTGGACAACGAAAATGGGGAAGGGGTTATCAATTCTTGGTCCATTGGAAGGGATATAGCAATGAAGAAGATATGTGGACAGTGGAGTCCAATTTGGAAAATGCGAAAGATACCATAAAAGACTACCTAAAAAGGCATCCAGAGGATACCCATAAAAGAGGGGGCAGAAAACACAAAAAAGCATCGAACAAACAACCCAGACAGAGAAACTAAACAGACATGCCTGCCTCCCAGTCTAACTGTATCACTATTGACTCCCTTGTTCACCCCACACCCACTAGAATCTCCTCTCTCCCATTCTCCAAGCCAAGCAACAGCCGAGCACCTGCTCCCCAAGGAACCCACTATAACCTTGCAAAGACACCATCCCCAGCACAAGGCCTCCTTGAAGCCTTGCTCAAGGATGTTGATAAAGCAACCAACAGCGAAATTGAGAACATCTCCACCCAAAACCAATGATTAGTTGTAAACCAACACATTACCCTTGCTACCACATGCATTACCTTCACCAATATGTATGCAGGGTTCACCAACGCGTCTTCCTCCACCAACCAGCACATCCCTGCCATCTTCCGAGCCCTAGACCAGTCTACCCTTACCCCCAGTGAACAGGATCGGGTCCAAGGACTTCAAAGCCGGATCGACTTAGGCCTCGAAGTTTTCAATCATCTCGACATCACCAACATCTTCCTCGAACTTGCAGATGTAGCCATGAAGCTGCTCAGAAGAGACAAAACAAACGAAGACCCTGACATCAATACCCTGGTTGACAGAATTCACATCATACTCTCCGAGCTGCATGACACAGTTAATCCCTCCCTGCCATCTCGTGCCAATACCCCCATGAATGAAGAAGTCACAGTCTCCATGAAGGAAGAAGTCAACACCCTCTGACGCTTCATAAAAACCATTACTCCACTGCAACTCACATCAGTTTTTCTTCCTCCTGCAAGGTTCTGCACTGTACTACTAGGGCAAGAGAAAGACCAACATTACTGGAAATCAATAGTCAAGAACTACTGGGAGAGCTCCACCACCACCGAGTTCCCCTTCAATGGCGTCCCAGTCCCTATCTGTCAAGACGGTCACAGCCATTTACCAGTCTTCTTTGCAAAATCAAACAATGGGGAATTCCTCATTGCATCCACCAAGAAAGCACTCACCACCACCATGGTAAATGGAGACTTTGATGAGCTTCCTGAGGCATGAAGCCTAACTGGGGGGTATTGTTGTGAACTCTGGTTTATTCTCATATCAGCTCCGTACTTGTCTACATTCTCTCCTAGCCACGTACCTGTTTCAGTTATTCCTGCCTGTGTGATCCCCGAGCTCTGACTCATAACTACTATGCCATAGTCATCGGACATTTCATGTAGTTATCTCCATCCATTCAACTGGATGTTCTTTCTGTATTTAAGTGTACATACATACTCCTGTATTCGGTATGCTTAACCACCTAGTTTCTCTCCCCTTATTCGCCCTCAAGTCTTAGCCTAAGTTGCAACCTGAGGTTTACTCAGACTAAGGTTGTAACATTCATCAGGAGAAATCAGACAAATCAAGCTCAGATGAAACAGAATCAGAGACCAACTCTGACATGACCAACAATACAGTAGTACCTGCAACAATGCCCAATGGGAAAGGCCTAGTGCCAGATCCAGGGTTTTTTGATGGCACCCGCACCAAGTTCAACGACTAGTGGAGAGCAATGACACTCTTCATGAAGTTCAACAAGATAGTCTCAGCAGATGACAAAGCTATAGCAGTCCTAGCCAGGCTGTAAGGAGGAACTGTAGGAGCATACGCAGCCATGAGAGCACCAGCCATCCTGGAATCCAAAGATTCAGTAGACTGGAAGGTCTTCTCCAAGGAATTTAGAAGGACCTTCTTGGACGACACCTCAAACAGTAAAGCAGAATGGCAGATTGAAAAATTCAAACAAGGAAATTGAAACACCACCAACTACCTAATTGAATTCAAAGTTTTGAAAAGCAAAGCCAAGACCAATAGCAAGCATGCCATGTTCCTACTCAGGAAAAACACCTGATAAGATATCATACATATGATCACCAGCTATCCACCTTCAGCCAGACCAGACACATATGTGGAATGGAAAGAAGCCATACTCTCCATCAGACAAGGATATGAAGCATCTGAGTATCAAGGAGATAGGAAAACAAACACTGGCACCACCTATGGAGGAATGGGAGAACCCATGGAGATAGGAAGCCGATGTCACATTTTCAATGCCAAAGGGAAACCCAAGTGCTATAATTGTGGCATTTTCAGACATATGGCCAAAGATTGCAAGAAACCCAAGGGGCTGACCTACTACAACTGCGGAAAAACAGGCCATATAGCAAAAGCCTACACTGCACCAAAGAAGGTACAGGTCCAAGGAGTAGAGGAGGTTGACAAAGAAAAGAAGGATTTTTCCAAAGACTCCGAGTAGGCACTACCTTGAGAGTTAGAAAGCTTGTATCTAGGATATTAGACAAATTCTACATGATTCCTCAGAGAAGAAAGTGTGAACTAAACCTAAAAGGAAAAATACAAATGGCAGAAAAAGAAATAATGGTGGACATGATTGTCGACTCAGGGTGTACAACCAGCAGCATTAGCAAAAAACTGGTAGATGAAGAAAAACTTCCCACTCAAAAACTGGAGCAACAGATCTTAGTACTAAATGTGGATGGGACACTAAACCAGGGCGGAAAAGTAACAGAAACAGCCACAATTGACATAGACATTCAAGGACACAAAGAATGGATCAAAGCATCAGTTGTGCAACTACAAGACCACACAGAGGTCTTTCTAGGACATGACTGGCTGGTCAAACACAACCCAGAAGTAGATTGGAATAATGGAGAAATCAAATTCACCCAGTGTCCACAGAACTGCCAATTCCCCCACTGAAACATTCCCATTACGGAAAAGATATGGAGCATGGCCACTACAGAAGATTTATGGGAAGAAGAAGATGAACTGGACCCAACCAAACCAGAGGATTTACCAGACTACATACAACCATTCACACATCTGTTCAACAAAACAACATTCGACAAACTCCCAGAACAAACCAAATGGGATCATGAAATAATCCTAACGGAGGATGCCCCGAAGGAGATAAGTGCAGGAACTTACAACATGACAGTCAAAGAACAGGATGAACTCAAAGCATTCATCAAAGAGAACCTAGAATCAGGATGAATACAGCCATTGAAATCCCCATATGCAGCACCAACCTTCTTCATCTCCAAGAAGGATGGATCAAAGAGATTAATTCAGGACTATAGGCAATTAAATAACATGGTAATCAAGGACAAAACACCACTGCCAAGAATTGGCAAGGTAATTGACAAACTCAGAAAGGCCAAGTATTTCAACAAGCTCGATATCATCTAGGGATATAACAATGTCAGGACCAAGGAAGGAGATGAATGGAAAGCTGCATTTCTCACCAATGAAGGGCTCTTCGAGCCAACAGTCATGTATTTCGGACTCAGCAACTCACCAGGAACCTTCTCCAGAATGATGACAAGCATCTTCTGTGACCTACTACAGAACAGAGATATTGTGAACTATATAGATGACTTTGCCATTCCTGGTGACACCAAGGAGCAACTGAGAGAACGGACAGTACAATTCCTGGAGTGCATAGTACAATACAATCTGTGTTTCAAATGAACCAAATACATCTTCAATGCAGAAGAAATCCCTATGTTAGGAGTCAAAGTAGGACATGGGTGAATTGAAATGGAAGAAGAAAAGGTTAAATCGGTGCGAGACTGGCCAGAGCCAAAAAACACAAAAGGAGTAGAAAGGTTCCTCAGCTTCACCAATTACTATTGATGTTTCATAAAAAACTTCAGCAAGATTGCCAGGCCACTAAACAAACTCAAGGGAGCAGCCACATGGGAATGGAACCAAGAACACCAAACAGCTTTCAATCACCTTAAGAGATGCATCACTGAAGAACCCGTGTTAACCCTACCACAAAGACAAGGACAATTCAGGGTAAAAGTCGACGCATCAGACTATGCATTAGGAGGCGTGCTATCCCAGTTACAGGAGGGCAAATGGCACCCAATTACCTTCACATCACAAACACTATTACTGGCAGAACGTAATTATGAAATATATGACAAGGAGCTACTGGCCATCATCCACGCCCTAAAGGAATGGAGACACTACCTGTTGGACACAGAGGAAAAATTTGAAATCTGGACCGACCACAAAAATTTAAAATACTACCAGGAACTGCAAAAGCTGAATGGACAGCAAGCTTGATGGTACCTATGCCTACAGGACTATGACTTCACACTGTGACATGTACCTGGGAAAACAAACACAAAGGCTGACCTATTATCCCGAATCCACCTAATACCAGAGGAACAAGAAGACAAACTAGTCACCATAATCCGGGAAAGTTGGCTGCAAAAGGAGAACACAGACAACACAGTGCTCTTATGAGCAGAACTATTCCTCGAACCAACATTCCTAGAATGGATCCAAAACAAGCCCCAGCATGAGACAATGGTCCTCACTGAATTAAGAAAGCCGGAGTCCAAGCTCACTGAGGAATACAGAATCATCTACAGACAAAATAGCACATATGTTCCACCCAACCCAAAGCTACGAGAAAAAATCCTAATACAGTACCATGATGTGCCAGATGCAGGCCACCCAGGCCAACACAGAATGATGGAACTAATCAGCCACGACTATTGGTGGCCAACAATGCAAAAGAACATGAAAAAATATATCCAAGGGTGCTAAGCCTGCCAAAGAAATAAGGCAAGAACAACACTGCTCAAATCACCACTACACCCCCTCCCAGTCCCAAATGGACCTTGGAAAGAAATCAGCATTGATATGATCGGACCACTACTGGAGCCAAAAGGGAAGGATGCAATACTGGTCATTATAGACCGCTTCACAAAAATGATATGGCTTATAGCAACTACCATGGACATTTCATCCAAGAATATCACAAAGATATATTGGGATGAAATATGGAAGCTACATGGACTACCAAGGAAAGTACTCAGTGACCGAGGACCTCAATTCGCATTAGAATTCACCAAAGAACTATTCAAGGGGCTCGGCATAGAACATAACCTATTAACAGCATACTACCCACAAACGGACGGACAAACAGAGTACATCAACAGAGAAGTAGAAACGTACATCTGCTTATACTGCAATTACAACCAGGACAACTGGGCAGAATGGCTCCCCATTGTAGAATTTCAGTATAATGACAAACGACATGGAGGAACTCAAGCGACGCTGTTCTTCCTAAACTATGGAAGAAACCCATAGAAAGGGAAAAACGAACCACTGACAAACAACCCAGCAGCCACGAGTTTCCTAAAGGAACTTCAGACTGCCCAAGATAACGCCTCATCAGCACTACGAGCATACCAAGAAAAGATGAAACAGCAATATGACCATAACAAGACCCATACCAAAACATACCAAATAGGCAATGCAGTGTGGCTGGAGAACACAAACATCCATACCAATCAAGCATCAAAGAAGCTAGGCCAAAAACAGTATGGCCCTTTCCTTATTAAGAAAAAGATAGGAGAAGTGGCATATCGGCTAACATTGCCAGACAGATGGGCCATCCATGATGTATTCAATGAACAGCTCCTGTTGCCAGCCCACAAGGCTGAGTTCCTGAGCCAGAAACAACCATCAGCACCTGATCCAATCATCATCAACAATAAAGAAGAATACAAAGTAGAGGAAATCCATGGGCAAAGAAAACACAGAAGGGGCTATCAATTCCTAGTCCACTGGAAAGGATACAGCAATGAAGAAGATATGTGGACAGCGGAATCCAACCTGACAAATACTCAAGATGCAATAGCAGACTACCAAAAAAGGCATCTGGAGGATACCCATAAAAAGGGGGGTAGAAAAAACAAAAAATCATCACCAAACCAAAGAAACTAGCCAAACATGCCCTCCTCCCAAGCCAACTGTGTCACTATTCATTCCCTCGTCCACCCCAATCCAACCACAATCTCCTCTGTCCCCCTCCCAGAGCCAGGCAACAGCCAAGCACCTACCTCCCAAGGCACTCATTACAACCTCGCCACCACACTATCTCTAGTACAGGAGCTTCTTGAATTCCTACTGAAAGATGTTGACAAGGCCACCAACAGTGAAATGGAAGCCATCACCGCTCAGAACAAGCGGCTAGTCGTCAACAGGCATATTGCCCTTGCCACCGCATATATCACTTTTACTGACATGTATGCAGGGTTCACCAACGCCTCCTCATCCACCAACCAGCACATCCCCACCATCTTCCAGTCCCTAGAACAATCCACACTCACACCCAGTGAACAAGACCATGTCCACAGCCTTCACAACTGTGTTGACCTTGGACTAGAAGTATTTAAGCACCTTGATATCACCGACATCTTTCTAGAGCTTGCTAATGTAGCAATGAACTTACTCAGATGCAATAAAACCACTGAAGACCCAGAGTTTGATGCCCTCATCGACAGGATCCACAGTACCCTCTCTGAACTCCATACTACGATCAACCCCACACCACCAACCCGATCTGACACACCTATGGATGAAGAAACAACTGTCTCCATAAAAGAAGAAGTCAACTCGCTCCACTGTTTCATTAAAACTATTACTCCACTACAACTTGTATTGGTTTTTCTCCCTCCCATAAGATTCCACACTGTGTTACCAGGGCAAGAAAAGGACCAACACTACTGGAAAATGATAGTCAAGAGCTACTGGGACAACTCCACCACAACCGACTTCCCATTCAATGGTGTCCCAGTTCCTATCCACCAGGATGGGCGAAGCCACTTGCCCATCTTCTTTGCATGCTCAAACAATGGAAAATACCTTATCGGGGCCACCAAGAAAGCCCTCGCCTCTGCCATAGTCAATGGCAACTTTGACGAAGCTTCCTAAGGCATGAAGCCAAATTGGGGGGTATTGTTATGGTTTTTTACCAATCACATCATGCTCTGTCCTTGTCTGCATTCCTGCATTACTAGTACATCCATTTCATCTATTCCTGTTGAGTGATCTCTGGTTATGATTTGTACTAACTACTATGCCTGCCTTACCAGACATTTCATTGTAGTTACCCCATCTATTCAACTGGATGATTCCTTGTATTTAAGCATACATACACTCATTGTATTTGGTATGCTTAACCACTTCTGTTCTCCTTCCCTTACTCGCCCTCAAGTCTTGGCCTAAGTTGCAACCTGAGGTTTACTCAGACTAAGGTCATAACATTCTCCTTAGATTTTTCCATTTGCTATACCCCAGTCTGATCTTTATTTATTTAATCATCTGTACATCTAGTCTGCCTTCTTATGACTCATTCCAAGTCATGTTCCTGTTTATACCCTATATTCCCACCACTGGACTTCTATCTATTTGTCTTCTTACTTCTTATGACTTGTATTCCACTTCTCTCTCTATTCATTACTTATCCCCTATGATTCCATAGATTACCAATTAACCTGTAATAGTCTCTTATTGACTCATACCCCTTTACTGCATAATTACTCATCTCCAGTTCATAGCTAGTATATAACCCTAAGTAACACCTTTGTATTACCTTAGGTTATTCTAGTAACAAGCTTCCTTACTTTCACTCATCTACTACAAGGTAACAACCTTGGGGACTGCAGTGGCACTTAACTTGGACTTTTCAGACAAGTGCAAGCTTCTACTTGAGAGAGTAATCTAAAGTCTGTACAGAAGTCATTGAGACTTGCCAATACTTCTGGGCTAAGTGTTGAACCTCTCCCTGAACAGAGACAATCTGGGCCTAATTGTGAAGTAAGGTAATGCATGTAACAATTTTGGTAGTTTATTGAAAGTTGTCTTGTTGAAGAAGTGTATAAATAGCTGAATGTAATCAGGTAAGTCTTCTGGTTTGGTTAAGTCCAGTTTGTCTTCTTCTTTCTATATGTCTTCAGTTATAGTGATACTCTGAATAGTGTCTATGATATTAATGTCTTCATGTAGGAAGTGACAGGTTGGTGGGTGTTATGAACTTACCCCCTTTGGACTCTTCCTATCAATGAACTTACCTTGTTTTATAGCATATTATTTTTCTCTTTGGACTTACCTTTTTTCTATTTTTATTTATTTAACATGTGTAGTTCTAGTTCAACTTTTTATGACCCATTCTGAGTCATGTTTCTGTTTATACCTCATATTCCTACCTTTGGACTTCTATTTACTCATTTTCGGTTTCTTATAACTCATATCCAACTTCTTCTTATTTATTACTCAATCCCTATGACTCCTTAACTTACCAATTAACCTATAGCAGTCTCTCATTGACTTATACCCCCTTATTAAATAATTACTCAGCCTCATTTGTAGCTAGTATATAACCTTGAGTAGTACTTCTGTATTACCTTAGGTTATTCTAGTAACAAGCTTTCTTATCTTCACTTGTCTGCTACAAGGTTAACAACCTTGGGGACTATAGAAACACTTAACTCAGACTTCTCAGACAAGCACAAGCTTCTACTTGAGGGAGTGATCTGAAGTCTACACAGAAGTCATTGAGACTTGTCAATTCTCCAAAGCTATAGTGTTGAACCTCCTTTCTGAGTAGAGGACAATCTGGGCCCAGTTATGAAGTAAGGTAACATATATAACAGTGGGCATCTTGTGAACTTGATGGTTCTAGTGTTCCAATTAACTTTGGGGTTATGTTTGACTAATTAGTCATGTTTTAAGAATATGTTTGCCCTATCTTGTAGATATACCACTGATGTTTCAATTTCTTCTTCATGTCCTTTGATGTTTATTTGGATCATAGCTTTTTCCAATACTTTTCCTCTCTAGTTTAGTATTCCATCTACATTTAGTACCATGATTTCTTATTTTAGTTTCTTCATTGGAATATTCTTGTTATCAATGAGTTGCTGGCTAATGCTGCTGGTGGTGTACTCTGAATTGACAATAGTGTGTTGACTATGATAGGTCCCTTCTTTGTTTGTATGTCACCTTTGAGACTTGATTTATGCTTTCATTTCTGAGGAATTATATAGTATTTTTCAGATATTCTAGATATAAGCTTTCTGACTTGTAAGATAGTGCCTACTCAGAGTCTTTGGAAAAATCCTTCTGTTCTCCATCTTCTGTGATTTCTATGGCTCTAATTTGGGTCTTCTTTGGTGTGGTACAGTTTTTTGCAATATGTCCAGTCTTTCCACAGTTATAGCAGGTCATGTTCTTTGGCTTTCTGCAGTCTTTGGCTATATGCCTGAAGATGCCACAGTTGTAGCATTTGGGTTCTTCTTTGTTGTTAAACATATAGCATTGGCATCCTATCTCCATAGGTTCTCCTGCTCCTCCATATGTAGTACTGGAACTGGTCTTCCTATTTCCTTGGTACTTGGTGGCTTCATACCCTTGTCCTACTACTAGGATGGCCTCTCACTATTCTGTGTAGGTTTTAGGTCTGGCATTGGGTGAGTATCCCATTATGATATGGATGATGTCTTAATAAGTGTTCTTTTTGAGTAGAAATATAGTATGTTTGCTGTTAGTTTTTACTTTGCTTTTTAGGACATCAAACTTGATTAGATAGTTGGCAGTATTCTTATTAATCTGTTTGAACTTCTCTATTTGCCATTCTGCTTTGGCATTCATTGCATCATTAGAGAAAGTTTTTTGGAATTCTTCAGCAAATATCTTTCAATTGACTATATCTTCCAAATCTAAGATCTGTGGTACCTTCATAATGGTGTATGCTTCTGCCATTCCTCCTCTCAGCCTGGCTAATATGGCTATGGCTTTGTCATCTGCCAATACTATCTTATTGAATCTCATGAAGAGCATTATTGTTACGACCTTAGTCTGAGTTTACCTCAGGTTGCAACTTTGGGCTAAGACTTGAGGACAAGTAAGGGAAGGAGAACAAGAGATGGTTAAGTGTACTGAATACAGTGGATGTATGTACGCTTAAATACAGAGAGTCTTCCAGTTGAATGGATGGGGTAACTACATGAAACGTCTGGTAAGATAGGTGTAGTAGTTATTGCGAGTCATAGCCAGAGATCACTCAACAGGAATAGGTGAAACAGATGTACTAGTGGTATAGGAATGCAGACAAGGACAGAGCACGATATGATTGGTGAAAATCCATAATAATTATTGCTCTCCACCAATCATTGAATTTTGTTCTGGTGCCATCAAAGAACTCCAGGTCTAATACAAGGCTTTTCCCATTGGGTCTTGAGGTGGATGTGGTGTTTGTGTTAGTGAGCATATTGGCTTTTCAGTTCTCTAATTCTCTTTTGATTAAATTGAGCTTGTTGAGTAGTTTAGACAGTCTGTCTTCATCAACTGGTGGTTCTTCTATAGGATTTACAACCTAGGAGTTGTTTTGTAGTTCATTGTATTACATGCATTACCCTATTTCACAACTGGGCTTGGATCATCTCCACTCAGGGAGAGGTTCAATGCTATAGCCCAGAAGTATTTGGCAAGTCTCTGTTACAAACTTAACCACAGACTAACCTTACTTCTCTGCAATGTATTAACCTTCTCATTAGACTTTTCCTTTTTTTCCATATACCCTAGTCCCATCTTTATTTATTTATTACATATACTTCTAGTTTACCTTCTTATGACTTGTTCTGAGTCATGTTTCTATTTGTACCTTGTATTTCCCACTAGCAGACTTCTATTTACTCATCTCTGTCTTCTTGTAACTCATGTTGCTTCTTTCCTCTATTCATTACTCATTCCCTATAACTCCTTAGATTACAATTAACCTATAGTAGTCTCCCATTGACTTATACCATCTTACTATGTAATTACTCATCTCTTATGCATAGCTAGTATATAAACCTTCAGTACTACACTTGTATTACCTTAGGTTATTCTAGTAACAAGCTTCCTTATCTTCACTTGTCTGCTACAAGGTTAACAACCTTGGGAACTGTAGTAGCATTTAACTTGGACTTCTCAGACAAGCATGAGCTTCTACTCAAGGGAGCAATCTGAAGTCTGCATAGAAGTCATTGAGACTTGCCAATACTTCTAGGCTAAGTATTGAACCTCTCCCTGAGCAGAGACAATCTAGGCTTGGTTGTGAAGTAGGGTAATGCATGTAATAGTTTCAATGACTTCTGTGCAGACTTTGGATCACTCCCTTGAGTAGAAGCTCACACTTGTCTGAGAAGTCCAAGTTAAGTGCCACTACAGTCCCCAAGGTTGTTAACCTTGTAGCAGACAAGTGAAGATAGGGAAGCTTGTTACTAGAATAACCTAAGGTAATACAGAGGTACTACTTAGAGTTATATACTAGCTACAAGGAAGAGATAGGAATTACATAGTAAAGAAGTATGAGTCAATGAGAGACTACTATAAGTTAATTGGTAAGCTAAGGAATTGTAGGGATAGGTAAATGAATAGAACAAGGTGATACAAGTCATAAGAAGGTAAAGACGAGTAGATAGAAGTCTGATGATGGGAATAAGAGAAATGGGAACAGGAACATGACTCAGGACAAGTCATAAGAAGTAAAGATAGAAGTACATGTAATAAATAAATAAAGAATGGACCTAGGGTATATGGGAAAATAGGAAAGTCTAAATAGAAGGTTAATATGTTTGTGGAGGAGTAGAGTTAGTCCATGGTTAAGTTCATAACACATTGTCTAGGTTTAAGACTAGTTCTTTATTTGTTTTGTTGGAGCTAGAGCTTTCAACTTCTTCTTTATCTGATGTTTCATCATCTGTATCTATGACCTGTTCTTCCTATTCTTTGTTAAAGAGGCAGAAATAGAATATTTGTGTGATAAGAATGTATAGCTTAGATTAAGTGAACAGAATAGACTTTCTGCTCAATGCAAGTTCATAGAGAGGCAATCTAACAATATAAGGGACAGTTCCATAAAATAACATGAAATAACAATGCATAGAGAACACTAGAATAGCTAACTACCTTTGCTAAGAAGGGTAAGGTCAAGTTATACTGTAAAAAGTGCAACTTGCATCCCTTATCCAAGAAGTCAACAAGATACAGAACCTCAGGTACTCCTTAAGTGTTACATGCATTACCTACTTCACAACCAAGCCCAAATCATCCTCTACTCAGAGAGGAGGTTCAATGCTATAGCTTGGGAGAATATGACAAATCTCAGTGACTTCTGTACAGACTTTGGATTGCTTCTTTAATAAGGGCTCACACTTGTCTGAGAAGTCTGAGTTAAATATCTCTACAGTCCTTAAGGTTGTTAACCTTATAGCAGATGTGTTATGTATATTACCTTACTTTACAACTGGGCCTGGATTGTCTCCACTCAGGGAAAGGTTCAATGCTATAGCCCAGGAGTATTTGACAAGTCTCAATGACTTCTGTGCAGACTTCAGATTGCTTCCTTAAGTAAAAGCTTGCACTTGTCTGAGAAGTCCAAGTTAAGTGTCACTACAGTCCCCAAGGTTGTTAATCTTATAGCAGACTGTTGAATCTTGATCCCATACCACTATATTGGTTCAGTCTATTCATAGCTGAAATGGGTTCTTGAGTACTTTACTCTCAGAAATGAGATAATGGGCTATGGACACAGTACTAGACCACACTCTAGGTTGCTGGCTACATGGTCTATTAGATACATGTGTAGTATGCATTATGCTCTGTATATGCTACTGGTAGATAAGACCTCACCCATTTATGGGTTCAGAATGCACAGGCCAGGGAGTATTATATATAAGCCTCTATGTCATATACCTTATTCCTAAGACAATTTAGTTTACCTTTCACTTAAACATCTATCTCTTAAGCAAATACTTCTCTTATCAAGAATATCTCTCAAGTATCCCAGTGAGTATGACTACCCTCCACTACTAGTGTTAGCTACTGTGGTGTACTTGTCTCAACAGGTTATGGGCCCTGACCACTGCTCACTCAGACTGTATTTAGTGATGCTGGTAGAGTATAGGAGGCTACAGTCATACAACAACCTGGGAGACAGTGGTCCTATGGTCCACTTGATACTCTCATCTGTTCCATGTTGTTGATGCATGCATCATGCACAGCAGTCCTACATAATACTAACATGTTGTTTTACCTGCTCTAGATATGTCTAAGCCAAACTCCACTCTGATGGAGTTTGTTCAAACTCTTTACAGACAGCTTCCTGTCCTCCAAGGGATGGGTAATTACACAATCTGGTCACTCTGCCTTCATTCTACACTAATGTGCATCTCCCTGAATGACTGTGAATAGACTGGATGGGATTTTTCTGGAGCACTGACAGAGCTGCCTCAGTACAAGCAGCTCTATGGACCTGACTACCCTGTAGTTACAGCTACCCAAACCTTGCCAGTCTGTCTGTTGTATCCAGGATCTCCAATCCTGATAACTGCAGATGTGCACTGTAGTGTTGGGCAAGCTAACAACTTGTGCATCCATACTCTTAGTGTCAGGAAAGACACAGAGAGAGAGGAGAGAGTAAAGAATAGGTAGAGAGAAAGCTCAGACACAGACACAGACACAGACACAGAAGATAAAAGTAAGAGCCTGAGTTCATTTAAAGTAGTACTACCCTATATATACATGTAGGAGGTGTGACTAACCAAACATGTACCAAACAAGTCACATATCAGATGGTCACATGTCCTAACACTTGGGTTGATTGAGTTAACTCTCCCCAATAGTATATTGGAACATGCTTCACACAATGCCTGTGTCCTTTGGTCTCACTTAGCAGGCCAACATGGGCTGCCTGGGCCTGCTCAGGTCTATAATGAGTTCATCTGTGTAATCATATTTGAGCTCCCTCTCAGTAGTGACCCTTTGCTTAAGATTAGTGAGCTCTAATAGATTTTTGGACAGCTTGATACCATAGATAGTAGTATTGTGTCCAAGATTGAAATAATGATCCTACTCCACTTCCTGTTGAAACTGGAGTGTAGGGGGACAAGAGACAGTCCTAACAGCAGAGAAATGAAGTCTATTGATTAGGAATAAAGGAAGATAATCCACAATTACTGTGGACCTCTGTAAGAGACTAAAGGCTCTTAAAGCATCCACAGGCAAACTACAAGCCCAACAATCACATGACATATCACATGACCAAAACTCTGCCAGTGATAAGTCCATTTCTATCTATAACCTGACTGGAGCACATCTAACATACCCCTCTGATCCAAGCAGTCTAGCCAATGAGAGTGTGTTGAGAGGAAGTGGAGTGGTTATGGTATTAGTTCAAGAAGTGGGATAGCAAAGTTGATGGTCTTGGGATACACTGCCTTGGTCATGATATCAGCAAGTTGCTTGTTAGTGGATACATATACTGGATTAATGATTCCTTCATCTTTTTTTTTTTTTTTTTTTTTCAAGGCTTGTGCCAATTTATAATACGGTGCCTGATCACAGTCTGTATGTAGCAGAGTACAAACACCTACACTACAATGTCTGATGGATTAAGAGTAATCTACTGTTTAGAGACAGCCTAACCCAATCCAAGTGTAAACCTAGACCAGACCAAACTACCCCTTACTTGCTAAATCCTCCAGTTTCCTGAAATGCCTATCACACTGTTGAAGACCTAGTTGCCCAGATCTTGTGGTGTACACCCAGTGACACACCACTGCTCAGCAGCAGTGTCCTGACCATCCCTCAAGTGGACAGATCCTAGTGGCAATGGTGGCTGAGCACTCACAAAGGGACAAGTGTAGTAAGGGAGAGCTGGCACAGAAGGTCTATGCTTGGAGACCCCCAACCCCCAACTTTCCAGACCAGAGGGTATCCACCCAGAGCAGACCTACAGCAATCCAGTAGCAAGGGTAGAAACCCCATGTGTCTCCATGTAAGGAAAGCGACAAGATAGGATAAACCCACTATGCCACTCAGGGCCCCCACCCTTGTTTATTTAATCCTTCTGTCCCTGGACCACCACAGACCACCCCAGGAAAGGAGAACCACTGGGATGTATCCAGAAGAACCCCTCAGGGACCCCACCCCTGTTTTCTAATGACTTCCTAGCCCAGTAGGCCAGAAGAGAAGAGACTTGGTGCAGACCTCCCATGCATGCCAACTCACCTGATGCCTGTATTATCCAGTCTAAAGGCAAATGTGCCCTGGATTCACCTCCAGAAAATCAATCAGCTCATGAATGGTCTAAGGAGGTCTGTCCAAGTCCCTCTTGTGGAGAGGGCACTAGACAAAAATGTGATAATGTCCCTCAAGAGTAGTACCACACAAACAACCAATGCCTTCATTCAGAAAGAATCATACTCTATACAACCCAATCAGAGTGTGACCAGTGATGGCACACATGGCTCTTGCAGACAACAAGTTAGAGCCACTAACATGGGGAAGCTAGGGCCCACTGTTAAGGTAGGTTAGCTTGCCTGGAGTATATGGATTGGCCCCAGAGGCCAAGTCCATGTTGCTATGCCCCTTAAAGAAGAAGTAGAGTACAGCTGTTGCCATTCCTCTAGAATGTTATTGACTGCCTCTTTATAGAGGTGGGCAATGGAAGTAAATGGCCTTGGGCCAAAAGTGACCTAAGGAAATGATGTGACATGCCAATGGACAGCATGGTGGAACTCCCACTTCTTGGAAGAAGGGACAGTGAGGAATTCAATAGACCTCTGAGCATCCTCAGAGAGCCACTGTTTAAGTGCCACATACAGCCCCTGGGACAGCATTTGCCCAGAGTGTAGTAGATGGATCAATGGCAAACTTTGCCAATACAATAGAATCAGTAGAGACACTATATAAGCCTGACATCTCCTTGTCTAAGAGCAAAGTGAACTACTAAAGGCAATGGCCATGAGCTCAGTATCTGGAGCTGTGACTTTACCTGCTACATGAGTAATCTCTCTAAGAGACTTGCCCTGGCAGTAAATATAGGCAGCCGAAACTGCCTGGAATTTACCATATAGTAGCAGACTCATGTTTATTGCTATATAGACAATCCCTGGATCCTCCCTGCACTCCCAAAGGCATGCATTGAGAGCAAACATATGCATCAGATCAGTTTTACCTTCTGTATTGAGCTTCACCTCCATGACCTCCATCCAATCTGAGTAGAGGTCCATAAGGTGGTATCCAGGCCAATTGATCAACACTATAGGCATAAAGTTCTTGACCAGTGTGGGCAGACTGGAGTCAACCTGCATCAAGGCCTCCATCATTCTCTTACGAACAGAAGGTGACATGAGACTGATAAATCTGGGGTGCAACTTGGTACTCCCAGAGTATTCAGGGCTCATAAGAGCCCAGAGAGGGTGGTTGGGAGACAGGGTCTTAATTCTGTAATCCAACTAACTAGCAAGCTTCTTGAGATGAAGCTGGATAGGAATGAGGCCTATGAATGACTCTACAGCTTTAGTAGGAGCAGTCCAGAAGGTATCTGTGATCCACAAGGCCATCCGACACTACATGGAATTCAGGCTCTTAAGGACTGCTTTGCAGCATGATTCTTTGAAGAACCAAAGTTTAAAGTCATATATCGTGATAGGCACAACATATAACTGATACAATAAGGCACTTCTGTATAGGCCACAAGCCCCTAGTAGAATTACTAAGCATTTTTATGGCCTTCACCATGAAGAGTGCTTTGGTAGAGTAATATCAAATGTGTTCTTTGAAATTGAGCCTGCGATCAAAGTAGAAGCCCAAATACCTCCAGTAGGCCTTGGGCTGCAGTGGTGTATCACCCATGAATAGGGTGAACCCCAGGTCAATAGACAGATTGTCATCCCCATGCTTTCAGGAGAAGTAAAAGACCTGGGAGATTACTTATGTGGCAGACAGAGTCATGGCTCCAGATGCCAAGCTCATGGCTATTGCTCTTGGTATTCACTTTGCTCTTAGGCAAGGAAATGTCAGGCTTATATACATCTTCACTGATTCTATTATATTAGCAAAGTTTGACATTGATCCATCTACACACTCTGGGCAAATGCTGTCCTAGGGGCTGTATGTGGCACTTAAACAGTGGCTCTCTGAGGATGCTCAGAGGTCCATTGAATTCCTTACCATCCCTTCTTCCAAGAAGTGGGAGTTCCACCATGCTGTCCATTGGCATGTTACATCATTTCCTTAGATCACTTTTGGCCCAAGGCCATTTACTTTTATTGTCCATCTCTGTAAAGAGGCAGTCAACAACATTCTAGAGGAATGGTAATAGCTATACTCTACCTCTTCTTATAAGGGGCATAGCAACATGGACTTGGCCTCTGGGGCCAATCCATATACTCTGGGCAAGCCGACCTACCTTAATAGTAGGTCTTGGCTCCCCCATATTAGCAGCTCTAACTCACTGTGTGCGAGGGCCATGCATGCTATTACTGGTCACACTCCAATTGGGTCATATAGAGTACAATTCTTTCCAAATAAAGGTGTTGGTTGTTCATGTGGTACTGTCCTTGAGGGATACTATCACATTTTTGTTCAGTACCCTCTCCACAAGAGGAACTTGGACAGACCTCCTCAGACCATTTGTGAGCTGATTGATTTTCTGGAAGTGAATCCAGGTGTATTTGCCTTTAGACTGAATAACATAGACATTGAGTGAGTTGGCATGTATAGGGGGTTTGCACCGAGTCTTTTCTCTTCTGGCCTACTAGGCTGGGAAGTCGTTAGGAAACAGGGGTGGGGTCCCTGGAGGGTTCTTCTGGGTTTGTTCTGGTGGTTCTCCTTTCCTGGAGTAGTCTGTGGTGTTTTGGGGGCAAAAGGATTAAAAAACAGGGATAGGGTCCCTGGGTGGCACTGTGGGTTTGTCCTGCTCTATTGCTTTCTCTATGTGTCACAGAGCTCCATGTGGGGTTTCTACCCTTGCTACTAGATTGCTGTGGGTCTGTCCTGAGCAGATACCCTTTGGTCTAGGAAGTTGGGGGTCGGAGGTCTCCAAGTGTGGGCCTCCTGTGCCAGCTCTCCCTTACTACACTTGTCCCCTTATGGGTGCTCAGCTGCTAATGCTACTGGGCCCACCACTTGAGGAATGGTCAGGACACTGCCACTGAGCAGCAGTGTATTACTGGATGTATACTATAAGACCTGGGCAACTGGGTCTTCTATAGTATGATGGGTATTTTGGGAAACCAGTGGATTTATTAAGTAGGGGAGGGGCTTGGTCTGGTCTGGATTCATGCTTGGGTTGGGTTGGGTTGCCTCTGAATGGTAGATTACTCTTAACTCATCAGACATTGTAGTTTGGATATTTGTACTCTGCTACATGCAGACTGTAATTGGGCACTGCATTATAAATTGGCACAAGCCTTGATTTAAAAAAAAAAAAAAAAAAAATCATGTGGATAAGGAATATCCTAACTGAGTTTGGCTATCCCCCTTCCCTTCCTTCCACTCTCTTCATTGACAACAAGTCTGGGATCAGTGTGGCAAAGAACCCAGAATACCATAGATGCATGAAGCACTTGGACTTGCAGTACTACTGGCTCTAGGATGCAGTGGCTGAAGACATCATCAATCCTGTATATATTCTTACTGACAAGCAACTTGCTGACATCTTCACCAAGGCTGTCCAATCCAAAATGATCTCATTTGCTGTTCTTATGCTCAGTCTCACTCATTAAGGACTGTCTGGATCAAGGGGGTGTGTCAGGAGTGCTCTAGACAGTGCTAGATGGACTCTCCTAAGTCAGGGCTCCAAGATTTGGTAGAATACTTGTGGAGTTGTCCAAGGAGATATGGACTTGTACATAGAAATGTGGACTTAGAGCTACAATGGATGCTTTTGTGATCATGTGACTTGGTCACATGATGGTTGGACTTAGTTAGAACACCTGTGGATGCTTTCTGGCTCTTTAGCCTCTTACAACAGTCCACAGGACTGGTATTCAATAAGATGTGTTTTTTTCAAGATTCTCCTTATCAAGTCGCATTGTTTCTTTGGCATTAGGACTGCCAGATGTTCCCCTATGCACTCTCTTCTACAATTTAGGCCCCACAAGTTGGCTATTGGCTGTACAGGTGAAGTAGGATGCTCAAAATCGCTCTATTTCACTCTTCCAGGCCCAGTATGTCAGAGAACTGCTAGAGCAGTTCAGAATGGATGATTGCAATGCTGTAAAGACCCCTCTGAGCCCAGGACTTGATCTCTCTGATGACCAGCCCACTCCTGAGGAGCAAGAAGCTATAAAATCTGTCCCATATCTCTCTGCCATAGGTTCTCTGCAGTATCTGGCCACCATGACTTGTCCAGACATTGCCTATGCTGTGTCCTATCTTAGCAGGTTCAACCACAACCCCTCTCCAAGACACTGAGCTGCTGTGAAGCATTTATTTTGCTATCTGAAAGGTACAGTGGACTATAAGCTTGTGTACAGAGGCAATGATGACTTGAAGCTGTTCCAGATCTATTCTGATGCTTCTGTTACAACCTTAGTCTGAGTAAACCTCAGGTTGCAACTTAGGCTAAGACTTGAGTGCCTAATAAGGGGAGGAGAATAAGGTGGTTAAGCATACTGAATACAGTGAATGTATGTACACTTAAATACAGGAAGGCCACCCAGTTGAATGGATGGGGTAACTATAAGAAACATCCAATAAGGATGGTGCAGTAGTTAGTGCGAGTTATACTTGAAGATCGCTCAACAGGAATAGGTGAGACAGGTATATAGGTAGATAGGAATGTAGATGATAATGGAATACATCTTGATCAGTAAAAATTCATAATAATACCCCCCAATTAGGCTTCATGCCTCAGGAAGCTCATTGAAGTCACCATTAACTACAGCAGCAGCAAGAGCTCTCTTGGTGGCTCCAATGAGGTACTTTTCATTATTTGATCATGCAAAGAAGACAGATAAGTGACTTTGGCCATCTTGACAGATAGGGACTGGGATACTATTAAATGGGAAGTCAGTGGTGGTAAAGTTGTTCCAATAGTTCTTGACTATCACTTTCCAGTAATGTTGGTCCTTTTCTTGGTCTGGTAGTACAGTGCAGAATCTTGCAGGTAGGAGAAAAACTGATACAAGCTATAGCGAGGTGATGGTTTTTATGAAGCAGTATAGGGAGTTGACTTCTTCCTTCATAGACACCATGACTTCTTCATCCATAGAGGTGTCAGCCTGGATGGTTATTTGGGGTGGGTTGACAGTATTGCAAAGTTCTTTCAGGATGGAGTGGATGCAGTTAACAAGTTCCTTGGTGCTGGCATTGTCAGGGGTGGTATTGCAGCCAAGTAGGCTGGAGGCAATGTTTCCTAATTCTAGGAATATTTCCACAATATCAAGGTTCTTGAATACTTCAAGTGCGAGATCAACTCAGCTTTGCAAATTGTCAACATGGCTTTGTTCAAATGGTGTAAGGGCTGACTGGGAGAGGACATGGAAGATGGTGGGGATGTGTTTGCTGGTGGATATGGTGGCATTTTCAAAACCTGCATACATATCTGCAAATGTAATGCATGCTGTTGTGAGAGTGATGAGGCAGTTGATATTCAGTCACTTGTTCTGGTTTGTGATGGTGATTAATTTGGCATTGGTGGTGTTGTTGATGTCTTTGAGTAGGTCTTCTAATAGCTCTTGGGCCAGTGATGGCATTGTGGCCATATTAAATCATATGCCACTAGCAGCAAGGGCTTTGCTGTTGCCTAGCTTAGACATTGGGACAGAGGAGATTCTAGTCAGGTTGGGGTGGATGAGAGAGGAGATTGCAATGTGGCTAGTTTGGGATACAGGCATGTTTAGTAGGCTTGTTCACTGGTTGGTTTGTTGGATGTGTTTTTTGACTTTCTACCCCCCTTTTTATGGATATCCTCTGGATGTCTTTTCAGGTAGTCCTGTATGGCCTCTTTTGCATTTCCCAGGTTGGATTCTGCTGTCCACATATCTTCTTCACTGCTATACCCCTTCCAATGTACTAGGAATTGATATTCCCTTCTACGTTTTTATTGTCCTCAGATCTCATCCACTTCATATTCTTCTTCATTATTGATGATCACTGGGTCAGGTGCTGATGGTTGTTTCTAACTCAGGAACTCTGCCTTGTGTGCTGATGTTAGCAGCTGTTCATTGAAGATATTGTGGATGGCCCATCTGTCTGGCAGGTTTAATTGATATGCTGCTTCTCCTATTTTTTCCTTAATATGGAAAGGGCCATACTGTTTCTGTCCTAGCTTCTTTAATGTTTGATTGGTGTGGATGTTTGTATTCTTGAGCCATATTTTATCACCAATTTGGTATGTCTTGGTATGGAGCCTTCTGCAGTCATGTTGTTGTTTCATCTTTTCTTGGTATGAGTGCAGTGCTGATGAGACATTATCTTGGGCAGCTTGGAGCTGTTTCAGAAATTCTGTTGCTGTAGGGTTGTTTGTTGATTAGTTGTTTTTGCCCTTCTATGAGTGTCTTCCATAGTTTAGAAAAAATGGTGTTTCCTGTGTTCCTCTGTGTCACTTGTCATTGTAGTGGAATTCTGCTGTTGGGAGCCATTCTGCCCAGTTGTCTTGGTTATAGTTGCAATATAGCCAAATGTAGGTCTCCACTTCTCTATTAATGTGTTCTATCTGTCCATCCATTTGAGGGTGGTATGCCATTGATAGATTTTGTTCTATCCTAAGCCCTTTGAATAGCTCTTTGGTGAACTCTAATGCAAATTGAGGTCCTTGGTCACTGAGCACTTTCCTCGGTAGTCCATGTAGTTTCCATATTTCATCTTGATAAATTTGTGTAATATCTTTGGATAAAACATCTGTTGTTGTTGCTATGAGTCATATCATTTTTGTGAAGCAGTCCACAATGACTAATATTGCATCCTTCCCTTTTAATTTTGGTAAAGGCCTAATCATATCAATGCTAATCTCTTCCCAAGGTCCATTTGGTGTTGGGAGAGGGTGTAGTGGCAATTTGAGCAGTGTCATTCTTGTTTTGTTTCTCTGACAAGCTTGGCATCCCCAGATGTACCTTTTTACATCTTTCCATATAATTGGCCACCAATAATCACAGCTGATTAGCTCCATCATTTTGTATTGTCCAGGGTGTCCTATATCTGGGATGTTATGGTACTGTTGCAGAATTTCTTCTTGTAGCTTCTGATCCAGTGGCATGTATACACTGTTTTGTTTGTAAACTACCCCTTCATCCTCAGTGAGTTCTGATTCTTCCTTCTGTAGCTCTATGAGGACTGCTGTTTCACATTAGAGGTTCTTTTGTATCTTCTCTACAAATGTTGGTTCAATGAATAGCTTGGCTTGCAATAGAATGGTGTTGTTGGTGTTCTCAGTTTGTAGCCAGCTTTCCCATATCATAGTGACTAGTTTATCTTCTGGTTCATCTGGCATTTGGTGGATTCAGAACAATAGGTCAGCTTTTGTGTTTGTCTTTCCTGGCACATGTTGCAATATAAAATCATAATCTTGTAATTGCAGATACTATTGGGCCTGTCATCTGTTTAGCTTTTGTGGTTCCTGGTAGTACTTCAGATTTTCATGGTCTGTCCATATTTTGAATTTCTCTTCAGCATCCAACAGGTAGTGTCTCCATTCCTTCAGGGTATGGACAATAGCTAGCAGTTCTTTGTCATAGATTTCGTAGTTGCATTTGGCTAGCATAATGTCCATGATGTGAAGGCAATTGGGTGCCATTTGTCTTCCTGTAGTTGTGATAGCACACCCCCTAGTGCGTAGTCTGAAGTGTCAACTTCTACTTAGAATTGGTCTTACCTCTGTGGCAGCATTAGGACTGGTTCTTCAGTGATGTGCTTTTTTAATTCATTAAATGTAGTTTGGTGTTCTTGGCTCCATTTCCATGTAGTCACCCCTTTGAGCTTGTTTAGTGGTCCTGTGATTTTGCTGAAGTTCTTGATGAAGTGTCAGTAGTAATTGGTGAATCTGAGGAATCTTTCTACTCCTTTGGTACTTTTTGGTTCAGGCCAATCCCATACCGAATTTGACTTTTTCTTCCTCTATTTCAATTTGTTCATGGCCTACTTTTACTCCCAGCATTGGGATTTCTTCAGCATCAAATATGCATTTGGTCCATTTAAAACATAGGTTGTACTGGCTTGCTCACTCTAGAAACTGCACTGTCTGTTCCCATAGTTGTTCTTTCATATCACCTGGGATTGTGAAGTCATTCATATAGTTCATGATGTCTCCATTCTGTAGAAGGTCACAGAAGATACTTGTCATCATTTGGGAGAAGGTCCCCAGCAAGTTACTGAGGCTGAAATACATGACTGTTGGTTCAAAGAGTCCTTCATTGGTGAGAAATGCAGCTTTCCATTCATCTCTTTCTTTGATTCTGACATTGTTATACCCCCAGATGATATCCAATTTGTTGAAGTATTTTGCTTTGCCCAGCTCATTGATTACTTCACCAATTCTTGGTAGCAGGGTTTTGTCCTTGACTACTATGTTGTTTAGTTGTCTATAATCTTGAATTAGCCTTTTGGAACCATCTTTTTTGGGGATGAAGAAAGTTGGTGCCATATATGGGGATTTTGATGGTCTTATCCATCCTGACTCAAGGTTTTCTTTGATGAATGCCTTGAGTTTATCTTGTTCTTTGACTGTCATATTATATGTTCTGGCACTTATTTCCTTTGGGGTGTCTTCTGTTAGGATTATTTTGTGGTCCTATTCAGTTCATTCTGGGAGTTTGTCAAATGTTGTTTTGTTGAACAAGTGTGTGAACAGCTGTACATAGTTGGGCAGGTCTTCCAGTTTGGTTAGATCTGGTTCATCTTCTTCTTCCCATAAGTCTTCTGTAGTGGCCATACTTTGTACTTGGTCTGAAATGTGGATGTTTTGGTGTGGGAACTGGTAGTCTGGTAGGTATTGAGTGAACTTGATTTCTCTGTTATCCCAATCTACTTCTGGATTGTGCTTGACTAGCCAATTGTGTCCTAGAAATACCTCTGCTTGGTCTTGTAGTTGTATGACTGAGGCTTTGATTCTTTCTTTGTATCCTTGGATTTCCATGTTGATGATAGCCAATTCCATTACTTTTCCCCCTTGGTTTGGTGTGCCATCTGTTATAGTGAGATAGAATTTATTCTAATTCTACCTGATATCTATCCACAGATGATATCAAAGGGAACTCCTTCTCGAAGGCTCAAAGAATAGACAAAGTAATACAACTACTTTGGATATTCTTAAGTCTTACAATCAGAGGTCAATCCTCAGAGTATAACTCCTTAATGTCTTATGCAGTACTTTTAATAGTTTAGAAGCAATGTCTTAAGAGCAGAGAATAAGAGTGTGTTTCAAGAGTTATAGATTGAGTCTCCACCTAACCAAGTAGAAACTGATGGGGTCTACTGGTCAAGTTGAGGGGTTTATATACTACAACAGTGTACTATTGTATTGTACTGTATTGATATGTTACTTGTCTATATATGGTATTTAAATATGGTATGACTTCAAAGTGGTACGACTTTGAATTATGACATAAGCTGTGCTATTTATATGTATTAAGTTCTAGGTAAGTCTGGCTATGTTCTAGGTCTGTCTAGATACAAGCTAGTCTTAAAGGTGTTCTAGAACTTGTATTATCTAAGTAAATATGTGAGTTCATAACACCATCTATGTTTAGTACCAGAATTTGTTGTCCTAATTTCTAGGTGGGGATTCTTTCTTCATCAACCAGTTTTTTGCTGATACTGCTGGTGGTACATCCTGAGTCTATGATTGTATTCACTGTGATTTCTTTCCTTGCCATTTGTATTTTTCCTTTTAGGTTCAGTTTGTGCTTTTGTTTCTGAGGAATTGTGTAGAATTTGTCTGATATTCTAGATACAAGCTTCTTGACTCTTGAGGTAGTGCTTACTCAGAATCCTTGGAAAAATCCTTCTTCTCTCCTGTTTCAACTTCCTCTACTCCTCAAACTTGTATTTTCTTGGGTGCAGTGCAGGTTTTGGCTATGTGGCCAGTTTTTCCACAGTTGTAGCATGTCAACCCCTTGGGTTTCTTGCAATTCTTGGCAATGTGGCCAAAAATGCTGCAGTTGTAGCATTTCAGCTCTCCTTTGTCATTAAAGATGTGGCATCTGCTTCCTATCTCCATGAGTTCTCTCATTCCTCCATATGTGGTTCCAGTGCTAGTTTTCCTATCTCTGTCATACTTGAATGCCTCATATCCTTGTCCAGCAGAGAGTATGGCTTCTGTCCATTCAGCGTAAGTATCTGGTCTGGTGATGGGCAGATATCCAGTAATTGTGTGGATGATATCCTGTCTAACATTTTTCTTGAGCAAAAACATAGTGTATTTGTTGTCAGTTTTTGCCTTGCTTTTTAGGACTTCAAATTTGATCAAGTAGTCGGCAGTGTTTTTGTTACCCTGTTTGAATTTTTCAATTTGCCATTCAGCCTTGCTGTTTGAGATGTCATCTGAGAACGTTTTTCTAAATTCTTCTGAGAATTTCGCCTAGTCTACTGAATCCACAGAGTCTAAGATTGTTGGTACTTTCATAGTGGCATATGCTCCTGCTGTTCCTTCTTGCAGTCTGGCTAAGACTGCTATGACCTTGTTGTCTACTAAGACTATCTTGTTAAATTTCATGAAGAGCATCATAGCTCTCCACCAATTATCAAATTTGGTGTGGGTGCCATTGAAGAATCCAGGGTCTGGCACTAAACCCTTCCCATTGGGTGCTGCTGTGGGTACTACAGCATTGTTGGTCATGTCTGAGTCAGTGTCTGAGCTAGTGCTTGAGCTTGATTTGTCTGATTCTGATTCCTCCTGTTCTTGTATTGGGTTCTCCTGGCATGTTAACTCTTCTTCTACTAAGTCGAGTTCATTTAGAAGTTCTGATAATACTTTTTCTTCTGCTGTTGGGTTTGCTCTGAGTTTATTGTGTATTTGTTCTGTTGGTTCTTCAGGTACTTCGGAGTTCCCTGTCTCTTCTTTGTCTGATGTTTCTAACTCGTCATCTGTAACTTTGAGGTTTGGTTTTCTGTATTTGTCTGGGTTTGTGCTCATATACTAGCTCCTGGGTTGCTGTTTGTTCAGGCCTGTTTCAGCCTACTCCTTGCAAGGTGAGGTGGGGACACTTAACCAAATGTTACAACCTTAGTCTGAGTAAACCTTAGGTTGCAACTTAGGCTAAGACTTGAGGATGAATGAGGGGAGGAGAATGAGGTGGTTAAGCATACTGAATACAGTGAATGTATGTATGCTTAAATACAGGAGGGCCACCCAGTTGAATGGATAGGGTAACTACATAAAACATCTGATAAGGATGGTGTGGTAGTTAGTGCAAGTCATACTTGGGGATTGCTCAACAGAAATAGGTGAGACAGGTACATAGGTAGATAGGAATATAGATGATAACAGAATATGTCTTGATCAGTAAAAATTCATAACAGCTTTCCATGGCTTCTGCAAGGCTATAGGACAAGCTATAGATGGATATGTGACTGTAGTGAGTGGTGGAGCTGTGGGGTGGTCCTCTAAGTATCAGGCTTTTGTGACTCTGTTCTTTACTGAGGCAGAGTATGTGGCTGCAGTTGAGGGTGGCAAGGAGTGTTGAAGGGAGCATGTAGGGGAATGTCTGGCAGTCCTAATGCCAAAGAAACAACATGACTTGATAGGGAGAATCTTGAGAAAAACACATTTTATTGAACACCAGTCCTATAGACTGTTGTAAGAAGCTAAGTACAAAACAGAAAATTGTCCTACTCACCTGTGGACTGTTGTAAGAGGCTAAAGAGCCAGAAAGCATCCACAGGTGTTCTAACTAGGTCCAACCATCATGTGACCAAGTCACATGATCACAAAAGCATCCATTGTGGCTCTAAGTCCACATCTCTATGTACAAGTCTATATCTCCTTGAACAACTCCACAAGTGTCCTACCAAACCTTGGAGCCCTGACTCAGGAGAGTCCATCTAGCACTGTCTGGAGCACTCCTGACAAGGAGATCATGTGGATGAGGAACATCCTGACAGAGTTTGGCTATCCCCCTTCTCTTGCTTCAACACTCCATATTGACAACAAGTCTGGGATCAGTGTAGCCAAGAACCCAGAGCACCATAGATGCATGAAGCACCTGGACTTGAGGTTCTACTGGCTCTGAGATGCAGTTGATGAAGGAATCATTTGAGCCACCACCTTCCTTTTCCAGCAACTACTACCATCAACAGGGCAGTTACTGTAGTCTAGTCACAATCACATACACCTACCCCCAATTGTTGGATAGAACCTGCTTCTAGTTGCTAAACTACCCACTGGTATGAGCTGCAAGCCACCCAGCTCATTGTCCAATCCATGGGCCAATGACCCTAGGCCTGCTCCAGTCATCCCAGACCCCATCTCACACATACCAAATGCCAGCTCCCAGCAGCCTCAGCCCCACTACCAAACCCATGCCTCTACCCAGGCATCATTTGGGGAGGGCATGTGCCAATGATATACTGCTGTTGTAATGGCAAAGCCATTTTTATGCTTGAAAATTGCTAATCTAAGGCATACAAGCCTAATCTAACAATTACATCAAACCTTCCTGTAGTAGTATGACCTAATCTAAGAGCCCAACAGTATAATAAAAGAGTACTCAATCACTGTAGAACACTATGGCCATTGATGACAGATAGTAGCAGCTACGGAATGACCACTGTGCTTAACTAAAAGCAATTCTAACAGTGTACTATATGACCAGTCATGATACTGGCTGGACCAGGCAGTAAAACTATTCCAATGCATCTATACAGAGCTATAGAACCCCTCCAGTGAGCCTAGACTCAAGAAATAAGTCCAATGCACTTAATCTAAAAGGATGATCAGTGTGTTCATGAGGAAATGCCACTGTTATTAGATTAATGAACATCACTCAGCACTAATGATATATATGGACACATGCATATACAATCCACAGGGACATGTAGGAGAACAGTTCATACGACATCTGAAATCTTAGATGTTCTACATATTTGGAGAAGAATGCAGACCCAGAGAACAGACTAAAATACAACCTGGAACAAATGGATATCCAGAATCTGCCTGTATTTCCAATGTCTCACTAATCTAATGGGTTGCAGCTCTCTTGGTGCATGATCTAATCTACTAGTTTGTACCTTGCTTGATAATATATTCCTAGTTGTGTAATCATTATCTTGTCATAATGAGCATCCAAATAATATATAAACTCTCTCTGAGGTATTGGATGTGGCAAAGAACCTACTAGCCATTGCCCAGCCTTTAGAGCATGGTGAAAAGTGATCTATTGTGCCTGAGCAAAGCAAAGTAATAAGTTCTTTTGAGATTAACTGGATTAAATGACTTGAGCTAAGGTTGAGACCTTTGTAATCTAAGAAGAAGACCTCAGGCTTACTTGCAAAGTGAGCTTAGATTAAGAGTGTATTGCATCACTGCACCCTGGTACTTGGAGTATCACAAGTGTAGGACAGTGTGCTTCTGGTTGTTGACTTAATAAGGGTGAATCTTAGGGAGTACCTGAGGTTCTGTGTCTTGTTAACTTCTTATATAAAGGACACAAGTTGCACTCTTTACAGTGTAACTTGACTTTACTCTTCTTAGTGAAGGTAGTTAGCTATTCTAGTGTTCTCTATGCATCGTTGTTTCATGTTATTTTGTGGAATTGTCCCTCATATTGTCAGATTACCTCCCCATGAACTTGTATTGTGCAGAAATCTTTAAATATCTATTCTGTCAGCTTAATCTAAGCAGCACATCCCTATCACACACTAGTTTTCCATTTCTGCCTCTTTATCTGGAGCCCACCATGAGGGGAGTTTCAGTGAGAGGGCCACTCTATTTCCATACCCTTTTACTGTTCTCAAAATGAGCTTTGGGCCTCTACCCAGAGCATATAAAAAGCAGATTGCTGCTTCACATCCTGTACCAGAACAGAACAGAATAAAACCCAAAGGTTGAGAGACTCAAAATTCCAGAAGAACAGAGCTGTTACTGAAGCTAGATAATCCAGAGCAGTTGCTTAGAAATGCCTGCTGTTCTCAATGCTCAGATACTCTTGGTGAAAGTTCAGCTTGCAAATGCACTTCACAAACAGTAAATCCTGCTGTTTCCATGGACCCTTCACCTAATCTAGCATGAAACTTGCCAATACCAGCACAACCACAGACCCAAACTACCTCTTAAATAAACTTAAATCAGCCAAATGCTATGCCTACCCCTGCTATGCCAAATTCCATGGCTATGGAAGCCCTAGTATGGAATGGTCAGGGAGCTACACTCTGAGACTTCCTATGGTGTCTCGAATGCCTATTCAATGTCTCTAGTATCACAGACATTGAAGATAAAGTAAAATGGGCTGTTAGCTATATAGAGCCTAGCATATGAGATGAATGGTTGAGTTTCCCAGAATATATAACTCCAGACTGGAATATTTTTAAAAATCATTTAAAGCAGGAGTATCCAGAGCTTGTAGTAGAAGAACAAAGTTCAGTTGCTAGATTATGAGCATTAGGATGAGAATACAAATACATTAGTATATTTGATGAAGAGTGCCTCTTAGCTTTTAAGAGGAAGTTTTCTTTACAAGCAGAAAAATGTCTAACAAATCCACCACTCATAATGAACTACAAACTGGTGGAAATGTTTGTTGGAAGTCTGGATAAACACTTCCAAGAGAACTTGAATACTAGATTAAGTATCAATGGTCATGCTTGCACAGGAGGTGTGGCCCGAGGCGAAGATCCATACTATTGGACTGAAGTCATTGCTAAAGCAGTGGAGCTAGTCAGTGGAAAGACCATAGCTAAAGCGCTGAAATATGATAACAATCTGGAGACTATGTCTCAAGCTATACCACTGCAAGTAAAACGCAAGCCCACTGAGCAGCAGTTGGACTTATGCAAAGAAATCACTAATCTAAAAGATACTCTGGCTATTAATCAGAAAAATATGCAGAGCTTTATGGACTTCATGAAAGCTACAATGCAGACAAAATTTACATGTCCTGCAAATCCTGTTAACTATAGCCAGGGACAGCCAAGGCAGAATAACAAGGCTGTGGCCAGAACAGGCAGAGGATGCTACTATTGTTTCAATCCAAAGCATTGCTGGCTCACATGTCCAGAAAAAGACCAGGATGTGAAAGATGGAAAAATTAAAGTCAATGGAAATCAACTTAGATTTGTGGATGGCTCACCCATACCTAGAATTGAAGGGATGTCTATTAAGGCTATTGTAGAAAAGTACTTACCAAACATGTTATTGGTATGCCTAGGCATACAACCTGAATTGCCTCAAGAAGAGGAAGTGCCTGATCTAGGTCCCTACCAATCTTATGGTCATGCACCTGAGATTTCCATCTACACAAACCAACTCAAAGATACTAGAGATAGTATAATTGAAGAGAGTAGGCAAGTGTTAGATAGACAAGAAATATAAGCCAGTTGCATTGAAAGTTAGACCTGTACTGGGAGAACTACTAGACAAATACAGAATAAAATGAGAGATAATTGGAGATCCCTTAGCTGAGCTGCCAGTCCTGCTGGTTAACCTGCCAACTTTCAAATCTAAAGGCAGGTATACTGAAGAATGGAGAGACAAGATAGAAGTGGCTCATAACAGGGACTTCTTGACTTACAAAGAGTGAAAGCTAATGTATTGGTTAATTGCAGAACACAATAAAGCATTCACTTGGGATGATACTGAAAGGGGAAAATTTAAGGAGGAGTTTTTCCCTCCAATAGAGATCCCCACTATTGCTCATATACCATGGGTAGAAAGATATTTCAGGATTCCTCCAGCAATTTATAATGAAGTGTGTAGAATCATCAAGAGAAAAATAGATGCAGGGGTATATGAATCCTCGAATTCATCTTATAGATTTAAATAGTTTTGTATGCTTAAGAAAAATGGAAAGAGTCTCAGGCTAGTATATAGTTTAGAGCCTTTAAACAGAGTGACAATCATGTACTCGGGTCTACCACCTACAACAGAAGAACTAGCTATGCACTTCTCAGGAAGGGCTTGTAGTGGTATATTGGATTTATATGTAGGGTATGATGAAAGGCAGTTGGCTGAGTCATCTAGAGATCTAATGACTTTCCAAATACCATTCAGAGCCCTTAGATTAATAACATTACCTATAGGGTAGACTAATTCAGTGCCTATCTTTTATGACAATGTTACATATATATTGTCAGATAAAATTCTAGAACATACAGTTCCATATATTGATGATGTACCTATACAAGGACTGCCTATATACAGTAAGGGACAAAACCGTTCCAATGTTTTGAACTTTTCAGAAGATCAGCTCATAACTCAAGGACTACTGTGGCTGTGCACTTCCTAATTTAATTGTAGATAGTCCAGTATCTTATCTAATCATATGCAAAGTATGATTATGTAATCCTTTGTTTTGGGGGAGTTATTAATTAATTAATATTTTAAGTGCTTCAGAAACCAGATCTTTCTTAGGAACAGCTGTTAGATGTAGGAATCACATTCCAAACTTTGTGATAATTGCTGCACTGTTATATAATATGTACAAAATGCATATAGTGTTTGAATGGGGACCTGAACAACAGACAGCCTAAGATAATCTAAAGGAAGCAATTAAAATTTGCTTTCATACTAGAAATCTGAAGTTCCTAAGCACTCAGCCCATAGTCCTATTGGTTGACTCATCCTGGAGAGCAGTAAGATATTATCTCTATCAAAGAGATGAAGAAGATTCTAAGATAATCCATTATGTGAAGTTTAACTCTTTGCTTATAGACGAATAACAACAGAGATATTTACAACCTAAGCAAGAACTATGTGGTCTAAGAATGGTTTTAGAAAAAAAGACTTATCTATTGACTGGTTGTCAGAATCTAATAGTTGAGACAGATGCTAAGTATTTGTTTGGAATATTGAACAATTCTGGAAGACTGCCTAACACAACAATAAATCACTGGGTAGATTATATATGGACAAACTTCCATTTTGAGCTCATACACAAGAATGGTAAGGCCTTTGGGCCTGACAGACTCTCAAGAAAACCTTGGTACACAAGGGACCCTATAGAATGTGCTTTTGATGATGGATCTGAGGACGACAGAGATGACTTTGTTCTATCTAAGGCTGACCTGGAAGATGAAAATCCATTAGATTTAGAAGATTTCTATGAAGAAATAGATAATCGAACAGGCTACATACAACAGGTAATGAGCCTGTCAGTAGCTTTCCAAAACAACTTAGATAGTGCTAAAGAATCTACCCAACAAGACATAAAGACTAGACGCATGATAGCTAACCAGAAAAAATACCCTGAGTTGCTCTGTACTTTTTAGAATGGTTGAGTTTCCCAGAATATATAACTCCAGACTGGAATAGTTTTAAAATCATTTAAAGCAGGAGTATCCAGAGCTTGTAGTAGAAGAACAAAGTTCAGTTGCTAGATTATGAGCATTAGGATGAGAATACAAATACATTAGTATATTTGATGAAGAGTGCCTCTTAGCTTTTAAGAGGAAGTTTTCTTTACAAGCAGAAAAATGTCTAACAAATCCACCACTCATAATGAACTACAAACTGGTGGAAATGTTTGTTGGAAGTCTGGATAAACACTTCCAAGAGAACTTGAATACTAGATTAAGTATCAATGGTCGTGCTTGCACAGGAGGTGTGGCCCGAGGCGAAGATCCATACAATTGGACTGAAGTCATTGCTAAAGCAGTGGAGCTAGTCAGTGGAAAGACCATAGCTAAAGCGCTGAAATATGATAACAATCTAGAGACTATGTCTCAAGCTATACCACTGCAAGTAAAACGCAAGCCCACTGAGCAGCAGTTGGACTTATGCAAAGAAATCACTAATCTAAAAGATACTCTGGCTATTAATCAGAAAAATATGCAGAGCTTTATGGACTTCATGAAAGCTACAATGCAGACAAAATTTACATGTCCTGCAAATCCTGTTAACTATAGCCAGGGACAGCCAAGGCAGAATAACAAGGCTGTGGCCAGAACAGGCAGAGGATGCTACTATTGTTTCAATCCAAAGCATTGCTGGCTCACATGTCCAGAAAAAGACCAGGATGTGAAAGATGGAAAAATTAAAGTCAATGGAAATCAACTTAGATTTGTGGATGGCTCACCCATACCTAGAATTGAAGGGATGTCTATTAAGGCTATTGTAGAAAAGTACTTACCAAACATGTTATTGGTATGCCTAGGCATACAACCTGAATTGCCTCAAGAAGAGGAAGTGCCTGATCTAGGTCCCTACCAATCTTATGGTCATGCACCTGAGATTTCCATCTACACAAACCAACTCAAAGATACTAGAGATAGTATAATTGAAGAGAGTAGGCAAGTGTTAGATAGACAAGAAATATAAGCCAGTTGCATTGAAAGTTAGACCTGTACTGGAAGAACTACTAGACAAATACAGAATAAAATGAGAGATAATTGGAGATCCCTTAGCTGAGCTGCCAGTCCTGCTGGTTAACCTGCCAACTTTCAAATCTAAAGGCAGGTATACTGAAGAATGGAGAGACAAGATAGAAGTGGCTCATAACAGGGACTTCTTGACTTACAAAGAGTGAAAGCTAATGTATTGGTTAATTGCAGAACACAATAAAGCATTCACTTGGGATGATACTGAAAGGGGAAAATTTAAGGAGGAGTTTTTCCCTCCAATAGAGATCCCCACTATTGCTCATATACCATGGGTAGAAAGATATTTCAGGATTCCTCCAGCAATTTATAATGAAGTGTGTAGAATCATCAAGAGAAAAATAGATGCAGGGGTATATGAACCCTCGAATTCATCTTATAGATTTAAATGGTTTTGTATGCTTAAGAAAAATGGAAAGAGTCTCAGGCTAGTATATAGTTTAGAGCCTTTAAACAGAGTGACAATCATGCACTCGGGTCTACCACCTACAACAGAAGAACTAGCTATGCACTTCTCAGGAAGGGCTTGTAGTGGTATATTGGATTTATATGTAGGGTATGATGAAAGGCAGTTGGCTGAGTCATCTAGAGATCTAATGACTTTCCAAATACCATTCAGAGCCCTTAGATTAATAATATTACCTATAGGGTAGACTAATTCAGTGCCTATCTTTTATGACAATGTTACATATATATTGTCAGATAAAATTCTAGAACATACAGTTCCATATATTGATGATGTACCTATACAAGGACTGCCTATATATTATAAATTATCTAACAGTGATTACAAGGTTATAGAAGAGAACCTGGGCATTAGATAGTTCATATGGGAACATATGAACATGGTGAACTGTATATTACAATGAATGAAATATATGGGAGGAACCTTCTCTAGGCCAAAAACAATAATATGTGCAGATCATATAACTATTGTAAAATTTGACTGCTCATATAAAGGAAGAAAACTGACAGCAGATACCATTGGTGTTATATTACGATGGGGCATTTGTCAAGATGCTTCAGAAACCAGATCTTTCTTAGGAACAGCTGTTAGATGTAGGAATCACATTCCAAACTTTGTGATAATTGCTGCACTGTTATATAATATGTACAAAATGCATATAGTGTTTGAATGGGGACCTGAACAACAGACAGCCTAAGATAATCTAAAGGAAGCAATTAAAATTTGCTTTCATACTAGAAATCTGAAGTTCCTAAGCACTCAGCCCATAGTCCTATTGGTTGACTCATCCTGGAGAGCAGTAAGATATTATCTCTATCAAAGAGATGAAGAAGATTCTAAGATAATCCATTATGTGAAGTTTAACTCTTTGCTTATAGACGAATAACAACAGAGATATTTACAACCTAAGCAAGAACTATGTGGTCTAAGAATGGTTTTAGAAAAAAAGACTTATCTATTGACTGGTTGTCAGAATCTAATAGTTGAGACAGATGCTAAGTATTTGTTTGGAATATTGAACAATTCTGGAAGACTGCCTAACACAACAATAAATCACTGGGTAGATTATATATGGACAAACTTCCATTTTGAGCTCATACACAAGAATGGTAAGGCCTTTGGGCCTGACAGACTCTCAAGAAAACCTTGGTACACAAGGGACCCTATAGAATGTGCTTTTGATGATGGATCTGAGGACTGACAGAGATGACTTTGTTCTATCTAAGGCTGACCTGGAAGATGAAAATCCATTAGATTTAGAAGATTTCTATGAAGAAATAGATAATCGAACAGGCTACATACAACAGGTAATGAGCCTGTCAGTAGCTTTCCAAAACAACTTAGATAGTGCTAAAGAATCTACCCAACAAGACATAAAGACTAGATGCATGATAGCTAACCAGAAAAAATACCCTGAGTTGCTCTGTACTTTCTTAGATAAGGTTGCTATTTTAGAGTCAGAAAACTTAGATAAAGAACCTGATGACAAGGAACTAGTACTCTATAATGAAGACTAGAGGCCAGAGACAGCTAAAATGCAAGATAGACAACTCAGTTGAATCTGGGAATGGTTAACTAACAACCTGAAGGGATTTGACATCAGTAAAATGGACACCAATCAAGCTAAATTTGTGAGGGCAGCCTTACACTTTTGGCTAAATAATGATGGTTGCTTATACAGAAAGTTTGCGAGTGGTGGAAACCCTGTGCTAGTCTTAGCTAAAGAACATCAGATGAGAATTATGAAAACTTGTCATGATAAGCTAGGACACAGAGGAGTGTATGCTATCACAAAGCTCATAGCTTAGAGGTTCTGGTGGCCAGAAATGGAGGGCGATATAGCATGGTATGTGAAGACCTGTTACCTATGTCAGATTAGACAGAAGATGGCATTAGAATTGCCACCAGTAGTGACACATACTCCATTGCTTTTCCAAATCTTACATGCAAATACAATACATATGACTCTACCATCAAATGGCTGTAGCTATATTGTTCGCAGATGGTGTGGACTTTCATCCTAAATGGAAGCTAGAGCATTGAGAAAAGAGAATGCCAAGTCTATTGGACAATAGCTTTTCAAAGATATTGTCTGCAGATGGGGAAGTCTTGTGAAGATTGTCACAGACAATGGCTCACCATTCAAGAAAGCAGTTGGCTGGTTAGCTGAGAAGTATGGGATTAAAGCAGTTACTATTTCTCCCTATAACTCACAAGCTAACAGGATAATAGAAAGACCCCACTGGGATGTTAGACAAATGCTGTATAAGACCACAAATGGTGATGTCAGGAAATGGTACTGGTATCTCCACTATGTAATGTGGGCCAATAGAATAACAATAAGAAAGGGTATGGGATACTTGCCTTACTTTATGACAATGGAAGCACACCCAATGTTACCATTAGATATAATAGAAGCAACCTAGTTAGTTAAATACCCAGAACACTTCTTATCTATAGAAGAACTTATCAGTCTACAAGCACTAGCATTAGCTAAACATGTAGACCACATAGATGAAATGTGAAAACATCTATTTAATGAAAATCTAAATAGGGCGTTAAAACTAGAAGAAAAAATAAAATATAAGATAAAAGACTTTGACCTAAGGCCGGAATCATTAATCTTAGTTAAGAATTCAGCCATACAAATGTCAGCAGATCAAAAAATGAAGCCAAGGTATCTGGGACCTATGGTAGTGATTCAGTGACTTAAGGGTAGTGCATACATCTTAACAGAACTGGATGGATCTGTGTGGTAAAATAAGGTCACAGCTTTTAGAGTAATACCTTACTTAGCATAGTCTAAGCTAACACTGGACAAGAAAATTGAATGCTTAATTGACCTATCAAAGGATGGTTTAGATAGATTAATCATAGAAGATGAGTCAGAGGCAAAGTTAACAGACTCAGACATCAAGAACTGACACGATCACACTAAAGTTCATTGTAAGATAGAAACTCTGTTTGTGTGAACACATACAAACTAAGGGTAAAAACTATCTAAGTAAAACAGGTGATTAATAAGAAGTTAGATGTAATCTAAGCAGAATGGCCTGATAACTTTTTTTTAATTTTAATTTTAATTTTTTTTAATTCAAGGCTTGCACCAATTTATAATCCTGTGCCTGATCACAGTCTGCATGTAGTAGAGTACAAACACCCAAACTACAATGTCTAATGAGTTAAGAGTAATCTACTATTCAGAGGCAACCCAACCCAACCCAAGTGCAAACCCAGACCAGACTAAGCCCCTCCCTACTTAATAAATCCACTGGTTTCCCGAAATGCCCATCACACTGTAGAAGACCCAGTTGCCCAGGTCTTGTGGTATACACCCAGTGACACACCACCATGAAGTGGCAGTGTCCTGATCATCCCACACTCAGCGAGCCCAGCAGCTGCAGTGGCTAAGCACCTGAGAGGGAACAGGTGTAGTAAGGAGAGGCCAGCACAAGAGGCCCATGCTTGGAGTCACTCGACCCCCAACTTCCCAGACCAGAGGGTATTTACCTAGGTCAGACCCCCAACAACCCAGTAGCAAGGGTAGAATCCCAACATGTCTCGCACTAGGAAAGCAGTGAGCAGGACAAGCCTACTCCACCACCTAGGGACCCCATTCCTATTCAATTACTTCTTTTGCCACCAGACTGCCAGGAGCCTACCCCAAGAAAGGAGAACCACCAAAACAAACCTGGAAGAACCCCCTAGGGACCCCACCCCTATTACCTTAAGACTTCCCAGCCCAGTAGGCCAGAAGAAAAGCAGCCCAGTACAGGCCCCCCACACATGCCAACTCACCTAATGTCCACATTATCTGGTCTGAATGCAAATACGCCTGGATTTCACCTCCAGAAAGTTAATCAGCTCACATATGGTCTGAGGAGGTCTGTCCAAGTCCCTTTTGTGGAGAGGGCACCAAATGAAAATATGGTAGTGCCCCTAAAGAGCAGCACCACACAAACAACCAATGCCTTCATTTGGAAAGAACTATACTCTGTATGATCCAATCAGTGCATGACCAGTGATGGCATACACAGCCCTCACACAAAGTGAGTTAGATCTGCTGACATGAGGCAGCCAGAGCCCACCATTAAGGTAGGTTGGCTTGCCTAGAATGTTTGGATTGGCCCCAAAGGCCAAGTCCATATTACTACACCCCTTGTACAAAGAGGTAGAGTACAGCTGTTGCCATTCCTCTAGAATGTTATCAACTGCTTTCTTGTGGAGGCAGGTAATGGAAATGAATGGCCTCAGGCCATAAGTGACCTGAGGGAACAAGGTGACATGCCAATGCACAGTATGGTGAAACTCCCACTTCTTGGAAGAAGGGACAGCAAGGAATTTGATGGACCTCTGAACATCCTCAGAGAGCCACTGTTTAAGCACCACACACAGTCCCTGGGACAGCATCTGCCCAGAATGAGTAAACAGATTAACTGCAAGCTTTGCCAATGCAATAGAATCAGTGAAGATATGTATGAGCCTGACACTACCCTGCTTAAGAGCAAAGTGAACACCAAGCATAATGGCCATGAGCTCAGCATCTGGAGCTGTAACCCTGCCTGCCATGTGAGTAATCTCCTTAAGAGATTCACCCTGGCAGTATACATGAGCAGCTGAGACCACCTGAAACCTCCCATGCAATGGCAGACTTGTGTCTGTCACCATATAGATGATTCTGGGATCCTCCCTGCAGTTGCGAAGACATGCAGTGAGAGCAAACATGTGCACAAAGTCAGTTTTGCCCTCTGCAGTGAGCTTTACCTCCATAAAATCCACCCTATCCAGATAGAGGTCCATAAGGCAGTAACCAGGCTGATTGATCAATGCCATAGGTGCTGTTATGTGTGTTACCTTACTTCACAACCAGGTCCGGATTGTCTCCACTGAGGAAGAGGCTCAATGCTATAGCCCAGGAGTATACAACAGATCTCAAGGACTTCTGTGCAAACTTCGGATTGCTTCCTCAAGTAGAAGCTCACACTTGTTTGAGAAGTTCAAGTTATGTAAGTGTCACTGCAGTTCCCAGGGTTGTTAACCTTCAGACAAGTGAAGATAAGGAAGCTTGTTACTAGAATAACCCAAGGTAATACAAGGTACTACTTAAGGTTTATATACTAGCTATGTGTAAGAGATGGGAAATTACATAGTAAAGAAAGATAAGTCAATAAGAGACTACTATAGGTTAATTGGTAATTTACGGAGTTATAGGGATAAGTAAAAGAAGCAGTGTGAGTCATAAAGAAGATAGAGATGAGTAAATAGAAGTCCAATGAAAGTGGAACAGAAACATGATTCAAAATGAATCATAAGAAGCAAAAGATAGAAGTATATATGGTAATAAATAAAGAATGGACTAGGGTATAGGAAAGAAAAGAAAACAGAAAGTCTAAGAAAGAAAGTTAATACATTGGTAGGGAGAGTCCAGGAATGTAGTAAGTTTGTAATAGGTGCAAAGCTCTTGACCAGAAATGGCAGGTTGGAGTTAGCCTGCATAAGGGCACCTACTGTCTTCCTTCAAACAGAAAGTGACATAAGGCCAATAGCTCTAGGGTGCAACTTGGCATCCCCAGAATATTCAGGGCTCATAAGAGCCCTGAGAGAGTGATTTGGCAACAGGGTTTTAATCCTGTAATCTGAATGGAATGCAAGCTTCTTGATGTGAAGCTGGATAGGTATGAGGCCTGCAAATGACTCTACAGCCCCAGTAGGAGCAGTCCAAAAGGCACCTGTGATCCACAGGGCTGCCTGGCGCTGTATGGTATTCAGGCTCTTAAGGGCTGCCTTACAGCAAGAGCCCTTGAAAAACCAGAGTTTGAAGCTATAGGTTGTGATAGGTACAACACATGACTGATAGAGAAGGTGCTTTTGCATTGGCCTCAAGCCTCTCATGGAATTACCAAGCATTTTCATGGCCTTGACTGTAAAGAGTACTTTAGTGGAGTAGTACCAAACATGCTCTTTGAAAGTTAAGCCATAGTCAAAATAGAAGCCCAAATACCTCCAATAGGTCTTGGGCTAGAGAGGCATATCACTCATAAATGGGGTGAACCCCAGGTTGATGGGTGGGTTATCATCCCCATGCTTATAGGAGAAATAAAAGACCTCAGACTTGTCATGTTTAAGTACCAAGGCAAAGCACTTGAAGAGCTGAAATATAATACCATATACCTTCTTAAGAAACACAAGGTTGGAATTCCAGTCCTTGGACTGTATGATGATAGTACCATTGTCTACATATGACAGGAGGGTAGTCCCAAGGTGGAATGCCTCCCTGTCAAAAAGCCACATCAGCAGAGTAATGTATAAGGCTGAGAAGACTAGGGAGAGAGCAGAGCCCTGCTCTACACCCACATCTGCATTGAATGGCTCAGACTTGAAAAAGTCCCAGCAATACTGGGTCTTCCATTCTACCAAGTAGTTAGCAAAGAACCCAACCACCTCAGAGGCGAATTCTTGCTTGTGCAATATTACAACCAGCATGTCATGGTGCAATGAAGAAAAGAACTGTGTGATGTCAAACACCACTACACTAGTCTTGAGACCTTTGGCACAGCCCACTCTAACAATGTGGGTGAGTATCAGGCCTGTATCTTCAGTGGATCTCTGGATCACACCTCTAAGCTGGTTAAGATGAAAGACCCCAAATTTGACAGAGTTAAACTAGAGTCTATTCACGATTATTTTCTCAAACAGCTTGCCAAGTGTGTTGAGAAGTACAATAGGCCTGAAGGCCTTGGGAGTGGAGTACGCTGGCTTCCCTGGCTTGGGGATAATCACCAACATGGATTCCTTAAAGTACTCTAGCCAGCACCCATGCAAAACAAAGGTATTGGCCAGGCATATGAAGACTGGCAGGGCGTTCCCCAGCACAATTTGTTTAAGCATCTGCCATATGACATGGTCGGGGCCTAGAGCAGACACCTTGAAGCAAGCCAACAACACATCAGTGAATTTCTTGAAGGAGAATGTCACCCATGCATACCCTAGGAGGAACGGCAGTGGATCAACTACAGAGGCATCACATTCTCTCCCAGAGGTGGAATTGTAAGTGCCATGAAGGGCTCCCCAGAGGGAATCCATGTTATGACAAGGCTGTTCCTGGTAGGAGATAGCCTTGTATATAGGTAACTTGCATACCTTGACCCATTCCATTAGGTCCCAAAGGCACTTGTTAGTTTCAGCAATTTCCTTGATCTTATTATCAAAGAACTTGTGCTTCTTAAATGCTACAACATGTCAGAATGCCTTCCAATCCTCAGGGTCTGAGGACTCCCTGTGGGTTCATAGGGTGGACATACAATCCTCATCTCACTAGGGCTGAAACTTTGCTGAAATATGCACCTCCACCATGTGGCAATGCCACACAGCAGAGAACACCAACCCAATTGCCGATGCCAGAATGTTAACATCCCATGCAGACTCAAGGGAGTGATCATGCAGATCATACACCCCTTCTCTGATCTCATCCAGGAACTGCAATTCTGCAGTGGCTGCCAAGTTCTTGGGAAAGGCCCAGTGGACATTAGTGATGTCCTCAGGGTAGATAGGGATCATCACTGCCAGTAGATGGTGATCTGACAGGCCAGTGAGATTCAATCTGATCTCAGGGCAAGCAATATGCTATCTAAGATCAGAGATAAAGATCAGATCAATAACTAATGGGTTCTTGATCAGATCTTGAGGAATATGGGTAGAAGCCCAAGAATCTAGTAACCAGATCCCCAAGCCAAGGTCATTGGCAACTTCAAGAAACTGCTGGGCAGGTCAGTGATGGTGAGGGACAGCATGGTCCCACTCCCTCAAATGGCAATTGAAATCACCCCCCATGTAGTGCATTTGAGATAAAGAATTCCTCAGCTCAAAGAATATCTAGATTGCAGTGTGCTCATCATCAGAATAGACATTCATGAAGTGGCATTCACACCTGTGATTGAAGATGGTAACTACCATTACATCTTGGTGATCAATCAGGTCCCACCACAGCAAGGGCCTAAGTCATTTGATCTAGGTGTGGACAAAAGCCATGACCTATGGTTAATCTTGTTTCTCCTGACTGGAGGGTGGATGCACCATATACAACCACTCAGGGTGCTTAGGTGCTCCAATGACTGCATCACCCTCAGTATTGTATACAGAGGGGGTGGACCTAATCATTCACTAGGGAGGCTCCTGGATGAAAATGATATTGAAGTTGTCTTTCTCAGACTCAAGCAATGTGTCAAGTAATGTATAATTCTTAGCTACATTAAAAGACAGTATATGTAATCTACCCTTCATAAAATACTTCAGTGCATCAGGCTCAGGATTCATTGCATGGATGCTGAAGTGTTATTAGCAGATTGTAATATAGCTTGGAAGAAATGGCATTCACTTACCTTTCTGTAATGCTCCTTGATCCACTCAGACTCATACCAGTGCTGCCAGAGCTGGCAGGAGTGTGAGTCTGCATGGTGATCCCTACCACAGTTCAGGCACTTAAAATGGTAAGGGCATGGTTGGCCCTCTAGAGTAGCCTTGGTGACATTATGGGGAATGGCAGCAGCTGGCAACAGCACAGTGGTTCTCAGCTGTATGAGGCCCAGCACAGATAGAACAGCAGTTTGAGTGTGACTGGCAAATAGCAGTAGGGTGGCCCCAGTATGGGTGGAAGCCTGCTGAATATGGCAGGAGTGAGTTCTGATTTGGACAGTATGCCCTACAAGGCACTTTATCTGGGTGCCTGACTTAGAGTCAGTGAGGTCAAGCCAGACCATACAGGTGTCCGAGCTGGCAGAGTTGTATGAAATGCACAGGGTGTGAGCCAACATGGCAAAGTCTTTCCAGTAGGGTGACCTTGACAAGTGGTTGAAGAACCACTCAACAGTCATGGCCTTGCAGCCCTGCTTGTCAATGAAGGGTATGTTGACAACCCTGACATATGATGTCAAGTTGGGTATGCAGAACTGGAGCTTTATGCCCTCTGCTACCATCTTGTGAGCCCACTCATCAATGATTGCAATGTCTTTGGGAGTAGGGGTGAAGTTGGTGAGCACCAACCAGAAGTTGTCAGTGCTAGAGCAGATGGACTCGATCCTGCAGCAGACCCAAGCCTGAACAAGCCCTCTGTTGATAGTCTCAACAAGGGTGTAAGTGAGAGGATGGGGAGACCCATCAGGAACCACTGCTGTGGTCATGAGAAGCTGCCTCCAGTTAGGACCAACTGTAACATTGTCAGGGCACTTGGACTTGCCTTACACTGTGAGTTCAGCCTCACATGCCATTACAATGACATACTTGGGTTCGAGCTTGGAGAAGGACTGGGTAACATGTACAACTGTAACTACTGGGACTTGGGCCTTCTTGCCCTTACCAGAAGCAGAGACAGTCTGCACATACAAGGATGGCACTGCCTTAGACTTCTTGGTAATGTTCAGAGGTCAGACAGAACCCAGTTGGATCTGTGCAGTCTTCCATTGTTTCTGCAGGGCAACATGTTTCACCTCTGTGTTCTTGTGAATTGACTTGACCAGGTCTGTTACATGCATTACCTTACTTCACAACTGGGCTGGATCATCTCCACTCAGGGAGAGGTTCAATGTTATAGCCCAGGAGTATACGACAAGTCTTAAGGACTTCTGTGCAGACTTCAGATCACTCCCTTGAGTAGAAGCTTGTGCTTGTTTGAGAAGTCTGAGTTAAGTGTCATTGCAGTCCCTAAGGTTGTTAATCTTGTAACAGACAAGTGAAGATAAGGAAGCTTATTACTAGAATAACCTAAGGTAATACAAGGTACTACTTAAGGTTTATATACTAGCTACACATAAGAGATGGGAAATTACGTAGTAAAGAAAGATGAGTCAATAAGAGACTGCTACAGATTAATTGGTAATCTATGGAGTCATAGGGATGAGTAAAAGAAGTGGTATGAGTCATAACAAAAGGCAGAGACGAGTAAATAGAAGTCCAATAAAGATGGAACAGAAACATGATTCAAAATAAATTATAAGAAGCAAAGATAGAAGTACATATGGTAATAAATAAAGAACAGACCGGGGTATAGGAAAGAAGACAGAAAGTCTAAGAAAGAAAGTTAATATAGTTGATAGGGAGAGTCTGGTAGTATGGTAAGTTTGTAACAAGGTCCCTCTCACAATGAGTGGGGCAGATGGGTTGAAATGGAAGTGCAGGCTTGGGATCTCTAGCTGGCTTCAGTCTCCCTGACCTAGGTGTCAAGCCTCCCATGTCCAAATCATCACCATCTGAGCTAAAAGGCCATGGTAGGGGAGTAGTCCCCCTCAATGGATTGAGAGGACAGGCATAGTGAGTGGCAATGTTGGCCAGGGCATGACCACTGAGCCAGCTTGGATTAGATTGACCAGTTGGAGAATGAGCCAACCAGTCATTGTTGGATAGGGACTGTATGAATGCAAGCACAGCATTCAATACCACTATGGTAGATTCTGTTGGAATATAGGTAGACTTCCGTTATCTTTTTCTTACAGTAGATAATCACTTCGCTATCACGTGACATCACACTCATTTGCTGGCCTCATACCTTGCACACCCTCAGTCTCGTTCCACGTCGACTGAGGGTAAGCAAACCATCAGTTCTCCATTGTACACACTAGCTAACTCATTCTGTAGTCTATCCTAGGTAATTACACAATCTAATATAGTCTCGTTCCACATCGACTGAGGTCTATCCTAGCCCTGCACGTCATATCTTTCCTTTAGGTTATGGGCCCCGGTGTCGCGACCTATTGAACCCGTTCACTCGTTTATCAAACCGCCTGCTCATTCGTTTATACCCTCCGACGTTATCCTATCAACATCCTATTCTTTTCCCGCATGTTTCGTTACCCCTGCTATACTAGCACCTTCGAGCCGAGCAACCTCTCTTAGACCCACGTTATGTCCCAAGCTAGCCAGGCATCCAAGGTAGACTCTGATGGTCGCCAAGGATCTGCCAGTGGTAGACTTTTGTCGCCATTCGGACAATCTGAATCCACAGACTTAGGTCGTGAGAGTCAGACCGGACAGTCCAATACCAGGACTATGTCAGCGGCTTCGGCAGGCATTTCGGTCAAGCACGAGGAGCCGAGCACACCACCTAGGGGGAAGGCACCGTCGAAACCCAACAAAGTCCATTGGACTCTTAATGTAGCTTACATCGAGCCTAGTCGTTATCAATACATGATGAACCTTCCCATTAAACTTAATGTGTTGAACTATAAGATATGGGTCCAGCAGATGCGGACTCAATTCCGAATCTTTGACGTTTATGACTACTGTACCAGTTCTGTTTAGGGTAACACCAACAATGCAGAACACGGTGAGAGATGGGCTTGCACAAACGCTATTGTCTGCGCCATACTCTCAGCCAACATGGTGGAGGATATCCAGATACAATTGGGTTATCACGAAATCGCTGCCGATATGTGGGGGGAAGCTCAATCTATATTCGCAGGACAGTCTATGATGGATTGGACTCTGCTCCTGAGCACCCTTATCACAACGAAATACGTCGACAGCGAGGATGTTATCACACACATCACTACAATGAAGACACTACAGTCGAGATATTGCGGCTATTAAACACGACATCGGAGATGATTTTTTCACCTGTATCCTGTGCCTATCTATGCCACCCAACTGGAGCTACATATTCGCTGGCCTACCTGAAAACTACACAGCCACTGAAATCGAACGTCGTATTTGTGAAGAGGATGGTGTTCGAAAGAATCACCAGGCTACTGCCGCTCTCGCATACCGCTCTATGGCCAGGAACAACAACAACAATAATCGGCGAAATCAGACTCAGCAACTTGGTCAACCCTTCTGCACGAACTGCAAGATTTCGGGTCATGACTGGAAGGACTGTTGGTCGAAAGGGGGTGGGGCTGAAGGTCAAGGACCTCACCAGAGGAAGAAGAAGAATAAGGGGAAACAAGGAGGGAACTTACGTTACAGAGCTAATCAAGCTCAAGCTGATGAAACTATGGACGACAATCGATCTACGGCTAGTGGGGGGAACTCTCTTGCTGGGGACTCAGCCTATATGGCTACCACCAGCTCACAGCCGAAATCGGACACTTGGATTCTCGACAGCAGTGCGACGGCACACATATGTAACCAATGATTGGCATTCACAACATTCACACCTCGCAACGATATTATTGGAGGTATCAATGCTGACAGCCCTCAGCTACATTCCACAGGTGTGGGGAACATTGAGCTCCTCGTCACCGTGAAAGGCTGCCCTGCTCGCATCGTCACTCTCCTCAATGTCAAATACTGTCCCAATGCTTGCGACAACCTCATTTCTGAGAGCCGAATGGATCAAAAAGGCCTCGAAATTCGAAAGAAGGGGGGATTGGTCCAAATTAACAAGAAGGCCGAAATCGTTATGGAAGGACATCTCCAACGAAATGGCCTCTACCACCTCACCTGCTCTTATCCCCTCGAGACTTCACCTCCATCTTCACTAGCCTTTGCTGCTATTTCCTCTGACATATCGTCACTGGATCTCTGGCATCGCCGACTTGGGCACCTCAATGAGGAATACCTCCGACACCTAGCTAAGCATCAGATGGTCTCCGGGCTTGATCTCAAGACCTTGGATCGACTCAATGCATGTGCAGGGTGTGCCCTTGGCAAGCATCCACAAGCTCCCTTCCCTCAGCAAGCTTCGCAATGAGCGAAACGACCCCTTGAGTGCCTTCATGCCGATCTCCAAGGCCCTTTCTCCACTTCTATTGAAGGGTACCACCATGTCCTCATTGTCGTTGATGACTTTTCGAGGATGGGCTGGAAGATCTTTCTTAAGCAGAAGAGCGATGCTTGACAACACCTCCGAGACCTCATCACCTCTCTCGAGAACCGAATTGGCAACAAAGTGGTCTATTTTCGATCAGACCACGGTGGCGAATTTACAGGACATGCACTTAAGTCATACTTCAAGGACAAGGGTATCACCCACGAGATGTCAGCTCCACACACTCCTCAACAAAACGGTGTAGCCAAATGATTCAATTGTACTACTCATGAGCATGCCCTCACCATGTTGAAGGAGGCTGGTATGGCTGATGGCTTTTGGCCTGAAGCTCACCAGTATGCTAGCGACGCTCGTAATCACAGTCCAACCAAGACACTCAACCACATCACTCCTTACCAGGCATTCTTCAATGAGAAGCCCAGTGTCTCCGCCTTCCGAATTTTCGGATCACACTGCCATGTTCGCACACCACATGAACTTCAACGAGGAAAGCTTGATGCCCACTCTATTGAAGGGGTATTCTGTGGCTTTGATTCTGCCTCCACTTTGTGGAAGATATGGATCCCTTCGAAGAGGTCATTTCAGGTATCTCGGGACGTCATCGTCTATGAGACAGTGAACCACCCAGGTATTGATACATCTATACCTCCTGTCACGAGTGAGGGGGTGAACATCGATGATCCCACTCATTCTCAGAGTCATCCTAACTCCATCCCTATATGTACCTGAGGAGACTGGTTCGCCTCTCCCTCGTTCGTCTCCTATACCTTCCGATCCTCCATTCACCACTCCTCCATCCATTCCTGATCCTCACCCAGCTCCTTCGACTGCTAATCCCAATCCTATTCCTTCCTCCATTCCTAATCCATCTAAGCCTCGACGAACTACCTGAATCTCTCGACCATCATGGATCAAACAAGCCAATGAGGAACAAGCAGTTAAGGAATTCGAAGCCAAGAAACAGCGTCAGAAAATATGTGAAGCTCGAGCTAATCGTCTCAACAATCCAACCTCCAAATACCAACTACCTCCTACAATTCCTGAGCACGAAGCTGTCGAGCACACTCCTGAAGGCGACCTCGCTCACATTGCCTACCTAGCTGCCTATGGCCCAGTCGTCCCTCAGAGCTTCGAGGAGGCTATCACTGGACCTGATGCCGACAACTGGTGGAAAGCTATGAGGGAAGAGATATCTCTTCACTCTACTCGAGGAACCTGGAGAGCTGAGAAGATGCTGAAGGAGAGGACTGCTGTTGGTTGTCGATGGACCTATGCAATCAAGTTCGGACCTGAAGGAGAAGTACTCCGATACAAGGCTCGTCTCGTCACCCAAGGTTTCAATCAGATCCCTGGTCTCGAATATGACGATACATTCTCTCCTACCACTCGTCTGGAGTCAATCAAGCTCATCCTTCACCTATCCACTACCCTTGGTTGGGAACGTGCTCAAGATGATGTCACTGGTGCTTTCTTACACAGCAACCTCGACTGTATTATCTACATGAAGCAACCACCTGGCTTTGAAGATGGTACCAACAGGGCGCTACTACTCATCCGAAGTCTGTATGGACTCAAACAAGCTGCCCGTCTCTGGTACAAGTACATGGTTGAGCATCTTACATCTATCCACTTCAAACAGCTCCACACCGATAATGTGGTATTCTATCGCAAGCTGGAGTCTGGTACTACCATCATCGCCATCCATGTCAACAACATGTTCAGTACTTCATGCTCACAGGATGAACTCAAGCACATTCGCTCCCAACTTCACAAGCTCTTCGACATGAAGGAGGAGGATCCGAATTGGCTCATGGGATTTCTTCTCATTGAGGACTGTCTAGCTCAAACCATTTCCATCTCTCATCGCCAGTACATCAATACCACTCTCAAGCGATTTCATATGCAGAACTGCCATCCTACATCGCTCCCACTTGATTCTGGCTGTAAACTCTCTAAGGCTGATGGACCTCAGACCAAGGAAGAGAAACAGCAAATGGCCAAGACTCCCTATTGTGAACTTGTAGGAGCTCTCACCTGGATATCGCTCATCTCTCGCCCAGACATTAGATTCGCTGCTTGCTTCCTTGCTCAATTCAACTCCAACCCTGGACCAAAGCACTGGAAGGCTGCCCAGCATGTACTCCAATACCTCAGCTGGTACTCGTGATATCGTCCAAGTCTTGGGAGGAAAATCCAAGGATAATCGTCACCTGATCCCTTACTGGCTATTCTGATGTATCTGGAGCTGAGGACCCTGATGATCGTCGAGCTGTCACTGGTTGTGTCTTTCAGATGGGTGATAAATCTATTATCACTGTCAGTAAGAAACAGCCTACAGTTGGGGACTCATCAACTGAGAGGGAATACATGGCTGGAGCTTACACTGTCAAGTATGGATTATGGTTGGTTCAACTTCTAGCTGAACTGGAGATGCCCGTTTCACTTCCCATCACTGTCTATATGGATTGCACCAGCAGTATCAATCTCACCAAGGACTCTCGTTTTCATGGAAGGACCAAGCACATAGACATCAAACATCATTTTATTCGTGAATGTGTTTCTGATGGGACCTTTACTATCTGTTATTTATCTACCAAGGAAATGACTGCCGATATTCTCACTAAGGCTCTTAAGGAGCTAGACTTCATTCATTTACATTCTAAACTAGGTCTCCACATACTTTCAGTCTAAGGGGGTGTGTTGGAATATAGGTAGACTTCCGTTATCTTTTTCTTACAGTAGATAATCACTTCGCTATCACGTGACATCACACTCATTTGCTGGCCTCATACCTTGCACACCCTCAGTCTCATTCCACATTGACTGAGGGTAAGCAAACCATCGTTCTCCATTGTACACACTAGCTAACTCATTCTGTAGTCTATCCTAGGTAATTACACAATCTAATATAGTCTCGTTCCACATCGACTGAGGTCTATCCTAGCCCTGCGCATCATATCTTTCCTTTAGATTCCATACCAAGTGGCATAGCATGCACCTGCCTAAACCAATGGGACAGGTTGTGCAGGGACTTGGCAGCACCATTGACATCCATGGTGAGGTGTTTTTCATCACCTGCCAAGGCTGCCACAGAGGGAGCATACTCCCTATAGCCTAATGACTCCACTTTTTTATTTATTTTTAAATCAAGACTTGCGCCAATTTATAATGCAGTGCCCAATCACAGTCCACATATAGTAGAGTACAAACCCCCTAACTACAAAGTCTAATGAGTTAAGAGTAATCTACTGTTCAGAGGCGACCCAACCCAACCCAAGTGATAACCCAGACCAGACCAGACCCCCCCTACTTGCCAAATCCCCCAGTTTCCTGAAATGCCCATCACACTGTAGAAGACCCAGTTGCCCAGGTCTTGTGGTGTGTATCCAATGCCACACCGCAGTCGAGCAGAGCTCAGCAGCAGTGTCCTAACCATCCCACAAGTGGTGGGCCCAGCAGCAGCGGCAGCTGAGCACCCAAAAGGGGACAAGTGCAATAAGGGAAGCTAGCACAGAGAGTCCATGCTTGGAGCCCCCTGACCCCCAACCCCCCAGACTGAAGGGTATTTGTCTGGAGAAAACCTGCAGCCACCCTCCAGCAAGGGTAGAAACCTGACGCATTGCAGAAACTCCATGCCAGGAAAGCAGTAGGCAGGGCAAACCTGCCATGCCACCCAGGGACCCCACCCCTGTTGTTTTACACCTTCTGCCTCGGGACCACCACAAGCAAGCCTAAGGAAAGGAGAACTGCCAGGACAAACCCAGAAGAACCCCTCAGGGACCCCACCCCTGTTTCCTTACAACTTTCCAGCCCAGTAGGCCTAGAAGAAGAGAGACTCGGCATGAGCCCCCTATACATGTCAACTCACCCGATACCCACATTATCTGGTCTGAAGGCAAATGCCCCAGGGTTTGCCTCCAGAAAATTGATCAGCTCACAAATGGTCTGAGGAGGTCTGTCCAGGTCCCTCTTATAAAGGGGGCAGCAGATGAAGATGTGATAGCACCCCTCGAGAGCAGCGCCACACCGACAGCTGACAGCTTCGTTAGGAAAGAACTGTACCCTGTATGATCTGATCGGTGCATGACCAGTAACGGCACACATGGTCCTCACGTAGAGTGAGTACCTAATGACTCCACCAACATTTCATAGTCAGTGGAGTTTCCAGAGAGATTGGTGGTAATTGGTGCCAATACAGCACTCATGGCTGCATCATTATCATCATTGTCACTGAACGGGTCTGCAGTCCCCAATGGCACTGGGGAGGGGGAGGTAGCATGAGAGGGAGTGTGGGAGTGAGGTTGGGTGGTGCCACTTGAGGGGGTCATTAATGCCAGTCATGCTGTGATCGGGATGGCAGAGTATTGTTGGTGCATACCCTCCCCAGACAATGCCTGGGTAGAAGCATAGGTTTGATAGTGAGGCTGGGGCTACTGGGAGCCAGTGCCCAGTATGCATGAGATAGGGTCTGGGAATGACTGCAGGAGTCCTGGGTCATCAGCCCATGGATCAGACAATGAGCTGGGTGGCTTGCAGCTTATACCAGCAAGTATTACAGCAACTAGAAACAGGTTCTATCCAACAGTTGGGGGTAGTCATATGTGATTGCAACTAGACTACAGTAACCACCCCTTTGATGGTGGTGGTTGCTGGGAAAGGAAGGTGGCCTAATAACTTCTCTAACTGAACAAAGAGATGTTCCTGCTGTTTAGCTAAGACTTCATAATGGTGAGCAGCCACCTCCAAAGCCTGGGCAGCTGAGATTAACTTGGAACTGGTGCTGAGGAGACCAGTCTGAAGCACAGTACTCTCACAACGAGTGATGTAGTGAGTATAAAGCTTACAGTTCTTGAAAGTCAATGGCTCAATAACCTTTGCTAGAGCTACAACTTATGGAATTTGATTATCAGCTATGATGCACTAAGGTGTTCTGAAGAAGCTGACCTTGTTCCAGAGTGGAAGGCGAAAAATGAACATGCTTTGCACTGGTAGTAAGCTGTATGGCTCGCTTATAAGTGCTACTGCTGATATCTAAGCCAGGCACAAAGGCATAAGGTATACACACTGTCCCAGTGTGAGTATCAGCTGCAGCTGTCTCCTGCAAGCATAGATTAATGAGTCTTAGCAATAGCTAACCAATATTAATGAAGAAAGCAAGATGAACCACAGCTGAGAATGATGTGCTGTGGTGATGGGAGAAAGAATGATTCACCTGGTTAATAGTGGTAGTGATAATTTGAGGCTCAAGCACCATTGCACTACTGTTTCAGTCATCATTAGGGGAAATGACTGTTTCTGGAGGACCAGAATCATCAACTTGCATGGTCTCCTATGGCGAAAACAACATTAGATTAAAGGAATAGGAGATATCAGAATAACTTATGGTTCTCAGTGTCTTCTCTTTGTCAGAGTCATCAATGGTCTCAGGAGAAATGACTTGCTTACTACAACAATACTAGGGGACATTATTGAGATAACAACAGAGTGACTTAGATTAAAGATTCTATGTACTTTTTTGGTTGGAGGACCTGAGCTAGCAGTAGTTGTCGTAGATGCAGAAGTTGCAGCAGGGCTTGCTGGGCCAAATAAACTTGACTTAGCTTTAGCTTTGGAGTGCTGGTACTGAGCACAGAAGTCTTGAAGTTTTTTGTAAACTTCTAGCATCTTGAAAGCCTTGTCATGTTTATTCTGCCAGGTCTCAAAGATCTTGCAAGTGTGGAAAATGAGATTAATGTTCTTCTCATCCTCTAAACCAGTGGCATCACCTGAAAGTTGATGAGGGAACTGAGACTGAAAAGATAAACACAGTAGCTGTCAACAACAATGGTCGGAGGTGCTAATCTAAGGCTTATGGCTGGGGCAGTAGTGTCATTCAAAGCATTAAACACAGAAGCCTGTGTGCTCTCTTGATACTGAAAATGTTGCAATTGCAGTGGCTCTCTGAGGATGCTCAGAGGTCCATTGAATTTCTCACTGTCCCTTCTTCCAAGAAGTAGGAGTTTCACCATGCTATTCATTGGCATGTCACCTTCGTTTCCTCAGGTTACTTATGGCCTGAGGCTATTCACTTCCATTGCCTACCTCCACAAGGAAGTGGTTAATAACATTCTAGAGGAATGGTGACAGCTATACTCTACCTCTTTGTACAAGGGGTGTAGCAATATGGACTTGGCCTCTGGTGCCAATCCTAACCTTCCAGGCAAGCTGACCTACCTTAGTGGTGGGCCCTGGCTGCTTCACATTAACAGATCTAACTCGCTTTGCATGAGGGCTGTGCATGCCATCACTGGTTATGCACCAATTGGATTGTATAGGGTACAATTCTTTCCAAATAAAGGCATTGGTTGTTTATGTGGTGCTGCTCTTGAGGGATGCTACCACATTCTCATCCAGTGCCCTCTCTACAAGAGGGACTTGGACAGACCTCCTCAGATCATATGTAAGCTGATTGATTTCCTGAAGGCAAACCTAGGTGTATTCACCTTCAGACCAGATAATGTAGGCATCGGGTGAGTTGGCACACATGGAGGGTCTGTGCCAGGCCTTTCCTCTTCTGGTCCTACTGGGCTAGGAAGTCTTAAGATAACAGGGATGAGGTTCCTGAAGGATTCTTCTGGGTCTGTCCTGGTGGTTCTCCTTTCCTGGGGTGGGCCCATAGTAGTCTGGCAGCAAAAGGAGTAATCAAATGGGAGTTGGGTCCCTGGGCAGTGGGGTGGGCTTGTCCCATCTGCTGCTTTCCTAGCACACAATGTATCAGAATTCCACCCTTGCTGCTGGGTTGCTAGGGGTCTTCTCTGGGTGAATACCCTCTGGTTTGGGAAGTTGGGGGTCAGGTAGTTCCAAGCATAGGCCTCTTGTACTAGCTCCCCTTACTACACCTGTCCCTTCTTGGACACTCAGCCACTGCAGCTGCTGGGCCCACTGAGTATGGGATGATCAGGACACTGCCATAGAGTGACAGTATGTCACTGGGTATACACCACAAGACCTGGGCAACTGGGTCTTCTCCAGTGTGATGGGCATTTTAGGAAACTGGGGGATTTAGCAAGTAGGGGGGGGGTCTGGTCTGGTCTGGGTTAACACTTGAGTTGAGTTAGGTTGCCTCTAAACAGTAGATTACTCTTAACTCATTGGACTTTGTAGTTAGGGGATTTGTACTCTGCTACATGCAGACTGTGATTGGGCACCATATTATAAATTGGCAAAAGCCTTGATTTAAAATAATAAAAAAAGAGTGACTAGATTCACATTGGAGTCATGTGGAGCAGATGTAACAATGGAGGAGGTATGAGATTATGAAGAGAAACATGTAAAACTCCAAGTGCCATTCTTATATATAGCACAATCAAGGAAAGGTTAAGCTAATGCAATGTGATGAAGCCAGGTTCTTAATCTCATGGTCCAAAACAGATGAGCAAGGTTCTACAACCCAGTATTGTACTTAGCAAAAGGAATGTATCTAAGATACACACAAAACATATAAAAATATTTAGAATAACAGATAGCCATGAAAGACTTTAGATAGCAATAGCAGATATCAGCTGCGAGAAGCATTAGCCACTAACAGCGATAGGGTTACCAAAAGGGGAACTCAACATTGAAGAGGGTGAAATCAGATCACCCCTTGAAGACTTCACTGTGAAGCATAAAAATACTTCTAGTTGATTGAACTAGGCACTTCTGTGCACATTTAAAGATCAGCAAATAGAGAGAAAGCAAAGTTGCTACTTAGTGATCATGTCAGACTTAATGGAGGACTGAGGGCAGTCATCTATAGTGAGGGGGAGATGTAACAGCAAAGCTGTTTTCACACTTGAAAATCATTAATCTAAGGCATACAAGCCTAATCTAACAATTACATCAAACCTTCCTGTAGTAGTATGACCTAATCTAAGAGCCCAACAGTATAATAAAAGAGTACTCAATCACTGTAGAACACTATGGTCATTGATGATGGATAGCAGTGGCTATGGGATGACTACTATGCTTAACTAAAAACAATTCTAACAGTGTACCATATGACTAGTCATGATGCTGGCTGGACCAGGTGGTAAAACCATTCCAATACATCTATACAAAGCTACAGGATCCCTCCAATAAGCCTAGACTCAAGAAATAAGTCTGACACACTTAATCTAAAAGGATGATCAGTGTGTTCATAAGGAAATGCCACTATTATTAGATTAACAAACATCACTCAGTACTAATGACACATATAGATGTGTGTGCGTACAATCCACAGGGACACATAGAAGAACAGTTCATGTAACATCTGAAATCTTAGATGTTCTACATATTTGGAGAAGAATGCAGACCTAGAGAACAGGCTAAAATACAACCTGGAACAAATGGATACCCAGAATCTGCCTGTATTTCCAATGTCTCACTAATCTAATGGGTTGCAGCTCTCTTGGTGCATGATCTAATCTACTAGTTTGTACCTTGCTTGATAATACATTCCTAGTTGTGTAATCATTATCTTGTCATAATGAGCATCCAAATAATATATAAACTCTCTCTGAGGTGTTGGATGTGGCAAAGAACCTATTAGCCATTGCCCAGCCTTTAGAGCATGGTGAAAAGTGATCTATTGTGCCTGAGCGAAGCAAAGTAATAAGTTCTTTTGAGATTAACTGGATTAAATGACTTGAGCTAAGGTTGAGACCTTTGTAATCTAAGAAGAAGACCTCAGGCTTACTTGCAAAGTGAGCTTAGATTAAGAGTGTATTGCATCACTGCACCCTGGTACTTGGAGTATCACAAGTGTAGGACAGTGTGCTTCTGGTTGTTGACTTAATAAGGGTGAATCTTAGGGAGTACCTGAGGTTCTGTGTCTTGTTAACTTCTTAGATAAGAGATACAAGTTGCACTCTTTACAGTGTAACTTGACTTTACTCTTCTTAGTGAAGGTAGTTAGCTATTCTAGTGTTCTCTATGTGTTGTTGTTTCATGTTATTTTGTGGAATTGTCCCTCATATTGTCAGATTACCTCCCCATGAACTTGTATTGTGCAGAAATCTTTAAATATCTATTCCATCAGCTTAATCTAAGCAGCACATCCCTATCACACACTAGTTTTCCATTTCTGCCTCTTTACCATCCTGATCATGGCATAACCAGCATCAATGACCTCCTCGAGTGGCACTGCCCAACCTTGCTCCTGTGCTCCCTCTCGTGCTATCTCCCCCTCTCCAGTGCCAGTGGGGACTGTAGACCTGTTCAGTGACAACAATGACAATGATGTGGCCATGAGTGCTGTACTGGCACCAATTGCCACTGATCCCTCTGGGAACTCCACTGACTGTGAAATGTCAGTGGAGTCATTAGGCTATAGGGAGTATGCTCCCTCTGTGGCAGCCTTGGCAGGTGATGAGGAACACTTTGCCATGGATGTCAACAGTGCTGCCAAATCCCTGCACAACCTATCCCACTGGTTCAGGCAGGTGCATGCTATGCCACTCATAGTGGAGTCTACCATAGTGGTACTGGACATAGCACTTGCATTCATCCAGTCCCTGTCCAACAATGGCTAGTTGGATCACTCTCCAACTGGTCAGTCCAATCTAAGTTGGCTTGGTGGCCATGCCTTGGCCAACATTGCCTCTTACTATGCCTGTTTTTTTTTTAAAAAAAAATTCAAGGCTTGTGCCAATTTATAATGCAGTGTCCAATCGCAGTCCCCATGTAGCAGAGTACAAATCCCCTAACTACAAAGTCCAATGAGTTAAGAGTAATCTACTGTTCAGAGGCAATCCAACCCAGCCCAAGCATAAGCCCAGACCAGACTAAGCCCCCCCTACTTGATAAATCCACCAGTTTCCTGAAATGCCCATCACACTATAGAAGACCCAGTTGCCCAGGTCTTGTGGTGTACACTTTTTTTAAAAATCAAGGCTTGCACCAATTTATAACATAGTGCCCGATCACAGTCCTACATGTAGCAGAGTACAAACCTCCTAACTACAAAGTCCGATGAGTTAAGAGTAATCTAGCTTTCACAAGCAGCCCAATCCAACCCAAGTGTAAACTCAGACCAGACCAAACCACCCCCTACTTACTAAGTTCCCCTGGTTTCCCGAAATAGCCCATCATACTGTAGAAGACCCAGTTGCCCAGGTCTTGTAGTGTGCACCCAGTGACATACTGTAGCAGAGCAGAGCTCGGCAGCAGTGTCCTGACCATTCCTATAAGTGGCAGGCCTAGTGGCGACAGCGGCCAAGTGCCTGAAAGGGGAACAAGTACAATAAGGGAAGTCCAGCACAGAGAGTCCACACTTGGAGCCCCCCGACCCCCAACCCCCCAGACTGAAGGGTATCTGCCCAGGGCAAACCTGCAGCAACCTACCAGCAAGGGTAGAAACCCAACATGGTTAACACCAGGGAAGTGGCAGGCAAATTGAACCCTGCCACACCACCTAGGGACCCCATCCCTGTTATTTTACACCTTCTGCCTCAGGACCACCACAAGCAAGCCCAAGGAAAAGAGAACTACCAGGACAAACCCAGAAGACCCCCCAGGGACTCCATCCCTGTTTCCTTATGACTTTCCAGTCCAACAAGCCAGAAGAAGAGAGACTCAGCATGAGTCCCCTACAGTGTGCCGACTCATCTGATACCTGTGTTATCCAGTCTGAAGGCAAACACCTTCAGGGTTTACCTCCAGAAAATTGATCAGCTCACGAATGGTCTAAAGAGGTCTGTCCAGGTCCCTCTTATAAAGGGAACAGCGGACAAAGATGTGATAGTGCCCCTTGAGAGTGGCACTACACTGACAGCCAACAGCTTCTTTAGAAAAGAACTAGTACCCTGTATGATCTGATTCGGTGCATGACCAGTAATGGCACACACAGCCCTCGCACAGAGCGAGTTAGAGCTGCTAACATGGGGAAGCCAAGGCCCACCAGAAAGATAGGACAGTTTCCCTGGGATAGACAGATCCACCCCGGAGGACAGGTCCATATTGCTATGCCCCTTATAGGAAGAGGTAGAGTATAGCTGATGTCAATCCTCTAAAGCTTTATCAACCACTTCCTTATGGAGGTGAGCAATGGAAGTAAATGGCCTCGGGCTGTAGGCGACCTGAGGGAATGAGGTGACATGCCAGTGAACAGCATGATGGAACTTCCACTTCTCAGAAGAAGGGACAGTGAGAAATTCAATGTGCCTTTGGAGATCACTAGAGAGCCATTGTTTAAGCACCACACACAACCCTTAGGACAGCATCTGCCCAGAGTGCATGGAATGGATCAACTGCGAGCTTCGCCAATGTAATAGAATCGGTGAATACATGAATAAGCCTAACATCATCCTACTTCAGGGCAAAATGAACACCAAGCATAATAGGCCATGAGTTCAGCATCAGGCACTGTAACCCAGCCCACCATGCAAGTGATCTCCCTGAGACACTTGTATCGGTGGTAGACATGGGCAGAAGAAACTGCCTGGAACTTGCCATGCAGCAGCAGACTTGCATCCATTGCCATATGGACAATCCCGAAGTCCTCTCTACACTCCCTAAGGCATGCATTGAGAGCATATATATGCGCTGGGTCAGTGTTACCCTCTGTATTGAGTTTCACCTCCATAAATGACACCTGGTCAGGGTGGCAGTCCATGAGGCAGTATCCGGGTCGATTAATTGAAGCTGTTGGCTTAAACCTCTCGACAAAATCAACTAGGCTGGCATTGGCCTGAAGTAACAAGCCCTTGGTCTTCCTGTGAACCACAGGGGACATAAGACTGATAGAGTGGGTGTGTAGCCTAGCAGCCCCAGAATACTCTGGGCTCATAAGGGTCCGAAGAGGATGGTTAGGCGATAACGTCTTAATTCTGTAATCAGACCTAGTAGCAAGCTTCTGAATGTGAAGCTGAATAGGAATGAGACCCACGAACGCTTCTGTGGCCCCTGTAGGAGCAGTCTGGAAGGCACCCATAATCCACAGGGCTGCCCGACGCTGCATGACATGCATGACATTCAAGCTCTTAAGGGCCACTTTGCACTGCAAACCCTTGAAGAACCAGAGCTTAAAGCTATATGTTGCAATGGGAACAACACATGACTGATAGAGGAGGCACTTCTGTATAGGCCTTAAGCCCCTTGTAGAATTACCAAGCATCTTCATGGCCTTCACTGTGGAGAGAGCCTTGGTAGAATAGTAATGTACATGCTCCTTAAAGGTGAGAGCACAGTCAAAATAAAAGCCCAGATACCTCCAAAAGGGTCTGGGCTACAGCAGCATATCACTAGTGAATGGGACAAAGCCCAGGTCTTTTTTTTTTTTTAAAAAAAATCAAAGCTTGTGCCAATTTACAATGTGGTGCCCGATCGCAGTCCATGTGTAGCAGAGTACAAACCCCCTAACTACAAAGTCCGATGAGTTAAGAGTAATCTACTGTTTAGAGACAGTCCAACCCAACCCAAGCGCTAACCCAGACCAGGCCAAAATCCCCCCTACTTGCTAAATCCCCTGGTTTCCCGAAATGCCCATCACACTGTAGAAGACCCAGTTGCCCAGGTCTTGTGGTATACATCCAGTGGGCAAAGCCCAGGTCAATAGGTGGATTGTCATCCCTGTATCTATGGGAGAAATGAAATACCTCAGACTTGTCATGCTCAAGTACCAAGGTGAAGCGCTCAAAGAGCCTAAAAATGATACTGTATGCCTCCTTAAGGGATGCAAGGTTCAAACCCCAATCCTTGGATTGGGCAATGATGGTACCATCATCAACATAAGACAGGAGGGTAGTCCCCAGACAGGAGGCCTCCCTATTGAATAGCCACATAAGCGGAGCTATGTATAAGGCAGAGAGGATGGGGAAAAAGGCAGAACCCTGCCCTACCCCCACATCAGAAGGAAATGGCCTGGACTTGAACAAATCCCAGCAATACTGGGTCCTGCATCCTACCAAGTAATACTGTAAAGAACTCAACCACCTTGGGGGCGAATCCTTGCTTGCAAAGTACTGCAACCAACATCTCATGGTGCAGTGAAGGGAAGAACTGTGCTATGTCAAAAGCCACAACACTAGTCCGGAGGCCCTTTGCCTACCCTGCTCTAACAATGTGGGTCAGCATCAGGCCAGCATCTTCAGTGGACCTCTGGATCACACCTCTGAGCTGATTAGGGTGAAAGACTCTAAATTTGACAGAGTTAAACTGGAGCCTAGTTGCGATCATTTTCTCAAACAGCTTACCCAGCATATTGAGAAGAACAATAGGCCTGAAGGCCTTGGGAGTGGAGTATGCAGGCTTTCCCAACTTAGGGATAATGACCAACATAGATTCCTTAAAGTACTCTTTTTTTTTTTTTTGATCATGGCTTGTGCCAATTTATAATGCAGGTGCCCAATCACAGTCTGCATGTAGCCAAGTACAAAGCCCCAACTACAAAGTTCAATGAGTTGAGAGTAAACTACATTCACGAGCAGCCCAACCCAGCCCAAGCAGTCACCCACCCAAACCAAACCAGACCACTCCCTACTTATAAGATCCCCAGTTTTCCGAAATACCCATCACACTGTAGAAGACCCAGTTGCCCAGGTCTTGTGGTGTACACCCAGTGACACACCACAGCTGAAGCAGAGCTTGGCGGCAGTGTTCTGATCATCCCACAAGCAGCAGGCCCAGCAGCGATGGTGGCTGAGCACCTGAGAGGAGACAAGTGTAGTCAGGAGAGCCAGCGCAAGGGGCCTCCACTTGGAGCTGCCTTACCCCCAACTTCCCAGATGAAAGAGTATCTGCCCAGCCCCGATCCAGAGCAACCCGGCAGGCAGGGTAACAACTTGAAGTGTCACATAGACTGGCGCCCAAGAAAGCAGCCAGGCAGGACAAACCCACTACTGCCACCTAGGGGACCCCACCCCTATTATTTTACACCTTTGCCCCCTGCAAAACCCCAAACTAGACCCAGGAGAGGAATGCCACCAGCCGAAGCCAGAAGCATCCCCCAGGGACCCAACCCCTGTTACCTTACAACTTCTCCACCCAGTAGGCCAGAAGACCAGCAATCCTGCAGGAACCCCCCATGTGCACCAGCTTAGCTGATCCCAGTGTTATCTAGTCTGAATACAAAAGCCCCTGAATTCGCATTCAGAAAGTCAATCAGCTCACAGATGGTCTGAGGAGGTCTGTCAAGCTCCCTCTTGTAATTGGGACACCTGACAAATATATGATAGTGCCCCTCGAGAGTGGCACCACATGAACAGCCAATGCCTTCATTAGGAAAGAATTGTACGTGGTATGACCCAATCGGAGCATGACCAGTAACAGGCATGCATGGCCCTTGTACATAGCAAGTTGGAGCCACTAACATGAGGGAGCCAAGGCCCACCTAGAAAGGTAGGTCAGCTTCCCTGGAATAGACAGATCTGCCCCAGAGGCTAGATCTATATTGCTACACCCCTTGTAAGAAGAGGTAGAGTACAGCTGGTGCCATGACTCCAGAATATCATTGACTACCTCCTTGTGGAGGTGGGCAATAGAAGTGAATGGCCTTGGGCCATAAGCAACCTGAGGGAACGAGGTGACATACTAGTGGACAGCATGGTGGAACTCCCACTTCTCGGAAGAAGGGACAGCAAGGAACTCAATGCCTCTCCAGGGATCCCCAGAGAGCCACTGTTTAAGTGCCATACACACCCCTTGGGACAGAATCTGCCCAGAATGTGTGGATGGATCAACTGCTGAGCTTTGCCAATGCAATAAAATCAGTGAAGACACATATGAGCCTGACGTCATCCTGCTTGAGAGCAAAATGAACACCAAGTGTGATGGCCATGAGCTCAGCATCTGGTGCTGTAACTTAGCCTGCCACACGAGTGATCTCCCAAAGACACTCGTGCTGGCAGTAGACATGGGCAGACACAACTGCCTGGAACTTGCCATAAAGAGGCAAACTCGTGTCCGTTGCCATATGAACAATCCCGACATTCTCCCTGCACTCCCTAAGGCATGCATTGAGAGCATACATGTGTGCTGGATCAGTGTTACCCTCTGCATTGAGCTTCACCTCCATGAATGACACCTGGTCAGGGTAGCAGTCCATCAGGCAGTATCTGGGCCAATTAATCGAAGCCATAGGCCTAAACTCCTCGACAAGGTTCCCCAGGTTGTTATCAGCCTGGAGTAGGGAGCCTTTAGTCTTCTTGCAAACAGCAGGAGACATAAGACTGATCAAGCAGGCATGCAACTTAGCAGACCCAGAATACTCAGGACTCATAAGAGCCCTAAGGGGGTGATTAGGTGACAGAATTTTAATCCTGTAATCTAACCTAGTAGCAAGCTTCTGTATATGAAGCTAGATGGGTATGAGTCCTGCGAACACCTCCATGGCCCCTGTAGGAGCAGTCCGGAATGCATCTGTAATCCACAGGGCTGCCCGTCTCTGCATGATATTAAGGCTCTTAAGGGCCACCTTGTAGTGGGAGCCCTTGAAGAACCAGAGTTTGAAGCCATATGTCACAATGGGAATGATACATGACCAATAGAGGAGGCACTTCTGCATAGGCCACAAGCCCCTCATAGAATTACCAAGCATTTTCATGGCCTTCACTGTAGAAAGAGCTTTGGTAGAGTAGTAATGGACGTGCTCCTTAAAAGTAAGAGTATGGTTGAAATAGAAACCCAAGTACCTCCAGTAGGGCTTGGGTTGGAGTGGTGTATCACCAGTGAATGGGGCAAAGCCCAGGTCAATCAGTAGGTTGTCATCCCCATGCCTACAGGAGAAGTGGAATACCTTGGACTTGTCATGTTCAAGTACCAGGGCAAATCACTCAAAGAGCCTGAGTATAATACCATATGCCTCCTTAAGAGCCACAAGGTTAGAACCCCAATCCCTAGACTGGGCAATGATTATTACAACCTTAGTCTGAGTGAACCTCAGATTGCAACTTGGGCTAAAACTTGAGGGCGAGTAAGGGGAGAGAACTAGGTGGTTAAGTGTACCGAATACAGGAGTGTGTATGTATGCTTAAATATGGCAGACATCTGGTTGAACAGATGGAGGTGACTACATGAAATGTCTGATGATAATGGTGTGGTAGTTACTGGGAGTCAGGACTTGGAGATCGCTGGACAGGAATAAATGAAACAGGTACAAGGTGTAGTAGAATACAGACAGGTGCAGAATGGATATGAATAGACAAAAGTTCACAACAATACCCCCTGATTAGGCATCATGCCTCAGGAAGCTCATTGAAGTCTCCATTTACTACAGCGGCTGCAAGTGCTTTCTTGGTGGCAGCAATGAGGAATTTTCCATCGTTGGATTGTGCTAAGAAGATGGGAGAGTGGCTTCATCTATCTTGTCAGATAGGGACTGGGACACTGTTGAATGGGAAATCAGTGGTGGTAGAACTGTCCCAGTAATTCTTGACTATTAAGTTCCAGTAGTGTTGGTCCTTTTTTTGTCCTGGTAGCACAGTGCAGAATCTTGTGGGCAGGAGAAAAACTGATATGAGCTGCGGTGGTATGATAGTCTTTATGAAGTGGCAGAGGGCATTGACTTCTTCTTTCATAGAGATGGTAGTTTCCTCGTCCTATATAGGGGTGTTGGTATGAGGTGGTAATGCAGGGGTTAACTGTGTTGTGTAGTTCGGAGAGGGTGATATGAATTCTGTTGACTAGGGTGTTGATGTTGGGGTCCTCGTTTGACTTGTCTCTTCCGAGCAGCTTTATAGCTATGTCAGCGAGCTCAAGGAATATGTTGGCAATGTCAAGGTGATTGAAAACCTCAAGGCCTAGGTCAATCCAACTTTGGAGTCCCTGGACATGATCTTGTTCGCTAGGGTGAGGGTGGATTGGTCTAATGCTCAGAAGATGGTGGGGATATGTTGGTTGGTGGAGGAGGATGCATTGGTGAATCCCACGTACATATCGGTGAAGGTGATGCAGGCAGTGGTGAGAGTAATGTGTCAGTTTACTACTAGTCATTTGTTCTGGGCAGTGATGTTTTCAATTTCGCTATTGGTTGCCTTGTCGACATCTTTAAGTAGAGCTTCAAGGAGGCCTTGTGCTGGGGATGGTGTTTTAGTGAGATTGAAGTGGGTTCCTTGAGGAGCCAGTGCTCTGCTGCTCCCTGGTTCTGGGAATGGCAGGGAAGAGATTCTGGTAGGGGTGGGGTGTATGAGGGAGTCAATAGTGATGTGGTTGGGTTGGGAGGCAGGTATGTCTTTTCAGTTTCTTTGTTCGGGTTGCTTGTTCGATGCTTTTTTGTGTTTTCTGCCCTCTCTTTTATGGGTATCCTCTGGATGCCTTTTTAGGTAATCCTGTATGGTGTCTTTCACATTCCCCAAGTTAGACTCTGCTGTCCATATATCTTCTTCATTGCTATACTCCTTCTAGTATACTAGGAACTGATATCCCCTTCCTCACTTTCTTCGCCTGCAGATTTCTTCTACTTCGTACTCTTCTTCATTGTTGATAATCACTGGATTAGGCACTGATGGTTGTTCTTGACTCGGGAACTCCACCTGGTGTGCTGGTGTCAGGAGCTGTTCATTGAATACATCATGGATGGCCCATCCATCTGGTAATGTCAGCCGATATGCTGCTTTTCCTATCTTTTCCTTAATAAGGAAAGGTCCATACTGTTTTTGGCCTAGCTTCTTTGATGATTGATTGGTATGGATGTTGGTGTTCTCCAACCATACTTTATCTCCTACTTGATATACATTGGCGTGGGTTCTACTGTGGTTGTGCTGCTGTTTCATCTTTTCTTGGTATGTCCATAGTGCTGATGAGGCGTTGTCTCGGGTGGCCTGTAATTGTTCCAGGAATGTTGTGGTGACAGGATTGTTTGTTGCTGGCTCATTCTTGCCTTTCCATGGATTCCTTCCATAGTTTAGGAAAAATAGCATTTCCTGTGTTCCTCCATGTTGCTTGTCATTGTACTGGAATTCTGCGATGGGGAGCCATTCTGCCCAGTCATCTTGGTCATAGTTGCAGTACAGACAGATATAAGTTTCCACTTCTCTGTTGATGCATTCAGTTTGTCCATCTGTTTGTGGGTAGTACACTATTGATAGATTTCATTCGATGCCAAGTCCTTTGAATAACTCCTTGGTGAATTCTGATGTGAATTGAGGTCCTCGGTTACTGAGTACTTTCCTTGGTAATCCATGTAGCTTCCATATTTCATCTCGATATATCTTTGTGACGTCTTTAGATGAAGCATCCATGGTTGTCGCTGAGAGTCATATCATTTTTGTGAAACGGTCCATGATGACTAGTATTGTGTCTTTTCCTTTAGACTCTGGTAGTGGTCCAATCATGTCAATACTGATTTCTTCCCAAGGCCCATTTGGTATTGGGAGGGGATGTAGTGGTGATTTGAGCAGCATCATTCTTGATTTGTTCCTTTGGCAGGCTTGGCATCCTCGAATATATCTTTTTACATCCTTTTGTATTGATGGCCACCAGTAGTCTCAGCTGATCAGTTCTGTCATCCAGTGTTGTCCTGGGTGCCCTGTGTCTGGGGTATCATGATACTGTATTAGAATTTCTTCTTGCAGTTTCTGATCAGGCAGGACATATGCACTGTTCTGTTTGTAGATAACTCTGTTGTCTTTGGTGAGCTGGGATCCTTGCTTCTTTAGCTCAGTTAGGACTGTTATTTCTCGTTGGGTCCAGTTTCGAATTTGTTCTAGGAAGTTTGGCTCAATAAACAATTCTGCTTGTAGGAGCACTGTGGTGTCTGTGTTTTCCATCTGCAGCCAGCTTTCTCGGATCATAGTGACTAGTTTATCTTCTTGCCCTTCTGGCATTTGGTGGATTCAGGATAGCAGGTCAGCTTTCATGTTTGTTTTCCCGGGTACATGTCATAGTATGAAATTGTAGTCTTGTAGTTGCAGATACCATCATGCTTGTCGTCTGTTTAACTTCTGTGGTTCTCAGTAGTACTTGAGGTTCTCGTGGTCAGTCCAGATTTCAAATCTTTCTTTGGCATTTAGAAGGTAGTGTCTCCATTCTTTCAGGGTGTGGATGATGGCTAACAATTCTTTGTTGTATATTTCATAGTTCCATTCTGCTGGTGATAGCATTCATGATGTGAAAGTGATTGGATGCCATTTGTCTTCTTGTAGCTGTGAAAGTACCCCTCCTAATGCATAGTCCGATGCATTGACTTCTACTCTAAATTGGCTGTGTCTTTGTGGCAATGTCAGGATAGGTTCTTTGGTGATACATTTCTTGAGTCAGTTGAATGAGTCTTGGTGTTCTTGTGTCCATTCCCATGTGGTTACCCCTTTGAGTTTGTTTAAGGGCCCCACAATCATACTGAAGTTTTTGATGAAACGTCAATAGTAGTTTGTGAAGCCCAGGAACCTTTCTACTTCTTTGGTGTTCTTGGGTTCAGGCCAGTCTCATACTGATTTCACTTTATCCTCTTCCATTTCAATTTGTCCATGTCCTACCTGAACTCCTAGCATTGGAATTTCTTCTGCATCGAAGATATACTTGGTCTATTTGAAGCAGAAATTGTACTGGGCTGCTTGTTCTAGAAATCATATTGTTCATTCCTTTAGTTGCTCCTTAGTGTCTCCTGGGATGGCAAAGTTATCCATATAGTTTATAATGTCTCTGTTTTGTAAGAGGTTGTGGAAGATGCTTGTCATCATTCTGGAGAATGTTCCTGGTGAGTTGCTTAGGCCAAAATACATGACTGTTGGTTCAAAGCATCCTTCATTGGTGAGAAAGGTGGCTTTCCATTCATCTCCTTCTTTGATCCTGACGTTGTTGTATCCCCAGATGATGTCTAGCTTATTGAAGTATTTTGCTTTTCCAAGCTTGTTAATTACTTCACCAATTCTTGGTAATGGTGTTTTGTCTTTGATTACCACATTGTTTAGTCATCTGTAGTCTTGGATTAGCCTTTTGGATCCGTCTTTCTTTGGAATGAAGAATGTTGGTGCTGCGTATGGGGATTTCAATGGTTGTATTCATCCAGATTCTAGGTTCTCCTTGATGAATGATTTGAGTTCATCTTGTTCTTTGACTGTCATGTTGTACATCCCTGCACTTATTTCTTTTGGGGCATCTTCAGTTAGGACTATCTTGTGGTCCCATTCGGTTCATTCTGGGAGCTTGTCGAATGTTGTTTTGTTGAATAAGTATGTGAATGGTTGTATGTAGTCTGGTAGGTCTTCCAGTTTGGTTGGGTCTGGTTCATCATCTTCTTCCCATAAGTCTTCTGTAGTGGCTATGCTTCGTATTTTTTCGGTGATAGAAATGTTCTGATGGGGAAATTGGTAGCCTGGTGGACATCGGGTGAACTTGATTTCTCCATTGTTCCAGTCTACCTCTGGGTTATGTTTGACTAGCCAGTCATGTCCTAGAAAGACTTCTGCTCTGTCCTGTAGTTGTATGACTGAAGCTTCGATTTGTTCTTTATATCCCTGGATGTCGATGTTGATTGTGGTTGTCTCCATTACTCTTCCACCTTGATTGGGTGTTCCGTCCGTGTTTAGTACCAAAATTTGTTGTTCCAGTTTCTGGGTAGGAAGTCTTTCTTCATCTACTAGTTTTTTGCTGATGCTGCTGGTTGTGCATCCTGAGTCTACAATGGTGTTAACTATTATTTCTTTCCCTGCTGTTTGTATTTTCCCTTTTAGGTTCAGTTCGTGCTTTCTTCTCTGAGGAATCATGTAGAATTTGTCTGATATCCTAGATATAAGTTTTTTGACTCTCGAGGTAGTGCCTACTCAGAGTCTTCAGAAAAATCCTTCCCTTCTTCGTTGGTGACTTCTTCTACTCCTCAGACTTGGATCTTCTTGGGTGCAGTGCAGGCTTTGGCTATGTGCCCCTTCTTGCCACAGTTGTAGCATATTAACCCCTTGGGCTTTTTGCAGTCTTTGGTGATGTGACCAAAAATGCCACAATTGTAGCATTTTGGCTCTCCTTTGTCATTGAAGATGTAATGCCTACTTTCTATCTCCATGGGTTCACCTATTCCTCCATAAGTGGTACCAGTGTTCGTTTTCCTGTCTCCTCGGTATTTGAATGCTTCATATCCTTGTCCAACGGAAAGTATGGCTTCTTTCCATTCCACATATGTGTCTGGCCTGGCTGAGGGTGGATAGCTGGTGATCATATGTATGATATCCTGTTGGGCATTTTTCCTAAGCAGAAACATGGCATGCTTGCTATCAGTCTTGGCTTTGCTTTTCAAAACTTCGAATTTGATTAGGTAGTCGGTGGTGTTTCGGTTTCCTTGTTTGAATTTTTCAATCTGCCATTCTGCCTTACTGTTTGATGCATCATCCAAGAAGGTCCTTCTAAATTCCTCAGAGAATACCTTCCAGTCTACTGAATCTTCAGATTCTAGTATAGCTGGTGCTCTCATGGCTGCATATGCTCCTGCAGTTCCTCCTCACAGCCTGGCTAGGACTGCTATAGCTTTATCGTCTACTGAGGCTATCTTGTTGAACTTCATGAAGAGTGTCATTGCTCTCCACCAGTCGTTGAACTTAGTGCAGGGTGCTGTCGAAAAACCCCGGGTCTGGCTACTAGGCCTTTCCTATTGGGCATTGTTATGGGTACTACTGCATTGTTGGTCATGTTGGAGTTGGTCTCTGATTCTGTTTTATCTGAGCTTGATTCATCTGATTTCTCCTGATGGGCTAACTCTTCCTCTGCTAGGTCGAGTTCATTTAGAAGTTCTGATAGTACTTCTTCTTCTGCTGGGTTTACTCTGGGTTCATCATGTGTTTCTCCAGTTGATTCTTCAGGTACTTTGGGGTTCTCTGTCTCTTCTTCATCTGATGTTTCAGACTCGTCATCAGTGACTTTGAGATTCAGTTCTCTGTATTTGTCTGGGTTCGAGCTTATATACTAGCTCCTGGGTTGTCTTTTTGTTCAGGCCTGTTTCAGCCTACTCCTTGCAAGATGAGGTGGAGACGCTTAACCAAATGTTACGACCTTAGTCTGAGTGAACCTCAGGTTGCAACTTGGGCTAAGACTTGAGGGTGAGTAAGGGGAGAGAACTAGGTAGGTTAAGCATACTGAATACAGGAGTATGTATGTACACTTAAATATGGCAGACATCCGGTTGAACAGATGGAGGTGACTACATGAAATGTCCAATGATAATGGCATGGTAGTTACTGGGAGTCAGGACTTGGAGATCACTGGACAGGAATAGATGAAACAGGTACAAGGTGTAGTAGAATGCAGACAGGTGCAGAACAGATATGAATAGACAAAAGTTCACAACAATAATGGTCCCATCATCTACATATGACAGAAGAGTCATCCCTAAATGTGACTGCCTCTCTGTCGAAAAGCCACATAAGTGGAGCTATGTACAAGACTGAGAGGACAGGAGAAAGAGCAGAACCCTGCCCTACCCCCACATTGGATGGAAACAGCTTGGACTTGAAAGAATCCCAGCAGTACTGGGTCTTCCGTCCTACCAAGTAGTGTGCAAAGAACTCAACCAGCTCAGGGGCAAATCCTTGCTTGTGAAGTATTGCCACCAGTATGTCATAGTGACAATAAAGGAAAGAACTGCACTATGTCGAATGCTACAACACTAGTCCTGAGGCCCTTAGCCCAACCCACTCTTACAATGTGGGTCAGCATTAGGCCTGGTGTCTTTGGTGGATCTTTGGATAACACCTCTGAGCTGATTAGGATGAAAGACTCCAAATTTGACAGAATCAAACTGGAGCCTTATCATGATCATTTTCTCAAATAGCTTACCCAGCATGTTGAGAAGGACAATAGGCCTAAAGGCCTTGGGTGTAGAGTATACAGGCTTACCTGGCTTGGGGATAATAACTGACATAGATTCTTTAAAATACTCTGGCCAGCAACCTAGGCAAACACAGGCACTAGCTAGATGTACAAAGACTGGCAGGGCATCTCCAAGCACAATCTGTTTGAGCATCTGCCATGTAACATGGTCAGGGCCCAGAGCAGAGACCTTGGAACAGGCAGATAGTACATCCACCAGTTCCTTGTCCGAGAAGTCAACCCACTCCCACTGCACACCTTCCTTTTCCAGCAACCTACCACCATCAATGGGGTGGTTACTGTAGTCTAGTCACATCGAATACACCACAACCCCAATGCTTGGCTAGGACACATCCCTAGTTGCTGATTTACTCACTAGTATGAGCTGCAGGCCACCCAGCTCATCAAACGATCCTATGGGCTGATGATCTGGTACTGCCGCAATCATCCCCTGACCCTAATCTCTTGTATTCTGGGTGTGAGCTCCCAGCAGCCACAGCCCTGCTACCAAATCTGTGCCTCGACCCAGGCCTCCTCTGGGGAGGGCACGTGCCAATGCTATGCCACTGTCCCGATCATGGCATGGCTGCCATCAACAACCTCCTCAAGTGAAACTGCCCGACCCCAGTCCTACGCTCTCTCTTGTGCAACCTCCCCCTCTCCTACACCAATGGAGACTGGGGACCCTTTCACTGACGACGAGGATAAGGTGGTGGCCCCTGGGGCCACTGCCTTTGCAATTGTCACCGATCCCCCTGGGAGCTCCGCTGGCAGAGGAATGTCAGTGGAGTCATTCGGCGATATGGAGTATGCTCCATCCATAGCGGCATTGGCAGGTGATGAAAAACACCTCACTGTGGATGTCCAAGGTGCAGCCGAATCCCTGCACAACCTGGCCTCCTGGTTCAGGTCCATGCATGCTATGCCACTCAACGTGGAATCTACCACAGTGGTATTGGGCACCACCTTGGCATTTGTCCAGTCCCTGGCTAACAATGGCTGGTTGGATCGCTCTCCAACTGGTCAATCCAATCTGAGTTGGCTTGGGGGTCATACTATGGCCAACATTGCCTCTTGCTATGCTCAACCCCTGCTAGCCAGGAGAGCTACTCCTCCACTCCGGCTGTCTAGCTTGGGTAATATTGACGCTGATATAGAAGGCTCCATGCCTAGATCTGGCAGATCAAAGCTAGTCAGAGCTCCTGTGCTGCTACCTCCATTTCAACCCGTCCGTCCTGCTCATCGTAAGTGGGACCTTGTCAAGTCAATCTGAAAGAATGCAGAGGCAAAGCACCTTGCCCTGCAGCAACAGCAGAGGAGTGCCCTGGTCCAACCTAGACCAGTGCATTCTCTCAACATCACCAAGAAAAAGAAGGCGACACCATTCTCATATACACAGATGCTCTCTTCTTCTGGTAAGGGCAAATTTACCCAGATCCCTGTGGTTACAGCTGTGCATATTGTGCAGTCCTTCCCAGAGCTTGAGCCCAAACGAGTTATTATGATGGCTCACGAAGCAGAACCCTTGGCACAAGGCAAGTCCAAGCGTCCTGACAATGTCACGGCTGGTCCCAACTGTCAACAGCCTTCTTATGACAGCAGTGGCCGTTCCAAAAGGCTCCCCCCACCCTCAAACCAACCACTTTGTTGAAGTTATCAACAGGGGTCTTGTCCAGGCTCAGGTCCATTGTTGGATCGAGTCTGTCTGCTCAAGCATGGCCAACTCTTGGTCTTTGCTCACCAACTATGCTCCCACTCCAAAGAACATCGCCATCATTGATGAGTGGACTCATAAGGCGATTGCTGAGGGCATTAAGCTCCAGCTCTGTGTCCCCGACTCCATGTCCTATATCAGGATCATGGACATCCCGTTCATCAATGAGCTTGGCCGCAAGGCCATGACTGTCAAATGCCTCCTGGGCTATCTCTTGAAGTCCCCCTACCAGGAGGACTTCGCTATGTTGTCTCATACTCCATGCATTTCGTGCAACTCCACCAGCTCTGACATGTGCACAGCCTGGCTCAACTTAGCCAACTCTAAGACTGGTACTCAGATGAAGTGCCTCATTGGGTGCACAGTCCAGATTGGAACACACTCCTGCCATGTGCAATAGGCCTCTGTCCTGTACCGGGGTTCTCTGGTGTCAGCGTTGCTGGTACTGGGGCCACCCCACTGCTATCTGTCAGTCCTGCTCAAACCAATGCCCCATCTACACTGGGCCTCACACTGCTGAGAACCACTACACTGTTGCTGGCTGTTGTCATCCCAAGGATCTCAACAAGGCTATCCCAGAGGGACAACCGTGTCCCCACAAATTCAAGTGTCTTAACTGCGGTGGTGAGCACTACGCTGACTCCCATTTGTGCCAGCTTTGGCGCCACCAGTATGAGGCTGAGTAGGTCAAGGAGCACTATAGAAAGGTGAGTGAACACCATCTGTCTAGGATAGTGTCATGATTTGCTAATAACACTTCAGTATCTGCGCAATGAATCCAGAACCTGACAAGTTGAAGCATTTCGTGAAGGGTCATCTACGTATACTGTCTTTTAATGTAGCTAAAAACTACGCTCTATTGGACGCATTGCTTGAATCTGAGAAAGATAACTTTGACATTGTATTCGTCCAGGAACCTCCCTGGCGAACAATTAGATCTGCTCCCTTGACGCTTGATGCTGAGGGTGAGCCTGTCATCGGAGCACCTAAGCACCCTGAGTGGTTGTATATGGTAAGGCACTCTCATGAGCCCTGAGGCGCTCTCATGAGCCCTGAGTATTCTGGGTCTGCTAAGCTGCATGCCCACTCCATCAGTCTTATGTCTCCTGCCATTTGCAAGAAGACTAAAGGCTCCCTAATCCAGGCTGATAACAACCTGGTGAACCTCATCAAGGAATTTGAACCTATGGCTTCAATTAATTGGCCCAGATATCACCTGATGGACTGCCACCCTGACCAGGTGGCGTTCATGGAGGTGAAACTCAATGCAGAGGGTAATGCTGACCCTGAGCATATGTATGCTCTCAATGCACGCCTTAGGGAGTGCAGAGGGGACTTCGGGATTGTCCATATGGTGATAGATGCAAGTCTTCCGCTTCATGGCAAGTTCCAGGCAGTTTCATCTGCCCATGTCTATCGCCAGCACGAGTGTCTCTGGGAAATCACTCGCGTGGCAGGCTGGGTTACAGCACCTGATGCTGAGCTCATGGCCATTGCACTTGGCATTCATTTTGCTCTCAAGCAGGATGACGTCAGGCTCATATGCATCTTCACCGATTCTATTGCATCAGCAAAGCTCGCAGTTGATCTGTCCACACACTCCAGGCAGATGCTGTCCCAGGGAGTGTGTGTGGCGCTTAAGCAGTGGCTCTCTGGAGACCTCCAGAGAGGCATTGAATTTCTCACTGTCCCTTCTTCCAAGAAGTGGGAGTTCCACCATGCTGTGCACCGGCATATCACTTCATTCCCTCAGGTCGCTTATGGCCCAAGGCTGTTCACTTCCATTGCCCGCCTATGTAAGAAGGTGGTCAACGACTGTTTTGGAGTCATGGCACTAGCTGTACTCTACCTCTTCATACAAGGGGCACAGTAACATGGATCTTGCCTCTGGGGCGGACCCATCTACTCCGGAGAAGCCAACCTACCTTTCTGGTGGGCCTTGGCTCCCTCATGTTAGTGGCTCGAACTCACTGTGTGCAAGGGCTGTGCATGCCATAACTGGTCACGCACCGATTGGATCGTATCAGCATATGATTCTTTCCTAACAAAGGTGTAAGCTGCTCGTGTGGCACTGCTCTTGAGGGGCACTATCACATATTTGTCAGGTGTCCCAACCTACAAACAGGAACTTGACAGACCTCCTCAGACCATTCGTGAGCTGATTGACTTCCTGAATGCGAATCCCAGGGCATTCACATTCAGACCAGATGATACTGGGATCGGCTGAGCTAGGCGCACATGAGGGGTTCTGTGGGGTCGCTGGTCTTTTGGCCTACTGGATAGAGAAGTCATAAGGCAACAGGGGTGGGGTCCCTGGGGGGTGCTTCCAGCCCAGGCTGGTGGTGCTCCTTTCCTGGGCCTGGTCAGGGGCTTCATAGGGGGCAAAGGCATAAAATAATGGGGGTGGGGTCCCAGGTGGCAGTGCAGGTTTGTCCTGCTCAGCTGCTTTCTTGGGCGCTGTCTAGGCAGCGCTTCGAGTTGCTACCCTGCCTATTGGGTTGTTCCAGATCGGGACTGGGCTGATACCCTTTCATCTGGGAAGTTGGGGGTAAGGCAGCTCCAAGTGGGGGGTCCTTGTGCTGGCTCTCCTAACTACACCTGTCCCCTTTCGGGCGCTCAGCCACTGTTGCCGCTGGGCCTGCCACTTGTGGGATGATCAGGACACCACCACTGAGCTTCGCTCAGCCGTGGTGTGTCACTGGGTGTACACCACAAGGCCTGGGCAACTGGGTCTTCCTCAGTGTGATGGGCATTTCGGGCAACTGGAGTAGTTTATTCAGTAGGAAGCGGCTTGGTTTGGGCTGGGCTGAACGGCTTGGGCTGGGTTGGGCTGTTTGTGAAAGGTAGATTACTCTTAACTCATCGAACAATGTAGTTAGGGTCTTTGTACTTTGCTACACACAGACTGCGATCAGGCACTGCGTTATAAATTGGTGCAAGCCTTGATTTAAAAAAAAAAAAAAAAACCATCATCCACTGTCTGTTATGATCCCTATCCACCCTGAGGACATCACAAATGTCAGGAGGGCATTTCCCAAGAACTCGGCAGCCACTGTAGAATTGCAGTTCCTGGACGAGGTCAGAGAAGGAGTGTATGGCCTTCAGGACCATCCCCTTAATTCAGCATGGGACACTAATGTCCTGGTATTGGCTATTGGGTCAGTATTCTCTGCAGTGTAGCACCGCTACACTGTGGAGGTGCACATATCTACAAAATCTCAGCCCTGGTGGGATAAGGATTGCAATGTTGCCCTTCGGGCCCACAGGAACTTCTTGGACCCTGCAGACTAGAAGGCATTTCAATGCATTGTGGCATCTAAGAAGTGCAAATTCTTCGATGAGAAGATTGAGGAAATTGCTGAGACCAACAAGTGCCCTTGGGACCTTATGGAATGGGTCAAAGCATACAAGTTGCCAGCATGTGAGGCTATCTCCTACCAGGGGGAGCCTTGTCACACTATGGACTCCCTATGGGAGGCCCTTCACAGTACCTACAATTCTGCCTCCGGGTGGGAGTGTGATACCCCTGTTATTGATCTGCTCCCTGCACTTCCGCGGAGGGAGTGGGTTGACTTCTTAGACAAGGAGCTGGTGGACGTACTGTCTGCCTGTTCCAAAGTCTCTGCTCTGGGCCCTGACCACATTATGTGGCGGATGCTCAAACAGATCATGCTTGGGGATGCCCTGCCAGTCTTTGTACATCTAGCTAGTGCCTGTGTTTGCCTAGGTTGCTGGCCAGAGTATTTTAAAGAATCTATGTCAGTTATTATCCCTAAGCCGGGTAAGCCTGCATACTCTACACCCAAGGCCTTTAGGCCTATTGTCCTTCTCAACACACTGGGTAAGCTGTTTGAGAAAATGATCACAACGAGGCTCCAGTTTGACTCTGTCAAATTTGGGGTCTTTCACTCTAATCAGCTCGGAGGTGTGATCCAACAATCCACTGAAGATGCTGGCCTGATGCTAACCCACATCGTAAGAGCGGGTTGGGCTAAGGGCCTCAGGACTAGTGTTGTGGCATTTGACATAGCGCAGTTCTTCCCTTCATTGCACCATGATATGCTGGTGGCAATACTCTGCAAGCAAGGATTTGCCCCTGAGTTGGTCGAGTTCTTCGCACACTACTTGGTAGGATGGAAGACTCAGTACTGCTGGGATTCTTTTAAGTCTGAGCTGTTTCCATCTGACATGGGGGTAGGGCAGGGTTCTGCTCTTTCCTCCGTCCTCTCAGCCTTATACATAGCTCCACTAATGTGGCTTTTTGACAGAGAGGCATCGCATCTAGGGACGACTCTTCTGTCATATGTAGATGATGGCACCATCATTGCCCAGTCTAAGGACTGGGGTTCTAACCTTGTGGCTCTCAAGGAGGTATATGGTATTATATTTAGGCTCTTTGAGAGATTCACCCTGGTACTTGAGCATGACAAGTCTGAGGTATTTCACTTCTCCTGTAGACACAGGGATGATAATCCGCTGATTGACCTGGGCTTTTTTTTTTTTTTTTTTTTATATCAAGGCTTGTGCCAATTTATAATGTGGTGCCTGATCACAGTCCACGTGTAGCCAAGTACAAAGCCCCAACTACAAAGTTTGATGAGTTAAGAGTAATCTACTGTTCAGAGGCAACCCAACCCAACCCAAGCGCTAACCCAGACCAGACCAGACCACTCCCTTGTCAAAAATCAGCGGCTTGGCGTCATTGCTGACGTCGTCAACATATTTCGGGTTTCTATTTTTGTTTTTCCATTGTTTCAGTGTATTCGATGTAAATAGTCAGTTTGAATTGCCTTGTAAATAAGTGTACATTAGGTCTTTTCACTTATACGTAGTCTCTTGTATCTGTGGGGTCCATTCTCTTTCCGTGGACCTCAGGTTCATACCACCCGTATCTGTAACTAGTTTTCTCTCTAATTCATTCTCTTTCTGTGGACCTCAGTCCACTGTAAAAGTCTACGAACATCATCATTGCCTACACTACACAACTACGAAAATATGTTGTGTCAGGTTATGGGCCCTGACAGTGAGTCAATGTCTGAGACACTTCACTTTCCAAAGCTCACAGGGATTAATTATAATTCCTGGGCAGATAATATGAAGGCTGCCTTACAAGCCCATTATCTTTGGCTGTTCGTTGAGGGAGAGGAACCTTGCCCTCCAAAGCCATCAATTAAGGCCTCTGTTGATAATCAAGGGAATCCTTTTGGGTGAAGTACGGCTGAGTTTAAGGAGTGGAAACAGGATCAAGAGGATCATCGACGTTGGCTGCGATCTGATGGTGCTGCAATGGGCTTGATTAGAGGTGCAGTTGATTTCTCTCAACGTGAGCATATTGCAAGTGCTTCGACTTCACAAGAGATGTGGGATTTGCTATGATCCATTCATGTTACACAACCTCAAGGGATAACAGTCCATTATCTCTTCCAAGACATCTACTCGAAGAAATGGGATGAGAAAACACCTATGTCTGATCACCTTGGTTATTTCCTTCGAATTTGCCGACAAATTGTTGAGGCTGGAGAAAGGTTGGATGAGACACAGATTATCCATGCCGTCCTTCTTTCCCTTCCACATACGAATGTCTGGGATATTGTCAAGCAGAACCTTCTTGACAAAGGGAAGAACCTTACCTTGGAGATGGTCACAGCTGAGCTAATTGCTGTGCATGAACATTTGCTACATGATAAGCAGGCTGAGGAGGTTTCGGAGAAAGTTAAGGCTGAGCAGTTGGCCTTACTCTCGAAATTGGGTGGCTCTTCGAGTGGGAGTGGTGGTAAAGGTGGCAAGAAGTCAAAGAAAGGCAAACGAAAGGCGAAGCCAGAGGATGAGTGTTTCAACTGTCACCAAAAAGGGCATTGGAAGTCTATGTTAGAATAAATGAAGATGTCAACAAAGTCTCCTGAGTGGCGCTAAGTGGCCTAGAGCAGGGATCACAATAAAGTGAAGATCATAGTATTCGAGGTATAACTCGACAAGGGATTGACCTTGGCGAGTACATAACTATATACTACATACATTATTTACTATCAGTACTGGAACAAAACATACGGAATGTTCTGGAACAAAGGAGATGACGTCATGAATGACGTCATTGTGGAGTAAACATGTCATGATGACACAATGTATGAGATGGATCTAAAAATAGTTCAAGGCACTGATTTACCACTTCTAACAGTCTAACTGTCCAAGTGCACTGAAAAAGGAGAAATCTGAAGGAAAGTCAGCAAATATAGCTGTTAAGGATTCGTCAATGGTGGTCGATAGGGAAGTTGGTCAGATGCTGATGGCAGTAGGGGGTGGAACTCTGGGACTTGAATTGTTGCTCAATTGCAGAGCAACGTCTCACATGTTCACTCAATGTGAGTGCTTCGACTCCTATATTTCTTTTGACAAGGGATTTGTGACTGTAGGTGGCCAAAATCGGATTCCGGTTGTTGGTCAAGGCTCAGTCAAGTTTTGAGCGAAACTCTCAAATGGTGTAACCACTGTCACCTTGCATGATGTACTTCATGTCCCCCATCTTGGAGTGAATCTGATCAGTCTTGGTGCTCTACAACGAAAAGGAGCAATTATTCGAAGCGATGAAGGTGGATTGGTGATCATACATAAAGGGGAACCAATGTTCCATGCTACTCTTGCAGGAGAAACTGGGACTTTGTATTTCATTCAACATGCCTATAATTCTGAGCAAGCTGCTTTTCTGGCTAAAGGGGAAACAATGCGATTGTGGCACAGGCGGATGGGACATTTGAGTTCTTCAATGATCGACACTATAAAACGTCAGAAACTTGTCAAGGGGCTTGAAATTGGTCAACCTACTGAGTTTGACCATGTCTGTAGTGGTTGTGCTCATGGGAAGTCTTATCGCCTACCTATGCCAGAAGTCAGTTTGTCAAAGTATTTGAAGCTTGAATTGGTGGTAATGGACTTAACTGGTCCAATATCGGTTCCAAGCTAGGATGGATACACCTATGCACTCGTCATTGTTGATGTTAGCTGCCATTACCCTGTTGGGAGGTTGTTGAAGCATAAGGATGAAGTTGGTCCTGTCGTTCGGGATGTCCTAGCCATGATGGAATGTCAGTCAGGAGTCAAAGTTCGACGTTTATGCACTGATAATGGTTCTGAGTTCATGAATAAAGTCATGGACTCATTCTGTTGTTGCAATGGAATCATCCACGAGACAACAAACCCTTACCTTCCAGAGCAAAATGGGATTGCTGAGAGGGTGATCACAGTATTCTTCGAAATGGTCCAGTGCATGTTGCACTCAGCAGGCATTGATCTAAGGTATTGGGGTGAGGCTTTTATGTATGCTGTGCATATTCAAAGCCTCACACTTACCTTGGGATTGAAGGGTATGGTACCCTATAAAGCCTGGACCGGGAGGAAGGCTGATGTATTGCACTTGCAAGTTTTCGGCTCATTGGGGTGGGCTCATGTTCCAAAGCCAGTACACGAAGGGAAGCTAGAGTCTAGAGCTGTTATGGTGAGGATGTTAGGTTGGTGGACTGATGAAATGAAAGGTTACCGACTTGAAGATTTGGAAAATGGGAGGTTGATAGCCTCACGAGATGTTCGTTTTCTGGAGGACGATGCACCCAGTGATTTGGCAGTAGTCGAAATCAACCATCCACAGGTACCCTCCCAGCAAGTAGACAGTCTCATTGATGAGACTTTGGCTAGAGATAATACCATTTCTCCAAAGTCTCTGAAGTCTAGGGTTAATACTCCTCTCGCTGAGGAACCTGTTCTATCACCATCGACCGAAATCAAACAGCTACCACTACCAATCAAAAAATCCAGTAAGTGGGCAGATCTCCCAAAGAGGGAGCCATCAAGTCGTGTCCGAAAACCAGTTGAGCGTGGGCTCTTTACTTTCGAAGAGTCAGCTATTTAATATGGGCAGGCTAATGTAGCCTTTGTTGGAGTCGCAAATGAACCACGAACGTATGAGGAGGTTTTGGGGTCACCTCATGTCATTGAGTGGGAGAAAGCGATTGAAAAAGAGTATGGTCAGCTGAAGAGAATGGGCATGTTTGAGTGGGTGGATGACTTACCACAAGGAAAGAGAGCTGTGGGTAGCCGAATTGTATTTCAAGAGAAGCTAGATGGCCAAGGAAATCATGTCAAATACAAGGCACGAATTGTCGCAAAAGGTTATTCTCAAATCCCTGGCGAAGATTTTACAGAAACCTTTTCATCAGTTGCAAAATTCTCAACGTTACGAATATTTCTAGCCCTTGCTGCTTCCCTTGACTATGAAATCCATCAAGTCAATGTCATCGGAGCATATCTTCAAGGCGACCTTGATGAGGAAATTTATATGGAGGTACCACAAGGTGTCGAGAAGTTTAGAATGGGTGGTCGATACTGGAGATTGCAAAAGGCATTGTATGGATTGAAACAAGCCAGGAGACAGTGGAAGAAATGCCTCCATGAAGTATTGGTCAAACTTGAATTTTGGCATACCTTTGCTGATGATTGTCTATATGTCAAGTGGGAGGATGGGCACCCAGTGGTCCTAGTCCTCGTTTATGTTGACGATATGGCAATTGGAGGTCCAGGATCCTTCAAGATCGTCAACTTCAAGGAGGCTCTCGGTGAAAACTTCGAGACAACTGACCTTGGAGAGCTCAAATACATACTCAGAATATCGGTAACATGAGACCAAGCAAATCGTTTGATCTACTTGAACCAGGCTGCATATATCGCCCAAATTCTCGCAAAGTATGGCATACAAGATGCACACCCAGTTCCAACCCCGATCATTGTCAAACACGAGTTGACAGTGGCACAGTCACCTCAAACAAGTGACGAAGTTCAAGCATATAACAATTACGCTAGTGGCATCCACTACCTATTCCTTGTTGGATCATTGCTTTTTGCCACACAAACATGTCCAGATATCCAATATGCAGTTAGTTCAATTGCCAAATTTGGGGGGAATCCAGGGATTCGTCACCTTGAAGCAGCAAAGCGTGTTCTTTGTTATCTCAAGGGCACCATTGACTACAGTTTGATACTCGGGCGTCGTGGAAGAGATGCTGTCGACATCGTTGGATGGACAGATTCTGATTGGGCACAAGATTGTGATGATCATCGCTCGACAAGTGGTTTTGTGTTCAATGTTGCTGGGGGAGTAGTGATATGGTCATCGAAAAAGCAGCTGACAGTGGCTACCTCGAGTGTTGAAGCTGAGTATGTTGCATCAGCCAGTGCTGTAAAGGAAGCAGTGTGGTTGCGAACATTGTTGGAAAAGTTGGGTTATCCACAGGTCACAGCCACAACAATTCATGCAGACAACCAAGGCTGTATTGCCCTTGCTCACAACCCAGTTGCACACTCACGTGCCAAGCATATCGACATACGTTACCATTTCATCCGTAAACATATCGAGAACAACAAAGTTGATTTAAAATATGTGTCCATGAAGGACATGTTAGCCGATATTTTTATGAAGACATTGCCCAAGAAAGCTTTCATAAAATTTAGGACTGCATTAGGTGTCCTACCCAAAAATTGACACCTCGCTGAGTGGGAGTGTCAAAAATCAGCGGCTCAGCATCATTGCTGACATCATCAACATATTTTGGGTTTCTATTTTTGTTCTTCCATTATTTCAGTGTATTCAATGTAAATAGTTAGTTTGAATTGCCTTGTAAATAAGTGTACATTAGGTCTTTTCACTTATACGTAGTCTCCTGTATCTGTGGGGTCCATTCTCTTTCCGTGGACCTCAGGTTCATACCACCTGTATCTGTAACTAGTTTTCTCTCTAATTCATTCTCTTTCTGTAGACCTCAGTCCACTGTAAAAGTCTACGAACATCATCGTCGCCTACACTATGCAACTATGAAAATATGTCGTGTCATCCCTACTTGCTAAATCCCCTGGTTCCCCGAAATGCCCATCACACTGAGGAAGACCCAGTTGCCCAGGTCTTGTGGTATACACCCAGTGATGCACCATGGCTGAGTGAAGCTCAGCGGTGGTGCCCTGATCATCCCACAAGCAGAGACAAGTGTAGTCAGGAGAGCCAGCGCAAGGGGCCCCCACTTGGAGCTGCCTTACCCCTAACTTCCCAGATGAAAGAGTATCTGTCCAGCCCCAATCCAGAGCAACCCAGCAGGCAGGGTAGAAACTCGAAGCATCACATAGATGGCGCCCAAGAAAGCAGCTGAGCAGGACAAACCTGCACTGCCACCTGGGACCCCACCCCCATTATTTTATGCCTTTGCCCCCCATGAAGCCCCCAACTAGGCCCAGGAAAGGAGCACCACCAGCCTGGGCTGGAAGCACCTCCCAGGGACCCCACCCCTGTTGCCTTATGACTTCTCCATCCAGTAGGCCAGAAGACCAGTGACCCTGCAGGAGACCCCCACATGCGCCAGCTCAGCCGATCCCAGCATCATCTGGTCTGAACACGAATGCCCCCAGATTCATATTCAGGAAGTCAATCAGCTCACAAATGGTCTGAGGAGGTCTGTCAAGCTCCCTCTTGTAGTTAGGGCACCTGATGAATATATGATAGTGCCCCTGATTGACCTGGGCTTTGCCCCGTTCACTGGTAATACACTGCTCTGGCCCAAGCCCTATTGGAGGTACTTGGGCTTCTACTTCGACCATGCCCTTACTTTTAAGGAGCACGTCTGCTACTATTCTACCAAAGCTCTGTCTACAGTGAAAGCCATGAAGATGCTTGGTAACTCCACGAGGGGCTTGCAGCCTATGCAGAAGCACCTCCTCTATCAGTTGTGTGTCATTCCTATTGCCACATATGGCTTCAAACTTTGGTTCTTCAGGGGGTCCTGCTGCAAGGCGGCCCTTAAGAGTCTTAATGTCATGTAGAGACAGGCAGCCCTATGGATTTTAGGTGCATTCTGGACTGCTCCTATGGGGGCCGCAGAGTCATTCACAGGTCTCATACCCATTCAGCTACATATACAGAAGCTTGCTGTCAGGTCGGATTACAGGATTAAAACCCTATCACCTAATCACCCCCTTAGGGCTCTCATGAGCCCTGAGTATTCTGGGTCTGCTAAGCTGCACGCCCGCTCAATCAGTCTTATATCTCCTGCTATTCGCAAGAAGACTAAAGGCTCCTTAATCCAGGCTGATACCAACCTGGTGAACCTCGTCGAGGAGTTTGAGCTTATGGCTTCAATTAATTGGCCCAGATATCGCCTGATGGACTGCCACCCTGACCAGGTGTTGTTCATGGAGGTGAAACTCAATACAGAGGGTAATACTGACCCTGAGCATATGTATGCTCTCAATGCACACCTTAGGGAGTGCATGGAGGACTTCGGGATTGTTCATATGGTGACGGATGTGAGTCTGCCGCTTCATGGCAAGTTCCAGGCAGTTTCATCTGCCCATGTCTATTGCCAGTGTGAGTGTCTACAGGAGATCACTTGTGTGGCAGGCCAAGTTACAGCACCTGATGCTGAGCTCATGGCCATTGTGCTTGGCATTCATTTTGCTCTCAAGCAGGATGACATCAGGCTTATACGCATCTTCACTAATTCTATTATGTCAGCGAAGCTCACAGTTGATCCGTCCATGCACTCCAGGCAGATGCTGTTCCAGGGAGTGTGTGTGGCGCTTAAGCAGTGGCTCTCTGGGGACCTCTGGAGAGGCATTGAATTTCTTGCTGTCCCTTCTTCCAAGAAGTGGGAGTTCCACCATGCTGTCCACCGGCATGTCACTTCATTCCCTCAGGTCACTTATGGCCCGAGGCTGTTCACTTCCATTGCCCGCCTACATAAGGAGGTGGTCGATGATGTTCTGGAGTTATGGCACCAGCTGTACTCTACCTCTTCGTACAAGGGGTGCAGTAACATGGATCTTGCCTCTGGGGCAGACCCATCTACTCCAGGGAAGCTGACCTACCTTTCTGGTGGGCCTTGGCTCCCTCACATTAGCAGTTCAAACTCACTGTGTGCAAGGGCCGTGCATGCCATAACTGGTCACACACCGATTGGATTGTATCGTGTACGATTCTTTCCTAATGAAGGCGTAAGCTGCTCATGTGGCGCCGCTCTTGAGGGGCGCTATCACATATTTGTCAGGTGTTCTAATTACAAGAGGGAGCTTGACAGACCTCCTCAGACCATTTGTGAGCTGATTGACTTCCTGAATGTGAATCTGGGGGCATTTACGTTCAGACCAGATGATACTGGGATCGGCTGAGCTGGCGCACATGAGGGGTTCCTGTGGGGTCGCTGGTCTTCTGGCCTACTGGATGGAGAAGTCATAAGGCAACAGGGGTGGGGTCCCTGGGGGGTGCTTCTAGCCCAGGCTGGTGGTGCTCCTTTCCTGGGCCTGGTCAGGGGCTTCATAGGGGGCAAAGGCATAAAATAATGGGGGTGGGGTCCCAGGTGGCAGTGCAGGTTTGTCCTGCTCAGCTGCTTTCTTGGGTGCCATTTATGTGATGCTTCGAGTTTCTACCCTACCTGCTGGGTTGCTCTGGATTGGGGCTGGGCAGATACCCTTTCATCTGGGAAGTTGGGGGCAAGGCAGCTCCAAGTGGGGGCCCCTTGTGCTGGCTCTCCTGACTACACTTGTCCCTGCTTGTGGGATGATCAGGGCACCACCGCTGAGCTTCACTCAGCCATGGTGCATCACTGGGTGTACACCACAAGACCTGGGCAACTGGGTCTTCCTCAGTGTGATGGGTATTTCAGGGAACCAGGGGATTTAGCAAGTAGGGAGTGGTCTGGTCTGGTCTGGGTTAGCACTTGGGTTGGATTGGGTTGCCTCTGAACAGTAGATTACTCTTAACTCATCAAACTTTGTAGTTGGGGCTTTGTACTTGGCTACACATGGACTGCAATCAGGCACTGCATTATAAATTGGCACAAGCCTTGATATAAAAAAAAAAAAAAAGCCCAGGTCAATCAGCAGATTATCATCCCTGTGTCTACAGGAGAAGTGAAATACCTCAGACTTGTCATGCTCAAGTACCAGGGTGAATCTCTCAAAGAGCCTAAATATAATACCATATACCTCCTTGAGAGCCACAAGGTTAGAACCCCAGTCTTTAGACTGGGCAATGATGGTGCCATCATCTACATATGACAGAAGAGTCGTCCCTAGATGCGATGCCTCTCTGTCAAAAAGCCACATTAGTGGAGCTATGTATAAGGCTGAGAGGACGGGGGAAAGAGCAGAACCCTGCCCTACCCCCATGTCAGATGGAAACAGCTCAGACTTAAAAGAATCCCAGCAGTACTGAGTCTTCCATCCTACCAAGTAGTGTGCGAAGAACTCGACCAACTCAGGGGCAAATCCTTGCTTGCAGAGTATTGCCACCAGCATATCATGGTGCAATGAAGGGAAGAACTGCGCTATGTCAAATGCCACAACACTAGTCCTGAGGCCCTTAGCCCAACCCGCTCTTACGATGTGGGTTAGCATCAGGCCAGCATCTTCAGTGGATTGTTGGATCACACCTCCGAGCTGATTAGAGTGAAAGACCCCAAATTTGACAGAGTCAAACTGGAGCCTCGTTGTGATCATTTTCTCAAACAGCTTACCCAGTGTGTTGAGAAGGACAATAGGCCTAAAGGCCTTGGGTGTAGAGTATGCAGGCTTACCCGGCTTAGGGATAATAACTGACATAGATTCTTTAAAATACTCTGGCCAGCAACCTAGGCAAACACAGGCACTAGCTAGATGTACAAAGACTGGCAGGGCATCCCCAAGCATGATCTGTTTGAGCATCCGCCACATAATGTGGTCAGGGCCCAGAGCAGAGACTTTGGAACAGGCAGACAGTACGTCCACCAGCTCCTTGTCTAAGAAGTCAACCCACTCCCTCCGCGGAAGTGCAGGGAGCAGATCAATAACAGGGGTATCACACTCCCACCCGGAGGCAGAATTGTAGGTACTGTGAAGGGCCTCCCATAGGGAGTCCATAGTGTGACAAGGCTCCCCCTGGTAGGAGATAGCCTCACATGCTGGCAACTTGCACACTTTGACCCATTCCATAAGGTCCCAAGGGCACTTGTTGGTCTTAGCAATTTCCTCAATCTTCTCATCGAAGAATTTGCACTTCTTAGATGCCACAATGTGTCGAAATGCCTTCTAGTCTACAGGGTCCAAGGAGTCCCTGTGGGCCCGAAGGGCAACATTGCAATCCTTATCCCACCAGGGCTGAGATTTTGCAGATATGTGCACCTCCACAGTGTGGTGGTGCCACACTGCAGAGAATACCGACCCAATAGCTGATACCAGGACATTAGTGTCCCATGCTGAATTAAGGGGATGGTCCTGAAGGCCATACACCCCTTCTCTGACCTCGTTCAGGAACTGCAATTCTGCAGTGGCTGCCGAGTTCTTGGGAAATGCCCTCCTGACATTTGTGATGTCCTCAAGGTGGATAGGGATCATAACAGACAGTGGATGATGGTTTTTTTTTTTTTTTTAAAAATCAAGGCTTGCGCCAATTTATAACATGGTGCCCTATTGCAGTCCGTGTGTAGCAGAGTACAAATCCCCTAACTACAAAGTCTGATGAGTTAAGAGTAATCTACCATTCAGAGGCAACCCAACCCAACCCAAGTGTTAACCCAGACCAGACCAGCTCCCCCCTACTTGCTAAATCCACCGGTTGCCTGAAATGTCCATCACACTGAAGAAGACCCAGTTGCCCAGGTCTTGTGGTGTACATCCAGTGACGCACCACGGCTGAGTGAAGCTCAGCAGTGGTGCCCTAATCATCCTGCAAGTGGCAGGCCCAGCACCTTCCTTTTCCAGCAACCACCACTATCAACAGGGCAGTTACTGTAGTTTAGTCGCATTGAATACACCACAACCCCAACACTTGGCTAGGGCACATCCCTAGTTGCTGATTTACTTGCTGGTATGAGCCACAGGCCACCCAGCTCATCAAACGACCCATGGGCCGACGATCCAGTTCTGCCACAATTGTCCCCCAACCCGATCGCTCATATTCCGGGTGTGGGCTCCCAACAGCCACAGCCCCGCTACCAAACCCATGTCTCGACCCAGGCTTCTTCTGGGGAGGGCAGGTGTCAACGATATACTGCCATACCGATCACAGCGTGGCCGCCATCAACAGCCTCCTTGAGTGGAACTGCCTGACCTTGGTCTCACACTCTCTCTCATGCATCTTCCCCCTCTCCTGTGCCGATGGAGACTGCAGATACATTCTTCGACAACAAGGACAAGGTGGTGGCCCCTGGGGCCACTGCCTCTGCAATTGTCACCGATCCCCCTGGGAGCTCCACTGGCAGAGATATGTCAGTGGAGTCGTTCGGCGATATGGAGTATGCTCCATCCGTAGCAGCACTGGCAGGTGATGAAGAACACCTCGCTATGGATGTCCAAGGCGCAGCCAAATCCCTGCACAACCTGTCCTCTTGGTTCAGGTCCATGCATGCTATGCCGCTTGACATGGAATCCACCACAGTGGTATTGGGCACTGCCTTGGCATTTGTCCAGTCCCTGGCTAACAATGGCTGGTTGGATTGCTCTCCAACTGGTCAATCTAATCCAAGTTGGCTTGGGGGTCACGCTGTGGCCAACATTGCCTCTCGCTATGCTCAACCCCTGCCTACCAGGAGAGCTACTCCTCCACCCTGGCCCTTTGACTCAGGTGATGCTGATGCCGACATGGGAGGCTCCACACCTAGATCTGGCAGACCGAAGCCGGTTAGAGCTCCCACACCGCCACCTCCAGTTCAACCCATCCATCCTGCTCATCACGAGCAGGACCTTGTTGAGTCAATCCAAAAGAATGCAGAGGCGAAATGCCTTGCCCTGTAGCAACAGCAGAGGAGTGCCCCAGTTCAACCCGGACCAGTGCGCCCTCTTAACATCACCAAGAAGAAGGCGGCACCATCTTCATACATGCAGACGCTCTCTTCCTCTGGTAAGGGAAAGTCTGCCCAGATCCCTGTGGTTACGGCTGTGCGTGTCACACAGTCCTTCCCAGAGCTTGAACCCAAGTGAGTTGTTGCGATGGCTCGTGAAGCAGAACCTTTGGTGCAAGGCAAGTCCAAGCGTCCTGACAATGTCATGGCTGGTCCCAACCATTGACAACTTCTCATAACAGCAGTGGCTGTTCCGGAAGGCTCCCCCCGCCCTCAAACCAACCACTTTGTTGAAGTTATCAACAGGGGTCTTGTCCAGGCTCAGGTCTGTTGTTGGATCGAGTCTGTCCAATCGAGCATGGCCAACTCTTGGTCCCTGCTCACCAACTATGCTCCTACTCCGAAGAATGTCACTATCATTGACAAATGGGCCCACAAGGCAGTCGCTGAGGACGTTAAGCTCCAGCTCCGCATCCCTGACTCCACATCCTATATCAGGATCGTGGACATTCCATTTATTGATGAGCTTGGCCATAAGGCCATGACTGTTGAACATCTCCTGGGTCATCTCTCAAAGTCCCCCCATCGTGAGGACTTCGCTATGCTGTCCCATACCCTGTGCATTTTGTGTAACTCCACCAGCTCTGACATGTGCACAGCATGGCTTGACTTGGCCGACTCTAAGACTAGCACTCAGATAAAGCACCTTGTAGGGTGCACAGTCCAGATTGGAACGCACTCCTGCCATGTGCAGCAGGCCTCCACCCATACTGGGGTTCCCTGGTGTCAGCATTGCTGGTACTAGGGCCACCCCACTGCTATCTGTCAATCTCAATTGAATAGATGCCCCATCTGCACTGGGCCTCACACAGCTGAGAACCACTGCACCGTCGCCGGCTGTTGTCATCCTAAGGATCTCAACAAGGCTACCCCTGAGGGACAGCCGTGTCCCCACAAGTTCAAGTGTCTTAACTGCGGTGGTGAGCACTGCGCCAACTCCCATTCGTGCTAGCTTTGGCACCACCGGTATGAGGCCGAGTAGATCAAAGAGCACTACAGAAAGGTGAGTGAACACTGTCTATCTAGGATAGCATCACGATCCACTGATAACAATGCAGCATCCATACAATGAACCCCAAACCTGATGAGCTGAAGCATTTCGTGAAGGGTCGTTTATGTATATTGTCCTTTAATGTAGTGAAGAATTATGCGTTACTGGACACATTGCTAGAGTCTGAAAAAGATAACTTCGACATTATTTTCATCCAGGAACCACCCTGGTGAATGATAAGATCCACCCCCTCGATGCTTGATGCTGAGGGTGAGCCTGTCATCGGAGCACCTAAGCACCCTGAGTGGTTGTATATGGTGAGGCCAGCCTCCTCTGTGGAGGAACGAGATCGTCCGTGCGTTATGGCTTATGTGTTGAAGGGAGCACGTAGGGGAACATCTGGCGGTCCTAACACTGAAGAAACAACACGACTTGATAGGGAGAATCTCGAGAAAAACGTGTTTTATTGAATACCAGTCCTGTGGACTGTTGTAAGAGGCTGAGTACAAAACAGAAAATTGTCCTACTCACCTGTGGACTGTTGTAAGAGGCTAAAGAGCCAGAAAGCGTCCACAGGTGTTCTAACTAAGTTCAACCATCATGTGACCAAGTCACATGATCACAAAAGCGTCCATTGTGGCTCTAAGTCCACATTTCTATATACAAGTCCATATCTCCTTGGACAACTCCACAAGTGTCCTACCAAACCTTGGAGCCCTGACTCAGGAGAGTCCATCTAACACTGTCTGGAGCACTCCTGACACACCCCCCTGATCCAGACAGTCCTTAACGAGTGAGACTAAGCATAGGAACAGCAAATGAGATCATTTTGGGTTGGACAGCCTTGGTGAGAATATCGGCAAGTTGCTCATCAGTGGGAATGTATACAGGATCAATGATGTCTTCAGCCACTGCATCCCGGAGCCAGTAGTACCACAAGTCCAGGTGCTTCATGCATCCATGGTGTTCTGGGTTCTTCACCACACTGATCCCAGACTTGTTGTCAACAAAGAGAGTGGAAGGAAGGGAAGGGGGATAGCCAAACTCAGTTAGGATGTTCCTCATCCACATGATCTCCTTGCCTCCTTCAACAGCAGCAACATACTCGGCTTCAGTAGAAGACAGGGTGACAAAGCTCTGACGCTTTGAGGACCACCCAACAGCTGCACCACTCACTTTGGTCACATAACCACCTGTAGCACGTCCAGTAGCCTTGCATGAGCCATGGGAAGCATCAAAATAGGTCTGGAACAACTCAGAGTTGTTGTTACCCTTGTAGACAAGCTTGTAATCCATGGTGCCCTTGAGATAGCGAAGTAGGTGCTTGACAGCAGCCCAGTGACGGGGTGAGGGATTGTGGTTGAATTTCCCAAGGTAGGAGACAGCATAGGCAATGTCGGGGCGAGTCATGGTGGCAAGGTATTGAAGTGAACCTACAGCTGAGAGATAGGGAATGGACTTTATCTCCTGTTGCTCATCTGGAGTAGGAACATCGGCAGAGAGTCCAGGCAGTTTCGTCTGCCCATGTCTACCGCCAGCGGGAGTGCCTTCGGGAGATCACTCGCGTGGCAGGCCGAGTTACAGCGCCTGATGCTGAGCTCATGGCCATTGCACTTGGCATTCATTTTGCTCTTAAGCAGGATGACGTCAGGCTTATACGGGTATTCACTGACTCTATTGCGTCAGCGAGGCTTGTAGTTGATCCGTCTACACACTCCGGGCAGATGCTGTCCCAGGGAGTGTGTATGGCGCTTAAACGATGGCTCTCTGGGGATCCCCGGAGAGGCGTCGAATTCCTCGCTGTCCCTTCTTCCGAGAAGTGGGAGTTCCACCATGCTGTTCACCGGCATGTTACCTCGTTCCCTCAGGTCGCTTATGGCCCGAGGCCGTTCACTTCTATTGCCCGCCTGCGCAGAGAGGCGGTCGATGATGTTCTGGAGTCATGGCGTCAGCTGTACTCTACCTCTTCTTACAAGGGGCACAGTAATATGGATCTTGCTTCCGGGGCGGATCCATCTATTCCGGGGAAGCCGACCTACCTTTCTGGTGGGCCCTGGCTCCCTCATGTTAGCGGCTCTAACTCGTTGTGTGCGAGGGCCGTGCGTGCCGTTACTGGTCATGCTCCGATTGGGTCGTACCGTGTACGATTCTTTCCGAACGAAAGCGTTGGCTGTTCGTGTGGCGCCGCTCTTGAGGGGCGCTATCACATTTTCGTCAGGTGCCCCAACCACAAGAGGGAACTTGACAGACCTCCTCAGACCATTCGTGAGCTGATTGACTTCCTGAACGCGAACCCTGGTGCTTTCGCGTTCAGACCAGATGATGCTGGGATCGGCTGAGCTGGCGCGCGTGGGGGGTCCCTGCGGTGTCGCTGGTCTTCTGACCTACTAGGCGGAGAAGTCGTAAGGCAACAGGGGCTGGGTCCCTGGGGGGTGCTTCTGGCCTTGGCTAGTGGTGCTCCTTTCCCGGGCCTGGCTCGGGGCTTCGCGGGGGGCGGAGGCATAAAATAACGGGGGTGGGGTCCCCGGGTGGCGGTGCGGGTTCGTCCTGCTAAGTTGCTTTCTTGGGCACCGTCTAGGCGGCGCTTCGAGTTGCTACCCTGCCTACTGTGTTGTTCTGGGTCGGGGCTGGGCTGATACCCTTTCACTTGGGAAGTTGGGGGTAAGGCGGCTCCAAGCGGGGGCTCCTTGCGCTGGCTCTCCTGACTACACCTGTCCCCCTGAGGGCACTCGGCCGCCGCTGCCGCTGGGTCCGCCTCTTGAGGGATGGTCAGGGCACCGCCGCTTTGCGGCGATGCGTCACTGGGTGTACACCACAAGACCTGGGCAACTGGGTCTTCTTCAGTGTGATGGGCATTTCGGGCGACCGGGGTAGTTTGTTCAGTAGGGGGCGGCTTGGGTCGGGCTGGGTTGGAAAGCTTCGGTTAGTACGGCTTGGGCTGGGTTGGGCTGTTTGTGAAAGGTAGATTACTCTTAACTCATCGGACAATGTAGTTGGGGTCTTTGTACTTTGCTACACGCGGACTGCGATCGGGCACCGCGTTATAAATTGGCGCAAGCCATGATTTAAAAAAAAAAAAAAAAAAAAAAAACATCGGCAGAGAGGTCAAGACCAGGACTGAGAGGAGTCTTCACAGAATTGCAGTCATCCATCTTGAAGCGCTCAAGGAGTTCCTGTATGTATTGTGACTGGGAAAGGGAGATGGTGTGGTTGGCCAAGTCCTGCTTCACCTGTACAGCCAGTAGCCAGTTCGTAGGGCCAAGATCTCGAAGTTTGAAGTGTTTGGAGAGCTCCTTGACTACCAAGTTCATGGCAGAGTCATCCTTGGACACCAGAGTGATGTCATCAATAAAGACTGGGACAATCACCTTGACTGATCCCTTAGAATAGATGTAGAGCAAGTTGTCAGACTGGAGACGAGAGTAGCCCATAGAGACCATGACAGAGTAAAGCTTCTTGTTCTATTGCCGGGCAGCTTGCTTCAAGCCATAGAGGGACTTGGTAAGTCTGCAGACATGGTTAGAACTGCCCTGGTGATACTCCTCAGGCTGGGCCATGTAGATCTCCTCATCAAGCTCTCCATAGGTAAAGGCAGAGGAGATGTCAACTGATCGCATTTTGAAGCCCTCTTTTGCAGCTAAGGCAATAATGAGGCGAAGGGAGGCAGGACAGAAGGTGGGAGCAAAGACTTCAGTGTAGTCATAGCCAGGGCGCTGAGAATAGCCCTTTGCAACAAGACGGGCCTTGTAGCGCTCCACAGAGCCATCTGGATTGTGCTTGACCTTGAAGACCCAGCCAGAGTTGATCACCTTCTTCCCAGGAGGCAACTCGACAATCTCCCAGGTCCTGTTGGACTCCAGAGCAAAGATTTCATCATCACAGGCAGTAGACCAGTCTTGGGCATCAGGGCACTTCATGGCAGCCCTGTAGGTGTGAGGGTCAGGTCCAGAGACACTTCCAGCAAACTCCATATCCTCAAAGGCATACTCTGCAGCATCAGAGTTGTCCTCAGGCTGTACCTCCAAAGCAGGGAGAGGTTTGACCTTCCACCACTCACTAGGAGGTTTCCTAGCTCGGCTACTGCGTCTGGGACGGTTAGGAGGGACTGGAGTGCGAGGAGGAGCTGGTGGAGTTGAAGGTAGATCAGGAGAAGGAGTATGGAAGGGAGTGTCATTCTTTGGCAGATGAGTAGAGCTAGCTGGCGGAGTTGTAGGAGCCATAGAGACATCAGGAGGAGGTGGATCAGGTTCTGACTGTGCAGGATAGTGGTTAAGATCACCCCCCTCATCTGGTAAAGGTAGCAAAGGCATAGGCAAAGGAGGTGGTGAGATATGCAATGATGAAGTTGAGGATTGTGAAGGGGATGGTGGAGGGTTAGCAAAGGAGGGTATGACATTTGTCCTCACAGTGTGAGTCCCAGGAAAGTACCTCTCATCAAAGTCAGCTCTCTCACAGATCCTGGTGGCCTTGGTAGTGGGATTGTAGAACTTCCAGCCCTTGTAGCCAGCAGGATAGCCAATAAAGACACACTTTTCAAAGTGAGGAGCAAGAGAGTGGCGTTTGTCACGCTGGACATGGACATAGGCAGTACACCCCCACACCCTGAGATGAGAGACATCAGGTTTGCGACTGTAGAAGGCCTCAAAGGGTGTAGAGTGAGAGAGAGTAGATGTAGGGAGGCAATTCCAGACATGAACCATAGAAGCAAGACATTCACCCCAGAAAGACAGAGGAAGCCTAGATTCAGAGAGCATAGCAGTGATGCGCTCACCCATAGTCCAGTTGGCCTGTTCAGCAAGACCGTTCTGCTGAGGCTGATTGCGTGTAGAGTGGCGCTGTTCAATGCCACAGCACCTAGTAAACTCCAAAAAGGCATTAGACATGTACTCTCCACCCTTGTCATCCTGTAGTGCACATATCTTCACCCCCAGTTGGTTCTCAGCCCAGGCCTTGTAAGTCATAAAGGCATCAAATGCTCCAGACTTGGACTTCAGCAGATAGACAGCTCGAAAGCGCGTAGTGTCGTTGATGAAGGTGATCCAGTAGCGGTAGCCTTGTGCTGTAGCAGCTGGGAGTGGTCCATGAAGGTCAGTGTGTATGAGCTCAAGGGGAGAGCAATTGTGGTTGGGAGAGGGAGGGAATGGATGGGCGTGCATCTTACCAGCCAAGCAGGGCTCACAAATAGGATCAGGAGAAGCATCAGACTCCAGAGTGAGACCAGTAACCAAGCCTTGAGAGATCATCTTCTTCACATCAGCATAGTTGTGATGGATGAAGCGACGGTGCCAGAGTGTGAGGTCGACAGGGAGAGTGGAGATGTAGAAAGCAGACTCAGAAGCCATGGTGGTGCTGTCGAGAGAGGCAGAGTTACTTGGACTAATGGATGCAACAAAGAGAGTTTGGCCTCCTCACACAAAGGTCATGGATGAGGAAGAAATGGTGATATTAAAGCCAGAATGGCAAGTGAGATATAAACATGAGAGGAGGTTGCTGCACAAATCAGGGACATGTAGGACTCTGGAAAACTCGACTGCTTTCACCCTCTTTCCACCTACAATTGGCTGAAATACCACAGACCCCACACCAGCTGAATAGACAATAGAATTATCGGTGAGGCAAATGGGAGTACGATAAGGGGAGTATGACTTGAACCAGTGGCAATGTGGTGTCATATGAGAAGTAGCCCCCATATCTGCAATCCAGTGGAAGTCAGCGTCGAGCTGGAGAGGGGAAGAGGGAGATGTGGACAAAGAACTTGCATTTCCAGTGAATTCATGAGCCTGTTGGGCGCCATCCAGTGAGGGTGAAGGGAACCCGTCCTGAGGAGTGTCCTGAGCAAGTTTGGCACGGTTCTGACGCTTCCTGGATGAGAAATTCAGCTTTTGCTGTTCAGCATCAGCCTGAGCCTTCTTCTGAGCAGCCTCGTAAGTCCGGCAGTTCTTGAGTTCATGGCCTTGCCTGCTACAGAAGTCACAGGACTTGGATGAGGTGGATGAAATAGGAGGCCGGGAGTAAGCAGAGAAGGCGGTGGAGGAAGGGGAAGAGTCCTGCATGCGTTGGCGACGTTGGATGTCCTCAGTGACAAGGGCCTGGTGAACAGTGGCCTTGTCCAGCTTGTCCATGAGGAGGAGAGAGGAGGTGAAGGAGGAGAATTCCTTAGAGGGGAGAGACCGAATAAGAGCCATGGAAGCTAGCTCCTCATCCAGCTTGTCCAGAGTGAAGTCCTTTGGCCTGAGGTCCTTGATGGTCTTCACTGCATCCTCCACCCTGTTGATGAGAGACTGGAGAGACTCATCCTCAAGCTTCCTGATGGAGAAGAGGTCATCATAGGCATTAAACCTCATCCCAGGACGCTTCTGGAGGTGTATGGACTGTAGAGCAGCCCACATCTTCACAGGGTCATCCTGAATGCCATTGAAATGGATTCTCTGGTCAGGTTCCACCATGAGATACAGCCAACCAGCTGCCCTGTCAGAGTTGGACAACCAGGAGTCATAAGCAGCTTGCTGAGGGGCAGTGGGTGGACTGGGGAGAGAGGGAGGAGATTGTTGACCAGAGACTAGCCTCCAGAGACCTGAAGCCCTCAGCCAGGCCTCCATTTCACCAGCCCATGTAGAATAGTTGGTAGAGGAGAGTTTGGGGAAAGAGGGTGAGGCAGACATGATGGAGGTTTAGGATGGTGGTGGCAGTGAGAGGATGATGGAAGGAAGGTGTGGTGACAGTAGGAGGACAGTGGGGACAGCAGGGAGCCCAGGGGAAAGGAAGGAAGAGAGGAGTTGTTGCCAAGGGATGGATACCAGAGAAAGACACGTCATTTTTGAGCGTTATAGCGCGGGGCCCATAACCTGTTGAAGGGGGCGTGTAGGGGAACATCTGGCGGTCCTAACACTGAAGAAACAACGCAACTTGATAGGGAGAATCTCGAGAAAAACGTGTTTTATTGAATACCAGTCCTGTGGACTGTTGTAAGAGGCTGAGTACAAAACAGAAAATTGTCCTACTCACCTGTGGACTGTTGTAAGAGGCTAAAGAGCCAGAAAGCGTCCACAGGTGTTCTAACTAAGTTCAACCATCATGTGACCAAGTCACATGATCACAAAAGCGTCCATTGTGGCTCTAAGTCCACATCTCTATGTACAAGTCCATATCTCCTTGGACAACTCCACAAGTGTCCTACCAAACCTTGGAGCCCTGACTCAGGAGAGTCCATCTAACACTGTCTGGAGCACTCCTGACATTATGTCCACATGCAGATTAAGAGACTGAGGCCCTCGCTTAGGCGAGACCTTATTGATCACCAGGATGTGATGGTCATCACCATCTTTAACTACAGTCAGGAGCGCCACTTCATGAATGTTTATTCTGATGATGAGCACACTGTGATTGGGCTTCTTTATGAGAAGCACGATTCCTTACCCCAGATGCATTACATGGGAGGCAATTTTAATTGCCATTTGTGTGAGTGGGACGATAATGTTCCACATCACCACCGACCTGCCCAGCAGCTCGTGGAGGCTGCCGATGACCTCGGCCTTGGGATCTGGTTGCCAGATTCCAGGGCTTCTACTCATGTACCTTGAGATCCAACCAAACGCCAATTGGTGATTGATCTGATCTTTATCTCCGATCTTAGGTGGCGCATCGCATGTCCCCAGATCAGATCAGATCAGACAGGCCCATCGGACCATCATCTGCTGTCTGTCGTGATTCCTATCCACCCTGAAGACATCACAAATGTCAGAAGGGCATTTCCCAAGAACTCGGCAGTAACTGCAGAATTGTGGTTCCTGGATGAGATCAGAGAAGGGGTGTATAGTCTGCGGGATCATCCCCTCAATTCAGCGCAGGATGTTAATGTCCTGGCATCGGCTATTGGATCAGTGTTTTCTGCAGTGTGGCATTACCACACTGTGGAGGTGCACATATCTGCAAAATCTCAGCCATGGTGGGATGAGGATTGCAATGCCACTCTGCGGGCCCACAGGGACTCTTCGGACCCTGCAGACTAGAAGGCATTTCAACGCATTGTGGCATCTAAGAAGCGCAAATTCTTTGATGAGAAGATCAAGGAAATTGCTGAGACCAACAAGTGCCCTTGGGACCTTATGGAATAGGTCAAAGCATGCAAGTTGCCCACATGCGAGGCTATCTCCTACCAGGGGGAGCCTTGTCACACTATGGACTCCCTATGGGAGGCCCTTCACGGTACCTACAACTCCGCCTCTGGGCAGGAGTGTGATACCCCCATTATTGATCTGCTCCCTGCGCTTCTGCAGCAGGAGTGGGTTGATTTTTCAGACAAGGAGCTGGTGGACACACTGTCTGCCTGCTCCAATATCTCTGTTCTGGGCCCTGACCATGTTACGTGGAGGATGCTCAAACAGATCGTGCTTGGGGATGCCCTGCCGGTCTTTGTACATCTAGCTAGTGCCTGTATTCATCTAGGCTGCTGGCCAGAGTATTTCAAAGAATCTATGTCGGTTATTATCCCTAAGCCAGGTAAGCCTGCATACTCTACACCCAAGGCCTTCAGGCCTATTGTTCTTCTCAATATGCTAGGCAAGCTATTTGAGAAAATGATCGTGACTAGGCTCCAGTTTGACTCTGTCAAATTTGGGGTCTTTTATCCTAATCAGCTTGGAGGTGTGATCCAATGGTCCACTGAAGATGCTGGCCTAATGCTGACCCACATCGTAAGAGCAGGTTGGGCTAAGGGCCTCAGAACTAGCATTGTGGCATTTGACATAGCGCAGTTCTTCCCCTCATTGCACCATGATATGCTAGTGGCAATACTCCACAAGCAAGGATTTGCCCCTGAGTTGGTCGAGTTCTTTGCACACTACTTGGTAGGACGGAAAACCCAGTATTGCTGGGACTCTTTCAAGTCCGAGCCATTTCCATCTGACATAGGGGTAGGGCAGGGTTCTGCCCTCTCCCCTGTCCTCTTAGCCTTATACATAGCTCTGCTAATGTTGTTGAACAGTGCGTGTAGGGGATCGAAAGGAGAACATAACAGCAGTTAAACAAAGTGTATTGGATGAGAACTGAAGGAGTAATTCCACAATTACTGTGGAACACTGTAAGAGACTCAAATGACAAGATACACTATTCTACTCACCTGTGGAACACTGTAAGAGACTAAAGGCCTCCAAAGCGTCCACAGGCAGCTACAAGTCCAACTGTCATGTGACAACAGTCACATGACCCAAACTCCATCAGCTCTAAGTCCACCTTTGCCTATACACTCTCTAATACAACTCTGTCACTGCTTACTGACTGGGGCAAATCTAACACACCCCCCTGACCTAGACAGTCTAGTGACAGGGAACAAGGAAAGGAGCAAGGCAGTCATCAAGGAATGTGTCTGAGAACAGGGAGTCATCATGGAGTGAGTCCAAGGAGAGGAACAGCAAAGTTCATGGTCTTGGGATATACAGCCTTGGTCAGGATATCAGCCAATTGCTTGTCAGTGGAAACATAGACTGGGTTAATCAGGTTCTCGGAAACTGCATCTCAAAGCCAGTAGTACCTCAGGTTAAGGTGCTTCATCCTGCCATGGTGCTCTAGGTTCTTAGCCACACTAATCCCAGACTTGTTGTCAATGAAGAGTGTTGAAGCAAGGGAAGGGGGATAACCAAACTCTGTCAGGATGTTCCTCATCCACATGATCTCCTTGCCTCCCTCAACTGCAGCAACATACTCTGCCTCAGTAGAGGACAGAGTCACAAAGGCCTGACGCTTAGAGGACCATCCTACAGCTTCACCACTCACTACAGTAACATATCCACCTGTAGCTCGTCCTGTAGCCTTGCAGGAGCCATGGGAAGCATCAGAATAAGTCTGGAACAGCTCCTTGCTGTCATTCCCCTTGTAGATGAGTTTGTAGCCTGTAGTTCCCTTCAAATAGCGCAGTAAATGCTTCACAGCAGCCCAGTGCCTCGGAGATGGGTTGTAATTGAATCTGCCAAGGTAGGACACAGCATAGGCAATGTCTGGATGTATCATAGTGGCTAGATACATACATCAAAGAGCCAACAGCAGAGAGATAGGGAACAGACTTCATAGCTTCCTGCTCATCAGGAGAGGGGATATCAGTGGATAGATCAAGTCCTGGAGGTAGGGGAGTCTTCACTGCATTGCAGTCATCCATTTTGAAGCGCTCCAGCAGTTCCTTAGCATACTGGGCTTGGGAAAGTGAAATAGAGTGATTTTGAGCATCCTGAGTCACCTGTACAGCCAACAACCAGTCTGTAGCACCAAGATCTTGAAGTTTGAAGTGTTTGGAGAGCTCCTGCACAGCAGAGTCCATGGCAGTGTCACTCTTTGAGACAAGAGTGATATCATCAATGAACACTGGAACTATTACCTTGACTGAGTCCTTGGAGTACATGTAAAGGAAGTTATCGGAGAGGAGTCTGGTGTAGCCCATATCAGTCATGACACTGTGTAACTTCTTGTTCCACTGCCTAGCTGCCTGCTTGAGGCTATAGAGTGATTTGGTGAGCTTACAGACATGGTTTGGGCCACCTTGGTGATATCCCTCAGGCTGGGCCATATAGATCTCCTCCTCGAGATCTCCATAGGTAAAGGCAGAAGAGATGTCAATTGAGCGCATTTTGAAGCCCTCTTTGGCAGCAAGAGCTATAATGAGTCTGAGGGATGCAGGATGAAATGTAGGGGCAAAAACCTCAGTATAATCATAGCCAGGCCTCTGAGCACATCCCTTGGCCACCAAGCGAGCTTTGTAGCGCTCCACAGAGCCATCAGAGTTGTGCTTGACCTTGAACACCCAGCCAGAGTTAATAACCTTCTTTCCAGGAGGCAGTTCAACAATTTCCCAAGTGTTGTTAGACTCTAGGGCAAAGATTTCCTCATTACAAGCTTTAGACCAGTCTTCAAGCATCAGGGGACCTCATAGCAATCTTGTAGGTGCGAGGATCAGGCCCAGAAACACTTCCAGCAAACTCTACCTCATCATAGCCATCATCAAAAGTGAAATTGGCAGCCTCCTCATCATCCTGGTCATTTAAAACATTGAGGACAGGCTTCTTAACCTTCCACCACTCTCCTGGTGGCCTTGTGGGGCGGTTAGAGCATCTGGGAAGGTGTGGAGGCTGATTTGAATGAGGGGCACTGGGAGGAGTGACTGGAGGTTGAGGAAGTTCAGCTGGGGCTGGAGTGATAGGCTGGAGTTCATTATCTGGCAGAGGAGCTGGAGCAGCTTCTAGTGTTCTGGGAGCCTCAGGAGCATCAGGAGCAGTGGGGATGGACCAGGGACACTCAGAAGTGTGGTCTACATCACCCCCCTCATCTGGCAGAGGTAGGAATGGCAAGGGAAGCTCTGGTGACAAGTTGGAAGGAGTAGAAGGTGAAGGAGTTTCAGAGGAAGGTGGGGGGTCAGAAAATGGAGGTATAGCATTCATTTTTGCTCTAGACAGTCCAGGAAAGTACCTCTCATCAAAATCAGCGCGTTCTGAGATCCTAGTAAGTCTAGTAGTTGGATTATAGAACTTCCAACCCTTGTAGCCAGCTGGATATCCAATAAAAACGCATTTTTCAAAGTGAGGAGCCAAGGAATTGCGCTTATCTCGCTGTATATGCACATAGGCAGTGCACCCCCATACTCTAAGGTGGGAAACATCTGGTTTTTGCCCATAGAATGCCTCAAAAGGAGTTGTGTCAGGTAGGACACTAGTAGGGAGCCTATTCCAGACATGGACCATAGAAGCCAGACATTCACCCCAGAAAGACAGTGGCAGACCAGATTCCGAGAGCATAGCAGTGATCCTTTCACCCATAGTCCTATTAGCCCTCTCAGCAAGACCATTCTGCTGAGGCCTATTTTGCACAGAATGCCTCCTCTCGATGCCACACTGCTCTGTAAACCTCAGGAAGGTTGTAGACATGTATTCTCCACCTTTATCATCCTGTAGGGCGCGGATTTTAGCTCCTAGTTGATTTTCAGCCCAGGATTTGTAGGTTTTGAATGCTTCAAAGGCTTCTGACTTGGATTTAAGCAAGTAGACCGCCCGGAATCGCATAGAATCATCTATAAAGGTGACCCAGTACTTTTTTTTTTTTTTTTTTTTTAAATCAAGGCTTGGGCCAATTTATAACACGGTGCCCGATCGCAGTCCGCGTGTAGTAGAGTACAAATCCCCTAACTACAAAGTCCGATGAGTTAAGAGTAATCTACTGTTCGGAAGCAGCCCAACCCAACCCAAGTGCTAACCCAGACCAGACCAGACCGCCCCCTACTTGCCAAATCCTCCGGTTCCCCGAAATGCCCATCACACTGAAGAAGACCCAGTTACCCAGGTCTTGTGGTGTACACCCAGTGATGCATCGCCGCAGCGCGGCGGTGCCCTGATCATCCCACAAGCGGCAGGCCCAGCGGCAGTGGTGGCCAAGCGCCCGAGAGGGGACAGGTGTAGTCAGGAGAGCCAGCACAAGGAGCCCCCGCTTGGAGCCGCCTTACCCCCAACTTCCCAAGTGAAAGGGTATCAGCCTGGTCCTGATCCAGGGCAACACAGCAGGCAGGGTAGCAACTCAAAGCGCCACCTAGACGGTGCCCAAGAAAGCAGCTTAGCAGGACAAGCCCGCACCACCACCCGGGGACCCCACCCCCGTTATTTTACGCCTCCGCCCCCTGCGAAGCCCCCAACCAGGCCCAGGAAAGGAGCACCACTAGCCGAGGCCAGAAGCACCCCCCAGGGACCCCACCCCTGTTGCCTTGTGACTTCTCCACCTAGTAGGCCAGGAGACCAACGACACCGCAGGGACCCCCCGCGCGTGCCAGCTCAACCGATCCCTGTATCATCTGGTCTGAACGCAAACGCCCTGGGGTTCGCGTTCAGGAAATCAATCAGCTCACGAATGGTCTGAGGAGGTCTGTCAAGCTCCCTCTTGTGGTTGGGACACCTGACGAATATGTGGTAGCGCCCCTCGAGAGCGGCGCCACATGAACAGCCAACACTTTCATCAGGAAAGAATCGTACGCAGTACGACCCAATCGGAGCATGACCTGTGACGGCACGCATGGCCCTCGCACAAAGCGAGTTAGAGCCGCTAACATGAGGGAGCCAGGGCCCACCAGAAAGGTAGGTCGGCTTCCCCAGAACAGATGGGTCCGCCCCAGAGGTGAGATCCATATTACTATGCCCCTTATAAGAAGGGGTAGAGTACAGCTGGCGCCATGACTCCAGAACATCATCGACCGCCTCTTTGCGCAGGTGGGCAATAGAAGTGAACAGCCTCAGGCCATAAGCGACCTGAGGGAACGAGGTGACATGCCGGTGAACAGCATGGTGGAACTCCCACTTCTCGGAAGAAGGGACAGCGAGGAATTCAATGCCCCTCCGGGGATCCCCAGAGAGCCATTGCTTAAGCGCCACACACACCCCTTGGGACAGCATCTGCCCGGAATGTGTAGACGGATCAACTGCGAGCTTCGCTGACACAATAGAATCAGTGAATACACGTATGAGCCTGACGTCATCCTGCTTGAGAGCAAAATGAATGCCAAGTGCAATGGCCATGAGCTCAGCATCAGGCGCTGTGACTCGGCCTGCCATGCGAGTGATCTCCCGGAGACACTCCCGTTGGTGATAGACATGGGCAGATGAAACTGCCTGGAACTTGCGTCCATCGCCATATGAACAATCCCGAGGTCCTCTCTGCACTCCCTAAGGCGCGCGTTGAGAGCATACATATGCTCGGGGTTGGTGTTACCCTCCGCATTGAGTTTTACCTCCATGAATGATACCTGGTCAGGGTGGCAGTCCATCAGGCGGTATCCAGGCTGATTAATTGAAGCCATAGGCTCAAACTCCTCAACGAGGTTTACCAGGTTGGCATCAGCCTGGATTAAGGAGCCCTTAGTCTTCTTGCGAATCGCAGGAGACATAAGACCGATAGAGCGAGTGTGCAGCTTAGCAGACCCAGAATATTCAGGGCTCATAAGGGCCCTGAGGGGATGGTTAGGTGACAGGGTCTTAATCCTGTAGTCTGACCTGACAGCAAGCTTTTGTATGTGGAGCTGGATGGGTATGAGACCCGCGAATGACTCCGCGGCCCCAGTAGGGGCAGTCCAGAAGGCACCTGTAATCCACAGGGCCGCCCGTCTTTGCATGACATTCAGACTCTTAAGGGCCGCCTTACAGCGAGAGCCCTTGAAGAACCAGAGTTTAAAGCCATATGTCGCAATGGGAACAACACACGACCGATAGAGGAGGCGCTTCTGCATAGGCCGCAAGCCCCTCGTAGAATTACCAAGCATCTTCATGGCTTTCACCGTAGAAAGTGCTTTAGTAGAGTAATAACAAACGTGCTCCTTAAAAGTAAGGGCGCGGTCGAAGTAGAAGCCCAAATACCTCCAATAAGGCTTGGGCCGGAGCGGTGTATCACCAGTAAACGGGGCAAAGCCCAGGTCTATTGGTGGATTGTCATCTCCGTGCTTACGGGAGAAGTGAAAGACCTCGGACTTGTTGTGTTCAAGTACCAAGGCGAAGCGCTCAAAGAGCCTGAATATAATACCATACGCCTCCTTAAGAGCCGCAAGGTTAGATCCCCAGTCTTTCGACTGGGCAATGATGGTGCCATCATCGACATATGACAGAAGAGTCGTCCCTAGATGTGACGCCTCCCTGTCGAAAAGCCACATTAGCAGAGCTATGTATAAGGCCAACAGGACGGGAGAGAGGGCAGATCCCTGCCCCACCCCCACATCCGATGGAAATGGCTCGGACTTGAAAGAGTCCCAGCAATACTGGGTCTTCCGTCCTACCAAATAGTGCGCAAAGAACTCGACCAACTCAGGGGTGAATCCTTGCTTGCGTAGTATTGCCACCAGCATATCATGGTGCAATGACGGAAAGAACTGCGCTATGTCAAAAGCCACAACGCTAGTCCTGAGGCCCTTAGCCCACCCTGCTCTTACGATGTGGGTCAGCATTAGGCCAGCATCTTCAGTGGATTGTTGGATCACACCTCCGAGCTGATTAGAGTGAAAGACCCCAAATTTGACAGAGTCAAACTGGAGCCTAGTCGCGATCATTTTCTCAAACAGCTTACCCAGCGTGTTGAGAAGAACTATGGGCCTAAAGGCCTTGGGTGTGGAGTATGCAGGCTTACCCGGCTTAGGGATAATAACTGACATAGATTCTTTAAAATACTCCGGCCAGCAACCTAGACGAATACAGGCGCTAGCTAGACGTACGAAGACCGGCAGGGAATCCCCAAGCACGATCTGTTTGAGCATCCTCCACGTAACGTGGTCGGGGCCCGGCGCTGAAACCTTAGAGCAGGCAGACAGAGCATCCACCAGTTCCTTGGCTGAGAAGTCCACCCATTCCCGCTGCGGTAGCGTAGGGAGCAGATCAATAACGGGGGTATCACACTCACGCCCGGAAGCGGAGTTGTAGGTACCATGAAGGGCCCCCCAAAGGGAGTCCATAGTGTGACAAGGCTCCCCCTGATAGGAGATAGCCTCGCACACGGGCAACTTGCACGCCTTGACCCATTCCATAAGGTCCCAAGGGTGCTTGTTGGTTTCAGCAATTTCCTCAATCTTTTCATCAAAGAACTTGCGCTTCTTAGACGCCACAACACGTCGAAATGCCTTCCAGTCCGCAGGGTCCGAAGAATCCCTGTGGGCCTGAAGGGCGACCCTGCAATCCTCATCCCACCAGGGTTGAGACTTTGCGGATATGTGCACCTCCACAGTGTGGCGATGCCACGCTGCAGAGAACACCGACCCAATAGCCAATGCCAGGACATTAACATCCCACGCTGAGGTAAGGGGATGATCCCGAAGACCATACACCCCTTCTCTGATCTCATCCAGGAACTGCAATTCCTTCGTCGCTGCCGAGTTCTTGGGAAATGCCCTTCTGACATTAGTGATGTCTTCAGGGTGGATAGGGATCGTGACAGACAGCGGATGGTGGTCCGATGGGCCTGTCAGATCCGATCTGATCTGGGGGTGCGCGATGCACCACCTGAGATTGGAGATAAAGATCAGATCAATCACCGATTGGCGCTTGGTTGGATCTCGAGGTACATGAGTAGAAGCCCTGGAATCTGGCAACCAGATCCCAAGGCTGAGGTCGTCGGCAGCTTCCAGAAGCTGCTGGGCGGGTCGGTGGTGATGCTGTAAAGAGGTGCGCGTGGGGGACGTTGAGACAGTCCTAACAGTGGTGGAACAAAGTCTATTGGATTAATATTAAAGGAGGAAATCCACAATTACTGTGGACAACTGTAAGAGACTAGATAATGAAGTTACAATACTTTGCTCACCTGTGGACAACTGTAAGAGACTAAAGGCTCTCAAAGCGTCCACAGGAAGCTACAAGTCCACCTGTGTCATGTGACTCATCACCTGACTAAAACTCCGTCAGTGATAAGTCCCAATCTATCTATAGGACTGATGAGACCACATCTAACACACCCCCCTGATCTAAGCAGTCCATGGAGAGGGGAGTTATCACAGAGTGAGTCCAAGCAAGGGAACAGCAAAGTTCACAGTCTTGGGGTATACAGCCTTTGTGAGGATATCAGCAAGTTGTTGGTCAGTGGACACATACACTGGATTGATCACTTCATCAGCAACAGCATCTCGAAGCCAGAAGAACCTCAAGTCCAGGTGCTTCATCCGTCCATGGTGCTCTGGGTTCTTTGCTACACAAATTCCTGACTTGTTGTCAATGTAGAGTGTCGAGGAAAGGGAAGGGGGATAGCCAAACTCTGTCAGGATGTTCCTCATCCACATGATCTCCTTGCCACCCTCAACTGCAGCAACATACTCAGCCTCAGTAGAGGACAGAGTCACAAAAGGCTGGCGCTTTGAGCACCATCCTACAGCCCCACCACTCACTAGAGTCACATAACCGCCTGTAGCACGTCCTGTGGCCTTGCAGGAGCCATGGGAAGCATCAGAGAAGGTCTGGAATAGCTCTGGGTTGTCATTACCCTTGTAGACAAGCTTGTACTCAACAGTTCCCTTCAGATAGCGAAATAAGTGCTTTACAGCAGCCCAGTGCCTCGGAGATGGGTTGTGATTGAACCTCCCAAGGTAGGACACAGAGTAAGCAATATCTGGACGAGTCATGGTGGCAAGATACTGCAGGGAACCCACAGCAGAGAGATAGGGAATGGACTTCATGGCTTCTTGCTCCTCAGGGGTAGGCTGGTCATCAGAGAGCTCAAGTCCTGGTGGTAGAGGGGTCTTCACAGCGTTACAATCGTCCATTTTGAAGCGCTCTAGCAGTTCCCTGACATACTGAGCCTGGGAGAGCGAAATGGAGCGATTTAGAGCGTCCTGCTTCACCTGTACAGCCAGTAACCAGCTTGTAGCACCGAGATCTCGCAGTTTGAAGTGTTTAGACAGTTCCTGGACAGCTGAGTCCATGGCAGAGTCATCCCTCGACACCAGAGTGATATCATCAATGAAGACTGGGACAATCACCTTGACTGATCCCTTGGAATAGATGTAGAGGGAGTTGTCAGATCTGAGTCTCGAGTAGCCCATGGAGGTCATGACACTGTGTAGCTTCTTATTCCACTGCCTAGCTGCCTGTTTAAGGCCATAGAGCGATTTGGTGAGCTTACAGACATGGTTTGGGCCACCTTGGTGATATCCCTCAGGCTGGGCCATGTAGATCTCCTCATCAAGGTCCCCATAGGTGAAGGCAGAGGAGATGTCAATGGAGCGCATTTTGAAGCCCTCTCTTGCAGCCAAGGCTATAATAAGTCTGAGGGATGCAGGACGAAATGTAGGGGCAAAAACCTCAGTGTAATCATAGCCAGGGCGCTGAGAATAGCCCTTAGCAACTAAGCGGGCTTTGTGGCACTCTACAGAGCCATCAGGATTGCGCTTGACCTTGAAAACCCATCCAGAGTTGACCAGCTTCTTTCCAGGAGGTAGCTCAACTAGTTCCCAGGTGTTGTTGGACTCCAGGGCGAAGATTTCGTCGTCACAAGCTCTAGACCAGTCCTGGGCATCAGGGGACCTCATAGCAACCTTATAGGTGCGAGGATCAGGCCCAGAAACAGTCCCAGCAAACTCTACCTCTTGATATCCACTGTCAGCCCAATAGACAGCTTCCTGATCGTCAAAATCGTCCTCCTCGGGCTCAGGAGACAGCTTGATCCTCCACCACTCTCCTGGCGGTTTCCTGGAGCGATTTGAGCGCCTAGGAAGGTGTGGAGGCTCAATTACTGGGGGAACACTGGGAGGAGTGCTGGGGAGCTGTACAGGAGCTGTAGGAGGCGTCACAGGAGGCTCTGAGGGTTCAGGACTGTGGACTTGTGGGGGCTGAAGCTGAAATGGTGATGAGATGATGCTATCTTTGCAGGAACCTTCTTGAAGAGGAAGTGGATGGACTGATGGTGCTCTGGGAGCCTCAGGAGCATCCGGAGCGGGCTGGGGTGACTCAGGCAGGTAGTCTACATCACCCCCCTCATCTTCAAGAAGTGGGAGCATCTGGGAAGGTCCAGGAGACGAGATAGACGAGGTAGAAGGTGGTGAGACTTCAGGGGAGGATGGAGGGCCAGCAAATGATGGTATGGTGTTCATTTTCGCTCTAGATAGTCCAGGGAAGTATCTCTCGTCAAAATCTGCACGCTCTAAGATCCTGGTTTGCCTAGTAGTAGGGTTATAGAACTTCCAACCTTTGTAGCCAGTGGGATATCCAATAAAAACGCATTTTTCGAAGTGAGGCTGCAAAGAATTTCGCTTATCTCGCTGTATATGCACATAGGCAGTACACCCCCACACTCTGAGGTGCGAAACATCGGGTTTTCGCTTGTAGAAGGCCTCAAAAGGTGTGGTTTTTGGTAGAGCGGAGGTAGGGAGCCTATTCCACACATGGACCATGGCAGCTATGCATTCACCCCAAAAACTCGCTGGCAAACTGGACTCTGAGAGCATGGCAGTGATTCTCTCACCCATAGTCCTATTAGCCCTCTCAGCAAGACCATTCTGCTGGGGCCTATTTTGCACAGAATGCCTCCTCTCGATGCCACACAGCCTTGTGAACTCCAGGAAGGCATTAGACATGTATTCACCACCTTTATCATCCTGTAGAGTGCAGATTTTGACTCCCAGTTGGTTCTCAGCCCAATATTTGTAGGTTTTGAATGCTTCAAAGGCTTCTGACTTGGATTTAAGCAGATACACCGCCCGGAATCGTGTAGAATCGTCTATAAAGGTGATCCAGTACTTGTAGCCTTGGTGGGTAGCTGCTGGAAGTGGTCCATGCAAATCTGAGTGCACTAGAGCCAGTGGGGAGCGATTATGGCTGGTGGAGGAGGGGAATGGATGGGAATGCATCTTTCCTGCAAGACAGGGCTCACAGATGGGGTCAGGGGACGCCTCAGACTCCAGTTTAAGGCCTGTAACAAGCTCCTGACTGATCATTCTCTTCACATCTGCATAATTGTGGTGCACAAAGCGTCTATGCCACAAGGAGAGGTCTACAGGGAGTGTGGAGAGGTGAAATGCGGTCTCTGAAGCGATTGTAGTGCCATCTAACAGTGCTGAGTGGCCCGGAGTGATTCTAGCCTTGAAAAGCGCCTTTTTGCCCTTATAAAACACCATAGAGGTTGCACCAATGCTGATATTAACTCCGGAGTGACGAGTAAGGTATAAACATGATAGTAGGTTGCTCCGGAGGTCTGGGACATGTAGGACTCTTGAAAACTCGACCTCTCTAACCCTTTTCCCTTCCAACACAGGCTGAAACACCACAGAACCTACTCCAGCTGAGTAGACAATGGAATTGTCAGCTAAGCGGATGGGAATGCGACTGGGGGAGTAGGACTTGAACCAGTGGCGATGTGGGGTCATATGAGAAGTGGCCCCTGTGTCTGCAAGCCAATGGAAGTCAGCATCAAGCTGTAGAGGTGAAGAGGGAGAGGGTGACGAAGAACTTGCATTTCCGGCGAATTCCCGGGCCTGTTGCGCTCCGCCCGCTGTAGGCAACAAGGAGGGGTCCTGAGGAGTGTCCTGTGCGCGTTTTGCGTGATTCCGACGACGCCTTGATGAGTTATTGGCAATTTGCTCAGCAGTCTTCTCCTGGGCTTGCTTTTGAGCTGCCTCGAATGCCCAGCACTTCTGGATAGTGTGTCCGGACTTGTGACAAAAATCGCATTTTCCAGATGAAGGAGGGGGCTGGGAGCGTGCGGAAAAGGCTGTGGAGGAGCTGACAGTGTCCTGGGCACGTCTGCGGCGTTGAATATCCTCTGTGACAAAAGCCTGGTGCACAGCAGCCTTGTCAAGTTTGTCCATGAGGAGGAGGGAGGAGGTGAAGGAGGCAAATTCTTCAGATGGGAGGGCTCTAATGAGGGACATGGAGGCTAGTTCTTCTCCGATCTTAGGTGGCGCATCGCGCGTCCCCAGATCAGATCGGATCTGACGGGCCCATCGGACCACCATCCGCTGTCTGTCACGATCCCTATCCGCCCTGAGGACATTACAAATGTCAGAAGGGCTTTCCCCAAGAACTCGGCAGCGACTGCGGAATTGCAGTTCCTGGATGAGATCAGAGAAGGGGTGTATGGTCTTCGTGATCATCCCCTTAATTCAGCGCGGGATGTTAATGTCCTGGCATCGGCCATTGGGTCGGTGTTCTCTGCAGCGTGGCATCGCCACACTGTGGAGGTGCACATCTCCGCAAAGTCTCAACCCTGGTGGGATGAGGACTGCAGAGTCGCCCTTCAGGTCCATAGGGATTCTTCGGACCCTGCGGACTGGAAGGCATTTCGACGCGTTGTGGCGTCTAAGAAGCGCAAATTCTTTGATGAGAAGATTGAGGAAATTGCTGAGACCAACAAGCGCCCCTGGGACCTTATGGAATGGGTCAAGGCGCGCAAGTTGCCTGCGTGCGAGGCTATCTCCTATCAGGGGGAGCCTTGTCACACTATGGACTCCCTGTGGGAGGCCCTTCACGGTACCTACAACTCCGCTTCCGGGCGTGAGTGTGATACCCCCGTTATTGATCCGCTCCCTACGCTGATGCGGCGGGAATGGGTGGACTTCTCAGCCAAGGAACTGGTGGACGCGTTATCCGCCTGCTCTAAGGTCTCTGCGCTGGGCCCCGACCACGTTACGTGGAGGATGCTCAAACAGATCGTGCTTGGGGATGCCCTGCCGGTCTTCGTATGTCTAGCTAGCGCCTGTATTCGTTTAGGTTGCTGGCCGGAGTATTTTAAAGAATCTATGTCAGTTATTATCCCTAAGCCGGGTAAGCCTGCATATTCTACACCCAAGGCCTTTAGGCCTATAGTACTTCTCAACACGCTGGGTAAGCTGTTCGAGAAAATGATCGCGACTAGGCTCCAGTTTGACTCTGTCAAATTTGGGGTCTTTCACCCTAATCAGCTCGGAGGTGTGATCCAACGGTCCACTGAAGATGCTGGCCTGATGCTGACCCACATCGTAAGAGCGGGTTGGGCTAAGGGCCTCAGGACTAGCGTTGTGGCTTTTGACATAGCGCAGTTCTTCCCGTCATTGCACCATGATATGCTGGTAGCAATACTCCGCAAGCAAGGATTCGCCCCTGAGTTGGTTGAGTTCTTTGCGCACTACCTGGTAGGACGGAAGACCCAGTATTGCTGGGACTCCTTCAAGTCCGAACCATTTCCATCGGATGTGGGGGTGGGGCAGGGTTCTGCCCTCTCTCCCGTCCTGTCGGCCTTATACATAGCTCCGCTAATGTGGCTTTTCGACAGGGAGGCGTCACGTCTTGGGACGACTCTTCTGTCATATGTTGATGATGGCACCATCATTGCCCAGTCAAAGGACTGGGGATCTAACCTTGTGGCTCTTAAGGAGGCATATGGTATTATATTCAGGCTCTTTGAGCGCTTCGCCTTGGTACTTGAGCATGACAAGTCTGAGGTCTTCCACTTCTCCCGTAAGCACGGGGATGATAATCCACCGATTGACCTGGGCTTTGCCCCGTTCACTGGTGATACGCCACTCCGGCCCAAGCCTTATTGGAGGTATTTGGGCTTCTACTTCGACCGCGCCCTTACTTTCAAGGAGCACGTTCGTTACTATTCTACTAAAGCACTCTCCACGGTGAAGGCCATGAAGATGCTTGGTAATTCTACGAGGGGCTTGCGGCCTATGCAGAAGCGCCTCCTCTATCGGTCGTGTGTTGTTCCGATTGCGACATACGGCTTCAAACTCTGGTTCTTCAAGGGCTCTCGCTGTAAGGCGGCCCTTAAGAGTCTGAACGTCATGCAGAGACGGGCGGCCCTGTGGATTACAGGTGCCTTCCGGACTGCCCCTACTGGGGCCGCGGAGTCATTCGCGGGTCTCATACCTATCCAGCTTCATATACAGAAGCTTGCTGTCAGGTCGGACTACAGGATTAAGACCCTGTCACCCAACCATCCTCTCAGGGCCCTTATGAGCCCCGAATACTCTGGGTCTGCTAAGTTGCACACTCGCTCTATCGGTCTTATGTCTCCTGCGGTCCGCAGGAAGACTAAGGGCTCCTTAATCCAGGCTGACGCCAGCCTGGTGAACCTCGTCGAGGAATTTGAGCCTATGGCTTCAATTAATCGACCCGGATACCGCCTGATGGACTGCCACCCTGAGCAGGTGTCGTTCATGGAGGTGAAGCTCAATGCGGAGGGTAACACCGACCCCGAGCATATGTATGCTCTCAACGCGCGCCTTAGGGAGTGCAGGGAGGACCTCGGGATTGTCCATATGGCGACGGACGCAAGTCTGCCGCTCCATGGCAAGTTCCAGGCAGTTTCGTCTGCCCATGTCTACCGCCAGCGGGAGTGCCTTCGGGAGATCACTCGCGTGGCAGGCCGAGTTACAGCACCTGATGCTGAGCTCATGGCCATGGCGCTTGGCATTCATTTTGCTCTTAAGCAGGATGACGTCAGGCTTATACGGGTATTCACTGACTCTATTGCGTCAGCGAAGCTTGTAGTTGATCCGTCTACGCACTCCGGGCAGATGCTGTCCCATGGAGTGTGTGTGGCGCTTAAACGATGGCTCTCTGGGGATCCCCGGAGAGGCGTTGAGTTCCTCGCTGTCCCTTCTTCCGAGAAGTGGGAGTTCCACCATGCTGTTCACCGGCATGTTACCTCGTTCCCTCAGGTCGCTTATGGCCCGAGGCCGTTCACTTCTATTGCCCGCCTACGCAAAGAGGCGGTCGATGACGTTCTGGAGTCATGGCGTCAGCTGTACTCTACCCCTTCTTACAAGGGGCACAGTAATATGGATCTTGCTTCCGGGGCAGATCCATCTATTTCGGGGAAGCCGACCTACCTTTCTGGTGGGCCCTGGCTTCCTCATGTTAGCGGCTCTAACTCGCTGTGCGCGAGGGCCGTGCGTGCCGTTACTGGCCATGCTCCGATTGGGTCGTACCGTGTACGATTCTTTCCGAACGAAGGCGTTGGCTGCTCGTGTGGCGCCGCTCTCGAGGGGCGCTATCACATTTTCGTCAGGTGTCCCAACCACAAGAGGGAACTTGACAGACCTCCTCAGACCATTCGTGAGCTGATTGACTTCCTGGACGCGAACCCCGGTGCGTTTGCATTCAGACCTGATGATGTTGGGATCGGCTGAGCTGGCGCGCGTGGGGGGTCCCTGCGGTGTCGCTGGTCTTCTGACCTACTAGGTGGAGAAGTCGTAAGGCAACGGGGGTTGGGTCCCTGGGGGGTGCTTCTGGCCTTGGCTAGTGGTGCTCCTTTCCTGGGCCTGGTCCGGGGCTGGCGGGGGGCGAAGGCGTAAAATAACGGGGGTGGGGTCCCCGGGTGGCGGTGCGGGTTCGTCCTGCCAAGCTGCTTTCTTGGGCGCTGTCTAGGCGGCGCTTCGAGTTGCTACCCTGCCCACTGCGTTGTTCTGGGTCAGGACTGGGCTGATACCCTTTCACTTGGGAAGTTGGGGGTAAGGCGGCTCCAAGCGGGGGCTCCTTGCGCTGGCTCTCCTGACTACACCTGTCCCCCTGAGGGCACTCGGCCGCCGTCGCTGCTGGGTCCGCCTCTCGAGGGATGATCAGGGCACCGCCGCTTTGCGGCGATGCGTCACTGGGTGTACACCACAAGACCTGGGCAACTGGGTCTTCTTCAGTGTGATGGGCATTTCGGGGAACCGGGGGATTTGGCAAGTAGGGGGTGGTCTGGTCTGGTCTGGGTTAGCGCTTGGGTTGGGTTGGGCTGCTTCTGAACAGTAGATTACTCGTAACTCATCGGACCTTGTAGTTGGGGCTTTGTACTTAGCTACACGCGGACTGCGATCGGGCACCGCGTTATAAATTGGCGCAAGCCATGATTTAAAAAAAAAAAAAAAAAAAAATGGAGGCTAGTTCTTCATCAAGCTGGGTGAGGGTGAAGTCCACAGGCCTGAGGTCCTTGATAGTCTTTACTGCATCTTCAACTCTGTTGATAAGGGACTGTAGGGACTCCTCCTTGAGTTTCCGGATGGTAAAGAGGTCATCATAGGCATTGAATTGCATTCCTGGACGCTTTTGGAGGTGCACAGACTGTAGGGAGGTCCACATCTTGACTGGGTCATCCTGGATGCCATTGAAGTGAATCCTCTGGTCAGCCTCCACCATAAGGAAGAGCCAACCCGCAGCTCTGTCTGCCTTAGCCTCCCAGGCATCCTGAGCAGCCAGCTCAGCCTCAGTGGGGGTTTTAGACATGGCAGGGGGGGAGACTTTTCCAGAAACAATCCTCCACAGACCACTAGCCCTCAACCACGCCTCCATCTCGCCAGCCCAAGTAGAGTAGTTCGTCCCACATAGCTTCGCAAAGTTTGGTCCGGATTGAGCCATTTTTGCGGTCAGGAGAGCGGAAATAGAGTTGGGGTGGGGAGAGAGATGTAGAAGGAGATAGAGAGAAAGGAGGAAAGTGAATTAAAGTGTTGTTTTGAAGCTGTTAAAGCGCGGGGCCCATAACCTGTAAAGAGGTGCGCGTGGGGGACGTTGAGACGGTCCTAACAGTGGTGGAACAAAGTCTATTGGATTAATATTAAAGGAGGAAATCCACAATTACTGTGGACAACTGTAAGAGACTAGATAATGAAGTTACAATACTTTGCTCACCTGTGGACAACTGTAAGAGACTAAAGGCTCTCAAAGTGTCCACAGGAAGCTACAAGTCCACCTGTGTCATGTGACTCATCACCTGACTAAAACTCCGTCAGTGATAAGTCCCAATCTATCTATAGGACTGATGAGACCACATCTAACAGATGCGGGACGTGGTGACCCAGTACTTGTAGCCTTGGTGGGTAGCTGCTGGAAGTGGTCCATGCAGATCTGAGTGCACTAGAGCAAGAGGGGAGCGATTATGGCTTGTGGAAGGAGGGAATGGATTGGAATGCATCTTTCCTGCAAGGCAGGGCTCACAGATAGGATCAGGGGACACTCCAGACTCAAGTTTACAACCTGTGACAAGCTCCTGAGCTATCAGCTTCTTCACATCAGCATAATTATGGTGAATGAAGCATCTATGCCACAAGGAGAGGTCTAGGGGCAGTGTGGAGAGGTGGAAAGCGGTCTCTGAGGCAATTGTAGTGCCATCTAAGAGTGCTGAGTTGCCTGGAGTGATTGTAGCCTTGAAAAGCGCCTTTTTGCCCTTAGAAAACACCATAGAGGTTGCAGAAATGGTGATATTAACTCCGGAGTGACAAGTAAGGTATAGACATGATAGTAGGTTGCTCCGGAGGTCTGGGACATGCAAAACTTGCGAAAACTCGACCTCTCTAACCCTTTTTCCTTCTAACACAGGCTGAAACACCACAGAGCCCACCCCAGATGAGTAGACAATGGAATTGTCAGCTAAGTGGATGGGAATGCGACTGGGGGAGTAGGATTTGAACCAGTGGTGGTGTGGGGTCATATGAGAAGTGGCCCCTGTATCTGCAAGCCAGTGGAAGTCAGCATCAAGCTGTAGTGGGGAAGAGGGAGAGGGTGATGAAGAACTTGCATTTCCAGCGAATTCCTGGGCGCATTGGGCTCCGTTTTCGGAGGGTGCAACCGCACCATCGTGACCGACGTCTTGTGCGAGTTTGGCATGATTCCGTCGACACCTTCCGGAGTTATTGCGCTTTTCTTCAGCAGTCTTCTCTTGAGCCTGTTTCTGTGCTGCCTCAAAAGCCCAACACTTCTCCTGCAGATGACCAGTCTTGCCACAAAAATCGCATTTTCTGGATGAAGGAGGGGGCTGGGAGCATGCGGAAAAGGCTGTAGAGGTCGTCCCAGTGTCCTGCATCCGTCTGCGGCGTTGGATATCCTCTGTGACAAAAGCCTGGTGCACAGCAGCCTTGTCAAGTTTGTCCATCAGGAGAAGAGAGGAGGTGAAGGAGGAAAATTCTTTGGATGGTAGGGCTCTAATGAGTGCCATAGAGGCTAGTTCTTCATCCAGTTTGTCAAGAGTAAAGTCCAGAGGCCTCAGGTCCTTGATAGTCTTCACAGCATCCTCCACTCTGTTGATTAGGGACTATAGGGACTCCTCCTCCTGTTTCCAAATAGAGAAGAGGTCATCATAAGCATTGAACCTCATTCCAGGATGCTTTTGGAGGTGTACAGACTGCAGGGCAGTCCACATCTTCACAGGATCATCCTGGATGCCATTGAAGTGAATTCTCTGGTCACCCTCCACCATAAGATAGATCCATCCAGCTGCTCTGTCCGCTTTAGCCTCCCATGCATCCCTAGCAGCTGCCTCAGCCTCAGAGGGGGAAGCAGCCATGCTGGGAGCAGAGACCTTGCCAGAAACAAGCCTCCACAGGCCATTGGTGCATAGCCACGCCTCCATTTCGCCAGCCCAGGTAGAGTAGTTGGTGGTGGACAGTTTCGCAAAATTTGGGCCGGATGAGGTCATTTTTGCGGTCAGGAGAGCGGAAATGGTGTGGGGTGTGGATTTGAGGAGTTATGAGTGGTGGAAAGGGTGATGAGATTGATGAAAGGAATTGGGAAAGGAAGAGTATGTGTAGTAAAACGTTGTTTGGTGCTGTTAAAGCGCGGGGCCCATAACCTGTTGAACGGTGCGCGTAGGGGATCGAAAGGGGAACATAACAGCGGTTAAACGAAGTGTATTGGATGAGAACTGAAGGAGTAATTCCACAATTACTGTGGAACACTGTAAGAGACTAAAGGACAAGATACACTATTCTACTCACCTGTGGAACACTGTAAGAGACTAAAGGCCTCCAAAGCGTCCACAGGCAGCTACAAGTCCAACTGTCATGTGACAACAGTCACATGACCCAAACTCCATCAGCTCTAAGTCCACCTTTGCCTATACACTCTCTAATACAACTCTGTCACTGCTTACTGACTGGGGCAAATCTAACACCGGGGTCCCCTGGTGCCAGCACTGCTGGTACTGAGGTCATCCCACCGCTATCTATCGGTTCCGCTTGAACCGATGCCTGATCTGTGCTGGACCTCACACTGCTGAGAACCACCGCGCTGTTGCCGGTTGTTGTCATCCCAAGGATCTCAACAAGGCTACCCCGGAGGGACAACTGTGTCCCCACAGATTCAAGTGTCTAAACTGCGGTGGCGATCACCGCACCGACTCTCATTCTTGCCAGCTTTGGTGTCACCGGTATGAGGCTGAGTGGGTCAAGGAGCATTACCGAAAGGTGAGTGAATGCTGTCTGTCTAGGATAGCGTCATGATCTGCTGATAACGCGTCAGCATCCGCACAATGAACCCCGAACCTAACGAGTTGAAGCGTTTCGTGAAGGGTAGATTACGTATATTGTCCTTTAATGTAGCAAAGAATTATGCATTACTTTTTTTTTTTTTTTTTTTTTTAAATTCAAGGCTTGTGCCAATTTATAACACAGTGCCCAATCGCAGTCCGTGTGTAGCAGAGTACAAATCCCCCAACTACAAAGTCCGATGAGTTAAGAGTAATCTACTGTTCAGAAGAAGCCCAACCCAACCCAAGCCAAGCAAACGCCAACCCAGACCAGACCAGACCTCCCCCTACTTGCTAAATCCCCCGGTCGCCCAAAATGCCCATCACACTGAAGAAGACCCAGTTGCCCAGGTCTTGTGGTGTACACCCAGTGATGCACCGTCACAGAGCGACAGTGCCCTGATTGTCCCTCAAGAGGCGGACCCAACAGCGACAGTGGCCAAGTGCCCTCAGGGGGACAGGTGTAGTCAGGAGAGCCAGTGCAAGGAACCCCCACTTGGAGCCGCCTTACCCCGGACTTCCCAGATGAAAGGGTGTCAGCCTAGACCTGACCTAGGGCAACCCAGCAGGCAGGGTAGCAACTCGAAGCATCACCTAGACAGCACCCAAGAAAGCAGCTGAGCAGGACGAACCCGCACCGCCACCTGGGGACCCTACCCCCATTATTTTACACCTTTGCCCCCTGTGAAGCCCCTTTTTTTTTTTTTTTTTAAATTCATGGCTTGCGCCAATTTATAACGCGGTGCCCGATCACAGTCCGCGTGTAGCTAAGTACAAGGCCCCAACTACAAAGTTCGATGAGTTAAGAGTAATCTACTTTCAGAAGCAGTCCAACCCAACCCAAGCGCTAACCCAGACCAGACCAGACCACCCCCTACTTGCCAAATCCCCCGGTTCCCCAAAATGCCCATCACACTGACGAAGGCCCAGTTGCCCAGGCCTTGTGGTGTACACCCAGTGACGCACTGCCGCATTGCGGCGGTGCCCTGATCATCCCACAGGTGGCGGGCCCAGCGGCGGCGGCGGCTGAGCGCCCGAGAGGGGACAGGTGTAGTCAGGAGAGCTAGCGCAAGGAGCCCCCGCTTGGAGCTGCCTTACCCCCAACATCCCAAGTGAAAGGGTATCAGCCCAGTCCTGATCCAGAGCAACACAGTAGGCAGGGTAGCAACTCGAAGCGTTGCTTAGACGGCGCCCAAGAAAGCAGCTTAGCAGGATGAACCCGCACCGCTACCCGGGGACCCCACCCCCGTTTTTTGATGCCTATGCCCCCCGCGAAGCCCCCAACCAAGCCCAGGAAAGGAGCACTACTAGCCGAGGCCAGAAGCACCCCCCAGGGACCCCACCCCTGTTGCCTTGCGACTTCTCCACCCAGTAGGCCAGAAGACCAGCGACACCGCAGGGACCCCCCACGTGCGCCAGCTCAACCGATCCCAGTATCATCTGGTCTGAACGCAAACGCCCTGGGGTTTGCATCCAGGAAATCGATCAGCTCACAAATGGTCTGAGGAGGTCTGTCCAGTTCCCTCTTGTGGTTGGGACACCTGACAAAAATGTGATAGCGCCCCTCGAGAGCGGCGCCACACGAGCAGCCAACGTTTTCGTTAGGAAAGAATCGTACATGGTACGACCCAATCGGAGCATGACCTGTGACGGCACGCACAGCCCTCGCACAAAGCGAGTTAGAGCCGCTAACGTGGGGGAGCCAGGGCCCACCAGAAAGGTAGGTTGGCTTCCCCGGAATAGATGGATCTGCCCCGGAGGCAAGGTCCATGTTACTACGCCCCTTGTAAGAAGAGGTAGAGTACAGCTGATGCCATGACTCCAGAACATCGTTGACCGCCTCTTTGCGCAGGCGGGCAATGGAAGTGAACGGCCTCAGACCATAAGCGACCTGAGGGAACGAGGCGACATGCTGGTGAACAGCATGGTGGAACTCCCACTTCTCGGAAGAAGGGACAGCGAGGAATTCAATACCTCTCCGGGGATCCCCAGAGAGCCATTGCTTAAGCGCCACACACACCCCTTGGGACAGCATCTGCCCAGAATGTGTAGACGGATCAACTGCGAGCTTCGCTGACGCAATAGAGTCAGTGAATACACGTATGAGCCTGATGTCATCCTGCTTGAGAGCAAAATGAATGCCAAGTGCAATGGCCATGAGCTCTGTAAAGAGGTGCGCGTGGGGGACGTTGAGACGGTCCTAACAGTGGTGGAACAAAGTCTATTGGATTAATATTAAAGGAGGAAATCCACAATTACTGTGGACAACTGTAAGAGACTAGATAATGAAGTTACAATACTTTGCTCACCTGTGGACAACTGTAAGAGACTAAAGGCTCTCAAAGTGTCCACAGGAAGCTACAAGTCCACCTGTGTCATGTGACTCATCACCTGACTAAAACTCCGTCAGTGATAAGTCCCAATCTATCTATAGGACTGATGAGACCACATCTAACAGAGCTCAGCATCAGGCACTGTGACTCGGCCTGCCATGCGAGTGATCTCCCGGAGACACTCCCGTTGGCGATAGACATGGGCAGATGAAACTGCCTGGAACTTGCCATGGAGCGGCAGACTTGCGTCCGTCGCCATATGAACAATCCCGAGGTCCTCCCTGCACTCCCTGAGGCGCGCGTTGAGAGCATACATATGCTCGGAGTCAACATTACCCTCCGCATTGAGTTTCACCTCCATGAACGACACCTGGTCAGGGTGGCAGTCCATCAGGTGGTATCCAGGCCGATTGATTGAAGCCATAGGCTCAAACTCCTCGATGAGGTTTACCAGGCTGGCATTAGCCTGGATTAAGGAGCCCTTAGTCTTCTTGCGCACTGCAGGAGACATAAGACCGATAGAGCGAGTGTGCAACTTAGCAGACCTGGAATATTCAGGGCTCATAAGGGCCCTGAGGGGATGGTTAGGTGACAGGGTCTTAATCCTGTAGTCTGACCTGACAGCAAGCTTCTGTATGTGAAGCTGGATGGGTATGAGACCCGCGAATGACTCCGCGGCCCCAGTAGGGGCAGTCCAGAAGGCACCTGTAATCCACAGGGCCGCCCGTCTTTGCATGACATTCAGACTCTTAAGGGCCGCCTTACAGCGAGAGCCCTTGAAGAACCAGAGTTTAAAGCTGTATGTCGCAATGGGGACAACACACGACCAATAAAGGAGGCGCTTCTGCATAGGCTGCAAGCCCCTCGTAGAATTACCAAGCATCTTCATGGCCTTCACCGTAGAGAGTGCTTTAGTAGAGTAATAACGAACATGCTCCTTAAAAGTAAGGGCGCGGTTGAAGTAGAAGCCCAAATACCTCCAATAAGGCTTGGGCTGGAGCAGCGTATCACCAGTGAACGGGGCAAAGCCCAGGTCGATCGGTGGATTATCATCCCCGTGCTTACGGGAGAAGTGAAAGACCTCGGACTTGTTGTGTTCAAGTACCAAGGCGAAGCGCTCAAAGAGCCTGAATATAATACCATATGCCTCCTTAAGAGCCACAAGGTTAGATCCCCAGTCTTTCGACTGGGCAATGATGGTACCATCATTGACGTATGACAGAAGAGTCGTCCCAAGACGTGACGCCTCCCTGTCGAAAAGCCACATTAGCGGAGCTATGTATAAGGCCAACAGGACGGGAGAGAGGGCAGATCCCTGCCCCACCCCCACATCCGATGGAAATGGCTCGGACTTGAAAGAGTCCCAGCAGTACTGGGTCTTCCGTCCTACCAAATAGTGCGCAAAGAACTCGACCAACTCAGGGGTGAATCCTTGCTTGCATAGTATTGCCACCAGTATATCATGGTGCAGTGACAGAAAGAACTGCGCTATGTCAAAAGCCACAACGCTAGTCCTGAGGCCCTTAGCCCACCCTGCTCTTACGATGTGGGTCAGCATTAGGCCAGCATCTTCAGTGGATTGTTGGATCACACCTCCGAGCTGATTAGAGTGAAAGACCCCAAATTTGACAGAGTCAAACTGGAGCCTAGTCGCGATCATTTTCTCAAACAGCTTACCCAGCGTGTTGAGAAGAACTATGGGCCTAAAGGCCTTGGGTGTGGAGTATGCAGGCTTACCCGGCTTAGGGATAATAACTGACATAGATTCTTTAAAATACTCCGGCCAGCAACCTAGATGAATACAGGCGCTAGCTAGACGTACGAAGACCGGCAGGGCATCCCCAAGCACGATCTGTTTGAGCATCCTCCACGTAACGTGGTCGGGGCCCGGCGCTGAAACCTTAGAGCAGGCAGACAGAGCATCCACCAGTTCCTTGGCTGAGAAGTCCACCCATTCCCGCCGTGGTAGCGTAGGGAGCGGATCAATAACGGGGGTATCACACTCCCGCCCGGAAGCGGAGTTGTAGGTACCGTGAAGGGCCTCCCAGAGGGAGTCCATAGTGTGACAAGGCTCCCCTTGATAGGAGATAGCCTCGCACGCAGGCAACTTACGCGCCTTGACCCATTCCATAAGGTCCCAAGGGCGCTTGTTGGTCACAGCAATTTCCTCAATCTTATCATCAAAGAACTTGCGCTTCTTAGACGCCACAACGTGTCGAAATGCCTTCCAGTCCGCAGGGTCCGAAGAGTCCCTGTGGGCCTGAAGGGCGACCCTGCAATCCTCATCCCACCAGGGTTGAGACTTTGCAGATATGTGCACCTCCACGGTATGGCGATGCCACACTGCAGAGAACACCGACCCAATAGCCGATGCCAGGACATTAACATCCCGCGCTGAGGTGAGGGGATGATCCCGAAGACCATACACCCCTTCTCTGATCTCATCCAGGAACTGCAATTCCGCAGTCGCTGCCGAGTTCTTGGGAAATGCCCTTCTGACATTAGTGATGTCTTCAGGGCAGATAGGGATCGTGACAGACAGTGGATGGTGGTCCGATGGGCCTGTCAGATCCGATCTGACCTGGGGACGTGCGATGTGCCACCTGAGATCGGAGATAAAGATCAGATCAATCACCGATTGGCGCTTGGTCGGATCTCGAGGTACATGAGTAGGAGCCCTGGAATCTGGCAACCAGATCCCAAGGCCGAGGTCGTCAGCAGCTTCCAGAAGCTGCTGGGCGGGTTGGTGGTGATGCGGGACGCCATCGTCCCACTCACGCGAATGGCAATTGAAATCGCCCCCCATGTAGTGCATCTGGGGTAGAGAAGCTTGATCACAGTGTGCTCATCATCAGAATAGACATTCATAAAATGGCGTTCGCGGCTGTGATTGAAGATGGTGAGAACCATCACATCCCAGTGATCAACGAGGTCCTGCCTAAGCGAGGGCCTCAGTCTCTTGATCCGTGTGTGGACAAAAGCCATAATACGCGGTCGATCTCACTCCTCTGCAGTGGAGGCCGGCCTCACCATATATAACCACTCAGGGTGCTTAGGTGCTCCGATGACAGGCTCACCCTTGGCGTCGAGTGTCGAGGGGGCAGATCTAATTGTTCGCCAGGGCGGTTCCTGGACGAAGATGATGTCGAAGTTATCTTTCTCAGACTCTAGCAATGTGTCCAATAACGTGTAATTCTTCGCTACATTAAACGACAATATACGTAATCTACCCTTCACGAAACGCCTCAACTCATCAGGCTCGGGGTTCATTGCGTGGATGCTGAAGTGTTATCAGCGGATCGTGACGCCATCCTTGAGAGACGGCATTCACTCACCTTTCTGTAGTGCTCTTTGATCCACTCGGCCTCATACCGGTGGCGCCAAAGCTGGCACGAATGGGAGTCGGCGTGGTGTTCACCACCGCAGTTCAGACACTTAAATTTGTGGGGACACGGTTGTCCCTCAGGGGTAGCCTTGTTGAGATCCTTCGGATGACAACAACCGGCGACAGCGCGATGGTTCTCAGAGGTGTGAGGCCCAGTGCAGATAGGGCACCTGTTCGACCGGGATCAACAGATAGCAGTGGGGTGGCCCCAGTACCAGCAGCGCTGACACCAGGGGACCCCGGTACGGGCAGAAGCCTGCTGCATGCGGCAGGAGTGCGTTCCGATCTGGACGGTGTGCTCCATGAGGTGCTTCATCCAGGTGCCGGTCTTCGAGTCGGCTAAGTCGAGCCAAGCTGTGCAAGTGTCAGAGCTGGCGGAGTTGCGCGAGATGCGCGGGGTGTGAGACAGCATGGCGAAGTCCTCGCGATGTGGAGACTTCGACAGATGGCCCAGGAGGCATTCGACAGTCATGGCCTTGCGGCCAAGTTCGTCGATAAAAGGGATATCCACGATCCTGATGTAGGATGTGGAGTCGGGGACACAGAGCTGGAGCTTAACGCCCTCAGCAACCGCCTTATGAGCCCACTCGTCTATGATGGCGACATCCTTCGGGGTGGGGGCAAAGTTGGTGAGCAGTGACCAAGAATTGGCCATGCTCGAGCGAACCGACTTGATCCTGCAACGGACACGAGCCTGCACAAGGCCTCTGTTGATAACTTCAACAAAGTGGTTAGTCTGAGGGCGGGGGGCACCTTCTGGCACAGCAACCGTGGTCATGAGGAGTTGCCGGTGGTTGGGACCAGCCGTGACATTGTCGGGGCGCTTGGATTTGCCTTGCGCCGAGGGTTCAGCCTCACGAGCCATAGCTACGACTCGTTTGGGTTCAAGCTCTGGGAACGACTGCGCAACACGCACAGCCGTGACCACAGGGATCTGGGCAGACTTGCCCTTACCAGAGGAAGATAGCGTCTGCGCATACGAGGACGGCACTGCCTTCTTCTTCTTGGTGATGTTAAGAGAGCGCACCGGACCAGGCTGGACCGGTGCACTCCTCCGTTGCTGCTGCAGAGCAAGGCGCTTTGCCTCTGCGTTCTTTCGGATCGACTCAACAAGATCCCGCTCGCGGTGAGCAGGACGGACGGGCTGAAACGGAGGTGGTGGTGCGGGAGCTCTGGCCAGCTTCGATCTGCCGGATCTAGGCGTGGAGCCTCCCATATCAGCGTCAACATCGCCCGAGCCAGATGGCCGAGGCGGGGGAGTAGCTCTCCTGTCTGGCAGGGGACGAGCGTAGCGAGAGGCAATGTTGGCCACAGCATGACCCCCAAGCCAACTCGGATTAGACTGACCAGTTGGAGAGCGATCCAACCAGCCATTGTTAGACAGGGACTGGACAAACGCCAAGGCGGCGCCCAGTACCACTATGGTAGATTCCGCGCTGAGCGGCATAGCATGCATGGACCTGAACCAGGAGGACAGGTTGTGCAGGGATTCGGCTGCGCCCTAGACGTCCACAGCGAGGTGTTCTTCGTCACCTGCCAACGCCGTTACAGATGGAGCATACTCCAGATTGCCGAATGACTCCACTGACATGTCTCTGCCAGCGGAGCTCCCAGGGGGATCAGTGGCGATCACAGACGCAGCAGCCCCGGGGGCCACTACCTCGTCCTCGTCATCGTTGAAAGAGTCCACCATCTCCATTGGCGCAGGAGAGGGGGAAGTGGCACGAGAGGGAGCACGGGACCGAGGTTGGGCGGTTCCACTCGAGGAGGTTGATGATGGCGGCCGTGCCGTGATCGGGACGGCGGCATATCGTTGGCGCGTGCCCTTCCCAGAGGAGGCCTGGGTTAAGGCGCGGGTTTGGTAGCGGGGTTGTGGCTGCTGAGAGCCTACACCCGGAATACGAGCGATCGGGTTGGGGGACAATTGCGGCGGGACCGGGTCGTCAGCCCACAGGTCGTTTGATGAGCTGGGTGGCCTGCAGCTCATACCAGCGAGTAGATCAGCAACTAGGGACGTACCCTAGCCAAGCGTTGGGGTTGCGGTGTATTCGATACGACTAGACTACAGTAACCGCCCCTTTGATGGTGGTGGTTGCTGGAAAAGGAAGGTGCCCCTGTGAAGCCCCCAGCCAGGCCCAGGAAAGGAGCACCACCAGCCGAGGCTAGAAGCACCCCCCAGGGACCCTACCCCTGTTGCCTTAAGACTTCTCTACCCAGTAGGCCAGAAGACTAGCAACCCCGCAGGAACCCCCCATGTGCACCAGCTCAGCTGATCCCAGCATCATCTGGTCTGAATGCAAAAGCCCCAGGGTTTGTATTTAGGAAGTCAATCAGCTCACGAATGGTCTGAGGAGGTCTGTCAAGCTCCCTCTTGTGGTTGGGGCACCTGACGAATATGTGATAGTGCCCCTCAAGAGCGGCGCCACACAAACAGCCAACACTTTCATTAGGAAAGAATTGTATATGGTACAACTTGATCAGAGCATGACCTGTGACGACACACACAGCCCTCGCACATAGCGAGTTAGAGCCGCTAACATGAGGGAGCCAGGGCCCACCAGAAAGGTAGGTTGGCTTCCCCGGAATAGACGGATCCGCCCCGGAGGTGAGATCTATGTTGCTATGCCCCTTGTAAGAAGAGGTAGAGTACAGCTGACACCATGACTCCAGAACATCGTCAACCACCTCTTTGCATAGGCGGGCAATAGAAGTGAATGGCCTCAGGCCATAAGTGACCTGAGGGAACGAGGTGACATGCTGGTGAACAGCATGGTGGAACTCCCACTTCTCGGAAGAAGGGACAGTGAGGAATTCAATGCCTCTCTGGGAATCCCCAGAGAGCCATCGTTTAAGCGCCACACACACCCCCTGGGACAACATCTGCCCAGAATGTGTAGATGGATCAACCGCGAGCTTTGCTGATGCAATAGAGTCAGTGAAGATGCGTATGAGCTTGCTCTGTGTGAGGGCCGTACATGCCGTTACAGGTCATGCTCCGATTGGGTCGTACCGTGTACAATTCTTTCCTAACGAAAGCATTGGCTGCTCATGTGGCGCCGCTCTCGAGGGGCACTACCACATATTCGTCAGGTGTCCCAAACACATCACGGTCGCGAACGCCACTTCATGAATGTTTATTCTGATGATGAGCACACTGCGATCAAGCTTCTCTATGAGAAGCGCGATTCTTTACCCCAGATGCACTACATGGGGGGCGATTTCAATTGCCATTCACGTGAGTGGGACGATGGCGTCCCGCATCACCACCAACCCGCCCAGCAGCTTCTGGAAGCTGCCGACGACCTCAGCCTTGGGATCTGGCTACCAGATTCCAGGGCTTCTACTCATGTACCTCGAGATCCAACCAAGCGCCAATCGGTGATTGATCTGATCTTTATCTCCAATCTCAGGTGGCGCATCGCGCGTCCCCAGATCAGATCGGATCTGACAGGCCAGATCAGATCGGATCTGACAGGCCCATCGGACCACCATCCGCTGTCTGTCACGGTCCCTATCCGCCCTGAAGACATCACTAATGTCAGAAGGGCATTTCCCAAGAACTCGGCAGCGACTGCGGAATTGCAGTTCCTGGATGAGATCAGAGAAGGGGTGTATGGTTTTCGAGATCATCCCCTTACCTCAGCGTGGGATGTTAATGTCCTGGCATCGGCTATTGGGTCGGTGTTCTCTGCAGCGTGGCATCGCCACACTGTGGAGGTGCACATATCCGCAAAGTCTCAACCCTGGTGGGATGAGGATTGCAGGGTCGCCCTTCAGGCCCACAGGAATTCTTCGGACCCTACGGACTGGAAGGCATTTCGACACGTTGTGGCATCTAAGAAGCGCAAATTCTTTGATGAGAAGATTGAGGAAATTGCTGAGACCAACAAGCGCCCTTGGGACCTTATGGAATGGGTCAAGGCGCGTAAGTTGCCTGCGTGCGAGGCTATCTCCTATCAAGGGGAGCCTTGTCACACTATGGACTCCCTGTGGGAGGCCCTTCACGGTACCTACAACTCCGCTTCCGGGCGGGAATGTGATACCCCCGTTATCGACCCGCTCCCTACGCTACCGCAGCGGGAATGGGTGGACTTCTCAGCCAAGGAACTGGTGGACGCTCTGTCTGCCTGCTCTAAGGTTTCAGCACCAGGCCCCGACTATGTTACGTGGAGGATGCTCAAACAGATCGTGCTTGGGGATGCCCTGCCGGTCTTCGTACGTCTAGCTAGCGCCTGTATTCGTCTAGGTTGCTGGCCGGAGTATTTTAAAGATTCTATGTCAGTTATTATCCCTAAGCCGGGTAAACCTGCATACTCTACACCCAAGGCCTTCAGGCCCATAGTTCTTCTCAACACGCTGGGTAAGCTGTTTGAGAAAATGATCGCGACTAGGCTCCAGTTTGACTCTGTCAAATTTGGGGTCTTTCACCCCAATCAGCTCGGAGGTGTGATCCAATGATCCACTGAGGATGCTGGCCTTATGCTCACCCACATCGTAAGAGCAGGGTGGGCTAAGGGCCTCAGGACTAGCGTTGTGGCTTTTGACATAGCGCAGTTCTTCCCGTCATTGCACCATGACATGCTGGTGGCAATACTACGCAAGCAAGGATTCGCCCCTGAGTTGGTTGAGTTCTTTGCGCACTACTTGGTAGGACGGAAGACCCAGTATTGCTGGGACTCCTTCAAGTCCGAGCCATTTCCATCGGATGTGGGGGTAGGGCAGGGATCTGCCCTCTCTCCCGTCCTGTTGGCCTTATACATAGCTCCGCTAATGTGGCTTTTCGACAGGGAGGCATCACGTCTTGGAATGACTCTCCTGTCATACGTCGATGATGGTACCATCATTGCCCAGTCGAAAGACTGGGGATCTAACCTTGTGGCTCTTAAGGAGGCATATGGTATTATATTCAGGCTCTTTGAGCGCTTCGCCTTGGTACTTGAGCATGACAAGTCCGAGGTCTTTCACTTCTCCCGTAAGCATGGGGATGACAATCCACCAATTGACCTGGGCTTTGCCCCGTTTACTGGTGATACGCCGCTCCGGCCCAAGCCTTACTGGAGGTATTTGGGCTTCTACTTTGACCGCGCCCTTACTTTTAAGGAGCATGTTCGTTATTACTCTACTAAAGCACTCTCCACGGTGAAAGCCATGAAGATGCTTGGTAATTCTACGAGGGGCTTGCAGCCTATGCAGAAGCGCCTCCTCTATCGGTCGTGTGTCGTTCCCATTGCGACATACGGATTTAAACTCTGGTTCTTCAAGGGCTCTCGCTGTAAGGCGGCCCTTAAGAGCCTGAACGTCATGCAGAGACGGGCAGCCCTGTGGATTACAGGTGCTTTCCGGACCGCTCCTACTGGGGCCATGGAGTCATTCGCGGGTCTCATACCCATCCAGCTTCACATACAGAAGCTTGCTGTCAGGTCGGACTACAGGATTAAGACCCTGTCACCTAACCACCCCCTCAGGGCCCTTATGAGCCCTGAATATTCTGTGTCTGCTAAGCTGCACACTTGTTCTATCGGTCTTATGTCTCCTGCGGTTCGCAAGAAGACTAAGGGCTCCTTAATCCAGGCTGATGCCAGCCTGGTAAACCTCGTCGAGGAGTTTGAGCCTATGGCTTCAATTAATCGGCCCGGATATCGCCTGATGGACTGCCACCCTGACCAGGTGTCATTCATGGAGGTGAAGCTCAATGCGGAAGGTAACACTGACCCCGAGCATATGTATGCTCTCAACGCGCGCCTTAGGGAGTGCAGAGAGGATGTCGGGATTGTTCATATGGTGGCGGACGCAAGTCTGCCGCTGCATGGCAAGTTCCAGGCAGTTGCATCTGCCCATGTCTATCGCCAACGGGAGTGTCTCCGTGAGATCACTCGCGTGGCAGGCCGAGTCACAGCGCCTGATGCTGAGCTCATGGCCATTGCACTTGGCGTTTATTTTGCTCTTAAGCAGGATGATGTCAGGCTCATACATGTATTCACTGACTCTATGGCATCAGCAAAGCTCGCAGTTGATCCGTCTACACATTCCGGGCAGATGCTGTCCCAAGGGGTGTGTGTGGCGCTTAAGCAATGGCTCTCTGGGGATCCCCGGAGGGGCATTGAATTCCTCGCTGTCCCTTCTTCCGAGAAGTGGGAGTTCCACCATGCTGTTCACCGGCATGTCACCTCGTTCCCTCAGGTCGCTTATGGCCTGAGGCTGTTCACTTCTATTGCCCACCTGCGCAAAGAGGCGGTCGATGATGTTCTGGAGTCATGGCGCCAGCTGTACTCTACCCCTTCTTATAAGGGGCATAGTAATATGGATCTCACCTCTGGGGCGGACCCATCTGTTCTGGGGAAGCCGACCTACCTTTCTGGTGGGCCCTGGCTCCCTCATGTTAGCGGCTCTAACTCGCTTTGTGTGAGGGCCGTGCATGCCGTCACGGGTCATGCTCCGATTGGGTCGTACCGCGTACGATTCTTTCCTAACGAAAGCATTGGCTGCTCGTGTGGCGCCGCTCTTGAGGGGCGCTATCACATTTTCGTCAGGTGTCCCAACCACAAAAGGGAACTTGACAGACCTCCTCAGACCATTCGTGAGCTGATTGACTTCCTGAATGCGAACCCTGGGGCGTTTGCATTCAGACCAGATGACGCTGGGATCGGTTGAGCTGGCGCACGTGGGGGGTCCCTACGGTGACACTGGTCTTCTGGCCTACTAGGTGGAGAAGTCGCAAGGCAACAGGGGTGGGGTCCCTGGGGGGTGCTTCCGGCTTCGGCTGGTGGTGCTCCTTTCCTGGGCTCGGGTGGGGGTCTCGCGGGGGGCGAAGGTGTAAATAACGGGGGTTGGGTCCCCGGCAGTGGTGCGGGTTTGTCCTGCTCAGCTGCTTTCTTGGGCGCCGCTATGCAGCGCTTCGAGTCGCTGCCCTGCCTACTGTGTTGCTCCGGATCGGGACTGGGCTGATACCCTTTCACTTGGGAAGTTGGGGGTAAGGTGGCTCCAAGCGGGGGCTCCTTGCGCTGGCCCTCCTGACTACACCTGTCCCCTCTCGGGCGCCCGGCTGCCGCTGCCGCTGGGCTCGCCGCTTGTGGGATGATCAGGGCACCGCCGCAGAGTGGCGGTGCGTCACTGGGTGTACACTACAAGACCTGGGCAACTGGGTCTTCTTCAGTGTGATGGGCATTTTGGGCGACCGGGGGATTTAGCAAGTAAGGGGGGTCTGGTTTGGTCTGGGTGGGCATTGCACCTGGCTTGGGTTGGGTTGGGCTCCTTCTGAACAGTAGATTACTCCTAACTCATCGGACTTTGTAGTTGGGGCTCTGTACTTAGCTACACGTGGACTGCGATTGGGCACCGCGTTATAAATTGGCGCAAGCCATGATTTAAAAAAAAAAAAAAAAAAAAAAAGGTGTCCCAAACACAAGAGGGAGCTTGACAGACCTCCTCAGACCATTCGTGAGCTGATTGACTTCCTGAATGCAAACCCTGGAGCTTTTGCGTTCAGACCAGATGATGCTGGGATCGGCTGAGCTGGCATGCGTGGGGGGTCCCTGCGGTGTCACTGGTCTTCTGACCTACTAGGTGGAGAAGTCACAAGGCAACAGGGGTGGGGTCCCTGGGGGGTGCTTCTGGCTTTGGCTGGTGGTGTTCCTTTCCTGGGCTTGGTTGGGGGCTTCGCGGGGGGTGAAGGCATAAATAACGGGGGTGGGGTCCCCGGGTGGCGGTGCGGGTTCGTCCTGCTCAGCTGCTTTCTTGGGCGCCATCTAGGCGGCACTTCGAGTTGCTACTCTGCCTGCTGTGTTGCCCTAGATCAGGACTGGGCTGATACCCTTTCGCTTGGGAAGTTGGGGGTAAGGCGGCTCCAAGCGGGGGCTCCTTGCGCTGGCTCTCCTGACTACACCTGTCCCCTCTCGGGCACTCGGCCGCTGCTGCCACTAGGCCCACTGCTTGTGGGATGATCAGTGCGTGCAAGGGCCGTGCGTGCCGTCACAGGTCATGCTCCGATTGGGTCGTACCACGTACGATTCTTTCCTAACGAAAATGTTGGCTGCTCATGTGGCGCCGCTCTCAAGGGGCGCTATCACATTTTTGTCAGGTGTCCCAACCACAAGAGGGAACTGGACAGACCTCCTCAGACCATTCATGAGCTGATCAATTTCCTGGATGTGAACCCCGGGGCGTTTGCGTTCAGACCAGATGATACTGGGATCGGTTGAGCTGGCGCGCGTGGGGGGTCCCTGCAGTGTCGCTGGTCTTCTGGCCTACTGGGTGGAGAAGTCGCAAGGCAACAGGGGTGGGGTCCCTGGGGGGTGCTTCTGGCCTCGGCTAGTGGTGCTCCTTTCCTGGGCTTGGTTGGGGGCTTCGCGGGGGGCGTAGGCATCAAAAAACGGGGGTGGGGTCCCCGGGTGGCGGTGCGGGTTCGTCCTGCTAAGCTGCTTTCTTGGGCGCCGTCTAAGCAATGCTTCGAGTTGCTACCCTGCCTACTGTGTTGCTCTGGATCAGGACTGGGCTGATACCCTTTCACTTGGGATGTTGGGGGTAAGGCAGCTCCAAGCGGGGGCTCCTTGCGCTAGCTCTCCTGACTACACCTGTCCCCTCTCGAGCGCTCGGCCGCCGCCGCCGCTGGGCCTGCCGCCTGTGGGATGATCAGGGCACCGCCGCAACACGGCAGTACGTCACTGGGTGTACACCACAAGGCCTGGGCAACTGGGCCTTTGTCAGTGTGATGGGCATTTTGGGGAACCGGGGGATTTGGCAAGTAGGGGGTGGTCTGGTCTGGTCTGGGTTAGTGCTTGGGTTGGGTTGGACTGCTTCTGAAAGTAGATTACTCTTAACTCATCGAACTTTGTAGTTGGGGCCTTGTACTTAGCTACACGCGGACTGTGATCGGGCACTGCGTTATAAATTGGCGCAAGCCATGAATTTAAAAAAAAAAAAAAAAAAAAAAAAACTTGCGGGAGAAGTGAAAAACCTCAGACTTGTCATATTCAAGTACCAAGGCGAAACGCTCAAAGAGCCTGTGTTACGAACTTACTACACCCCCGGACTCTTCGCATTAACGTATTAACCTTCCATACAGACTTTCCATTCTTCTTCCTGTATACCCCGGTCCGTTCTTTATTTATTTATCACATGTACTTCTACCTTCGCTTCTTATGATTCATTCTGAATCATGTTCCTGTTTCACCTTCATCTTTTCCACCATTGTACTTCTCTTTACCTGACTCCGTCTTCTTATGACTCGTACTTGTTCTTCTATTCATTTCACCTATCCCTGTGATTCCTTAGATTACCAATTAACCCGTAGTAGTTCTCATTGACTCATATCTACTTACTACGTGATCTCTCATCTCTTATTTGTAGCTAGTATATAAACCTTAAGTAGTACTTTGTATTACTTTAGGTTATTCTAGTAACAAGCTTCCTTATCTTCGCTCGTCTGCTACAAGGCTAACAACCTTGGGGACTGCAGTGACACTTAACTCGGACTTCTCAGGCAAGCGCGAGCTTCTACTCGAGGGAGCGATCTGAAGCCTGCACAGAAGTCATTGAGACTTGTCAAATACTCCTGGGCTATAGCGTTGAACCTCTCCCTGAGTGGAGACGATCCGGGCCTGGTTGCGAAGTAAGGTAACGCACGTAACATAAGAATAACCTCACCTCCTTTCTCTCGTTTCTATACGACTCCAGTCTCTTACGGCCAGCTTCTGCCGACTATCCCTCCGTCCAGTTGACGTTGAGAAGCCTTCCCGGTAATAGGGTTAAGAAGAGTGGAACTTCGGGTCCACTGACTTGTTTATCTGTCCTCCACCAAGTAGTGTTGAGAAGAGCGGGCCTGGCTACCGCTATCTGTCTTTCTTCACCACGTCGTGAAAAGGGAAACGTCCCTTACACCCTCCTTCCTCATCTCCAGAACGATCATTCCATACACCAACCCAACACTCATTCGAATCTCCTACTACTCCCCCGCCTAAACAAACTCATCAACCAGAAGGACCTTCTGCACCATTCTTAGAAAGGATTTATCATACCCCACGCACTAGATCACAAAAACCGAAACTACTACAAGAATTACCAGCACTTACTAGAAAATCCACTGAGCCTGAACCACCGAAACCAACACAAAGTGGCAAATTCAACTATTTTCGACCCGATTCGCCCGAGCAAGGTCCATCTCAAGAGTCACCACCACAGACACCATCCAGAGCCGTATCCCCTTCCCAATTCGGAATTGAAAACCCCCACATCTTACCATCCGTCCTTGAAGACAACGAAGACAACGAGACGTTCCATCAGCTGCCCGAACATCCATCTGACTTCCAAGACATCCTCAATCGAGAAGGAACCCATCTTATATACACTCCAGACACCCTCGAATACCCAGATATCCCGGGCCTTGAATCACAAGAACCAATTCATCCAGAAATCGAGGGCATGGCTACTTCCACTCAAACGCAAACTGAAACAAATAATGAACCAACCGACCAACCACCACCCCGATCAGGAGCTACAACTCCCATCTTCGGAATTGGACGACGAAGAACACCCGGAGAAGATCCTCCCCGTAGAGGTCGACAAGGAAGAGCGCCCTCTCCCTCCCCTCCCTCTTCACGAAACTCCAGCCATGGCTCATTCACTCCGTCCTCTTTCTCCATTGGAAGAGAAGGAGGAGGTCGACGAAGACATCATACTCCAGCCATTCAATTTGTAGGAAACGATGGGAATTCAAAAGAAATCGGACAAAAGCCCCCAAACTTCGACGGAACAAACCCCCGATTTAAAACCTGGTGGATGCTAGTCAAAAACTATCTCGAAATGAACCCTAGAGTATTTACGGATGACCAACGACAGATCAGATTCGTCCTCGGCCTTATGGTCGAAGGGAAAGCCGGATCCTGGTCTGAACAATATTACAAAAGCCGAATTACCGATGCCCGTGGAAAGCCCATCCCTTGGAGATACTCTACCTTCGAAGAATTCGAAATTGAAATTTTGAAACACTTCACTCCAGTAGATGAACAAATCACTGCGCGAAGACAATGGTACGAATTGAAGCAAAATAAGTCCTCTGCAGCAGACTTTAATCTTGAATTCCAACGCCTTGCATCTATCGGAGGAATTCAAGACAATGAAGCATTAATTGAACAATACAAACGAGGACTCAATCCTAATCTCGCAAGAGAAGTATGGACTAGAAAAGAAGGACCACCTGAAACCATTGCTGAATGGTATACTGATGCAGTACGACGAGACTCAGTCAATCGTCAAGCCGATGCAATGTGGCCTAGAAACTTCCCTCGAAACCCAACCCCCTACCAACCACCCCGTTTCCAACCAACCTACCACACTCGTTTTCAACCAAATCGCCAACCTGCGCGAACCATACATGAAGTATAGGCAGAACCTCAAGACCCCTACGAACCACCTTATGAAGACGAAGAACTGTATCCTCCAGAGCAAGACTACACTCATGAAGGCTATGACTTGGATGACCCGGAATTACAATTAAACGCTGTATTTACTGCTGAGCAAGTCGTTCGCTACAAAGCTGGGAAATGCATAGGCTGCGGAAAATTTGGACACCTTATCAGCAATTGTCCAAATCCTGACCCAAACCTGTCCAAGGAAAAACCACCTCCTAGACGACCCCACCCGCCACAAAGAAGATTCATGCAACCACCCCGTTATGCACAACCCTCACAACCTCAAGCTTCCAGGAATTACTCCGGTGCCGCTCCAAATCAAACCCGAAAGATCTCTGCACTCAATATCCAAGCAATGATCAGAGAACTCCCAATGGACGAAAGAATGGAATTCAGAGAAGCATATATCTCTGATCCAACGCTCAAGCCCTTTGGGGATTTTTGAAGGCGTCACCCGATCCTGTAAAGGAATCACTGGGTGACCCACAAATCAATCTAATAAAACTCCCTACCTCGGACAATAAAGCATCAATCTTCCTCCCTATCAAACTCAATCAGAACCATCTACGAAATATCCCAGTCACCGCTCTAATTGACTCGGGAGCCCAAGGAAACTTCATCTCCTCGAATTTTACAAACACCTATGGACTACGAACACGCCCTATCAAACATCCTATCAAAGTATCCAATGCGGATGGAACTCCCAACGAAAATGGGTCAATCTATGAAAGTGTAGAATTGAACGCTTTAATTGATGGAAAACAATGCCAATTCGAAGCCTACGTCTCAGGAATAGGATCCAAAGATCTAATCCTAGGATACCCATGGCTACAACAAACGAACCCAGACATAAATTGGACTACTCAAGAGTTCAAATGGTGAAACAACGACAACATCGTACCCTTAATCGTAAAATCCACAAACGGACCTACCACCATCAATGAAATCGCCTTAGATATCCATGGAATGAATGATACCGAACGCTACACCTACCTAGATGAAGACTTTGACCCACTTGCTGTAAAAGTCTTTGAAGCGATCGTCCATTCGGAAGAACCTGAACTCTCTATCGATGAACTCAAACTCTACTTGGAAAACATTGATTTCGACGAATTCCATTTGGAACATGAACTCTACGAAATCACTCAAACTCCACATGAACTCGAAATCAATACGAAGATCACCCAAGCTACAAGTCTCGCACAAAAATCAACCCCAAAAACCGATACAAAGGTACCCAGGAAATACAAGAAATTCGCTTCACTCTTTGACATGAAGAAATCCGAACGATTCCCCCCTCCCAGGCCATACGACCATAAAATCGAACTCTTGGATACCTTTAAACCAGAACTAGGGAAAACGTACCCCTTATCACCCCTTGAAACCAAAGAACTCAAGAAGTTCATAAACGAAAACCTCCGAAAAGGATACATCCGAGAATCTGAATCTCCCATGGCCTCATCCTTCTTTTTCGTAGGAAAGAAGGACGGGAAACTTCGGCCATGCCAAGATTACCGTTACCTAAATAAACATACCAAGAAGAATGCGTACCCTATTCCTATGATAACGACAATTATGGACAAACTTCAAGGAGCAAAACTATTCACAAAAATGGACGTCCGACTCGGATACAACAACATCCATATTCGAGAAGGAGACCAATGGAAAGCCGCATTCAAAACTCCAATCGGACTTTACGAGCCAAACGTCATGTTCTTTGGAATGTGCAACTCCCCAGCCACCTTCCAAAAGATGATGGACACCATATTCGCAAAAATGCTAGATAAAGGAGGAATTATAATCTATATGGACGACATTCTCATCTACGCAAAAACTCAGGAAGAAATAGATCGCCTTACCTTGGAAGCACTCCAGATCTTGAAAGACAACGATCTATACCTGAAACTAGAAAAATGCGAATTCGATAAAACCCATCTAGAATATCTCGGCATGATAATCTCCCCCGACAAAATCGAAATGGACAACACCAAACTCCGTGGAATAGAAGAATGGCCCTTACCCCGCACTACCCGCGATGTCAGAAAATTCATGGGATTCTGTAACTTCTACCGAAAATTCATACATTGCTATGCCGACATCTCTCGACCGCTTAATGCTCTTCTATCCAAAACAAAGAAATTCGAATGGGAATACAAAGCAAACGAAGCCTTCAGCCAACTAAAATCCGAATTCATGAAGAAACCCGTTTTGCTGATGCCAGACCAAACAAAACCCTTCTTTATCGAAACCGATGCCTCAAAATATGCCTTGGGAGCAGTCTTATCACAGCAAGACATGAACGGAAACTACCACCCAGTAGCTTTCCTATCCAAAGCATTCAATCCTACCCAACGAAACTACGAAATACACGACAGGGAACTTCTTGCCATAATCATGGCACTAGAAGAATGGCGACATTACCTAGAAGGAGCCCAACATCGCGTAACCATACGAACTGATCACAAGAACCTCACCTTTTGGAGAAAACCCCAAAATATCTCCAGAAGACAAGCTCGATGGCTTGGTTTCCTCTCACACTTCGACTTCGCAATTGAACACGTCCCAGGAACTAAAATACCTGCCACCGATGCCCTCTCACATCGACCAGATCACACCCCAGATGGTGACAATGACAACGAAAATGTTATTGTCTTACCCGAGGAAGTATTCCTCAGGGAAATCATTGTATTACCCAACGAACTATTCATTTCCATAATTGATCAAGAATTACAGAATGACATCGTAAAATCATCGGAATACGACGAAATCACCATGGAAGCCATGAAACGACTTCTATCAGAATCACCAGAAGCAATAAATCCAAAATACGGAATGATTCCCAAGCCACATGGACATCTTATGACATTCGAAGGAAAAGTCATCATCCCAGAAGACATGGAACTCCGCCGACGTGTCATCCAACGATACCACGACCACCCTTTGGTCGGACACCCTGGAGAACAAGAAACTTATCGCCTCGCCAAGGCTGAAGTATATTGGCCAGGAATGAGTACCTTTGTATGAAATTATGTTAAAGGATGCAGCGAATGCCAACAATTCAAAATTAACCGAAATCCTTCCCACCCTTCGTTGCAACCGATACCACCGCCGATATCTACTAGACCATTCGCACATATCGCTATGGATCTGCTGACCGATTTACCAAAATCCCACGGATTCGACTCAATTCTGTCCATAGTGGACCATGGACTTATGAAGGGGGTAATTCTCACTCCTTGTACAAAGGAAATCACCGCCAAAGGAATTGCCGACATAATTATAGACAAAGTCTACACCAGATTCGGACTACCGGACAAGATAATCTCCGACCGTGACCCCAGATTCCGAGCAAACTCCAGTCAAGCTCTCATGAAACGACTTGGAATCACCCAATCATTCTCATCAGCCTACCACCCTCAATCGGATGGAACAACAGAACGATTCAATCAGGAAATTGCAGCGTACCTATCTATCTACTGTACAGGAAATCCCTCCTCCTGGTCTAAAGCACTCCCAATCCTCGAATTCTCCCATAATTCACAAACACACTCTGACCGGAAACAAACCCCTTTTGAACTCATGTACGGAACAAAACCCCATGGAATACCCACCATCCTGGAGGAATCAAACTTCACCACTACTGAAGAACGAATAGAACTCCTAGACCATGCATGAAGAGAAGCAATTGCTGCCCACAAAATAGCTATGGAACGCATGAAGCAACGAATCAAAGCAAAATTCAAACCCTTCACCCTAGGACAAAAAGTGTGGCTTGAACGGAGAAACCTGAAACTCCCATTCAAATCAAACAAGATCGCACCAAAACGCCTCGGACCATTTACCATCAAAGAAGTCTTATCACCATTCTCCTACCGACTGAAACTACCTGAAACATGGAAAATTCACAACGTATTCCACGCTACCCTTCTCTCCGAATACACCGAAAACAATACCCATGGATCAAACCCACAACCACCTCTCCCTGACATAATAGAAGGAGAAGAAGAATACGAAATCGAAGGAATCTTGAACCATAGAACCAAGAATAAACAAAGGGAATACTATATCAAATGGAAAGGTTACAGTCACGAAGAAAACTCTTGGGAAAACGAAGCACAACTCTTACCACATGCCCAAGAACTGTTACGAAAATACCAACGAGAACACCACCTAATTCCCATCCCATCTAAAAGATATAAATAATCCAGGATTCGCCCAACTTCTCCATCATTCCTTAACAGCACTTCTACAAACCGAGCTACCAATGGCACCAACCCAGAAAAACTACAAGAAGGGAAAGAAAGCGGCTATTGTAGCCTCATCCCCCTCTCCTTCCCTCTCTTCCATCTCCTCCCTTTCTACAAAAAACAATTCCCCAGTCAGGAAAGCCCATTCTCTCCCCTCCTCCCCTCATATTCCTATATCCTACCCTCCCACTGTCACACCTGTGGGCCACGAAACCCCAATCCTCCCCACTGTCCAAATTAACGAACTGCTCGAAAAACCCATCATTACCCTCCCGAATGCCGTCTTTACCAAAGACGAGCTCCAACAATTCGCAGACCAGAACAAACAATTCTGGGTCGACGTCTTCATTGGCCCAGACTGCGTCTACATTCCCCCCTCCACTGAATCATCTCCCAGTACCCCCTGGGATAGACTTACCTACCCAACAAGAATGGGAAGCAGCTCCGCTGTATCCCAACTTCATCCCCAGCAGCCAGACGTACCAAACCCACCCAATAACCCCGAGCCAAGAGACCTGCCAGTCTCTTTCTCCAGCGTCGTCGCCGGAGCCACTCCCCATACCGCTGCCTACGATACAAAATCAACCCCACAGCGACTCCTCTGGTCGCCAAAGCCCAAGTACGTCTACCCAATCCGGGCTGACAACCCCACCCCAACACTCCCCTCGGAGCGAGCTGGGATCCCGAAATCTGTTAGGGCAGAACTTCCTGTCCTCGACCAACGACACATTCCCTCCTCCACCGCCGGCCCCTCTCCAAAGTCCCCCACAACTACCACCGTCAATCCGGAACCCCCTAGGTCAGCCTGGGACAAACAACACCCCACTGAACACTCGGCCGCAGGTTATATCGCAGCCAACCCGTCCGACCGAGATCCCAACAGGCGAAGCCGCTTCTCCCCCAAGCCCTCCTCTGCGAACGATAGACCTTCGCCCATGGAGTTATGGGCTAGAACTGATTTCTCATCTGAGGGATCCCTCCGCACGATGGTCCTCAAGGGAGGCCATCGAACTCACTTCCGCACCGAATATCTACATAATACCAATCAGCGAAATCACTGGCGCTTTATCTGCGACGCCATTTCACAGCTCGAACATCTTTCTCGGGATTATGAGCACGCTACCGATCGAGCGGCCCTATTTATCCAGGCATCACGAAGCCTTGGATTACCTCAGGCTTACGCCCGCTACCTCAACGAGCATAGCGTTAAGCCTATCCCACCCAACCAGCGAACTGGCCCTTCTAAGGTCAGACCACACCAACGAGCCGATTCCCCCACGAGAAACTCCTCCCCCGAACCGCATGTACCTTCCTCCTCCACATCTCTCCCATCCAGACGGACACATCCCACCCGAATGATTCGAAATGGCCATACACAACTTAATGGGCCAACTGGACCAACTTCTGAGCCTCAGAAGTCTATTCGAAAACCCCTCGGCCCTAACTCAGGACGAGGAAGAACCCCAACCCAACCCCGAGCTATGAACAACCCGAACTTCGACCCGAAGGCCTTTTGTGAAAAATGTGCCAAACTTCACCTCCCTGCCGTAGGTCACTGGGCCAGTGATTGTGCCCATACCACTTGTCCCATCTGTTGAAAAACCCGCCCTGGCCATTACCGCTGGACCTGCCCCCAATACTTCTGCCGACTCTGCGAAACTCTCAACCCGAAACACAAACCAGAAGATTGCCCGAAATACGTTGACCACGTCCAAGCTGTTGAGAATATGAAACAACGATTCCAAGAACAAGTATTGGAAAACCCCTGCGATGCCTTCGACGATGAATATTACGACGACGGCGTATCTTTGGACTACTCAGTCCTATCTGCGTAAATTTCGGAGTAATTTACCTAGAGACGGGCTAATGTTACGAACTTACCACACCCCCGGACTCTTCGCATTAACGTATTAACCTTCCATACAGACTTTCCATTCTTCTTCCTGTATACCCCGGTCCGTTCTTTATTTATTTATCACATGTACTTCTACCTTCGCTTCTTATGATTCATTCTGAATCATGTTCCTGTTTCACCTTCATCTTTTCCACCATTGTACTTCTCTTTACCTGACTCCGTCTTCTTATGACTCGTACTTGTTCTTCTATTCATTTCACCTATCCCTGTGATTCCTTAGATTACCAATTAACCCGTAGTAGTTCTCATTGACTCATATCTACTTACTACGTGATCTCTCATCTCTTATTTGTAGCTAGTATATAAACCTTAAGTAGTACTTTGTATTACTTTAGGTTATTCTAGTAACAAGCTTCCTTATCTTCGCTCGTCTGCTACAAGGCTAACAACCTTGGGGACTGCAGTGACACTTAACTCGGACTTCTCAGGCAAGCGCGAGCTTCTACTCGAGAGAGCGATCCGAAGCCTGCACAGAAGTCATTGAGACTTGTCAAATACTCCTGGGCTATAGCATTGAACCTCTCCCTGAGTGGAGACGATCCGGGCCCGGTTGCGAAGTAAGGTAACGCACGTAACAGCCTGAATATAATACCATATGCCTCCTTAAGAGTCACAAGGTTAGAGTTCCAGTCCTTAGACTGGGCAATGATGGTACCATCATCGACATATGACAGAAGGGTCATCCCTAGACGTGACACCTCCCTGTTGAACAGCCACATTAGCAGAGCTATATACAAGGCTAATAGGATGGGGGAGAGGGCAGAGCCCTGCCCTACCCCCATGTCAGATGGAAATAGCTCAGACTTGAAAGAATCCCAGCAATACTAGGTCTTCTGTCCTATCAAGTAGTGTGCAAAGAACTCGACCAACTCAGGGGCGAATCCTTGCTTGCGGAGTATTGCCACTAGCATATCATGGTGCAATGAGGGGAAGAACTGCGCTATGTCAAATGCCACAATGCTAGTCCTGAGGCCCTTAGCCCAACCCGCTCTTACAATGTGGGTCAGCATTAGGCCAGCATCTTCAGTGGATTGTTGGATCACACCTCCGAACTGATTAGAGTGAAAGACCCCAAATTTGACAGAGTCAAACTGGAGCCTAGTCGTGATCATTTTCTCAAACAGCTTACCCAGCATGTTGAGAAGAACTATAGGCCTAAAGGCCTTGGGTATAGAGTATGCAGGCTTACCCGGCTTAGGGATAATAACTGACATAGATTCTTTGAAATACTCTGGCCAGCAGCCTAGACGAATACAGGCACTAGCTAGACATATGAAGATTGGCAGGACATTCCCAAGCATGATCTGTTTGAGCATCCTCCACGTAACATGGTTGGGGCCCGGAGCAGAGACCTTGGAGTAGGCAGACAGTGCATCCACCAGCTCCTTGTCTGAGAAGTCAACCCACTCCCACTGCGGAAGTGCAGGGAGTGGATCAATAATGGGGGTATTACACTCGCACCCAGAGGCGAAGTTGTAGGTACCGTGAAGGGCCCCCCATAGGGAGTCCATAGTGTGACAAGGCTTCCCTTGGTAGGAGATAGCCTCACATGCAGGCAACTTGCACGCTTTGACCCATTCCATAAGGTCCCAAGGGCACTTGTTGGTCTCAGCAATTTCCTTGATCTTCTTGTCTGTCACAACCCATACACACGCTCACCAGCTTCACCCGCTCTTACCCGGACTATACTTTATATTTTATTTACCATTCGCTTTCCCCCGTCTCCCCCGCTCTCCATTCTTACTATTATGTCTGACGTTAATTTCCGATTATCCTCCTTGTACATTTCTCCGGTCATCATACCTACTCCTGTTTCCCTTGCAATCCCTTTTACTGTTCATATCGTTCCTGTTTCACCTTATTCCTTTTAGCTAGTTGCATTCCCGGTGTTTTTATCTAGCGGCCATACCTGGCCTGCACCTGAAGTCATAGTAGTTTCCTTTTGTAGAACCACACTTCCTCGCGTATATAAACTGTAGCTACTTCGCCTGTAATCCTCAGTCTGAAATCTACTTAGCGACACGCTACTTCTATCTTACCTCTGTCTCTGTCTCTGTCTCCGCCTCTGACTCTGCCCTCATCCCTTATTCTGAAGTTAGGACCACCCATCGGCAGGAGGGCGCAACACATACATTGAAGCCACGGTCCTCCCGAGTTCGCCTGCTTTGTCCATCTTCGTCCGCATCCACATATCATTCCAGGTGTCTAGACTCCGGTCGTCTCACCTGCATGACCTGCGCTTAACATCGTCAAAGAATTTGCACTTCTTAGACACTACAATGTGTCGAAAAGCCTTCCAGTCCTCAGGGTCCGAAGACTCCCTGTGGGCCCACAGGGCGACATTGCAATCCTCATCCCACCATAGCTGAGATTTTGCAGATATGTGCACCTCCACAGTGTGGCGGTGCCACACTGCAGAGAACACTGACCCAATAGCCAATGCCAGGACATTAATATCCCATGCTGAATTAAGGGGATGATCCTGAAGACCACACCCTAATCAGCTCGGAGGTGTGATCCAACGATCCACTGAAGATGCTGGCCTAATGCTGACCCACATCGTAAGAGCGGGGTGGGCTAAGGGCCTCAGGACTAGCGTTGTGGCTTTTGACATAGTGCAGTTCTTTCCGTCATTGCACCATGATATGCTGGTGGCAATACTACGCAAGCAAGGATTCGCCCCTGAGCTGGTCAAGTTCTTTGCGCACTATTTGGTAGGACGGAAGACCCAGTATTGCTGGGACTCTTTCAAGTCCGAGCCATTTCCATCGGATGTGGGGGTGGGGCAGGGATCTGCCCTCTCTCCCGTCCTGTCGGCCTTATACATAGCTCTGCTAATGTGGCTTTTCGACAGGGAGGCGTCACGTCTGGGGACGACTCTTCTGTCATATGTCGATGATGGCACCATCATTGCCCAGTCGAAAGACTGGGGATCTAACCTTGCGGCTCTTAAGGAGGCGTATGGTATTATATTCAGGCTCTTTGAGCGCTTCGCCTTGGTACTTGAACACAACAAGTCCGAGGTCTTTCACTTCTCCCGTAAGCACGGAGATGACAATCCACCAATAGACCTGGGCTTTGCCCCGTTTACTGGTGATACGCCGCTCCGGCCCAAGCCTTATTGGAGGTATTTGGGCTTCTACTTCAACCGCGCCCTTACTTTTAAGGAGCACGTTCGTTATTACTCTACTAAAGCACTTTCTATGGTGAAAGCCATGAAGATGCTTGGTAATTCTACAAGGGGCTTGCGGCCTATGCAGAAGCGCCTCCTCTATCGGTCGTGTGTTGTTCCCATTGCGACATATGGCTTTAAACTCTGGTTCTTCAAGGGCTCTCGCTGTAAGGCGGCCCTTAAGAGTCTGAACGTCATGCAAAGACGGGCGGCCCTGTGGATTACAGGTGCCTTCTGGACTGCCCCTACTGGGGCCGCGGAGTCATTCGCGGGTCTCATACCCATCTAGCTCCACATACAAAAGCTTGCTGTCAGGTCAGACTACAGGATTAAGACCCTGTCACCTAACCATCCCCTCAGGGCCCTTATGAGCCCTGAATATTCTGGGTCTGCTAAGCTGCACACTCGCTCTATCGGTCTTATGTCTCCTGCGATTCGCAAGAAGACTAAGGGCTCCTTAATCCAGGCTGATGCCAACCTGGTAAACCTCGTTGAGGAGTTTGAGCCTATGGCTTCAATTAATCGGCCCGGATACCGCCTGATGGACTGCCACCCTGACCAGGTGTCGTTCATGGAGGTGAAACTCAATGCGGAGGGTAACACCAACCCCGAGCATATGTATGCTCTCAACGCGTGCCTTAGGGAGTGCAGAGAGGACCTCGGGATTGTTCATATGGCGATGGATGCAAGTCTGCCACTGCATGGCAAGTTCCAGGCAGTTTCATCTGCCCATGTCTATCGCCAACGGGAGTGTCTCCGGGAGATCACTCGCATGGCAGGCCGAGTTACAGCACCTGATGCTGAGCTCATGGCCATTGCGCTTGGCGTTCATTTTGCTCTTAAGCAGGATGACGTCAGGCTCATACGTGTATTCACTGATTCTATTGTGTTAGCGAAGCTCACAGTTGATCCGTCTACACATTCCGGGCAGATGCTGTCCCAAGGGGTGTGTGTGGCACTTAAACAATGGCTCTCTGGGGATCCCCGGAGAGGCATTGAATTCCTCGCTGTCCCTTCTTCCGAGAAGTGGGAGTTCCACCATGCTGTCCACTGGCATGTCACCTCGTTCCCTCAGGTCGCTTATGGCCTGAGGCTGTTCACTTCTATTGCCCGCCTGCGCAAAGAGGCGGTCGATGATGTTCTGGAGTCATGGCGCCAGCTGTACTCTACCCCTTCTTATAAGGGGCGTAGTAATATGGATCTCGCCTCTGGGGCGGACCCATCTGTTCCGGGGAAGCCGACCTACCTTTCTGGTGGGCCCTGGCTCCCTCATGTTAGCGGCTCTAACTCGCTTTGTGCGAGGGCCGTGCGTGCCGTCACAGGTCATGCTCCAATTGGGTCGTACCGCATACGATTCTTTCCTGATGAAAGCGTTGGCTGTTCATGTGGCGCTGCTCTCGAGGGGCGCTACCACATATTCGTCAGGTGTCCCAACCACAAGAGGGAGCTTGACAGACCTCCTCAGACCATTCGTGAGCTGATTGATTTCCTGAACGCGAACCCTGGGGCATTTGCGTTCAGACCAGATGATACTGGGATTAGTTGAGCTGGCACGCGCGGGGGGTCCCTGCGGTGTCATTGGTCTCCTGGCCTACTAGGTGAAGAAGTCGCAAGGCAACAGGGGTGGGGTCCCTGGGGGGTGCTTCTGGCCTCGGCTAGTGGTGCTCCTTTCCTGGGCCTGGTTGGGGGCTTCGCGGGGGGCGGAGGCGTAAAATAACAGGGGTGGGGTCCCCAGGTGGCAGTGCGGGTTCGTCCTGCTAGGCTGCTTTCTTGGGCACCGTCTAGGCGGCACTTCGAGTTGCTACCCTGCCTGCTGTGTTGCCCTGGATCAGGGCTGGGCTGATACCCTTTCACTTGGGAAGTTGGGGGTAAGGTGGCTCCAAGCGGGGGCTCCTTGCGCTGGCTCTCCTGATTACACCTGTCCCCTTTCGGGCGCTCGGCCGCCGCTGCCGCCGGGCCCGCCGCTTGTGGGATGATCAGGGCACTGCCGCAGAGCGGCGGTGCATCACTGGGTGTACACCACAAGACCTGGGCAACTGGGTCTTCTTCAGTGTGATGGGCATTTCGGGCGACTGGGGGGTTTGGCAAGTAAGGGGGGTCTGGTTTGGTCTGGGTGGACGTTATGCCTGGCTTGGGTTGGGTTGGGCTCCTTCTGAACAGTAGACTACTCTCAACTCATCGGACTTTGTAGTTGGGGCTTTGTACTTAGCTACACGTGGACTGCGATTGGGCACTGCGTTATAAATTGGCGCAAGCCATGATTTAAAAAAAAAAAAAAAAAAAAAAAAAGATCCTGAAGACCATACACCCCTTCTCTGATCTCATCCAGGAACTGTAATTCTGCAGTCGCTGCCGAGTTCTTGGGGAATGCCCTTCTGACATTTGTGATGTCTTCAGGGCAGATAGGGATCACGACAGACAGTGGATGATGGCCTGATGGGCCTGTCAGATCTAATCTGATCTTGGGACACGTGATGCACTACCTGAGATTGGAGATAAAGATCAGATCAATCACCAATTGGCGTTTGGTCGGATCTCGAGGTACGTGCATAGAAGCCCTGGAATCTGGCAACCAGATCCTGAGGCCAAGGTCATCGGCAGCTTCCAAGAGCTGCTGGGCGGGTCGGTGGTGATGTGGAACACTATTGTCCCACTCACGCGAGTGGCAATTAAAATCACCTCCCATGTAATGCATCTGGGGTAAAGAATCGCGCTTCTCATAGAGAAGCCTGATCGCAGTGTGCTCATCGTCAGAATAAACATTCATGAGATGGCATTCGCGGCTGTGATTGAAGATGGTGACAACCATCACATTCCAGTGATCAATGAGGTCTCACCTCAGCGAGGGCCTCAGTCTCTTGACCCATGTGTGGACATATGCTATAACACGCAGTCGATCTCGTTCCTCCACAGAGGAGGCTGGCCTCACCATATATAACCACTCAGGGTGCTTAGGTGCTCCGATGACAGACTCACCCTCGGCATCAAGTGTCGAGGGGGTGGATCTTATTGCTCGCCAGGGTGGTTCCTGGATGAAAATGATGTCAAAGTTGTCTTTTTCAGACTCTAGCAATGTGTCCAATAACGTGTAATTCTTCGCTATGTTAAATGACAGTATACATATTTTACCCTTCACGAAACGCCTCAACTCGTCAGGCTTGGGGTTCATTGCGCGGATGCTGAAGTGTTATCAGCGGATCGTGATGCTATCCTTGAGAGACGACGTTCACTCACCTTTTTGTAGTGCTCTTTGATCCACTCGGCCTCATACTGGTGGCACCAAAGTTGGCACAAATGGGAGTTGGCACGGTGCTCACCACCGCAGTTGAGACATTTGAATTTGTGGGGACACAGTTGTCCCTCAGGGGTAGCCTTGTTGAGATCCTTGGGATGACAACAGCTGGCGACAGCGCGGTGGTTCTCAGAGGTGTGAGGCCCAGTACAGATTGGGCACCTGTTCGACCAGGATCAACAGATGGCAGTGGGGTGGCCCCAGTACCAGCAATGCTGACACCAGGGAACCCCAGTATGGGCGGAAGCCTGCTGCACATGGCAGGAGTGCATTCCAATCTGGACAGTACGCCCTATGAGGTGCTTCATCTGAGTGCTGGTCTTGGAGTCGGCTAGGTCAAGCCAAGCTGTGCACATGTCAGAGCTGGTGGAATTGTGCGAAATGCATGGGGTATGGGACAGCATAGCAAAGTCCTCACAATAGGGGGACTTTGAGAGGTGACCCAGGAGGCGTTCGATGGTCATGGCCTTGCGGCCCAGCTCGTCGATAAATGGGATGTCCATGATCCTGATATAGGACATGTGTTGAATCTCGCTCCGTACCACTACGTTGGTTCAGTCTATTTATAGCTGAAACGGGGTTCGAGTATTTCACCTTCAGAGGGTCGATAATAACGGACACTATTATGGACTACGCATGTAGGATACCGCACTGTAAGTAGCAGGTAGATACTACGCATGGAACCTTCTAGTACATGCGGACATGCACAGTATGCACACATTATGCTACTGGTAGTTAGACCTCACCCGTATAAGGGTTTAGAGTGCACAGACCAGGGACTAATAGTATATAATACCTATGTAGATTCCCTGTATGTAATCCTTTTGGATACGCCCTTCGGGGTAAGACACTATGTCTTCTCTCCTCTACGCTAGCTTCTCTAAGCATCGCTTCCCTTCTTCTCAAGACTCTCTGAGTACGATGGTATAAGCAGGACTATGTCCGCTACCATGCGCCTCTCCTACTGGACCGTCTCCCGGATGAATACGACTACCCTCCACCGCTGACGCCTACACGCTAAGGTAGTGTGAACTTATATTGGGATGTCTACTCGTTCTCTCAACAGGTTATGGGCCCCGACCGCCGCTCACTCGAACCGCGTTAGCACGCTGGTAGAGTTTGAGGAGGCTATGGTCGCTTTCAACCTGGGAGACAGTGGTGCCTTTGGTCCACTTGATACCCTGTCTGACCCATGTTGTGAACGCGTGCACTACGCACAGCAGTCCTACATGATGCTGACACGTTGTTACCCGTTCTTGGTTTTTGATCTGGCAAACCGTCATCTTCGGTCTGGTTCGACCGCTTTAGGTCCGCTCCCCATTCTGGGTTGCAGCAGAACTGTTCCGCTCTGGTTGCTCCACCTCTGTTCTGGTATTCTCACTCTGATCGACGACGACGCTTTGGGCTTTCTGGGATTCTCTTCAGATCTGCCTCAGTAATTTACTATATGATGTATCATTTACGCTGAGCACTACGCTCCGCTTTGCTGGTAAATTAGCTGGTCTTCGTGACCGCAATAAATACCGCAGTGTCAGGCAAATTATAAGCCTTGTGTTCTTGTGTTTCAAGTCGATTGGGCAAGTCCCGCCTTGAGTAGAATAACACACCACGAGCATATACCTGAGCTATTTGACCCACTTAAGCTGGCAGTCATAAGCCGCTAAGGCCCGCTTAATTAAATAAAGCTGGGATATAGAAAATATCTTTGAGAAGTCCGTCGTTTGTTCCTTCGCTTCAGGCTTCAACGCTTTACCCCTTCCACGTCTATTCGACCACCGCTTTACTCTTTCTACGGATAGCTCATGCGCTATAAGCGCTTTATGCCACGCTAAGGCAGTGGGCCGCCGCATTTGCAGCGCTTACGTTGCAGCAGCATTTGCAGCATTCGCAAAAATATCCAAAGAAGATAGCAAGGAGAAGAACGCTAATCGCGTCCTTGCAGCTGGGAAATAAGGGGAGAAGGATAATGAGCTGGTAATACCGCCATTATGTCGTTTCAGGAAATACTTCAGAATATAGTTTAAATATGTCGCTGGCTCGAGCGACTGCCGCCATATACTATTTCTCTTATAGAGGAGCTGCGTCGCTATATATCGCGCCCTGCTTCTAGCATCAACGTTCCTTCACTTGTGTTAAGCGCATGTTCACGCGCCCAAGTTTGAAGACCTGTTTTAAGTCAGAGCATGGACGAGCACATTAAAATGCTTTGTCCGCCAACTACAGGAATAACAATGATTGCTTTAAGGAAGTTTGACTTCATGAAAGTCGCCGTCCAAAATTAGGACTTGAGCGCACCATCTAGCAACTATAATTGAGAAAGAGGATGTGTACAGCACCATACGATGCAACACGCCGACGAATTCCTTAAGAAATCCTTTAGACCGCTCTTTACGAAGCTTGGCGCCGGAGGAGTTCTTGAGTCGCCATCTTCGGATGTCGCTGACCTTGATACCAATGGATGGATATACGGTAGTACTTTCGACTTCATACTCCTTGATAAATGCTACGAATAACGGTGTGCCGCGTGAGATGTAAGCGCTGGCTATAAATCCTTTTCTATGCAACAAGTGAGAAATCCTTGCGGATCATATGAAGATGATAGCGGGAGCAAGTTGCTCTATTCACTAGAGAAGAATATCCTTTGAAGGATCTCGTGAATCGCATCATTGTAAAGAAAGGAAATTACGACACGTCTAGGAATTAGCAGAATAGCTCCCAACGTATAACGGTTGAGCTTCAGCACTATGTCACCAGAATTGATTCTTAGACCTCGCTGTTTTATATTAGGCTTGAGGCAAGAAACTGGAATCCTACGGGAACGACAAGTCTGAACTGCTTTCACATTCCAGCATTAGTCTATGACATTAGGGATAAAAATTTGTAGCGCCACATTAGTGTGCGGCCGATCTATATCGAGAAAATCTTATAACGTATGCCCTCGAGCGTAATGCTTTTGAGGCAATCGTTGAAGGTCACCACCTTTGCAATAAGTCATGCAGAGCTGTACTTGTTCACCCAATCTCATCGTTGTACACGAACTTGCGATTATAAGCAAGGAGATGAATGGTTGTTGAACATTACGCCTACTAGACTATATCGTTTGACATCATCGAACAGAACTTCCCAAGATTATGCCTTCTTCACTCGTCTTTTATGACTTGTCAAGATGAATGCATTATTTCATTGCCACTCTGGATTATTTCACAAGGGAAATTGCATTAGTACCTTTATCCAGAATTCTTATACGAATATCCTCGTCCTTGAGCGTAATACTCGGACTTGAAGGAATTGCTTATCGTCCATTACGACGCTACTCTATGACTTCTCATCTCATGATGATAGTTGTCCTCCTTCGAAAGAAGTTATGAGGCTCTAAGATTCATTTGAGAAACCTCTACAGTATAGCTGACAACGGCCAATGTCGCAACTGATTATGGAGGAGAGTTCGTCTAAATAAGAGCAATAGCAAACATTCGTGGCATGAATAACCCACTTAAACCTCCTACTCCCAATGCTTTCGCAACGGTTGATGTAGAAAGACTGATCCGCACTACACTTTGAGAGCTTAAAAGCTTTATGGCAACGGGAAGGTCTTACCCGTCTCAGTGATAGTTAGCGTTGACTAGAGCGTAACGCGCCAGTCCAAGCGTTTATAGTGGAAGACACTTAATCGTGTAAATCAAGGGATAAACCATTAATTTGGTTCTGTACTGTGGGTTTGGCTTCGCGGCGCATCAGTTAACATGATGACCGTCCAAACATGATCGCTTATTCGGGATGTAACATACCTCGATCGTTTGATCAACGAGAACTTTTGAGTTCAAGCGGCATACAGAAAGGCTTAACGTTCTACGAACAATCCACATTTGGATGCCTTACTCGATGAAGGAATATACCCTTTAAACGTCATGATTTAGCAACTGGATAGCAGTAACCAGTTCATTTGCAAAGAAGAGAGCAAAACCTGCACGAAGCAAGAGATAGCAATTTCTTTATCCGCCATCTTTAGATGTCGCAGGATATATTCCATTAAACTCCACAATCACCTCCTGATTCCTTTCCATTTCCATTCGAGAAATCTCCGCCCACCATATCCTATGTCTTACGCTGACATATTCGCCAATTTGATGCATAATATGCGCATCCTTTACAGGATTTCTACTGCTTGAAAAAGGCTTGTAGTATCATAGATTTGCTGGCTCAAGTGACTGCCGCAGCCGATTGATCTACATAACCGTAAAAAGTGACGGCCTTGGAAACGCTGGTTGAAATGCATTGCACAATTGAACCTGACTAGGAAAGACCGCACTGTTCATTACGCGGGTCACCTACAGGAAGACTATAATGGATTAGGCGTTCAATTTCAAAAGAAGAACTCGTTTGGGCTCACCGACTAGAGTTGGACAAGCATAAGACTTACTACGCGTTCACGCTAGCGTCTACCAGAAAAGCGCAACAGCTCGGATATATCATCCTAAAAATATGTGATGGTTACACCTCCATATGAGCTTTCGCCTCGCATAGCTTAACAAACTTGCGAGAAAAATCTTTTATTTCTGGAATTGCATCGATAATGATCCGCCATTAACAATGCGCGTAGACATTTAAATCGAAAAACACTCGTCGTTGAGGGAGGAGTACAGTAAAACAAGTTCTTAACGATTAAAGCTTTCAATGGCTACACTTTGCCGGTCCGTCTTAATTGATGTGCGCCGCGGTGGTTCGTAACATGATAAACACTCTCTAAAGCCCTAAAAAGCGATATGATTGAGTAACATGTATTAGGAAACTTAACATGCTGAAAAGCATGGAGGAGAACAACGGATACAGCATTCTTACTCCAAATCCGATGACCGCCTTATCCTGCGCCTAACAGCAAAGGAACTTCATTAAGTTGAAGGCATCGCTTTTGTGATTCAATTCTCCAGTTATCCGCGCATGTGAGAAATGCTTAGCGTTGATGACAAAACTGCTTTTGCAGACTGGATGAGAAGATACACTGGAATAATCTGAAGAGCTTCGGCTTACCAGATAAGAAGAGAGTTTGAATGACACCAGACGAGCACTATAAGTGTTACATGGAAGGAATCTTCAATCCTTGATTGAGCTGGATTTAATCCGCCTTCATACGATTACGCTGGACTTATCCGCATTTTCCGAAACCACTTCGTCGACTTCGCTTTGACAATAAAGTCTAACGAATCCGCAACCAGATGGCTCGAGTGACTGCCGCGATGCGATGTAACTAGCTGGCTCGAGTGACTGCCGCAACATGATACTGATTCCTACGTCATTGCGAGCCCTCCTCTTCGGAGTTGATGGGGAAACACAAAGGATATGATATTCCTTTCCGCCTTCATACGAAGACGCTTGGATAAAAATATTAGGTTTAGAAATATCCCTTTCCGCCACAGTCGCTGGAAAAATATATTCATAGGACTTTCAATTGTTCCTATCGCCTCTCGCGAGTCGCTGATAAAACAACTGGGGAGTTATCCCCGCCGACGTCTCAAGTCGAGCGTCTTAGGCAAAAATAACATTAGGAAATTATTCCTTCCTCCTCTAACGAGCTGTAGGAGAAAATATTATAAGGTTTACGCTTTTACCTTTCCACCTCTTACGAGTCGTTGGATAAAATAAATCAGGAACATATTCCTTCATACTCGCTTAAGAGTCGACTGTAAAAATATGGCAGGAACTTATTCCTTTTAAAAGATAAAAATAAGATAGGGTCTAACGATCCTTTCTCTCTTTTACAAGATCGAGGAAAAACTTCATAGGTTTTGAATGTAACCTTCCGTCTCTTCGTGAGTCTACGGTAAAACATCTACATGGAATTTATCCATCCGCCTCAAATCGAGAGTCCGGAAAAATATACAGGGTCAACTTCAAGATCCTTCCACCTCTTCGGAGTTGAATGGAAAAACAAATAAGGGACTTAATCGTTCCTCCCTCCTTTTCGGAGTTGATGGGAAATAACAAAAAGTGTGTATGCATTCCTTGGGACTGAATCCTTAATCCGCATCGGCCGAAATGCCTTTTGCATGGAGGAAAATTGCATGAGACCACTTCCATTTGCGAATCCATTAATTTGGAATTTGTTCGAGTTAAATCAGAACAAGGCTTGTAGCATCATTGCTTCGCCGGCTCACAGGACTGCCGCGGTTTATTGGTCTACATAACCGCAAAGTGACGGCCTTGGTTACGCTGGCTTAATAATGCCGCTTTCCTGATCTCACAATAATCGCATGCTGAATAAGCAAAAATGGTTTTTGAATTTCGCACCTACGCGGAAAAACAGACTTGTTGAACGCTTCGAAAGAATTGCCGTTTACAATTTCTGGAGGAGCCTTTTTAGGCTTTCCTACTCCTTACTCTTAGACGAAAGTCGCAGCGAGTTAGTCGCAGGAGTTCAAAAGTTGAGTTAAAGGATATTTGATAGCTCAAAGCAATTGTCGTTGCGTCCTTTATGGCCATCATAGCAAACGCTAGCATCAATTCCTCTCCGCCACAGGAATGCTTCTCCAACTTTCAAAAAGCTGGTTAAATCCGCATGATCGTTGATGACTCCGACATCTGATGTTCGGCTCTGCCGCTCTTTTGTTGAAGATTCCAATGTCTAAGTCTGGTTTCAATACCGCTAGATTATTGAAGCGTTAATCTTCCCCCCTTCAAGTGAGGAGGAGTGTTGAATCTCGCTCCGTACCACTACGTTGGTTCAGTCTATTTATAGCTGAAACGGGGTTCGAGTATTTCACCTTCAGAGGGTCGATAATAACGGACACTATTATGGACTACGCATGTAGGATACCGCACTGTAAGTAGCAGGTAGATACTACACATGGAACCTTCTAGTACATGCGGACATGCACAGTATGCACACATTATGCTACTGGTAGTTAGACCTCACCCGTATAAGGGTTTAGAGTGCACAGACCAGGGACTAATAGTATATAATACCTATGTAGATTCCCTGTATGTAATCCTTTTGGATACGCCCTTCGGGGTAAGACACTATGTCTTCTCTCCTCTACGCTAGCTTCTCTAAGCATCGCTTCCCTTCTTCTCAAGACTCTCTGAGTACGATGGTATAAGCAGGACTATGTCCGCTACCATGCGCCTCTCCTACTGGACCGTCTCCCGGATGAATACGACTACCCTCCACCGCTGACGCCTACACGCTAAGGTAGTGTGAACTTATATTGGGATGTCTACTCGTTCTCTCAACAACATGGAGTCGGGAATGTGGAGCTGGAGCTTAATGCCCTCAGCGACCGCCTTGTGGGCCCACTCATCAATGATAGTGACATCCTTCAGAGTGGGAGCAAAGTTGGTGAGCAGGGACCACGAGTTGGCTGTGCTCGATTGGACAGACTTGATCCGACACCGGACACGAGCCTGGACAAGACCTCTGTTGATGACTTCAATGAAGTGGTTGGTTTGAGGGCAGGGGGAGCCTTCCGGAATGGCCACCGCTGTCATGAGAAGTTGTCGACAGTTGGGACCAGCCGTGACATTATCAGGATACTTGGACTTGCCTTGCGCTGAGGGTTCTGCTTCGCAAGCCATCGCAATGACTCGTTTGGGCTCAAGCTCTGGGAAGGACTGCGCAACTCGCACAGCCGTAACCACAGGGATCTGGGCGGACTTGCCCTTGCCAGAGGAAGAGAGTGTCTGCGCGTATGAGGACGGCATCGCCTTCTTCTTCTTGGTGATGTTAAGAGGGTGCACTGGTCCAGGTTGGACTTGGGTGCTCCTCCACTATTGCTACAGGGCAAGGCATTTCGCCTCTGCATTCTTTTGAATCGACTCGACAAGGTCCCGCTCACGACAAGCAGGGCAGACAGGCTGAATCGGAGGTGGCGGCATGGGAGCTCTAACTGGCTTCGATCTACCTGATCTAGGGGTGGAGCCTCCCATGTCGGCGTCAACATTGCCCGAGCCAGACAGCCAGGGCGGAGGAGTAGCTCTCCTGGCTGGCAGGGGTTGAGCATAGCGAGAGGCAATGTTGGCCACAGCGTGACCCCCAAGCCAACTCAGATTGGATTGACTAGTTGGAGAGCGATCCAATCAGCCATTATTAGCCAGGGACTGGACAAACGCCAAGGCGGCGCCCAGTACCACTGTAGTAGATTCCACATTAAGCGGCATAGTATGCACGGACCTGAACCAGGAGGCCAGGTTGTGCAGGGATTTGGCTGTGCCTTGGACGTCCACAGTGAGGTGTTCTTCGTCACCTGCCAACACCATTACGGATGGAGTATACTCCAAATCACTGAATGACTCCACTGACATATCTCTGCCAGTGGAGCTCCCAGGGGGATCGGTGACGATCACAGAGGCAGCGGCCCCAGGGGCCACCACCTCATCCTTGTCATCATCGAAAGGGTCCGCCATCTCCATTGGCGCAGGAGAGGGGGAGGTTGCATGAGAGGGAGCATGGGACCGAGGTCAGGCGGTTCCACTCGAGGAGGCTGTTGATGGCGGCCGTACTGTGATCGGGACGGCAGCATATCGTTGGCGCGTGCCCTCCCCAGAGGAGGCCTGGGTCGAGGCGCGGGTTTGGTAGCAGGGCTGTGGCTGCTGGGAGCCCACACCCGGAATACAAGCAATCAGGTCAGGGGACAATTGCGGGGGAACTGGGTTGTCAGCCCACGGGTCATTTAATGAGCTGGGTGGCCTGCGGCTCATACCAGTGAGTAAATCAGCAACTAGTGTTGAAGGGAGCGCGTAGGGGAATGTCTGGCAGTCCTAACACCAAAGAAACAATGCGACTTGATAGGGAGAATCTCGAGAAAAATGTGTTTTATTGAACACCAGTCCTGTGGACTGTTGTAAGAGGCTAAGTACAAAACAGAAAATTGTCCTACTTACCTGTGGACTGTTGTAAGAGGCTAAAGAGCCAGAAAGCGTCCACAGGTGTTCTAACTAAGTCCAACCATCATGTGACCAAGTCACATGATCACAAAAGCATCCATTGTGGCTCTAAGTCCACATCTCTATGTATAAGTCCATATCTCCTTGGACAACTCCACAAGTGTCCTACCAAACCTTGGAGCCCTGACTCAGGAGAGTCCATCTAACACTGTCTGGAGCACTCCTGACAACTAGGGACGTGCCCTAGCCAAGCGTTGGGGTTGTGGTGTATTTGATGCGACTAGACTACAGTAACCGTCCTGTTGATGGTGGTGGTTGCTGGAAAAGGAAGGTGATTTTTTTTTTTTTTTTTTTAAATCATGGCTTGCACCAATTTATAACGTGGTGCCCAATTGCAGTCCACATGTAGCTAAGTACAAAGCCCCAACTACAAAGTCTGATGAGTTAAGAGTAATCTACTGTTCAGAAGCAATCCAACCCAACCCAAGTGCTAACCCAGACCAGACCAGACCACCTCCTACTTGCTAAACCCCCTAGTTCCCCGAAATGCCCATCACACTGAAGAAGACCCAGTTGCCCAGGTCTTGTAGTGTACACCCAGTGATGCACCGTTGCTCTGCGATGGTGCCCTGATCATCCCTCAAGAGGCAGACCCAGCAGCAGTGGCGGCCGAGTGCCCTCAAGAGGACAAGTGTAATCAGGAGAGCCAGCGCAAGGAGCCCCCGCTTGGAGCCGCCTTACCCCCAACTTCCCAGATGAAAGGGTATCAGCCCAGTCCCGATCCAGAGCAGCTCAGCAAGCAGGGTAGCAACTCGAAGCATCGCCTGGACGGCACCCAAGAAAGCAGCTGAGCAGGACGAACCCGCACCGCCACCTGGGGACCCCACCCCTGTTGTTCACACCTTTGCCCCCCACAAAGCCCCCAACCAGGCCCAGGAAAGGAGCACCACTAGCCGAGGCCAGAAGCACCCCCCAGGGACCCCACCCCTGTTGCCTTACAACTTCCCCACCCAGTAGGCCGGAAGACCAATGACCCCACAGGAGCCCCCCGCGCACACCAGCTCAACCGATCCCAGCATCATCTGGTCTGAACACAAAGGCCCCAGGGTTTGCATTCAGGAAATCAATCAGCTCACGAATGGTCTGAGGAGGTCTGTCAAGTTCCCTTTTGTGGTTGGGACACCTGACAAATATGTGATAGTGCCCCTCGAGAGCGGCACCACACGAGCAGCCAACGCCTTCGTTAGGAAAGAATCACACTCGGTACGACCCAATCGGAGCATGACCTGTGACGGCATGCATGGCCCTCACACATAGCGAGTTAGAACCGCTAACATGAGGGAGCCAAGGCCCACCAGAAAGGTAGGTTGGCTTCCCCGGAATAGATGGATCCGCCCCGGAGGCAAGATCCATGTTGCTACGCCCCTTGTAAGAAGAGGTGGAGTACAGCTGACACCATGACTCCAGAACATCGTCGACCACCTCCTTGTGCAGGCGGGCAATAGAAGTGAACGGCCTCAGGCCAAAAGGAAGGTGATTATGCATTACTGGACGCATTGCTTGAGTCTGAGAAAGACAACTTTGACATCATTTTCATCCAGGAGCCTCCCTGGCGAACGATTAGATCCGCCCCCTCGACACTTGATGCCGAGGGTGAGCCTGTCATCAGAGCACCTAAGCACCCTGAATGGTTGTATATGGTGCGGCCGGCCTCCTCGGTGGAGGAACAAGATCGTCCGTGTGTCATGGCTTATGTCCACACACAGATTAGGAGACTGAGGCCATCGCTTAGGCAGGACCTCATTGATCACTGTGATGTGATGGTTGTATCCATCTTCAATCATGGTCGTGAGCGCCACTTTTTGAATGTATATTTGGATGATGAGCATACTGCGATTGGGCTTCTCTATGAGAAGCATGATTCCTTACCCCAGATGCACTACATGGGGGGTGATTTCAATTGCCATTCGCGTAAGTGGGACGATAATGTTCTGCATCACCACCGACCTGCCCAGCAGCTTCTTGAAGCTGCCGATGACCTCAGCCTTGGGATCTGGTTGCCAGATTCTAGGGCTTCTACTCATGTTCCTCAAGATCCGACCAAACGCTAATCAGTGATTGATCTGATCTTCATCTCCAATCTTAGATGGCGCATCACCCGCCCTGAGATCAGGTCGGATCTTACAGGCCCGTCGGATCACCATCCACTGGCTATTACAGTCCCTATCTGCCCTGAAGACATCACGAATGTCAGAAGGGCATTTCCCAAGAACTCTGAAGCAACCACTGAATTGCAGTTCCTGGACGAGATCAGAGAAGGGGTGTATGATCTTTGGGATCGTCCCCTCAAATCCACACGGGACGTTAATATTCTGGCATCAGCCATCAGGTTGGTGTTCTCTGCAGCATGGCATCGCCACACTGTGGAGATGCACATATCTGCGAAGTCTCAACCCTGGTGGGATGAGGATTGCAGTATCACCCTCCAGGTACACAGAGACTCCTCTGACCCTGCGGACTGGAAGGCTTTTCAATGTGTTGTCGCATCTAAAAAGTGCAAGTTCTTTGATGATAAGATTGAGGAAATTGCTGAGACCAACAAGCGCCCCTGGGACCTCATGGAATGGGTCAAGGCACACAAGTTGCCTGTGTGCGAGGTGATCTCCTACCAAGGGGAGCCTTGTCACACTATGGACTCCTTATGGGAGGCCCTTCACGGTACCTACAACTCCGCCTCTGGGTGGGAGTGCGATACCCCCATCATTGATCCACTCCCTGTGCTTCCTCGCAGGGAATGGGTTGACTTCTCAGACAAGGAACTGGTAGATGCTTTGTCTGCTTGCTCCAAGGTCTCTGCCCCAGGCCCCGACCATGTTACATGGCGGATGCTCAAACAGATCGTGTTGGGGGACTCCCTGCCAGTCTTTGTATGTCTAGCTAGTGCCTGCGTTCGCCTGGGCTGCTGGCTGGAGTATTTCAAGGAATCTATGTCAGTTGTTATTCCCAAGCTGGGTAAACCTGCGTACTCCACTCCCAAGGCTTTTAGGCCTATTGTACTTCTCAACACGCTGGGTAAGCTGTTTGAGAAAATGATTGCAACTAGGCTCCAATTTGATTTGGTCAAATTTGGGGTCTTTCATCCTAATCAGCTCAGAGGTGTTATCCAAAGATCCACCGAAGATGCTGGCCTGATGCTGACCCACATCGTAAGAGCGGGTTGGTCTAAGGGCCTCAAGACTAGCGTTGTGGTGTTTGACATAGCGCAGTTCTTCCCCTCATTGCACCATGACATGCTGGTAGCGATGCTCCACAAGCAAGGATTCACCCCTGAGCTGGTCGAATTCTTTGCGTACTACCTGGTGGGACGGAAGACCCAGTATTGCTGGGATTTCTTCAAGTCTGCACCATTTCCATCTGATGTGGGGGTAGGCCAGGGTTCTGCCCTTTCCCCCGTCCTCTTGGCCTTGTACATTGCTCCATTGATGTGGCTTTTTGACAGGAAGGCATCCCAGCTAGGGACGACTCTTCTGTCATATGTAGATGATGGGACCATCATCTCCCAATTTAAGGATTGGGGATCTAACCTTGTGGCCCTTAAGGAGGCATATGGTATTATTTTCCGGCTCTTTGAGTGCTTCGCCTTGGTACTTGAACATGACAAGTCCAAGGTATTTCACTTCTCCTGTAAGTATGGGGATGAAAATCCACCTATTGACCTGGGCTTTGCCCCGTTCACGGGTGATACACCACTGCAACCCAAACCCTACTGGAGGTACTTGGGCTTCTACTTCAACCATGCCCTGACTTTCAAAGAGCATGTTCGTTACTACTCCACCAAAGCTCTGTCTATGGTGAAAGCCATGAAGATGCTTGGTAACTCTACGAGGGGCTTGCAGCCTATGCAGAAGCACCTCTTATATTGGTCGTATATTGTTCCTATTGCGACGTACGGCTTCAAACTTTGGTTCTTCAAGGGGTCCCACTGTAAGGTGGCCCTTAAGAGTCTTAATGTCATGCAGCGACGGGCGGCCCTGTGGATTACGGGGGTGTTCCGGACTGCTCCTACGGGGGCTGTGGAGTCTTTCGCAGGCCTCATACCTATCCAGCTGTTAGATTTGCCCCAGTCAGTAAGCAGTGACAGAGTTGTATTAGAGAGTGTATAGGCAAAGGTGGACTTATCACTGACGGAGTTTGGGTCATGTGACTGTTGTCACATGACAGTTGGACTTGTAGCTGCCTGTGGACGCTTTGGAGGCCTTTAGTCTCTTACAGTGTTCCACAGGTGAGTAGAATAGTGTATCTTGTCATTTGAGTCTCTTACAGTGTTCCACAGTAATTGTGGAATTACTCCTTCAGTTCTCATCCAATATACTTCATTTAACCACTGTTACGTTCCCCTTTCGATCCCCTACGTGCACCGTTCAACACATCCAGCTTCATTTACAGAAGCTTGCTGTCAGGTTGGACTACAGGATCAAGACCCTGTCGCCTAACCACCCTCTTAGGGCTCTTATGAGCCCTGAATATTCTGGGTCTGCTAAGTTGCATGCTTGCTCCGTCGGTCTTATGTCCCCTGCCATCCACAGGAAGACTAAAGGCTTTCTACTCCAGGCTAATGCCAACCTGGTCAACCTCGTCGAGGAATTTGAGCCCATGGCTTCAATTAACCGACCTGGATACCACCTCATGAACTGTCACCCTGACCAGGTGTCGTTCATGGAGGTGAAGCTCAATGTGGAGGGTAACACTGATCCCACGCATATGTATGCTCTTGATGCACACCTTCGGGAGTGCAGGGAGGATTTCGGGATTGTTCATATGGCGATGGATGCAAGTCTGCCGCTGCATGGCAAGTTCCAGGCAGTTTCATCTGCCCATGTCTATTGCCAATGCGAGTGCCTGTGGGAGATCACTTGTGTTGTAGACCGGGTTACAGCACCAGATGCTGAACTCATGGCCATCGCACTTGGCGTTCATTATGCTCTTAAGCAGGATGACGTCAGGCTCATACGCGTCTTCACTGACTCTATTGTGTCAGCGAAGCTTGCGGTTGATCCGTCTACACATTCCGGGCAGATGTTGTCCCAGGGGGTGTGTGTGGCGCTTAAATGATGGCTCTCTGGGGATCCCCAGAGAGGCATTGAATTCCTCACTGTCCCTTCTTCCGAGAAGTGGGAGTTCCACCATGCTGTTCACCAGTATGTCACCTCGTTCCCTCAGGTTGCTTATGGCCTGAGGCCGTTCACTTCTATTGCCCACCTATGCAAAGAGGCAGTTGATGATGTTCTGGAGTCATGGTGTCAGCTGTACTCTACCTCTTCTTACAAGGGGCATAGCAACATGGATCTCACCTCCGGGGCAGATCCATCTATTCCGGGGAAGCCAACCTACCTTTCTGGTGGGCCCTGGCTCCCTCATATTAGCAGCTCTAACTCGCTATGTGTGAGGGCCATGCGTGCCGTCACAGGTCATGCTCCGATTGGGTCGTACTGTGTACAATTCTTTCCTAATGAAAGCATTGGCTATTTGTGTGGTGCTGCTCTTGAGGGGTGCTATCACATATTTGTCAGGTGCCCCAACCACAAGAGGGAGCTTGACAGACCTCCTCAGACCATTCGTGAGCTGATTGACTTCCTGAATACAAACCCTGGGGCTTTTGTATTCAGACCAGATGATGCTGGGATCGGCTGAGCTGGCGTGCATGGGGGATTCCTGTGGGGTCGCTGGTCTTCTGGCCTACTGGGTGGAGAAGTCTTAAGGCAACAGGGGTAGGGTTCCTGGGGGGTGCTTCCGGCCTCGGCTGGTGGTGCTCCTTTCCTGGGCCTGGCTGGGGGCTTCACAGGGGGCGAAGGCATAAAATAACAGGGGTGGGGTCCCTGGGTGGCGGTGCAGGTTCGTCCTGCTCAGCTGCTTTCTTGGGTGCCATCTAGGTGATGCTTCGAGTTGCTACCCTGCCTGCTGGGTTGCCCTAGGTCAGGTCTGGGCCAACACCCTTTCATCTGGGAAGTCCAGGGTAAGGCAGCTCTAAGCAGGGGTTCCTTGCGCTGGCTCTCCTGACTACACCTGTCCCCCTGAGGGCACTCGGCTGCTGTCACTGTTGGGTCCGCCTCTTGAGGGACGATCAGGGCACCATCACAGAGCGACAGTGCATCACTGGGTGTACACCACAAGACCTGGGCAACTGGGTCTTCTTCAGTGTGATGGGCATTTTGGGCGACCGGGGGATTTAGCAAGTAAGGGGAGGTCTGGTCTGGTCTGGGTTGGCGTTTGCTTGGGTTGGGTTGGGTTGGGCTTCTTCTGAACAGTAGATTACTCTTAACTCATCAGACTTTGTAGTTGGGGGATTTGTACTCTGCTACACATAGACTGCAATTGGGCACCACATTATAAATTGGCACAAGCCTTGAATTAAAAAAAAAAAAAAAAACATACACTGGATTGATCACTTCATCAGCAACAGCATCTCGAAGCCAGAAGAACCTCAAGTCCAGGTGCTTCATCCGTCCATGGTGCTCTGGGTTCTTTGCCACACAGATTCCTGACTTGTTGTCAATGTAGAGTGTTGAGGAAAGGGAAGGGGGATAGCCAAACTCTGTCAGGATGTTCCTCATCCACATGATCTCCTTGCCACCCTCAACTGCAGCAACATATTCAGCCTCGGTAGAGGACAGAGTCACAAAAGGCTGGCACTTTGAGCACCATCCTACAGCGCCACCACTCACTAGAGTCACATAACCACTTGTAGCACGTCCTGTGGCCTTACAGGAGCCATGGGAAGCATCAGAGAAGGTCTGGAATAGCTCTGGGTTGTCATTACCCTTGTAGACAAGCTTGTACTCAATAGTTCCCTTCAGATAGTGAAATAAGTGCTTTACAGCAGCCCAGTGCCTCGGAGATGAGTTGTGATTGAACCTCCCAAGGTAGGACACAGAGTAAGCAATATCTGGATGAGTCATGGTGGCAAGATACTGCAGGGAACCCACAGCAGAGAGATAGGTGTTGAACGGTGCGTGTAGGGGATCGAAAGGGGAACGTAACAGCAGTTAAATGAAGTGTATTGGATGAGAACTGAAGGAGTAATTCCACAATTACTGTGGAACATTGTAAGAGACTAAAGGCCTCCAAAGCGTCCACAGGCAGCTACAAGTCCAACTGTCATGTGACAACAGTCACATGACCCAAACTCCATCAGCTCTAAGTCCACCTTTGCCTATACACTCTCTAATACAACTCTGTCACTGCTTACTGACTGGGGCAAATCTAACAATAGGGAATGGACTTCATAGCTTCTTGCTCCTCAGGAGTAGGCTGGTCATCAGAGAGCTCAAGTCCTGGTGGTTTTTTTTTTTTTTTTTTTTTTAAATCATGGCTTGCACCAATTTGTAACGTGGTGCCCGATCACAGTCCGTGTGTAGCAAAGTACAAAGACCCTAACTACATTGTCCAATGAGTTAAGAGTAATCTACCTTTCAAAAAACAGCCCAACCCAGCCCAAGCCACCTAGCCCAGCCCGACCTAAGCCGCCCCCTACTGAATAAACTACCCTGGTTGCCCGAAATGCCCATCACACTGAAGAAGACCCAGTTGCCCAGGTCTTGTGGTATACACCCTGTGATGCACCGTCACACTGTGATGGTGCCCTGATCATCCCTCAAGAGGCGGATCCAGCGACAACAGCAGCCGAGTGCCCTCAGGGGTGCTCAAACAGATTGTGCTTGGGGATGCCCTGCCAATCTTCATATGTCTAGCTAGTGCCTGTATTCGTCTAGGCTGCTGGCCAGAGTATTTCAAAGAATCTATGTCAGTTATTATCCCTAAGCCGGGTAAGTCTGCATACTCTACGCCCAAGGCCTTTAGGCCTATAGTTCTTCTCAACACGCTGGGTAAGCTGTTTGAGAAAATGATTGCAACTAGGCTCCAGTTTGACTCTGTCAAATTTGGGGTCTTTCACTCTAATCAGCTCAGAGGTGTGATCCAATGATCCACTGAAGATGCTGGCCTAATGCTGACCCACATTGTAAGAGCAGGTTGGGCTAAGGGCCTCAGGACTAGTGTTGTGGCATTTGACATAGCGCAGTTCTTCCCATCATTGCACCATGATATGCTGGTTGCAATACTCCGCAAGCAAGGATTCGCCCCTGAGTTGGTCAAGTTCTTTGCGCACTACTTGATAGGACGGAAGACCCAGTATTGCTGGGATTCTTTCAAGTCTGAGCCATTTCCATCGGATGTGGGGGTAGGGCAGGGCTCTGCCCTCTCCCCCATCCTATCAGCCTTATACATAGCTCTGCTAATGTGGCTTTTCGACAGGGAGGCATCACGCTTAGGGATGACCCTTCTGTCATATGTCGATGATAGTACCATCATTGTCCAGTTTAAGGACTGGAAATCCAACCTTGTGGCTCTTAAGGAGGCATATGGTATTATATTCAGGCTCTTTGAGCGCTTCGCCTTGGTACTTGAACATGACAAGTCTGAGGTCTTTCACCTTTCCCGCAAGTATGGGGATGATAATCTGCCGATTGACCTGGGCTTTGCCCCGTTCACTGGTGATACACCGCTTTGACCCAAGCCCTATTGGAGGTATTTGGGTTTCTACTTCGACCGTGCCCTTACGTTCAAGGAGCATGTTCGCTACTATTCTACCAAAGCACTGTCTACAGTGAAAGCCATGAAAATGCTTGGTAACTCCACAAGGGGCTTGCAGCCTATGCAGAAGCACCTCCTCTATCGGTCGTGTGTTGTACCTATTGCAATATATGGCTTCAAACTCTGGTTCTTCAAGGGTTCCCACTGTAAGGCAGCCCTTAAGAGCCTGAATGTCATACAGAGATGGGCAGCCCTGTGGATCACAGGTGCATTCCGGACTGCTCCTACTGGGGCTGCGGAGTCATTCGCGGGTCTCATACCTATCCAGCTTCATATACAGAAGCTTGCTGTCAGGTCGGACTACAGGATTAAGACCCTGTCACCTAATCATCCCCTTAGAGCCCTTATGAGCCTTGAGTATTCTGGATCTGCTAAGCTGCATGCCCGCTCTATCGGTCTTATGTCTCCTGTGGTTCGCAAGAAGACTAAAGGCTCCTTAATCCAGGCTGATTCCAACCTGGTGAACCTCATCGAGGAATTTGAGCCTATGGCCTCAATTAATCAGCCCGGATACTGCCTGATGGACTGCCACCCTGACCAGGTGTTGTTCATGGAGGTGAAACTCAATGTGGAGGGTAATACAGACCCCGCACATATGTATGCTCTCGACATGCACCTTAGGGAGTGCAGGGAGGATCTCGGGATTGTCCACATGGCGATAGATGCAAGTCTTCTGCTTCATGGCAAGTTCCAGGCAGTTTCATCTGCCCATGTCTATCGCCAACGTGAGTGTCTCCAGGAGATCACTCATGTGGCAGGCCGAGTTACAGCATCTGATGCTGAGCTCATGGCCATTGCACTTGGCATTCATTTTGCCCTCAAGCAGGATGATGTTAGGCTCATACGCATCTTCACTGATTCTATTGCATTTTTTTTTTTTTTTTTAAATCAAGGCTTGCGCCAATTTATACCACAGTGCCCGATCGCAGTCCATGTGTAGCAGAGTACAAATCCCCTAACTACAGAGTCCGATGAGTTGAGAGTAATCTACCTTTCACAAACAGCCCAACCTGTTATGAGTTTTCATCAATCATAACGGTTCTGTGCTATTCTACATTCCTAACTATCTGTGTGCCTGTTTCAGTTATTCTAGTCTAGCGTTCTCCGATGATATGACTTGTACCAACTACTACGCCTTGACCGGACGTTTCATGTAGTTACTCCATCCGTTCAACTGGATAACTCTAGATGTATTTAAGTGTACATACACCCTGTTGTATTCGGTACGCTTAACCACCTTTGTTCTCTTTCCCTTACTCGCCCTCAAGACTTAGCCAGAGCTGCAACCTGAGGTCTAAACCAACTAAGGTCGTAACATTTGGTTAAGCGTCATCACCTCACCTTGCAGGAAACAGAGTTGAAAAAGACTCGAACCATGACGAACCCAGGAGCCATTATATGAGCTCGAACCCCGACGAATACAGAGAACCGCAGCTTGAAGTTACAGACGACGAACTTGAAACAGATAGCGAAACCGAGTCATCAGACGAAGAAGCAGAGAACCCCGAAGTACCTGCACCAGAAACGGTTGTAGCAAGCAACGAACCCGGAGAAACCACACAAGGAGCAAACCCAACAGGAGTAGAAGCAGTTATATCAGAACTCTTCGACGAACTCGACATAGCAGAAGAACAACTAGGACAACAGGAGAATCAAGACACCGAAACAGAATCAGAATCAGGAGACTCAGTAATGACGGACAATATTGCACCTACCACAGCCCCTAGCACAAAGGGGCTTGTACCCGACCCAGGGTTCTTTGATGGGACACGAACCAAATTCGACGACTGGTGGAGAGCCATGACACTCTTCATGAAATTCAACAAAGTCAGCACGGCAGATGATAAAGCTATAGCAGTCTTGGCCAGACTGAGAGGAGGAACAGCAGGAGCATATGCAGCAATGAAAGCACCACAAATCCTGGAAGGAGAAGACTCTGTAGACTGGAAGGTCTTTGCAGAAGAATTCAAACGAACCTTCTCAGATATGCCATGAACGTGAAGGCGGAATGGCAAATCGAAAAATTCAAACAGGGGAATAGGAACACGGCCGACTACCTCATCGAATTTGAGGTACTGAAAAACAAGGCAAAAACTGACAACCGACACGCCATGTTCCTATTACGAAAAAACGCCCGACAAGATATCATCCACACTATCACAGGCTACCCTCCAGCCGCGCGACCCGATACATACCCAGAATGGAAGGAGGCCATACTAGCAGTTGGACAAGGATATGAAGCATCCGAATACCGAGGAGATAAGAAAACTAACTCGGGAACTACTTATGGAGGAATGGGAGAACCCATGGAGATAGGAAGCAGGTGACATGTGTTCAACGCAAAAGGAGAACCCACATGCTACAACTGCAGCAAAATCGGACACATAGCCAAAGCATGCACCGCGCCAAAGAAAGTACAGATCCGAGCAATGGATGAAGCAAAGCCAGAGGAACACCAGGATTTTTCCGAAGACTCCGAGTAGGTGCTACCTCAAGAGTCAAGAAACTTGTATCTAGGATATCAGAAGAATATTACACGATTCCTCAGAAACGAAAGCGCGAACTAAACCTAAAAGGAAAAATCCAAACCCCGACAAAAAAGATAACAGTGAACACTATAGTCGACTCAGGATGCACCACCAGCAGCATCAGCAAAAGACTGGTAGATGAAGAAAAAATCCCCACAGAAAAATTAGGACAGGAAATCACAGTACTTAATGCGGATGGCACGGCAAACCAGGGAGGAAAGGTCACGGAAAAGGCAACTATACAAATGGAAATTGAAGGACACAAAGAAACAATCGAAGCATCGGTCGTACAACTCCAAGACAGAGCAGAAGTATTCTTAGGACATGACTGGCTCATCAAACACAACCCGGAGGTAAACTGGCGAACAGGAGAAATAAAGTTCAATCGATGCCCAAAGGACTGTAAAGTCCCACACCAGAACATTCAGGTAACAGACAAGATCCGAAGCATGGCCACCACTGAGGATATATGGGAAGAGGAAGAAGAACCCGACCCCACCGAACCCTCAGACCTGCCAGACTACGTACGGCCATTCACACATTTATTCAACAAAACTACATTCGACAAGCTACCTGAACGAACAGAATGGGACCACGAGATAATTCTAACAGAGGACGCACCCAAGGAAATCAATGCAGGAACTTACAACATGATGATCAAAGAATAAGACGAGCTCAAAACATTTGTTAAAGAAAACCTCGAGTCAGGACGAATACGACCATCAAAATCACCATATGCTGCACCTACCTTCTTCATCCCAAAAAAGGATGGCTCAAAACGACTCATTCAAGATTACCGACGACTGAATAACGTAGTCATCAAGGACAAAACACCGCTACCTCGAATCGGAGAAGTCATTGACAAACTAGGAAAAGCCAAATATTTCAATAAACTAGACATCATTTGGGGTTACAACAACGTCCGAATCAAAGAAGGGGACGAATGGAAAGCAGCCTTCCTAACCAACGAAGGGCTATTCGAACCCACAGTGATGTTTTTCGGTCTTAGCAACTCACCTGGAACGTTCTCAAGAATGATGGCGAGCATCTTCCGAGACCTGTTACGTGACAGAGACATAGTGAACTATATGGACGACTTCGCAATCCCGGGAGACACCAAAGAACAATTACGAGAACGAACCATCCGATTCCTAGAAAGAGCAGCCGAACACAACCTGTGCTTCAAACGATCCAAATGCATCTTCGACACCGAAGAAATCCCAATGCTAGGAGTAACAGTAGGACACGGACGCATTGAAATGGAGACCGAAAAAGTAAAATCGGTATGAGAATGGCCCCAACTGCACAACAAGAAAGGAATAGAAAGATTCCTGGGATTTGCCAACTACTACTGCCGATTTATAAAGAACTTCAGCAAGATAGCGGCCCCATTGAATAAACTGAAGGGTTCAGAGGAGTGGGAATGGAAGGAAGAACAACAATCGGCATTTAATGAACTAAAGCAACGAATCACAGAAGAACCCACCTTAACACTACCCCAGAGAAAAGGTCAATTCCGGGTAGAAGTTGACGCATCAAATTACGCACTAGGGGGGGTACTCTCACAGGAACAAAATTCGAAATGGCACCCAATTGCATTCACATCCCGCACACTATCACCAGCAGAACGAAATTATGAAATCTACGACAAAGAACTATTGGCCATCATGCATGCACTAAAGGAATGGCGACATTACCTACTAGACGCAGAAGAGAAATTCGAAATTTGGACCGACCATGAAAACCTGAAATACTACAGAGAACCCCAAAAACTAAACGGCCGACAAGCGAGATGGTACCTACGGCTACAAGACTATGACTTCACACTGCGCCATGTACCAGGAAAAACAAATACAAAAGCGGATCTCCTCTCCAGAATCTACCAAGAGCCAGAACAGGAAGAAGAAAAACTAGTCACCATGATCCGAGACACTTGGCTAACAAACGACGAACCATCAGAAGAGACCATCTTACTCCGCGCTGAACTGTTTATGGAACCCACCCTCAAGGAACGAATTAAGGCAAACAAAGGACGAGAAACAACCATCATCCAAAAAATACGCGACCAAGACCCCGACATCACCGAACACGACGGAATAATCTACAAAAATGCCAGCATGTATGTACCACCCGAACCGACACTCAGAGAAGAAATACTACACCAGTACCACGACGCCCCTGACGCAGGACACCCGGGACAACACCGAATGATCGAGCTGGTGACCAGAGACTACTGGTGGCCGACAATCCGATCGGACGTTCAAAAGTACATCAGAGGATGCCAGAATTGTCAACGGAATAAGCCACGCAAGACACCTCTAAAGACACCTCTACATCCGCTTCCCATCCCCAATGGCCCATGGGAAGAAGTGAGCATCGACCTCATCGGACCACTACCCGAATCAGAGGGAAAGGACGCTATCCTAGTCATTGTCGACCGATTCTCAAAAATGATACGACTCATAGCGACAAGGACGGATGTTTCCTCAAAAGAACTAGCACAACACTATCGAGATGAAATATGGAAGCTACACGGAATACCGAGGAAAGTCCTTAGTGACCGAGGACCACAGTTCACATCCGAATTCACCGGCGAACTATTCAAAGGACTAGGGATAGAACGAAACCTATCAACGGCCTATCACCCACAGACCGACGGACAGACAGAAAGGATTAACAGAGAAGTCGAAACATACCTGAGGATATACTGCAACTACGACCAAAACGACTGGGCAAAATGGCTACCTATGGCCGAGTTCCAATACAACGACAAGAAGCACACTGGCACTCAGATGACACCGTTCTACCTGAACTACGGGAGACACTCCTGGAAAGGAAAGGAAAACGGAATGACGAACAACCCTAGCAGTACGGAGTTCCTAAAACAGCTCCAGAATGCAAGAAATGATGCCACTTCCGCACTACGATCATATCAAGAAAAGATGAAACGGACACACGATAACAGCAAGATGAACACAAGGACATATCAGATCAACGATGAAGTATGGTTAGAAAACACCAACATCCATACCAATCAGTCATCAAAGAAGCTAGGCCAAAAAAGGTATGGGCCTTTCCGAATTAAGGAAAAAATAGGAGAAGCGGCATATCGGCTGGCGATACCGGAAGGATGGGCCATCCATGATGTGTTCAACGAGCAGCTACTAACCCCGGCACGAAAAACATCATTCCACATCCAGAAAGAAGCACCAGCGCCCGAACCAATGATCATCAACAATGAAGAGGAATACGAAGTGGAAGAAGTCCGAGGAAAATGACGAAAAGGAAGGGGATATCAATTCCTTATACACTGGAAAGGATACAGCAACGAAGAAGATACGTGGACAGCGGAGTCAAACTTGCAAAACGCCCGAGACGCGATAGCGGAGTACCACAAAAGGCATCCGGAGGATACCTATAAAAAAGGGGGCAAGAAATCCAGGAAAACATCAGCCAAGTCAAACCCCAGACAAAGATACTAGCCAGACATGTCCTCCCAAGCCAACCGCATCTCTATCAACTCCCTCGTCCACCCCAACCCGACCACGATCTCCTCAGTCCCCCTCCCAAAGCCAGGTAACAGCCAAGCACCCGCACCCCAAGGCACCCGTTACAACCTCGCAACCACCCCGTCCCCAGCACAAGGACTCCTCGAGGCCCTCCTCAAAGATGTCAACAAGGCCACAAATGACGAAGTAGAAACGATCACGGCCCAAAACAAACGACTCGCAGTAAACCGACATATCACCCTTGCCACCGCTTGCATCACTTTCGCGGACATGTATGCTGGGTTCACCAACGCATCGTCCTCCACAAGCCAACACATCCCCGCCATCTTCCGCACGCTAGAATTATCTACCCTCACACCCAGTGAACAAAGTCGAGTTCACAGCCTTCAGAGCCGTGTTGACCTCACTCTAGAAGTATTCAACCACCTCGATATCGCCGATATCTTCCTAGAACTCGCAGACGTCGCCATGAACTTACTAGGACGTGACAAGACCACGGAAGACCCAGACATTGATCAGCTCGTCACACGCATTGGAGTCACTCTCGCTGACCTACACACCACTGTCCGTTCCCCACCGACCAAACGAGCAGACACACCCATGGATGAAGAAACCACCGTCTCAATGAAAGAGGAAGTCAACGCACTCCGACGATTCATAAAAACCATCACCCCACCACAGATCGTGTCGGTTTTTCTCCCACCAGCAAGATTCTGCAGTGTACTACCAGGCCAAGAAAAGGACCAACATTATTGGAAAGCGATAGTCAAGAGCTACTGGGACAACTCAACCACCACCGAGTTCCCCTTCAACGGAGTCCCAGTCCCTATCCGTCAAGATGGCCGCAGCCACTTGCCCGTCTTCTTCGCATGCTCCAACGAAGGAAAGTACCTCATCGGGGCTACCAAGAAAGCCCTCGCCGCCGCCGTAGTCAATGGAGAGTTCGATGAACTTCCTGAGGCATGAAGTCTAATTGGGGGGTATTGTTATGAGTTTTCATCAATCATAACGGTTCTGTGCTATTCTACATTCCTAACTATCTGTGTGCCTGTTTCAGTTATTCTAGTCCAGCGTTCTCTGATGATATGACTTGTACCAACTACTACGCCTTGACCGGACGTTTCATGTAGTTACTCCATCCGTTCAACCGGATAACTCTAGACGTATTTAAGCGTACATACACCCTGTTGTATTCGGTACGCTTAACCACCTTTGTTCTCTTTCCCTTACTCGCCCTCAAGACTTAGCCAGAGCTGCAACCTGAGGTCTAAACCGACTAAGGTCGTAACACAACCCAGCCCAAGCCATACTAACCGGAGCTTTCCAGCCCAGCCCAAACCAAGCCGCCCCCTACTGAATAAACTACCCTGGTTGCCCAAAATGCCCATTGCACTGAAGAAGACCCAGTTGCCCAGGTCTTGTGGTGTACACCCAGTGACACACCATCGCTCCACGACAGTGCCCTGATCATCCCTCAAGAGGCGGACCCAGTGGCAACGGCGGCCGAGTGCCCTCAGGGGGACAGGTGTAGTCAGGAGAGCCAGTGCAAGGAGCCCCCACTTGGAGCCGCCTTACCCCCAGCTTCCCAGATGAAAGGGTATCAGCCCAGTCCTAATCCAGAGCAACCCAGTAGGCAGGGTAGCAACTTGAAGCATTACCTAGATGGCGCCCAAGAAAGCAGCTTAGCAGGATGAACCCACACCACCACCTGGGGACCCCACCCCCGTTGTTTATGCCTCCGCCCCCTGCAAAGCCCCCGACCAGGTCCAGGAAAGGAGCACCAACGGCCGAGGCCAGAAGCACCCCCCAGGGACCCTACCCCTGTTGCCTTACAACTTCTCTACCCAGTAGGCCAGAAGACCAGCAATCCCGCAGGAGCCCCCTGCGCGTGCCAGCTCAGCTGATCCCAGCATCATCTGGTCTGAACACAAAAGCCCCAGGGTTTGCGTTCAGAAAGTCAATTAGCTCACGAATGGTCTGAGAAGGTCTGTCAAGTTCCCTTTTGTGGTTGGGACATCTAACAAAAATGTGATAGCGCCCCTCAAGAGTGGCACCACACGAACAGCCAACGCTTTCGTTAGAAAAGAATCGTACTCAGTATGACCCAATCGGAGCATGACCTGTAACAGCACGCACAGCCCTCGCACATAGCGAGTTAGAGCCGCTAACATGAGGGAGCCAGGGCCTACCAGAAAGGTAGGTTGGCTTCCCTGGAGTAGATGGATCAGCCCTGGAGGCGAGATCCATGTTGCTACACCCCTTATAAGAAGAGGTAGAGTACAGCTGACACCATGACTCCAGAACATCATTGACTGCCTCTTTACACAGGCAGGCAATAGAAGTGAACGGCCTCAGGCCATAAGTGACCTGAGGGAACGAGGTGACATGCCGGTGGATGGCATGGTGGAACTCCCACTTCTCGGAAGAAGGGACAGTGAGGAACTCAATGCCCCTCTGGGGATCCCCAGAGAGCCATTGTTTAAGCGCCACACACACCCCCTAGGACAGCATCTGCCTGGAATGCATGGACGGATCAACTGTGAGCTTCGCCGATGCAATAGAATCAGTGAAGACACGTATGATTCTATTGCATCGGTGAAGCTCGCAGTTGATCTGTTCATGCACTCCGGGCAGATGCTGTCCCAGGGCGTGTGTGTGGCACTTAAGCAGTGGCTCTCTGGGGATCCCCAGAGGCACATTGAATTCCTCGCTGTCCCTTCCTCCGAGAAGTGGGAGTTTCACCATGCTGTCTACCGGCATGTCACCTCGTTCCCTCAGGTCACTTATAGCCTGAGGCCATTCACTTCTATTGCCTACCTGCGCAAGGAGGCGGTTGACGATGTTCTGGAGTCATGGTGTCAGCTGTACTCCACCTCTTCCTATAAGGGGCGTAGCAACATGGATCTTGCCTCTGGGGCAGATCCATCTATTCCGGGGAAGCCGACCTACCTTTTTGGTGGGCCCTGGCTCCCTCATGTTAGCGGCTCCAACTCGCTATGCACGAGAGCTGTGCGTGCCGTTACAGGTCATACTCCAATCGGATCGTACCACATACGATTCTTTCCTAACGAAAGTGTTGGCTGTTCGTGTGGTGCCACTCTCGAGGGGCGCTATCACATATTCGTCAGGTGCCCCAACTGCAAGAGGGAGCTTGACAGACCTCCTCAGACCATTCGTGAGCTGATTGACTTCTTGAATGCAAATCCAGGGGCTTTCGCATTCAGACTAGATAATGCTGGGATCGGCTGAGCTGGCACGCATGGGGGGTCCCTGCAGGGTCACTGGTCTTCTGGCCTACTGGGTGGGGAAGTCTTAAGGCAACAGGGGTGGGGTCCCTGGGGGGTGCTTCTGGCCTTGGCTGGTGGTGCTCCTTTCCTGGGCCTGGCTGGGGGCTTCGTGGGGGGCAAAGGCATAAAATAATGGGGGTGGGGTCCCTGGGTGGTGGTGCGGGTTTGTCCTGCTCAGCTGCTTCCTTGAGCGCCATCTAGGTGGTGCTTCGAGTTGCTACCCTGCCTGCTGGGTTGCCCTGGGTCGGGGCTGGGCTGATACCCTTTCATCTGGGAAGTTGGGGGTAAGGCGGCTCCAAGCGGGGGCTCCTTGCGCTGGCTCTCCTGACTACACCTGTCCCCCTGAGGGCACTTGGCCACCATTGTCGCTGGGTCTGCCTCTTGAGGGATGATCAGGGCACCGCCGCATTGCGACGGTGCGTCACTGGATGTACACCACAAGACCTGGGCAACTGGGTCTTCCTCAGTGTGATGGGCATTTCGGGCGACCGGGGTGGTTTATTCAGTAGGGGGCAGCTTGGTTCGGGCTGGGCTAGTAGGCTTGGGCTGGGTTGGGCTGTTTGTGAAAGGTAGGTTACTCTCAACTCATCGGACTTTGTAGTTAGGGGGTTTGTACTCTGCTACACGTGGACTGCGATTGGGCACCGCATTATAAATTGGCACAAGCCTTGATTTAAAAAAAAAAAAAAAAAAAAAAAGAGTGCCCTCAGGGGAACAGGTGTAGTCAGGAGAGCCAGCGCAAGGAGCCCCCGCTTGGAGCTGCCTTACCCCCAACTTCCCAGGTGAAAGGGTATCAGCCCAGTCCTGATCTAGAGCAACTCAGCAGGCAGGGTAGCAACTCGAAGTGCCGCCTAGATGGCACCCAAGAAAGCAGCTGAGCAGGATGAACCTGCACTGCCACCCGGGGACCCCACCCCCGTTATTTTATGCCTTTGCCCCCTGCGAAGCCCCTGACCAGGCCCAGGAAAGGAGCACCACCAGCCGAGGCCAGAAGCACCCCCCAGGGACCCCACCCCTATTGCCTTAAAACTTCTCCACCCAGTAGGCCAGAAGACCAGTGACACCGCAGGGACCCCCCACGCGCGCCAGCTCAACCGATCCCAGCATCATCTGGTCTGAATGCAAAAGCCCCAGGGTTTGCGTTCAGGAAGTCAATCAGCTCACAAATGGTTTGAGGAGGTCTGTCAAGTTCCCTCTTGTGGTTGGGGCACCTGATGAATATGTGATAGCACCCCTCAAGAGCGGCACCACATGAATAGCCAACACTTTCATTAGGAAAGAATCGTACGCAGTACGACCCAATTGGAGCATGACCTGTGATGGCATGCACAGCCCTTGCACATAGCGAGTTAGAGCCGCTAATGTGAGGGAGCCAGGGCCCACCAGAAAGGTAGGTCGGCTTCCCCGGAATAGATGGATCCGCCCCAGAGGCAAGATCCATGTTGCTACGCCCCTTGTAAGAAGAGGTAGAGTACAGCTGACACCATGACTCCAGAACATCGTCAACCGCCTCTTTGCACAGGTGGGCAATAAAAGTGAACGGCCTCAGGCCATAAGCAACCTGAGGGAATGAGGTGACATGCCGGTGAACAGCATGGTGGAACTCCCACTTCTCGGAAGAAGGGACAGCGAGGAATTCAATGCCTCTCCGGAGATCCCCAGAGAGCCATTGTTTAAGCGCCACACACACCCCTTGGGACAACATCTGCCCAGAATGTGTAGATGGATCAATCATGAGCTTTGCTGATGCAATAGAATCAGTGAAAACGCATATAAGCCTGACGTCATCCTGCTTGAGGGCAAAATGAATGCCAAGTGCAATGGCTATGAGCTCAGCATCAGGTGCTGTAACTCGGCCTGCCACATGAGTGATCTCCCGGAGACACTCACGTTGGCGATAGACGTGGGCAGATGAGACTACCTGGAACTTGCCATGCAGTGGCAGACTTGCATCCATCACCATATGAACAATCCCGAAATCCTCCCTGCACTCCTGAAGGCGCGCATCAAGAGCATACATATGCTCAGGGTCAGTATTACCCTCCACATTGAGCTTTACCTCCATGAACGACACCTGGTCAGGGTGGCAGTCCATGAGGCAGTATCCCGGTTAGTTAATTGAAGCCATGGGCTCAAATTCCTCGACGAGGTTAACCAGGTTTGTTACAAACTTACCACATCCCCGGACTCTCCGAACTAACATATTAACCGTCTTAACAGACTTTCTATTATTCCCTCTGTATACCCCAGTCCGTTCTTTATTTATTTATCACATGTACTTCTACCTCTGCTTCTTATGATTCATTCTGAATCATGTTCCTGTTTCACCTTCATCTTTTCCCACCATTGTACTTCTCCTTACCTGGCTCCATCTTCTTATGACTCATACTCGTTCTTCTGTATTCATTTCACCTATCCCTAAGATTCCTCAGATTACTAATTAACCCGTAGTAGTTCTCATTGACTCATATCTACTTACTACGTAATCTCCCATCTCCTATTCGTAGCTAGTATATAAACCTTAAGTAGTACTTTGTATTACTTCAGGTTATTCTAGTAACAAGCTTCCTTATCTTCACTTGTCTGCTACAAGGCTAACAACCTTGGGGACTGCAGTGACATTTAACTCGGACTTCTCAGGCAAGCGTGAGCTTCTACTCGAGGGAGCGATCCGAAGCCTGCACAGAAGTCATTGAGACTTGTCGAATACTCCTGGGCTATAGCGTTGAACCTCTCCCTGAGTGGAGACGATCCGGGCCTGGTTGCGAAGTAAGGTAACGCACGTAACATAAGAATAACCTCCACCCTCACCTCCTTTCTCGTTTCTATACGACTCCTGTCTCTTACGGCCAGCCTCTGCTGATTATCCCTCCATCCAGTTGACGTTGAGAAGCCTTCCCGGTAATAGGGTTAAGAAGAGTGGAACTTCGGGTCTACTGACTTGTTTATCTGTCCTCCGCCAAGTAGCGTTGAGTAGAGCGGGCCTGGCTACCGCTATCTGTCTTTCTTCACCACGTCGCGAAAAGGGAAACGTCCCTTACACCCTCCTTCTTCATCTCCAGAATGATCTTTCCATACACCAACCCAACACTCATTCAAGTCTCCTACTACTCCCCCGCCTAAATGAACTCATCAACCAGAAGGACCTTCTGCACCATTCTTAGAAAGGATTTATCATACCCCACGCACCAGATCACAAAAACCAAAACTACTACAAGAATTACCAGCACCTACTAGAAAATCCACTGAACCTGAACCACTGAAGCCAACACAAAGTGGCAAATTCGACTATTTTCGACCCGATTCGCCCGAGCAGGGCCCACCTCAAGAATCACCACCACAGACACTGTCCAGAGCCGTATCCCCTTCCCAATTCGGAATCGAAAACCCCCACATCTTACTATCCGTCCTTGAAGACAACGAAGACAACGAGACGTTCCATCAGCTGCCCGAACATCCATCTGACTTCCAAGACATCCTCAATCGAGAAGGAACCCATCTTCTATACACTCCAGACACCCTCGAATACCCAGATATCCCTGGCTTTGAATCACAAGAACCAATTCATCCAGAAATCGAAGACATGGCTACTTCAACTCAAACGCAAATTGAAACGAATAATGAACCAACCGACCAACCACTACCCCGATCAGGAGCCACAACTTCCATCTTCGGAATTGGACGATGAAGACCACCTGGAGAAGATCCTCCCTGCAGAGGTTGACAAGGAAGAGCGCCCTCTCCCTCCCCTCCCTCATCACAAAACTCCAGCCATGGTTCATTCACTCCATCCTCTTTCTCCGTTGGAAGAGAAGGAGGAGGTCGACGAAGACATCGTACTCCAGCCATTCAATTTGTAGGAAACAATGGAAATTCAAAAGAAATTGGACAAAAGCCCCCGAACTTCAACAGAACAAACCCCTGATTCAAAACTTGGTGGATGCTAGTCAAAAACTATCTCGAAATGAACCCTAGAGCATTTACGGATGACCAGTGACAGATCAGATTCGTCCTCGGCCTTATGGTCGAAGGGAAAGCCGGATCCTGGTCTGAACAATATTACAAAAGCCAAATTACCGATGCCTGTGGAAGACCAATCCCTTGGAAATACTCTACCTTCGAAGAGTTCGAAATCGAAATCTTGAAACACTTCACTCCAGTAGATAAACAAATCACTGCACGAAGACAATGGTACAAATTGAAGCAAAATAAGTCCTCAGCAGCAGACTTCAATCTCGAATTCCAACGCCTTGCATCTATTGGAGGAATTCAAGACAATGAAGCATTAATTGAACAATATAAACGAGGACTCAATCCTAATCTTGCAAGAGAAGTATGGACTAGAAAAGAAGGACCACCTGAAACCATTGCTGAATGGTATACCGATGTAGTACGACGAGACTCAGTCAATCGTCAAGCCGATGCAATGTGGCCTAGAAACTTCTCTCGAAACCCAACTCCCTACCAACCACCCCGTTTCCCCCAACCAACCTACTACACTCGTTTTCAACCAAATCACCAACCTGCATGAACTATACATGAAATGCAGGCAGAACCTCAAGACCCCTACGAACCACCTTACAAAGACGAAGAACTATATCCCCCAGAACAAGACTACACTCATGAAGACTACAACCTGGATGACCCCGAATTACAACTAAACGCCGTATTTACTGCTGAGCAAGTCGCTCACTACAAAGCTGGGAAATGCATAGGTTGCGGAAAATTTGGACACCTTATCAGCAACTGTCCAAATCCTGACCCAAACTTGTCCAAGGAAAAACCACCTCCTAAACGACCCAACCCACCACAAAGAAGATTCATGCAACCACCCCATTATGCACAACCATCATGACCTCAAGCTTCCAGGAATTATTCCGGTGCCACCCCTAATCAAACCCGAAAAATCTCTGCACTCGATATCCAAGCAATGATCAGAGAACCTCCAATGGACAAATGAATGGAACTCAGAGAAGCATATATCTCTGACCCAACGCTTAAGCCCTTCAGGGATTTTTGAAGGCGTCACCCGATCCTGTAAAGGAATCGCTGGGTGACCCACAAATCAATCTAATAAAACTCCCTACCTCGGACAATAAAGCGTCAATCTTTCTCCCTATCAAACTCAATCAGAACCATCTACGAAATATCCCAGTCACCACTCTAATTGACTCTGGAGCCCAAGGAAACTTCATCTCCTCGAATTTTACAAACACCTATGGACTACGAACACGCCCTATCAAACATCCTATCAAAGTATCCAATGCGGATGGAACTTCCAACGAAAATGGATCAATCTATGAAAGCGTTGAATTGAATGCCTTAATTGATGGAAAACAATGCCAATTCAAAGCCTACGTCTCAGGAATAGGATCCAAAGATCTAATCCTAGGATACCCGTGGCTACAACAAACAAACCCAGACATAAATTGGACTACTCAAGAGTTCAAATGGCGAAACAACGACAACATCATACCCTTAATCGTAAAATCCACAAACGGACCTACCACTATCAATGAAATCACCTTAGATATCCATGGAATGAATGATACCGAACGCTACACCTACCTAGACAAAGACTTTGACCCACTTGCTGTAAAGGTCTTCGAAGCGATCATCCATTCGGAAGAACCTGAACTCTCTATCGATGAACTCAAACTCTACTTGGAAAATGTTGATTTCGATGAATTCCATTTAGAACACGAACTCTACAGAATCACTCAAACTCCACATGAACTCGAAATCAATATGAAGATCACCCAAGCTACAAGTCTCGTGCAAAAGTCAACCCCAAAAATCGATACAAAGGTACCCAGGAAATACAAGAAATTCGCTTCACTCTTCGACACGAAGAAATCTGAGTGATTTCCTCCTCCTAGGCCATATGACCATAAAATCGAACTCTTGGATACCTTCAAACCAGAACTAGGGAAAACGTACCCCTTATCACCCCTTGAAACCGAAGAACTCAAGAAATTCATAAGCGAAAACCTCCGAAAAGGATACATCCGAGAATCTGAATCTCCCATGGCCTCATCCTTCTTCTTCATAGGAAAGAAGGACGGGAAACTTCGACCATGTCAAGATTACCGTTATCTAAATAAACATACCAAGAAGAATGCGTACCCTATTCCTATGATAACGACAATTATGGACAAACTTCAAGGAGCAAAACTATTCACTAAAATGGATGTCTGACTCAGATACAACAACATCTGTATTCGAGAAGGAGACCAATGGAAAGCCGCATTCAAAACTCCAATCGGACTTTACAAACTGAACGTCATGTTCTTTGGAATGTGCAACTCCCCAGCCACCTTCCAAAAGATGATGGACACCATATTCGCAAAGATGCTAGATAAAGGAGGAATTATAATCTATATGGACGACATCCTCATCTACGCAAAAACTCAGGAAGAAATGGATTGCCTTACTCTGGAAGCACTTCAGATCTTGAAAGACAACGATCTATACCTGAAACTAGAAAAATGTGAATTCGATAAAACCCATCTAGAATATCTTGGCATGATAATCTCCCCTGACAAGATCGAAATGGACAATACCAAACTCCGTGGAATAGAAGAATGGCCCTTACCCTGCACTACCTGCAATGTCAGAAAATTCATGGGATTCTGTAACTTCTACCGAAAATTCATACATCGTTATGCCGACATCTCTCGACCGCTTAATGCTCTTCTATCCAAAACAAAGAAATTCGAATGGGAACACAAAGCGAATGAAGCCTTCAACCAACTAAAATCCGAGTTCATGAAGAAACCCGTTTTGCTGATGCCAGACCAAACAAGACCCTTCTTTATCGAAACCGATGCCTCAAAATATGCCTTAGGAGCAGTCTTATCACAGCAAGACATGAATGGAAACTACCACCCAGTGGCTTTCCTATCCAAAGCATTCAACCCTACCCAACGAAACTATGAAATACATGACAGGGAACTCCTTGCCATAATCACGGCACTAGAGGAATGGCGACATTACCTAGAAGGAGCCCAACATCGTGTAACAATACGAACTGATCACAAGAACCTCACCTTTTGGAGAAAACCCCAAAATATCTCCAGAAGACAAGCTCGATGGCTTGGTTTCCTCACACATTTCAACTTCGCAATTGAACACATCCCAGGAACCAAAATACCTGCCACCGATGCCCTCTCACGTCGACCAGATCACACCCCAGATGATGACAATGACAATGAAAATGTTATTGTCTTACCCGAGGAAGTATTCCTCAGGGAAATCACTGTATTACCAAATGAACTATTCATTTCTGTGGTTGATCAGAAATTACAGAACGACATCGTAAAATCATCGAAATATGACGAAATCACTATGGAAGCCATGAAACGACTTCTATCAGAATCACCAGAAGCAATAAATCCAAAATATGGGATGATTCCCAGGCCACATGGACATCTTATGACATTCGAAGGGAAGATCATTATCCCAGAAGACATGGAACTCCGCCGACGTGTCATCCGACGATACCACGACTACCCTTTGGTCGGACACCCCGGAGAACAAGAAACTTATCGCTTGGCCAAAGCTGAAGTATATTGGCCAGGAATGAGTACCTTTGTACGAAATTACGTTAAGGGATGCAGTGAATGCCAACAATTTAAAATTAACCAAAATCCTTCCCATCCTTCATTGCAACCGATACCACCGCCAATATCTACTAGACCATTCGCCCATATCGCTATGGATCTGCTGACCGATTTACCGAAATCCCATGGATTCGACTCAATTCTGTCCATAGTGGACCATGGACTTATGAAGGGGGTAATTCTCACTCCTTGTACAAAGGAAGTCACCACCAAAGGAATTGCCGATATAATTATAGACAAGGTCTACACCAGATTCGGACTACCAGACAAGATAATCTCCGACCGCGACCCCAGATTCCGAGCAAACTCCAGTCAAGCTCTCATGAAACAACTTGGAATCACCCAATCATTCTCATCAGCCTACCACCCTCAATCGGATGGAACAACAGAACGATTCAATCAGGAAATTGCAGCATACCTGTCTATCTACTGTACAGGAAATCCCTCCACCTGGTCTAAAGCACTCCCAATCCTTGAATTCTCCCACAATTCACAAACACACTCAGACTGGAAACAAACCCCTTTTGAACTCATGTACGGAACAAAACCCCATGGAATACCCACCATTCTGGAGGAATCAAACTTCACCACTACTGAAGAACGAATAGAACTCCTAGACCATGCACGAAGAGAAGCAATTGCTGCCCACAAACTAGCTATGGAACACATGGAACAACAAATCAAAGCAAAATTCAAACCCTTCACCCTAGGACAAAAAGTGTGGCTTGAACGGAGAAACCTGAAACTCCCATTCAAATCAAACAAGATCGCACCAAAACGCCTCAGACCGTTTACCATCAAAGAAGTCTTATCGCCACTCTCCTACTGACTGAAACTACCTGAAACATGGAAAATTCACAACGTATTCCATGCTACCCTTCTCTCTGAATACACTGAAAACAATACCCATGGATCAAATCCACAACCACCCCTCCCTGACATAATAGAAGGAGAAGAAGAATATGAAATCGAAGGTATCTTGAACCATAGAACCAAGAATAAACAAAGGGAATACTATATCAAATGGAAAGGTTACAACCATGAAGAAAACTCTTGGGAAAACGAAGCACAATTCTTACCACATGCCCAAGAATTGTTACGAAAATACCAGCGAGAACACCACCTAATTCCCACTCCACCTAAAACAGCAAAAAGATATAAATAATCCAGGATTCACCCAACTTCTCCATCATTTCTTAACAGCACTTCTACAAACCGAACTATCAATGGCACCAACCCAGAAAAACTATAAGAAGGGAAAGAAAGCGGCCATTGTAGCCTCATCCCCCTCTCCTTCCCTCTCTTCAATCTCTTCCCTTTCTACAAAAAACAATTCCCTAGTCAGAAAAGCCCATTCTCTCCCCTCCTCCCCTCGTATTCTTATATCCTACCCTCCCACTGTCACACCTGTGGGCCATGAAACCCCAATTCTCCCCACCATCCAAATTAATGAACTACTAGAAAAGCCCATTATCACCCTCCCGAATGCTGTCTTTACCAAAGACGAGCTCCAACAATTTGCAGACCAGAACAAACAATTCTGGGTCGACGTCTTCATCGGACCAGATTGCATCTACATCCCCCCCTCCACCGAATCATCTCCCAGTACCCCCTGGGATAGACTCACCTACCCAACAAGAATGGGAAGCAGCTCCGCTGTATCCCAACTTCATCCCCAGCAAACAGAGGTACCAAACCCACCCAACGACCCTGAACCAAGAGACCCGCCAGTCTCTTTCTCCAACATCGTCGCCGGAGCCACTCCCCATACCGCCACCTACGATATGAAATCAACCCCACAGCGGCTCCTCTGGTCGCCAAAACCAAAGTACGTCTACCCAATCCGGACCAACAACCCCCCCCAACACTCCCCTCGGAGCGAGCTGGGATCCCGAAATCTATTAGGGCAGAGCTTCCTGTCCTCGACCAATGACACATTCCCCACTCTACCGCCGGCCCCTCTCCAAAGTCCCCCACAACCGCCACCGTCAACCCTGAACCACCCAGGTCAGCCTGGGATGAATTACACCCCACTAAACACTCGGCCGCTGGTTATATTGCAGCCAGCCCATCCGACCGAGATCCCAACAACCGAAGCCGCTTCTCCCCTGAACCCCCCTCTGCGAACAATAGACCTTCGCCCATGGAGTTATGGGCTAGAACTGATTTCTCATCTGAGGGATCCCTCCGCACAATGGTCTTCAAGGGAGACCATCGAACTCGCTTCTGCTCCGAATATCTACATAATGCCAATCAGTGAAATCACTGGCGCATCATCTGTGACGCCATTTCACAGCTCGAACATCTTTCTCGGGATTATGAGCATGCTACCGATTGAGCGGCCCTATTTATCCAGGCATCACGAAGCCTTGGATTACCTCAGGCTTATGCCCGCTACCTCAACGAGCATAGTGTTAAGCCTATCCCACCCAACCAGCGAACTGGCCCTTCTAAGGTCAGACCACACCAACGAGCCGATTCCCCCACGAGAGAATCCCCCCCCAAACCGCATGTACCTTCCCCATCCACATCTCTCCCATCTAGACGAACAAATCCCACCCGAACGACTCAAAACAGCCATATACAACTTAATGGGCCAACTGGACCAACTTCTAAACCTCCGAAGCCAGTCCGAAAACCCCTCGGTCCCAACCCAGGACGAGGAAGAACCCCAACCCAACCCCGAGCTATGAACGACCCAAACTTCGACCCGAAGGCCTTTTGTGAAAAATGTGCCAAACTCCATCTCCCTGCCATAGGTCACTGGGCCAGTGATTGTGCCTATACCACTTGCCCCATCTGTCGAAAAACCTGCCCTGGCCATTACCGCTGGACCTGCCCCCAATACCTCTGCCGACTCTGTGAAACTATCAATCCGAAACACAAACCAGAAGATTGTCCGAAATACGTCGACCACATCCAAGCCGTCGAAAATATGAAACAACGTTTCCAAGAACAACTCCTGGAAAACCCCTGCGATGCCTTTGACGACGAAGATTACGACGACGGGGTATCTTTGGACTACTTAGTCTTATCCGCGTAAATTTCGGAGTAATTTACCTAGAGACGGGCTAATGTTACGAACTTACCACATCCCCGGACTCTCCGAACTAACATATTAACCTTCTTAACAGACTTTCTATTATTCCCTCTGTATACCCCGGTCCATTCTTTATTCATTTATCACATGTACTTCTACCTCTGCTTCTTATGATTCATTCTGAATCATGTTCCTGTTTCACCTTCATCTTTTCCTGCCATTGTACTTCTCCTTACCTGGCTCCATCTTCTTATGACTCATACTCGTTCTTCTGTATTCATTTCACCTATCCCTAAGATTCCTCAGATTACCAATTAACCCATAGTAGTTCTCATTGACTCATATCTACTTACTACGTAATCTCCCATCTCCTATTCGTAGCTAGTATATAAACCTTAAGTAGTACTTTGTATTACTTCAGGTTATTCTAGTAACAAGCTTCCTTATCTTCGCTCGTCTGCTACAAGGCTAACAACCTTGGGGACTGCAGTGACATTTAACTCGGACTTCTCAGGCAAGCATGAGCTTCTACTCGAGGGAGTGATCCGAAGCCTGCACAGAAGTCATTGAGACTTGTCAAATACTCCTGGGCTATAGCATTGAACCTCTCCCTGAGTGGAGACGATCCGGGCCTGGTTGCGAAGTAAGGTAACGCACATAACAATTTATGACAAATACACTGAAACAATGGAAGAACAAAAATAGAAACCCGAAATATGTTGACGATGTCAGCACATGACACCAAGCCGCTGATTTTTGACATAATGTTGCAGGATATATTCCATTTAATTTCACGATCACCTCCTGATTCCTTTCCATTTCCATTTGAGAAATCTCTGCCCACCATATCCTATATCTTATGCAGATATAATCACCAATTTGATGTATAATATGCGCATCCTTTACAGGATATCTACCGCTTTTGACACACCACACTTCTGTATTGCCACTTATGTGGAACAACCATTGTGAAGGAGTTGAATAAAACGCTGGTTGATAATGCATTGTACAATTAAACCTAACTAGGAAAGACCACACTGTTCATTATGTGAGTCACCTACAGGTAGACTATAATGGATTAGGCATTCAATTTCAAGAAGAACTCATTTGGACTCACTGACTAGAGTTGGACAAGCATAAGACTTGCTATGCATTCACACTAGCGTCTACCAGAAAAGTGCAACAGCTCGGATATATCATCCTAAAAATATGTGATGGTTATACCTCCATATGAGCTTTCACCTCGCATAGCTTAACAAACTTGCGAGAAAATTCTTTTATTTCTGGAATTACATCGATAATGATCTGCCATTAACAATGCATGTTGACATTTAAATTGAAATACTCATCAATGAGGGAGGAGTACAGTAAAACTAGTTCTTAATTACTGGTGAATAACCACATACAATTAAAGCTTTAAATGGCTACACTTTGCCAGTCCATCTTAATTGATGTGTGCTGTGGTGGTTCATAACATGATAAACACTCTCTAAGCCCTAAAAAGTGATATGATTGAGTAACATGTATTAGGAAACTTAACATGCTGCAAAGCATGGAGAAGAACAACAAACACAGTATTCTTACTCCAAATCTGATGACCGCCTTATCCTGTGCTTAACAGCAAAGGAAATTCATTAAGTTGAAGGCATTGCTTTTGTGATTCAATTCTCCAGTTATCTGTGCATGTGAGAAATGCTTAGCATTGATAACAAAACTGCTTTTGCAGACTGGATGAGAAGATACACTGGAATAATCTAATGGGCTTTGGCTTACCAGATAAGAAGAGAGTTTGAATGACACCAGATGAGCACTATATATGTTACATGGAAGGAATCTTCAATCCTTGATTAAGCTGGATTTTATCCGCCTTCATGCAATTATGCTGGATTTTACCTGCATTTTCCAAAACCACTTTGTCAACCTCGCTTTGGCAATAAAGTCTAATAGCCTTGCAACTAGCTGGCTCGAGTGACTGCCGCAACATGATACCAATTCCTATGTCATCGCAAGCCCTCCTCTTTAGAGTCGATGGGAAAATATAAAGGATATGATATTCCTTTCCACCTTCATAGGAAGATGTTTGGATAAGAATATTAGGTTTAGAAATATTCCTTTCTGCCACAGTTGCTGAAAAAAATATATTCATAGGACTTTCAATTGTTCCTATCACCTCTCACGAGTCGCTGATAAAACAAATGGGAAGTTATCCCTGCCAACATCTCAAGATGAGCGTCTTAGGCAAAAATAATATTAGGAAATTATTCCTTCATACTCGTTCAAAGAGTCAACTGTAAAAATATGGCAGGAACTTATTCCTTTTGTAAGATAAAAATAAGATAGGGTCTAACGATCCTTTCTCTCTTTCACAAGATTGAGGAAAAGTTTCATAGGTTTTGAATGTAACCTTCCACCTCTTTGTGAGTCTATGGTAAAACATCTACATGAAATTTATCCATCTGCCTCAAATTGAGAGTCCGGAAAAATATACAGGGTCAATTTCAAGATCCTTCCACCTCTTCAGAGTTGTATGGAAAAACAAATAAGGGACTTAATTGTTCCTCCCTCCTTTTTGGAGTTGATGGGAAATAACAAAAAGTGTGTATGCATTCCTTGGGACTATATCCTTAATCCACATTGGCCATAATGCCTTTTGCTTGGAGGAAAATTGCATGAGACCACTTCCATTTGCAAATCCATTAATTTGGAATTTGTTCAAGTCAAATCAGAACAAGGCTTGTAGCATCATTGCTCTGTCGGCTCAGAGGACTGCCATGGCTGATTGATCTACATAACCGCAAAAGTGATGGCCTTGGTTATGCTGGCTTAGTACTGCCACTTTCTTGATCTCACAATAATCACACACTGAATTAGCGACCAGTGATTTATCACTTAGGATTTCGCATCAGCAAAATAGTTTTTTATTTCACACCTATGTGGAAAAACAGATTTGTTAAATGCTTCAAAAGAATTGCTGTTTACAATTTCTGGAGGAGCTTTTTTAAGCTTTTCTACTCCTACTCTTAGATGAAAGTCACGGGAGTTTAGTTGAGTTAAAGGACATTTGATAGCTCAAAGCAATTGCCATTGTGTCCTTTATGGCCATCATAGCAAACACTAGCATCAATTCCTCTCCATTACAGGCTTTTTTCCAACTTTCAAAGTCTGGTTAAATCCACATGATCATTGATGACTCCGATATTTGATGTTCGGCTTTGCCACTCTTTTGTTGAAGATTCCAATGTCTAAGCTTGGTATCAATACTGCTAGATTATTGAAGTGTTAATCTTCCCCCCTTCAAGTAAGGAGGAGTATTGAATCTCACTCCATACCACTACGTTGGATCAGTCTATTTATAGCTGAAATGGGGTTTAAGTATTTCACCTTCAGAGGGTTGATAATAACGGCCCATCATGGACTATGTACGCAGTAGTTGTACTGCCCTTCTGATAGTCAGTTATACCCTCTGCATGGAACCTTCTAGTACATGTGTCATACACAGTATGCTCCAATTATGCTACTGGTAGTTAGACCTCACCCATATAAGGGTTTAGAGTGCACAGACCAGGGATTTTAGTATATAAATATCCTATATAGCATTACAATATGTACACCTTTTAGGTAGGCCTTTGGGCTAAGACACTATGTCTTTTTCCTCTACACTAGCTTCTCTAAGCATCGCTTCCCCTCTCCTCAAGGCTCTCTGAGTACACTGGTATAAGCAGGACTATGTCCGCTACCATGCATCTCTCCTACTGGACCATCTCCCAGATGAACATGACTACCCTCCACTGCTGATGCCTACATGCTTAGGTAGTGTGAATTATATTGGGATGTCAACTTGTTCTCTCAACATCTGCTTGGTGATTAACAGAATTGTATTGTACTGCATCTGTATACCATTCTTCAATAGTTTTGGATAGTCCTTTTTTTCTTGTCCATACTTCTTGGGCAAGAAAGGATATAAGTCCATGTTTATACTGTTTGATTAAGGCTTTGTTATCCTGGATCCCTGCAATTGAAGCCAGACATTGGAATTCAAGATTGAAGTCTGCTACAGTTGATTTGTTTTGCCTTAAGTCATTCCATTGTTGTTATGTAGTAATTTGTTTATTTACCAGGGTGAAGTGCTTCAGGATTTCTGCTTCAAAGTCTTTGAAGGTGGAGTATCTCCATAGCACAGGTTTTCCTTGGGCATTGGTAATTTAACTGGTGTAGTACTGTTTAGACCAGGATCTAGCTTTTCCTTCAACCATAAAGCCTAGGATGAATCTGATCTGGCATTAGTCATCTGTAAAGGCTCTAGGGTTTATTTTGAGGTAGTTTTTAACTAGCATCCACTAAGTTTTGAATCTTGGTGTTACTCTATTGAAGTTTGGTAGTTTTTGCCTGATTTCTTTTAAGTTTCCATCATTTCCTACAAAATGAATTGTAGGAGTTCAATGTCTTCATTGGCCTCCTTCTCCAAGCAAGAAAGAGGATGGAGTAGATGGAGCATTGCTGGGACTTTGTGATGAGGGAGGGGAGAAAAAGAGTGCTCTGTTTTTTCAACCTTTACTTGGAGACCTTCTGCTAAGAGGTCTTCATGTTCTGATTCCAAATATTGGAGTCAATGTTTTGGAAGGTGGTTGGTCTGGGGGTGGCTGAGTACTTGTTTGAGTTTGAGTTTGAGTTAAAGTAGCCATTGTTTCAGTTTCTAGATATATTGGTTTTTGGGATTTGAAACTAGGAATGTCTAGGTATTTGAGGGTGTCTGGAGTATATAAAAAGTAATCTCCTTTTCTATTGGAGAAGTCTGATACTTTGTCTAGATGTTCTGGCAACTGGTGGAATATCTTGTTGTTAGAGTCATCTTCAAGGATTGATAGTAAGGTTTGGGGGTTTTCAATTCCAATTTGGAAAGAGAATATAGCTTTGGACAGTATTTATGGTGGTGATTCCTGAGGTAGGCCTTGCTTGGGCAAATTGGGTCAAAAATAATCAAACCTGCCACTTTGAGATGGTTTAGGGGGTTCTGGTTTGTTGGATTTTCTTGTAGGTGCTAGTAGTTTCTGTAGTAGTTTAGGTTTTTGAGATCTTGTTTGTGGGGTGTAATAGATTCTTTCCAGGTATGGTGCTAAAGGTCCTTCTAATTGGTGGGCATGTTCGGGTAGTGGTATGGTAGGTGATTCAAAGGAATGTTGTGTTGGAGTATGGAATAATTGTTCTGGAGAGGAAGGAGGGTGTAAAGGATGTTTTCCCTTTCCAAGACATGGTGAAAGAAAACAGAAAGTGGTGACCAGGCCTGCTTTACTAAACACTACTAGGTGGAGGCTTCTCAACATGTCAATGCATGAAGGATAATGGAAAATAAGAGACTAGCAGTGAATAGTCCTGCTCTACTCAACACTACTTGCAGAGGATGAAAACCTAGTAGACTTGAAGTTCTACTCTTCTTAACTCTATTACTAGGAAGGCTTCTCAATGTCAACTGGATGGAGGAATAATCAGCAGAAGCTGGCTGTAAGAAACAGAAGTTGTGTAGAAATGTTGTGGGCTCTACTGTTTCTATTATATCATTGTGCCATTTCCTATCCCTATTCCTACCATGTACCTGTTTCAGCTATTCTAGTATCAGCAATCTCTGAGTGTCTACTCATACTGACTCACATACTACTGCACCATAGTAATCAGATGTTTCATGTAGTATCTCCATCTATTCAACTAGATAGCCTCCCTGTATTTAAGTGTATATATACCTCCTTGTATTTGGTATGCTTAACTATCTACAGTTTCTCTTTCCTTACTTGCCCTCAAGTCTTAGCCCTAGTTGCAACCTGAGGTTCAGTCGGACTAAGGTCATAACATTTGGTTAAGCATCCCTACCTCACTCTGCAAGGAGTAGGCTGAAACAGGCCTAAACAAGAATAATCTAGGAGCTAGTATATGTGTTGAGAGAACGAGTAGACATCCCAATATATGTTCACACTACCTTAGCGTGTAGGCGTCAGCGGTGGAGGGTAGTCGTATTCATCCGGGAGACGGTCCAGTAGGAGAGGCGCATGGTAGCGGACATAGTCCTGCTTATACCAGCGTACTCAGAGAGTCTTGAGGAGAGGAGAAGCGATGCTTAGAGAAGCTAGCGTAGAGGAGAGAAGACATATTGTCTTACGCCAAAGGGCGTATCCAAAAGGATTACATACAGGGAATCTACATAGGTATTATATACTATTAGTCCCTGGTCTGTGCACTCTAAACCCTTATACGGGTGAGGTCTAACTACCAGTAGCATAATGTGTGCATACTGTGCATGTCCACATGTACTAGAAGGTTCCATGCGTAGTATCTACCTGCTACTTACAGTGCGGTATCCTACATGCATAGTCCATAATAGTGTCCGTTATTATCGACCCTCTGAAGGTGAAATACTCGAACCCCGTTTCAGCTATAAATAGACTGAACCAATGTAGTGGTACGGAGCGAGATTCAACACTCCTCCTCACTTGAAGGGGGGAAGATTAACGCTTCAATAATCTAGCGGTATTGAAACCAGACTTAGACATTGGAATCTTCAACAAAAGAGCGGCAGTGCCGAACATCAAATGTCGGAGTCGTCAACGATCATGCGGAATTAACCAGCTTTTTGAAAGTTGGAAGAGCATTCCTGTAGCAGAGAGGAATTGATGCTAGCGTTTGCTATGATGGCCATAAAGGACGCAACGACAATTGCTTTGAGCTATTAAAGCCTAAAAAGGCTCCTCCAGAAATTGTAAACAGCAATTCTTTCGAAGCGTTTCAACAAATCTGTTTTTCCACTAAAGAGGCAGAAATAGAAATACTAAATGTGATATGGATGTTCGGCTTAGATTAAGCTGACGGAATAGATTTTTAAAGATTTCTGCACAAGGCAAGTTCGTGGGGAGGCAATCTGACAATATGAGGGACAATTCCACAAAATAATGCGAATCAACGACGCGTGGAGAACACTAGAATAGCTAACTACCTTCGCTAAGAAGAGTAAAGCCAAGTTACACTGTAAAAAGTGCGACTCGTGTCCTTTATCCAAGAAGTTAACAAGACACAGAACCTCAGGTACTCCCTAAGCTTCACCCTTATCTAGTTAACGACCAGAAGCGCACTGTCCTACACTTGTGATACGCCAAGTACCAGGGTGTAGCGATGCAATATGCTCTTAATCTAAGCTCACTTCACGAGTAAGCCCGAGGTCTTCTTCTTAGATCAAAAGGTCTCAATCCTAGCTCAAGTCACTTAGTCTAGTTAATCTCGAAAGAACTTATTACTTTGCTTCGCTCAGGCACAATAGATCGCTTTTCACTGCGCTCTGAAGGCTGGGCAATGGCTAGTAGGTTCCTTGCCACGTCCGACACCTCAGAGGGGGTTTATATATTATTTGGGTGCTTGTTATGACAAGACAATGATTACACAACTAGGAACATATTATCAAGCAAGGTACAAACCGGTAGATTAGATCGCGCGCCAAGAGAGCCGCAACCTGTTAGATTAGTGAAACATTGGAAATACAGAAGGATTCTGGGTATCCGTTTGTTCCGGGCTGTGTTTTAGCCCGTTCTCTGGGTCTGCATTCTTCTCTAAATATGTAGAACATCTAAGATTTCGGACGTCGCGTGAACTGTTCTCCTACGTGTCCCCGTGGATTGTACGCGAATGCGTCCATACGTGTCATTAGTGCTGAGTGATGTTCGTTAATCTAACAACGGTGGCATTTCCTTGTGAACACGCCAATCAGCCTTTTAGATTAAGCACGTCGGACTTATTTCTCGAGTCTAGACTCATTGGAGGGGTCCCATAGCTCTGTATAGACGCATTGGAATGGTTTTACCGCCTGGTCCGGCCGGAATCACGACTGGTCATATGGTACACTGTTAGAATTGCTTTTTGTTAAGCACAGTGGTCATCCCGTAGCCGCCGCTATCCGTCATCAATGGTCATAGTGTTCTACAGTGATCGAGTACTCTTTTATTATACTGTTGGGCTCTTAGATTAGGTCGTACTACTACAGGAAGGTTCGATGCAATCGTTAGATTAGGCTTGTATGCCTTAGATTAGCGATTTTCATGCATGAAAACGGCTTTGCCGTTACACTGTGTAGGTGCGAAATACAAAAACCATTCTTGCTTATTCAGCGTGCGATTATTGTGAGATCAGGAAAGCGGCAGTACTAAGCCAGCGTAACCAAGGCCGTCACTTTGCGGTTATGTAGATCAATCAACCGCGGCAGTCACTTGAGCTAGCGAAGCAATGATGCTACAAGCCTTGTTCTGATATAACTCGAACAAATTCCAAATTAATGGATTCGCAAATGGAAGTGGTCTCATGCAAATTTCCTCCATGCAAAAGGCATTTCAGCCGATGCAGATTAAGGATTCAGTCCCAAGGAATGCATACACACTTTTTGTTATTTCCCATCAACTCCGAAAATGAGGGAGGAACGATTAAGTCCCTTATTTGTTTTTCCATACAACTCCGAAGAGGTGGAAGGATCTTGAAATTGACCCCATATATTTTTCCGGACTCTCGAATTGAGGCGGATGGATAAATTCCATATAGATGTTTTACCGTAAACTCACAAAGAGGCGGAAGGTTACATTCAAAACCTATGAAGTTTTTCCTCGATCTTGTAAAAGAGAGAAAGGATCGTTAGACCCTATTATATTTTTATCTTGCGAAAGGAATAAGTTCCTGCCATATTTTTACAGTCGACTCTAGAGCGAGTATGAAGGAATATGTTCCTGATTTATTTTATCCAACGACTCGTAAGAGGTGGAAAGGTAAAAGCATAAACCTTATAATATTTTCTCCTACAACTTGTTAGAGGAGGAAGGAATAATTTCCTAATGTTATTTTTGCCTAAGATGCTCGTCTTGAGACGTCGGCGGGGATAACTCCCCAGTTGTTTTATCAGCGACTCACGAGAGGCGATAGGAACAATTGAAAGTCCTATGAATATATTTTTCCAGCGACTGTGGCGGAAAGGAATATCTCTAAACCTAATATGTTTATCCAAGCGTCTTCATATGAAGGCGGAAAGGAATATCATATCCTTTGTGTTTTCCCCATCAACTCCGAAGAGGAGGGCTCGTGATGACGTAGGAATCAGTATTATGTTGCGGCAGTCACTCGAGCCAGCTAGACAACGCATTGCGGCAGTCACTCGAGCCAGCTAGTTGCGAATCCGTTAGACTTTATTGCCAAAGTGAGGTCGACGAAGTGTTTCTGGAAAATGCGGATAAAATCCAGCGTAATCACATGAAGGCGGATTAAATCCTGCTCAATCAAGGATTGAAGATTCCTTCCACGTAACACGTATAGTGCTCGTCTGGTGTCATTCAAACTCTCTTCTTATCTGGTAAGCCGAAGCCCGTCAGATTATTCCAGTGTATCTTCTCATCCAGTCTGCAAAAGCAATTTTGTTATCAATGCTAAGCATTTCTCACATGCACAGATAACTGGAGAATTGAATCACAAAAGCAATGCCTTCAACTTAATGAAGTTCCTTTGCTGTGAAGCGCGGGATAAGGCGGTCATCGGATTTGGAGTAAGAATACTGTATCCGTTGTTCTCCTCCATGCTTTTCAGCATATTAAGTTTCCTAATACATGTTACTCAATCATATCGCTTTTTAGGGCTTAGAGAGTGTTTATCATGTTACGAACCACTGCGGCGCACATCAATTAAGACGGACCGGCGAAGTGTAGCCATTAAAAGCTTTAATCGTATGCGGTCATTCACCAGCGATTAAGAACTTGTTTTACTGTACTCCTCCCTCAGCGACGAGTGTTTTTCAATTTAAATGTCAACGCACATTGTTAATGGCGGATCATTATCGATGCAATTCCAGAAATAAAAGGATTTTCTCGCAAGTTTGTTAAGCTATGTGAGGCGAAAGCTCATATGGAGGTATACCCATCACATATTTTTAGGATGATATATCCGAGCTGTTGCGCTTTTCTGGTAGACGCTAGTGTGAACGTGTAGTAAGTCTTATGCTTGTCTAACTCTAGTCGGTGAGTCCAAACGAGTTCTTCTTGAAATTGAATGCCTAATCCATTATAGTCTACCTGTAGGTGACCCATGTAATGGACAATGCGGTCTTTCCTAGTCAGGTTCAATTGTGCAATGCGTATCAACCAGCATTTTATTCTATAACTCCTCCACAACGGTCGTACCACCTAAGTGGTGACACAGAAGTGTGGTGTGTCAAAAGCGGTAGATATCCTATAAAGGATGCGCATATTATGCATCAAATTGGCGAATATGTCAGCGTAAGACATAGGATATGGTGGGCGGAGATTTCTCAAATGGAAATGGAAAGGAATCAGGAGGTGATCGTGGAGTAAAATGGAATATATCCTGCGACATCTAAAGATGGCGGATACAGAAATGCTATCTCTTGCTTCGTGTAGGTTTTGCTCTCTTCTTTGCAAATGAACTGGTTTTACTGCTATCCAGTTGCTGAATCATGACATTTAAGGGTATATTCCCTCATCGAGTAAGGCATCCAAATGTGGATAGTTCGTAGAACATTAAGCCTTTCCGTGTGCCGCTTGAACTTAAAAGTTCTCGTTGATCAAACGATCGAGGTATGTTACATCTTGAATAAGCGATCATGTTTGGGCGGTCATCATGTTAACTGATGCGCCGCGAAGCCAAACCCACAGTACAGAACCAAATTAATGGTTTATCCCTTGATTTACACAATTAAGTGTCTTCCACTGTAAACACTTGGACTGGCGCGTTATGCTCTAGTCAACGCTTAAACTATCACTGAGACGGGTAAGACATTCCCGTTGCCATAAAGCTTTTTAGGCTCTCGAAGTGTAGTGCGGATCAGTCTCTCTATGTCAACCGTTGCGAAAGCATTGGGAGTAGGAGGTTTAAGTGGGTTATTCATGCCACGAATGTTTGCTATTGCTCCCGTTTTAGACAAACTCTCCTCCATAATCAGTTGCGACATTGGCCATTGTCAGCTATACTGTAGAGGTTTCTCTAATGAATCTTAGAGCCTCATGACTTCTTTCGAAGGAGGACAACTATCATCATGAGATGAGAGGTCATAGAGTAGCATCGTAATAGACGACTAGCAATTCCATCAAGTCCGAGTGTTACGCTTCGAGGACGAGGATATTCGTATAAAAGATTCTAGATAAAGGTACTGATGCAATTTCCCTTGTGAAATAATCCAGAGTAGCAATGAAATAATGCAATCATCTCGACAAGTCATAAAAGACGAGTGAAGAAGGCATAATCATGGGAAGTTCTGTTCGATGATGTCAAACGATATAGTCTAGTAGGCGTAATGTTCAACAACCATTCATCTCCTTGCTTATAATTGCAAGTTCGTGTACAATGATGAGATTGGGTGAACTAATATAGCTCTGCATGACTTATTGCAAAGGTGGTGACCTTCAACGATTGCCTCAAAAGCATTACGCTTGAGGACATACGTTATAAGATTTTCTCGATATAGATCGGCCGCACACTAATGTGGCACTACAAATCTTTATCCCTAATGTCGTAGACTAATGCTGGAATATGAAAGCAGTTCAGTTACTTGTCATTCCCGTAGGATTCCAGTTTCTTGCCTCAAGCCTAATATAAAGTGGCGAGGTCTAAGAATTAAATCTGGTGACACAGTGCTGAAGCTCAACCGTTATACGTTGGGAGCTATTCTGCTAATTCCTAGACGTGTCGTAATTTCCTTTCTTTGTAATGATGCGATTCACGAGATCCTTGAAAGGATATTCTTCTCAAGTGAATAGAGCGACATGCTCCCGCTATCATCTTCATATGATCCATAAGGATTTCTCACTTGTTGCTTAGAAAAGGATTTATAGCCAGCGCTTACATCTCACGCGGCACACCGTTATTCGTAGCATTTATCAAGGAGTATGAAGTCGAAAGTACTACCGTATATCCATCCATTGGTATCAAGGTCAGCGACATCCGAAGATGGCGACTCAAGAACTCCTCTGGTGCCAAGCTCCGTAAAGAGCGGTCTAAAGGATTTCTTAAGGAATTCGTCGGCGTGTTGCATCGTATGGTGCTATACACATCCTCTTTCTCAATTATAGTTGCTAAATGGTGCGCTCAAGTCCTAATGATGGACGGCGGCTTCCATAAAGTCAAACTTCCTTAAAGCAATCATTGTTATTCCTGTAGTTGGCGGACAAAGCATTTTAATGTGCTCGTCCATGCTCTGACTTAAAACAGGTTTTCAAACTTGGGCACGTGGACATGCGCTTAACACAAGTGAAGGAACGTTGATGCTAGAAGCAGGGCGCGATATATAGCGACGCAGCTCCTCTATAAGAGAAATAGTATATGGCGGCAGTCGCTCGAGCCAGCGGCATATTTAACTATATTCTGAAGTATTTCCTGAAACGACATAATGGCGGTATTACCGGCTCATTATCCTTCTCCCCTTATTTCCCAGCTGCAAGGACGCGATAAGCGTTCTTCTCCTTGCTATCTTCTTTGGATATTTTTGCGAATGCTGCAAGTGCTGCTGCTATTGGCATAATGCCATGGTTTTATTGGTGCTGCAAGCCTTGCGGCCACTGTCTACCATACCAGCGTAAGCGCTGCAAATGCGGCGGCCCATTGCCTTAGCGTGGCATAAAGCGCTTATAGCGCATGAGCTATCCGTTGAAAGAGTAAAGCGGTAGTCGAATAGACGTAGAAGGGGTAAAGCGTTGAAGCCTGAAGTGAAGGAACAAATGGCGGATTTCTCAAAGATATTTTCTATATCCCAGCTTTATTTGATTAAGCGGGCCTTAGCGGCTTGTAGCTGCCAGCTTAAGTGGTTCAAATAGCTCAGGTATATGCTCGTGGTGTGTTATTCTACTCAAGGCGGGACATGCCCAATCGTCTTGGAACACAAGAACACAAGGCTTATAATTTGCCTGACACTGCGGTATTTATTGCGGTCACTAAGACCAGCTAATTTACCAGCAAAGCGGAGTATAATGCTCAGCGTAAATGATACATCATATAGTAAATTACTGAGGCGGATCTGAAGAGAATCCCAGAAAGCCCAAAGTGTCGTCGTTGATCAGAGAGAGAATACCAGAACAGAGGTGGAGCAACCAGAGCGGAACAGTTCTGCTGCAACCCAGAATGGGGAGCGGACCTAAAGTGGTCGAACCAGACCGGAGATGACAGTTTGCCAGATCAAAAACCAAGAACGGGTAACAACGTGTCAGCATCATGAAGGACTGCTGTGTGTAGTGCACGCGTTCACAACATGGGTCAGACAGGGTATCAAGTGGACCAAAGGCACCACTGTCTCCCAGGTTGAAAGCGACCGTAGCCTCCTCAAACTCTACCAGCGTGCTAACGCGGTCCGAATGAGCGGCGGTCGGGGCCCATAACCTGTTGAGAGAATGAGTAGACATCCCAATATATGTTCACACTACCTTAGCGTGTAGGCGTCAGCGGTGGAGGGTAGTCGTATTCATCCGGGAGACGGTCCAGTAGGAGAGGCGCATGGTAGCGGACATAGTCCTGCTTATACCAGCGTACTCAGAGAGTCTTGAGGAGAGGAGAAGCGATGCTTAGAGAAGCTAGCGTAGAGGAGAGAAGACATATTGTCTTACGCCAAAGGGCGTATCCAAAAGGATTACATACAGGGAATCTACATAGGTATTATATACTATTAGTCCCTGGTCTGTGCACTCTAAACCCTTATACGGGTGAGGTCTAACTACCAGTAGCATAATGTGTGCATACTGTGCATGTCCACATGTACTAGAAGGTTCCATGTGTAGTATCTACCTGCTACTTACAGTGCGGTATCCTACATGCGTAGTCCATAATAGTGTCCGTTATTATCGACCCTCTGAAGGTGAAATACTCGAACCCCGTTTCAGCTATAAATAGACTGAACCAACATAGTGGTACGGAGCAAGATTCAACAATATGAGCTTGAACCCAGACAAATACAGAGAACCAAACCTTGAAGTCACAGATGATGAATTAGAGACATCAGATAAAGAAGAAACAGGGAACCCCAAAGTACCTGCAGAACTAGTAAAATACAATGAACCCAGAGTAAACCCAATAGGAGAAGAAGAAGAAGTACTATCAGAACTTCTAAATGAACTTAACTTAGCAGAAGAAGAATTAACACATCCAGAGAACCCAGCACAAGAACAGGAGAAATCAGACTCAGATGAATCAAGCTCAGGAGAAACAGAAATGAACTCAAGCACTGATTCAGACATGACTAACAACACTATAGTACCTGCAGCTACACTAAGTAGAAAAGGTTTAGTACCAAACCCAGGATTTTTTGATAGAACTCACACCAAGTTTGATGATTGGTGAAGGGCCATGATACTCTTCATAAAGTTCAACAAAATCAGCACAGCAGGTGACAAGGCCATAGCGGTCCTAGCCAGGCTGCAAGGAGGAATGGCAGGAGCTTATGCAGCCATAAAGGCACCACAAATCTTAGATGGAGAAGACTCAGTAGACTGAAAGGTATTCTCTGAAGATTTTAGGAAAACCTTCTCCAACAACACCTCCAACAGCAAGGCAGAATGGCAGATTGAAAAATTCAAATAGGGGAACAAAAACACAGCTGACTACTTAATTGAGTTTGAAGCCCTAAAGAGCAAGGCAAAGACAGACAGTAAATATGCAATGTTCCTACTCAAGAAGAATGCTAGACAAGACATCATCACACCATTATGGGCTACCTACCCAGTGCCAGGCCAGACACTTATGTAGAATGGACAGAAGCCATTCTCACTGTTGAACAAGGATATGAAGCATTCAAATATTGAGGAGACAGAAAAACCAGCACCAGAATGACATACAGAGGAATGGGTGAACCCATGGAGATAGAAAGTAGACACCACATTTTCAATGCCAAAGAAGAACCCAAATGCTATAATTGCAGCATCTTTGGACACATGGCCAAAGATTGCAAGAAACCCAAGGGGTTAACTTGCTACAATTGCAGAAAGACTGGCCATATAGCAAAGGCATGCACTACACCCAAGAAGGTACAAATCCATGGAGTAGAAGAAGCTGAGGCAGAAGAGAAGAAGGATTTTTCCAAGGACTCCGAGTAGGCACTGCCTCAAGAGTCAAGAAACTTGTATCTAGGATATCAGACAAATTCTACATAATTTCTCAGAGATGAAAGTGCAAATTAAACCTAGAAAGCAATATCTACACAAAGGGAAAAAGGGTCACAGTAAACACAATTGTGGACTCAGGGTACACCACCAGCAACATCAGCAAAAGACTAGTTAATGAAGAAAAAATCCTGACATGAAAACTAGAGCAACAAATCCTGGTACTAAACACAAATAGAACCCCAAATCAAGGAGGAAAAGTAACAGAAATGGCAACTATTGAAATGGATATCCAAGGACACTGGGAAAAAATTGAGGCATCAGTTGTACAGCTACAAGACAGGGCAAAAATATTTCTGGGTCATGATTGGCTAGTCAAACATAATCCAGAGGTAGATTGGAACACTAGAGAAATCAAGTTCACCCAATGCCCACCAGACTGCCAAATTCCCCATCAGAACATTCATATCATGGACAAAATGAGCATGGCCATCACAGAAGATCTATGGGAAGAAGAGGAAGAACCAGATCTGACCAAACCAGAAGACCTACCAGATTATGTACAGCTATTCACCTATCTATTCAATAAGACAACCTTCAACAAACTTCCAGAGTGGACAGAATGGGACCACAAGATAATCCTAACTGAGGATGCCCCCAAAGAAATAAATGCAGGAATATACAATATGACAATCAAGGAACAAGATGAACTCCAAACCTTCATCAAGGAAAACCTAGAATCCAGACAAATAAGACCATCAAAATCCCCATATGCAGCACCCACCTTCTTCATCCCAAAGAAGAATAGATCTAAATGACTAATACAGGACTATCAGTGGTTGAACAGTGTGGTGGTTAAAGACAAAACCCCACTACCAAGAATCAGAGAAGTCATTGACAAACTGGGGAAAGTGAAATATTTCAACAAACTAGACATTATTTGGGGCTACAACAACATTAGAATCAAGGAGGGAAATGAATGGAAAGCAGCATTCCTCATGAATGAAGAGCTCTTTGAGCCAACAGTCATGTATTTTGAACTAAGCAACTTGTCTGGAACCTTTTTTCATATGATGACAAGTATCTTCCATGACCTGCTACAAAATAGAGATATCATAAACTACATGGACAACTTCACAATTCCCGGTGACACAAAGGAGCAACTACAAGAATGAACTATACAATTCCTAGAATGAGCAAACCAGTATAACCTATGCTTCAAACAATCTAAATGCATATTTGATGCAGAAGAAATTCCCATGCTAGGGGTCAAAGTAGGACATGGAAAAATTGAAATGGAGGAAGGAAAAGTCAAATCAGTGTGAGACTGGCCTGAACCCAGAAACACAAAAGAAGTAGAATGATTTCTAGGCTTTGCCAATTACTATTGATGTTTCATCAAGAACTTTAGCAAGATTGCAGGACCACTGAACAAGCTCAAAGGAGCAACTATATAGGAATGGAACATGGAACACCAAGTAGCATTTGATAAATTAAAAAGATGCATCACCAAAGAACCCACCTTGACACTACCACAAAGGCAAGGACAGTTCCTGTTACATGCATTACCTTACTTTGCAACTGGGCCTGGATTGTCTCCACTCAGGGAGAGGCTCAATGCTATAGCCCAGGAGTATATGACAAGTCTCAAAGACTTTTGTGCAGACTTTGGATTGCTTCCTTGAGTAGAAGCTCATGCTTGTCTGAGAAGTTTGAGTTAAGTATCACTGCAGTCCCCAAGGTTGTTAACCTTGTAGCAGACAAGTGAAGATAAGGAAGCTTGTTACTAGAATAACCTAAGGTAATACAAGGTACTACTTAAGATTTATATACTAACTATGCATAAAAGATGGGAAATTACATAGTAAAGAAAGATGAGTCAATGAGAGACTGCTACAGGTTAATTGGTAATTTACAGAGTTATAGAGATGAGTAAAAGAAGCAGTGCAAGTTATAAAGAAGATAGAGACAAGTAAATAGAAGTCTGATGAAGGTGGAACAGAAACATGATTCAAAACAAATCATAAGAAGCAAAAGATAGAAGTATATATGGTAATAAATAAAGAATGGACTGGGGTATAAGAAAGGAAAGAAAACAGAAAGTCTAAGAAAAGAAGTTAATATGTTGGTAGGGAGAGCCCAGGAATGTGGTAAGTTCATAACAGTTCCAGGTGGAAGTAGATGCATCTGACTATGTATTAGGAGGAGTGCTATCACAGCTACAGGAAACAAATGGCACCCAATCACATTAACATCATGGATGCTCTCACCAGCTGAATGCAATTATGAGATCTATAATAAGGAGCTATTGGCTATCATACATGCTCTGAAAGAATGGAGACACTACCTGCTAGATGCTGAGAAGAAGTTTGAGATCTGGATAGACTATAAAAACTTAAAGTACTACAGGGAGCCACAAAAACTGAATGGATGACAGGCCCAGTAGTACCTACAATTACAGGACTATGACTTCATCCTATGACATGTGCCCAGAAAAACCAATATGAAGGCTAACCTATTATCCTGCATACACCAAGTACCAGAAGCAACAGAAGATAAGCTAGTCACCATGATCAAGGAAAGCTGGCTATAATCAGGAGGTATTGATGACATAGTACTACTGTGGGCTGAACTATTCCTAGAACCAACATTCCTAGAAAAAATATGAAGGAAACCCCAAAGGGAAACATTAGTTATCACTGAACTATGAAAGGATGAATCAAACTTCACTGAAGACAACAGAGTGGTGTATAAAGGAAATAGCATATATGTACCTCCAGACCCAAAACTACAGGAAGAAATCCTCCAACAATACTATGACACCCCCAATGTGGGACACCCAGGACAATATAGGATAATAGAACTAATCACCTGTGATTATTGGTGGCTGACAATATGGAAGAATGTAAGAAGGTACACCTAGGGTTGTCAGACATGTCAAAGGAACAAGCCAAGAACAATGCTGCTCAAGTTGCCACTACACCCCCTCCCAGTACCCAATGGCCCATGGGAAGAAATCAGCATTGACATGATCGGACCCTTACCAATGTCAGGGGGAAAAGATGTGATACTAGTTATTGTTGACCATTTCACAAAAATGATATAACTCATAACAACAATAACAGATGTTACATCTAAAGATGTCACATGGATCTATTGAGATAAAATATGGAAGCTACATGGACTGCCAAGGAAAGTACTCAGTGACTGTGGACCCCAGTTCACATCAGAATTCACAAAGGAGCTGTTCAAGGGGCTTGGTATAGAACACAACCTATCAACAGCATATCACCTATAGACTGATGGACGAACTGAACACATCAACAGAGAAGTGGAAACCTACATTTGCCTATACTGCAATTACTACCAGAACAACTGGGCTGACTGGCTGCCAATAGCAGAATTCCACTATAATAACAAATAACATGGGGGAACAGGGGAAACACCATTTTTCCTCAATTACAGAAGGCATCCATGGAAAGGGAAGAATGGTGAGATGATGAACAATCCCACAGCCACAGAATTCTTGAAACACCTACAGAATGCCTGAGCTAACACCTTATCAGTACTATGACTGTATCAGGAAAAAATGAAACAACAGCACAACAACAGCAAGCTCCACATCAGAACATACCAAATCAGTGATGAAGTATGGCTAGAAAACACAAACATCCATACCAATCAAACATCAAAGAAGCTAGGCCAAAAGCAGTATGGGCCTTTCCTTATTAAGGAAAAAATAGGAAATGCAGCATATTAGCTCAACCTACCAGAAGGATAGGCCATCCACGATGTTTTTAACAAACAACTCTTGACACTGGCATACCAAGCTGAGTTCCCGAGCCAAAAGAAAATACCAGCACCAGACCCAGTCATCATCAACAATGAAGAAGAGTATAAAGTTGATGAGATCCAAGGACAAAGAAAGCACAGATGGGGCTATCAATTCCTAGTATACTGAAAAGGCTATAGTAATGAAGAAGATACATGGACTGTGGAGTCCAATCTAGGAAACACAAAAGAAGCAATATAGGACTACCTAAACAGGCATCTGGAGGATACCCATAAAAGGGGGGGCAGAAAACCCAGAAAACCCAGAAAACCACGCAACAACTTAACTAGCTAAATAAACATGCCTACCTCTCAATCTAACTACATCACCATCGCCTCCCTTGTTTACCCCAATCCCATTAGAATCTCGTCTATGCCCCTCTCCACCCCAGGAAATAATAAAGCCCCTGCTCCAAGTAGTACCTGTTTCAATATGGCCACAATCCCATCCTCAGCCCAGGGGCTTCTTGAAGACCTGCTAAAAGATGTCAATAACACTACCAACAAAAAGTTAGCCACCATCACTATTTAGAACCAAAGACTGAACACTAACTGCCTCATCACACTTGCCACCACCTACATTACCTTTGCAGATATGTATGCTGGGTTTGAAAATACTTCAGCATCAACTAGTCAAGCAGTTCAGATACTTGTCATTCCCAGAGGATTCCAGTTTTTTGCCTCAAGCCTAATGTAAAGTGGTGAGGTCTAAGAATTAAATCTGGTGACATAATACTGAAGCTCAACCGTTATACATTGGGAGCTATTCTACTAATTCCTAGACATGTTGTAATTTCCTTTCTTTTTAATGATGCAATTCACAAGATCCTATAAAGGATATTCTTCTCAAGTAAATAGAGTGACATGCTCCAGCTATCATCTTCATATAATCCTTAAGGATTTCTCACTTGTTGCATAGAAAAGGATTTATAGCCAGCACTTACATCTCATGCAGCACACCATTATTCACAGCATTTATCAAGGAGTATGAAGTTGAAAGTACTACCATATATCCTTCCATTGGTTTCAAGGTGAGTGACATCCAAAGATGGCGACACAAGAACTCCTCTGGTGCCAAGCTCCATAAAGAGTGGTCTAAAGGATTTCTTAAGGAATTTGTTGGTGTGTTGCATCATATGGTGTTAAACACATCCTCTTTCTCGATTATAGTTGCTAAATGGTGCGCACAAATCCTAATCATGGATGGTGACTTCCATAAAGTCAAACTTTCTTAAAGCAATCTTTGTTATTCCTGTAGTTGGTGGACAAAGCATTTTAATGTACTCATCTATGCTCTGACTTAAAACAGGTCTTCAAACTTGGGTGCATGCACATGTGCTCAACACAAGTGAAGTAATGTTGGTGCTGGAAGCAGGGCACGATATATAGCGACACAGCTCCTCTATAAGAGAAATAGTATATGGCAGCAGTTGCTCGAGCCAGCAACATATTTAAACTATATTCTGAAGTATTTTCTGAAACGACATAATGGCAGTATTACCAGCTCATTATCCTTCTTCCCTTATTTCCCAGCTGCAAGGATGCAATCAGCATTCTTCTCCTTGCTATCTTCTTTGGATATTTTTGCAAATGCTGCAAGTGCTGCTGCTATTGGCATAATGCCCTAGTTTTATTGGTGCTGCAAGCCTTGCAGCCGCTGTCTACCATTCCATCATAAGCACTGCAAATGCGGCAACCCATTGCCTTAGCATGGCATAAAGTGCTTGAAGCACATGAGCTATCCATAGAAAGAGTAAAGCAGTAGTCGAATAGATGTAGAAGGGGTAAAGCATTAAAGCCTTGAAGTGAAGGAACGAACAGTGGACTTCTCAAAGATATTTTCTATATCCCAGCTTTATATAATTAAGCAGGCCTTAGTGGCTTTATAACTGCTAGCTTAAGTGGATTAAATAGCTCAGGTATATGCTCATGGTGTGTTATTTAACTTAAGGCGGGACTTGCCCAATCGACTTACACAAGAACACAAGACTTATAATTTTCCTGACACTGCAGTGTTTTATTGTGGTCACGAAGACCAGCTAATTTAACTAGCAAAGTGGAGCATAATACTCAGTGTAAATGATACATCATATAGTAAATTACTGAGGTGGATCTGAAGAGAATCCCAGAAAGCCCAAAGCGGTCATCATTTATCAGAGAGAGAATACCAGAACAGAGGTGGAGCAACCAAAGCAGAACAGTTCTGCTGCAACCTAGAATGGGAAGTGGACCTAAAGCAGTTGAACCAGATTGGAGATGACAGTTTGCCAGATCAAAAACCAAAAATGGGTAACAACATGTCAGCATCATGTAGGACTGCTGTGTGTAGTGCACACATTCACAACATGGGTTAGACAGGATATCAAGTGGACCAAAGGCACCACTGTCTCCCAGGTTGAAAGTGACCGTAGCCTCCTCAAACTCTACCAGCATTGCTAACACAGTCTGAGTGAGTGGCGGTCAGGGCCCATAACCTGTTGAGAGAATGAGTTGACATCCCAATATAATTCACACTACCTAAGCATGTAGGCATCAGCAGTGGAGGGTAGTCATGTTCATCTGGGAGATGGTCCAGTAGAAGAGATGCATGGTAGTGGACATAGTCCTGCTTATACCAGTGTACTCAGAGAGTCTTGAGGAGAGGGGAAGCGATGCTTAGAGAAGCTAGTGTAGAGGAAAAAGACATAGTGTCTTAGTCCAAAGGCCTACCTAAAAGGTGTATATATTGTAATGCTACATAGGATATTTATATACTAAAATCCCTGGTCTGTGCACTCTAAACCCTTATATGGGTGAGGTCTAACTACCAGTAGCATAATTGGAGCATACTGTGTATGACACATGTACTAGAAGGTTCCATGCAGAGGGTATAACTGACTACCAGAAGGGCAGTACAACTACTGTGTACATAGTCCATGATGGGCCGTTATTATCAACCCTCTGAAGGTGAAATACTCGAACCCCGTTTCAGCTATAAATAGACTGATCCAATGTAGTGGTATGGAGCGAGATTCAACAGCAGATACAATGTAGCCATGAAACTACTCTCAAAATCCAAACTCTTACCAGCTATCACAATTCCCTCAACAAACTTACCAACTCTGCTTTCAACCAAACAACCAACTGTGATGAACTATTCATGAAATACAAACCAAACCACAAGATTACTATGAACCACAATATGAGGACAAAGATCCATATTATCCCAAACTGGAACTGGATAACCCCTCTGATATCCATGATCCTGACAATCCCAAATTACAGTTAAATGCTGTATTCACTGTTGAGCAAGTTACTTGCTACAAAGCCAGAAAATGTATAGAATGTAGAAAATTTGGACATCTCATTAGCAACTGTCTAAACTCTGACCCAAACCTATCAAAGGATAAACCACCTCCCAGATGACTTAACCCTCCACAATGAAGATTCATGCAACTACCATGATATTCACAGCCCCAATGACCCCAACCTTCAAGAAACTATTCTGGTTCTAGCCTGAATCAAACTTGGAAAATATTTGCACTGGATATTCAAGCCATGATCAGAGAACTCCCAACTGATGAATGAATGGAATTCAGAGAGGCCTATGTCACCAATCCAATGCTCAAACCCTTTGGGGATTTTTGAGGGCATCACCTGATCTTGGAAAAGAATCACTGGGTAACCCACAAATTAATCTAATCAAACTCCCTACCTCAAACAACAAAGCATTAATTTTCCTTTCTATTGAATTAAACCAAGACCCTCTATGAAATATTCTAGTCACTGCATTAATTGACTCAGGAGCTCAAAGAAACTTCATCTCCTCCACATTTACTAACACTCATAGACTACAAACCTATACCATTAATCAACCTATCAAGGTATCCAATGCAGATGGAACCACCAACAAAAATGGATCAATCTACAAAAATGTAGAGCTAAATGCTTTAATTGATGGAAAGCAATGTTATTTTGAAGCCTACATCTTAGGAATAGGATCAAAAGATCTAATCCTCAGATACCCATGGTTATAACAAACAAATCTGGACATAAACTGGAACACTCAAGAGTTTAGATAGTGAAACAATGACCATATTATACCCCTTATTGCTAAATCCATGAACAGACCTACTACCATCAATGAAATTGTCTTAGACATTCATAGAATAAATGTCGCTGAATGATACACCTACCTAGATGAAGATTTTGACCCACTGGCAGTAAAAGTCTTTGAAGCAATCATTCACTCCAATGAACCAGAACTTTCAATTGACAAATTAAAACTCTACTTGGAGAACATTGATTTTGATGAATTTCATTTGGAACATGAACTCTATGGAATCACCCAAACCCCACATAAACTCAAAATCAATATGAAGATTACCCAAGCTATGAGTCTAGCACAGAAATCTACCCTGAAATCCCAAGCCAAATTACCTAGGAAATATAAAAAATTTGCATCACTATTTGACAGCAAGAAATCTGAACAATTCCCACCAAGTTGACCTTACAATCACAAAATTGAACTTCTGGACACATTCAAACTGGAACTAGGGAAAACATATTCCTTATCCCCCCTGGAAACTGAAGAACTCAAAAAGTTCATACATGAAAATCTCCAAAAAGGATATATCCAAGAATCCAAATTTCTGATGGCCTCATCATTCTTCTTCATAGAAAAGAAGGATAGGAAACTACAACCTTGCCAAGACTATCAGTACCTGAACAAATATATGAAGAAGAATGCTTACCCTATTCCTATGATTACCACCATTATGGATAAACTCCAAGGAGCAAAACTCTTCACCAAGATGGATGTCCAACTTGAATACAATAATATCAGAATTTGAAAAGGTGATCAATGGAAAGCTGCCTTTAAAACTCCTATTGGACTATATAAACTGAACATTATGTTCTTCGGAATATGCAACTCTCCCACCATCTTTCAGAAAATGATGGACATGATATTTGCCAAAATGCTTGACAAAGAAGGAATTATAATTTACATGGATGATATTCTTATCTATGCCAAGACTCAGGAAGAAATGGATTGCCTTACTATAGAAGCCCTCCAAATACTGAAGGACAATGATCTATACCTGAAACTAGAGAAATGTGAATTTGACAAGATCTATCTCAAATATCTCAGCATGATAATCTCCCCCAACAAGATTGAAATGGACAACACTAAACTCCATGGAATAGAAGAATGGCCCTTATCCTGCACTATCCACAATGTCAGAAAATTTATGGGATTTTGCAACTTCTACCAAAAATTCATACATCACTATGCCAATATCTCTCAACCACTTAACACCCTACTATCCAAAACAAAGAAGTTTGAATGGGAAATCAAGGCAAATGAAGCTTTCAAACAACTAAAAGCAGAATTCATAAAAAAACCCATTTTACTCATGCTGGACCAAACAAAACCATTCTTTATCAAAACTGATGCCTTGAAATATGCCTTAGGAGCCATCCTATCCCAGCAGGACATGAATGGAAACTACCACCCTATAGCATTCCTATCCAAAGCATTCAACCCTACCCAGTATAACTACAAAATACATGACTGAGAACTCCTTGCCATAATCACTGCATTGGAAGAATAGTGACACTATCTAAAAGGAGCCCAACATTGCATAACCATACAAACTAATCACAAAAACCTTACCTTTTGGAGAAAGCCCCAAAATATCTCTAGAAGACAAGCCCAATGGCTTGGATTCCTTATACACTTTGACTTTGTAATTGAACACATTCCAGGAACAAAAATACCAGCTGTAGACACACTCTCATGGAGACCAGATCACACCCCTGATGATGACAATGACAACAAAAATGTTGTTGTCCTTCCAGAGGAAGTAGTCCTTAATGCAATAATCATATCACCTGATAACCTGATGAACTATTCATCTCCCTAGTTGACCAAGAATTACAAGACAATATCACAAAATTATCTAAATATGACAAAGTCACCATGGAAGCCATGAAACAACTTCTATCAGAATCACCAGAAGTAATCAACTCAAAATATGGAATTGTTTCCATGTTATCAGGACATCTTATGATATTTGAAGGACAAATCATTATCCCAGAAGACATGGAACTGCACCAATGTATTATCCAATGATACTATGACCATCCTTCTGCTGGACACCCTGGAGAACAGAAAACCTACTGAATGGCCAAAGCTGAGGTATATTGGCCAGGAATGGATACCTTTGTATGAAATTATGTTCAAAGATGCAGCACATGCCAGCAATTCAAGATCAACTGAAACCCCACTCATCTGCCATTGCAACTGATTCCACTACCAACTTCTACTAGACTATTTGCATACATTGCAATGGATCTATTAACTGACCTTCCTAGATCCTACAAATTTAACTCCATTCTGTCCATAGTGGACCATGGAATTACAAAGGGAGTAATTCTCACTCCTTGTATGAAAGAAATCACTGCCAAAGGAATTGCCAATATAATTATAGACAAGGTCTATACTAGATTTGGACTACTAGACAAGATAATCTCCAACCACAACCCTAGATTCCAAGAAAACTCCATTCAAGCTCTCACAAAATGCTTAGAAATCACTCAATCATTCTCATTAGCCTATCACTCTCAGTCTGATGGAACTACCAAATGACTCAACCAGGAAATCTCTGTGTACCTGTCTATCTATTGTACAGGAAACCCCTCCACCTGGTCTAAAACACTTCCCATTCTTGAGTTCTCCCATAATTCAAGAACACACTCTGATTTTAACTCATATCACTTCTTTTTCATTCATTACTTATCCTCTATGACACCTTAGATTACCAATTAATCCATAGTAGTCTCCCATTGACTCATACCCTCTTACTATGTAATTACTCATCTCTTACATGTAGCTAGTATATAAACCTTACATAGTATGCTTGTATTACCTTAGATTATTCTAGTAACAAGCTTTCTTATCTTCACTTGTCTGCTACAAGGTTAATAATCTTGGGGACTGCAGTGACATTTAACTCAGACTTCTCAGACAAGTGTGAGCTTCTACTCAAGGGAGGATTCCAAAGTCTGCACAGAAGTCATTGAGACTTGTCAAATACTCCTGGGCTATAGCATAGAACCTCTCCCTGAGTAGAGACAATTCAGGCCCAGTTGTGAAGTAAGGTAATGCATATAACACTTAGTCCCATCATTGAACTTCTATCTACTCATCTCTATCTTCTTATGACTCATATCACTTCTTTTCCATTCATTTACTTATTCCCTATGACTCCTTAGATTACCAATTAACCTGTAGTAGTCTCCTATTGACTTATACCCTTTTACTACATAATTACTTATCTCTTATGCATGGCTAGTATATAAACCTAAGTAGTACCTTTGTATTACCTTAGGTTATTCTAGTAACAAGCTTCTCTATCTTTACTTGTCTGCTACAAGGTTAACAACCTTGGGGACTGCAGTGGCACTTAACTCAGACTTCTTAGACAAGCATGAGCTTCTACTTAAGGGAGCAATCCAAAGTCTGCACAGAAGTCATTGAGACTTGTTGAATACTTCTGGGCTATAGCATTGAACCTCTCCTTGAGTGGAGACAATCTGGGCCCAGTTGTAAAGTAGGGTAATATACATAACAATACCAATAAATTGTCTGCAAAATCTGAGAAAATGATATTCCTTAGTTATAAAGGATCCAAGAACTATGTGTTCATGTGGTACATAGCTGGCAATGTGATTTTTATATTACCAAATGCCATTTTTAATGAAAGATATTTTCTGAAATATCTAGATTTATTGCTGGATAGCAGTAACTGGCCTCAAAATCACAATTAACAGAGGAAAAATCTGCCAAGAAGTACAAAGATTAATGACTCTCATTTTCTGCCATCTTTAGATAATGCTGGAAATACTCCAATTCCTCCATATTCACCTTCTGTACCAACTTCTAAGCCTTGAGCTTTTCTACCCATGCCTCCCAAACCTAAAAAGGTTATACTATCTAGTAATGCCCTTTCATATGCTCCTTTACTAGGAGACCAACCACCTTCATGGCATACTCCAATTGAGTTGCTGCCTTAATATGGTATGACCATATCATGACCCGCGCATGTTCACCTGCTCTCACCTGCTTCCCCCGCTTGTAGTCATTGTTACCTTAGTCTGGCTGCATTGGGTGCTCTTCATTCTTTCTGTCAGTCAGTCTGATATCCTGTTTTCCATCTTAAATCTCCATTCCCTTCAACTTCTCCACTATTGCCTTATAGTTAGAACTTGATCCCAGTGTCTTGTTAGATGGCCATCCTTGGTGGCCGTCCATTCTTCATTCACCATTACTTTCATACTTCCCGCTTTTCAGACTAGTATATAAACCTAGTCCCCATGCTTGTAAATCCTTAGTCTGATTATTGACCATGATTACACCCTCTGATCCTGTTCCTCTCTGTCTCTGTTCCTCTGACACTCTGACCCTACTCCCTCCTGAAATATGGACTTCGACAACAGCAGGAAGACACAACATATATATTGAAGCCGCTGAGTCCAAATCTTGTACTCATCTGAATTCACCCATTCCGTATGTTCTCACCTGATGTCACCTGGCAGCTAACCTTTGGCCGATATCCCATATAACGCAATTGTAACAGTATAATCAGACTCCACTCCTCTGTCGTTCCCTTGTCCCTTTATCACTAATTACTATGCCTACTATGACCACCAGGTCACAAACTGCTTCCAAAGCCCAGAAGGTTTCTGTTACCAGAAGCCAGAAGGCCACCACACCACTTTCCTATGGAACCCCTCAACATAGAGCTTCTCTGGTAGTATCACTCCAAAGAACCCCCTTCGAAGAGGTCTTGCAGGAAGGGCCCGATCCCAATCATGAAAATGATGAGGACTGGTTACCTGACCAAGGTGAGAACCAGAATCAGGACCCTTTCGATGATGGACCCCCAGATCCTGGAGATGGTAATGATGGTGATGATGGTGAAGCCCCTCTTGACAGTAATGCTAGTGATGATGGTGCCCCTAATCCACAATGCTGAGGTTTGACAATGGCAGAAGCCATTGTACTTTTGGCCGACAAGCTAGATGATCAGGCCCATTCTCAGCTGCCCCAAGTACCTAGAACCCCCTGCACTAAGGCCCATGAACCTAACATGTTCAGCAGTGCTAACCTTGAGAACTCCATCAGTTCCTGTTCCAATGCCGGCTCTACTTTCGCTCCAACCCCTCACTCTTTCTGACTGACAACAATAAGGTGAACTTTGCACTCACCTATTTGACTGATACTGCTCTCTGATGGTTCGAGACAGCTATCGACCAAGAGGAGACTCTTGGCACTGTCCACCCGTGGACCTCTGACTGGGACCTTTTCATCCTGGAGCTCAAAACCAATTTCAGGATTGCAGACCCACATGGCAAATCTGCCAAACTTTTAGACAACCTTCAGATGAAACACTCCAACAAAATCACCAACTACAATGTCGAGTTCATGCACCTGTCATCACAGCTCAATTGGAATGATGAGGTGCTCTGCCACCGATACTACAAAGGGCTCCTGGATCGTCTCCAGGACTCCTTATCCAGTCGCCCCACTGGTAAGCCCACCACTTTCGTCCTGATGCAGGAGATTACTCTCTTCTTTGATAACCATTATTGGGAGTGTCAGCATGAAAAGACTTGGGCAAAGTCGGCTGCCGAAACAGTGTCTGCTTCTCTTAGCAGGAGGCCTGGCCAGAACCCGTCCTCTTCCACCAACACCAACAACACCAACAACACCAGCAGCACCAACAACAAGCCCAACAACACCAGCAACAAGGGCAACAACTCCAAGCCCTTGATGTCTACTGTTACCCCCTCCTCTTCTGCCTCAAAGTCCACTTCATCAGCAAAGCCCGATTTGACTGACAAGCTCAGCAAGGATAGCAAGCTGACTACTGATGAGCACAAACGGCGCTTGGACAACAATCTCTGTCTCTTCTGCAGAAACGCAGGACACAAGGTGAGTGAGTGCAGAAAGAAAGCTACCTTAGCCATGAAGGCTGTGGCCTGACTCACTGAGGCAGTCAACAGAAACTCTGATAAGAGTTCAGGAAACTAAGTAGCGGTTCTCGAGACTCTGCACTAGCTGAGGACTGCGCTGTACTCACTTGTGCCACAGAGTGTTTCTGACTCAATGTGTCCACTCTTTCTGATCCCAACTTCTTTCAACTGTCTATCTCCTCCTCGCTCATTCTCTCCCCCTCCGATACCCATTTCAAGGCCCTCATTGATAGTGGCTCTACACACTGCTTTGTGGATATTGACTTTATCCACTCTCATGACCTCCTGACCTCGCCCATTCCTCCTGTTGAGCTCTGTCTTTTCGACAGTTCTTCTAGTGCTTTTATTACTAAACTTGCGAACATCCCTGTCACCTTTGGCTGTGGTGAATCTATGACTCTGGACTTCTTCATCACTTGACTCGACTCTTCTTGCTCCATGGTTCTAGGATACAACTAGCTCACCTGCTACAATCCGTTGATTGACTGGGCCTTGGGCAGTATTACTTTCCAACCACTACAGCTCAAAATTCCTGTCACTCCTCCCTGTGTTGCGACTGCCTCTGCTGCATCCACACATTCTTTGGCGCCCATTTTGGCCACACCTGCTCCCATAGATCCACAGTCCTCCCTGCCCTCTGCCTCCATGTGTCCCCATATTTCCCTGGTAAACGCTGTTGTATTCCTATGCGCCATATGCATTCCTGGTTCAGTTTAATTCAGCCTTAACCTCAACAACCAGTTGATGTCAGCCGCTTCAGCCACCATCAATGAGGAACCTGATGATTGGTCTAATATCCCCGAAGCATATCATGAGTTTGCCGACATTTTCAGTAAAGTGAAGGCCAACATACTTGCCGAACATAGACCCTATGACCTCCAAATCAATCTGGAAGAAGGTGGCCAATCTCCTATTGGTACCATCTACTCTCTGTCCTGGACTAAACTGGAGGCCCTCCATGAATTCATTGAGGAAAACCTTGCCATTGGCTTCATCTGCCCTTCCAACTCCCCTCATGGAGCTCCAGTCCTTTTTGTCAAGAAGAAGGATGGCTCCCTCCAACTCTGTATCGACTTCCAAGGTCTCAACCATATCACGAAGAAGGATCACTATCCTCTTCCACTCATATCTGACCTACTTGACTCTCCACGCAAAGCCCACATTTACACCAAGATCGACCTCCGCCATGCTTACCATCTTGTTTGCGTCGCAGCTGGTGATGAATGGAAGATGGCCTTTCGGACCTGCTATAGCTCGTTTGAATGGCTTGTTATGCCCTTTGGCCTCACTAACACACCTGCTGCTTTCCAGCAGTTCATGAACGACATCTTCAAGGATCTCCTAGATGTTTGTGTTATGGTCTATCTTGACGATATCCTCATCTACTCTGACAACCTCAGCAACCACTGCAAGTAGGTTAAGGATGTATTAAAGTGGCTCCACAAACATGGCCTCTACGCCTGCACAGATAAGTGTGAGTTTGAATCTGATACCGTTGAATACCTTGGCTACATCCTCTCCCCCAAAGGTCTCAGAATGTCTGAGGAAAAGGTCAAGATCATCCAGGACTGGCCTGAACTAAAGAAGGTCAAGGATATACAGTCCTTCCTCGGCTTCACCAACTTCTACCATCGCTTCATCTACAACTACTCTGACATCATCATCCCACTGACCCACCTCACCCAAAAGGGCATGGTGTGGAAGTTCGGCGATGACTGTCGAGAAGCTTTCACATCATTGAAGGATGCCTTTATCTCAGCACCTGTTCTCACTCACTGGATACCCAATGCTCAGATCATTGTCGAGACTGACACATCTGACTACACACTAGCAGCCATCCTCTCCATCATTATTGAGGATGGTGAAGTTTACCCCATGGCATTCCACTCCCGTACCTTCAGTCCTGCCGAGCTGAATTATGATACCCATGACAAGAAACTCCTAGCTATATTTGAAGCTTTCAGGATTTGGCGGCACTACTTCAAAGGTGCCCCTCTTGCGATTGATGTTGTTACTGATCACAAGAATCTAGAATACTTCTGTACCACGAAAATCCTCACCTGCCGCCAAGCCCGCTGGTCCAAGTTCCTCTCCCAGTTCAACCTCATGATTCACTTTCACCTCAGCCAACTAGGGACAAAACCCAATGCTCTTACTAGACAATGGGACGTCTACCCTAAAGGGGGGAATAATGACTATGCTATGGTCAATCCTCACAACTTCAGACCCATCTTTACCCATGAACAGCTTTTAGCCTCTGTCCATGCTACATACCTTTATGCCCCTTCCCTTCGTACAGCTACAATCATTGACCTTGATCAACTCCACTCTGATATCCTCTCAGCTCTTCTGCTTGACCCATCCACAGCCACTCACATAGCTAAACCAGAAGGACAGTGGTCCGTCAACTTGGCTGGTTTTCTCCACCTTGATGACAGGATCTACATTCCTGATGCTAACAAGTTACAACTTCGAGTCTTACAGTACAAACATGATCACATCCTCTCTGGCCACTTCAGTCAGAACAAGACTCTCGAACTCGTCTGCAGAGACTACACTTGGCCTGACATTTGGTCGGCTGTCAAGGACTTCTGTAAGTCATGTGTCACTTGTATGCGATCTAAACCACAGCACCATAGGCCATATGGACTTCTCAAGCAACTCCCCATCCCTGAACAACCCTGGAACTCTATCTCTATGGACTTCATTGAGAAGCTCCCTACCTCCTCTGAGTTCGATACTATTCCTTGTTATCGTCGACAGACTCACCAAACAATCCCTGTTCATTCCTACCCATGACATGATCACATCAGCCGAGTTGGCCCAACTATTCATCATTCATGTATTCTCGAAGCACGGTGTTCCCGAACATGTCACATCCGACTGCGGCTCTGAGTTCATCTCACACTTCTTCCGGTCACTTGGAAAAGCACTGGACATGAAGTTGCATTTCACTTCAGGTTATCACCCTGAAGGTGACAGACAGACTGAATGGACCAACCAGACCCTCGAGCAATACATTCGTGTCTACTGCCATTATCAGCAGGACAACTGGGCAGAATTACTTCCACTAGCTGAGTTCACTTACAACAATGCTTCTAGTGCCACAACTGGTATTTCTCTATTCTTCGCTAACAAGAGTTATCACCCGAACATCACAGTTTACCCTGAGAGAGATTTAGCTTCTAGGCAGGCCCAACAATTCATTGTCGACCTCGACAAACTCCACAATGTGCTAAAAGCTGAGATTAAGCTTGCTCAAGGACATTACCAGACATCTGCTGACACCCGCAGACTTCCTTCACCTGACTTCACCATCGGTCAGAAAGTCTTTGTCAAGGCCAAGTTCTTCTGCATGACTCAGCCATCCAAAAAGCTCTCTGAGAAGTATCTCAGTCCTTACAAGATTATAGTACAACCCAGTTCTGTTTCATTCACTCTCAAACTCCCTGACTCACTTCGCGCCATTCACCCAGTTTTCCATGTCTCTATGCTAGAACCTGCCACACCCAACACCTTCAACGGCCACTCTGAGCTGCCTCCCCCACCTGTCAAGGTTGAAGGTGAACTGGAGTATGAAATTGCTTATGTTGTTGACTCAAAAATTGACCGCCGTCGAGCTTGCAAGCTTTTGTACAAAGTCATCTGGTTAGGTTATGAAGACACTGAAGAAGAGTCTTCCTGGTTACCTGCTACTGAGCTAGCACATGCGACTGAACTTCTTGCAGACTTTCATTCCTCTTATCCTTCTAAGCCTGGACCTTTGAATCCTCTATGATTTTTTTCCTTACTTAAATTTCTTCCACACTTCATTCACAGACAGACAAATCAGTTTTATTGCTCATTATTAATTATCAAATTATGTAAAGTCCAAAATATGAGGAGAAGACGGCTGCGGATCACTGGGCAGCTTTACCTGACTCAGTCACTTCGTCTGCTTCTCCCTCTACCTCTGCTTCTTCCTCCTTTTCCTCTTCACTCTTATTTCTGTTGTCTCCCTCCACTTCCATTACTACCTCCATTTCCTCCTGGGTTTCACCCGACTTGCCCACTTCCTCGTTGTCATCCTCGTTGTCATCGTCATCATCTGCCAGTGCCTGGACATCCATCACCTTCTGAACCATCAGCCCAATGCTGTACTGATACCCACCATTCTTGATGACTGCGGCCTCGACATTCCTTCCGAGCTCATTCGCCTACTCCAGCCGCAGCAACTGCTTCTCTCCAATCTCAATCAGCTAATCCATCCTCACCCCCTGATCCTCCATAATGGACATGATCCACTCCAGGATATTATTTTGGCGAGTAAGAAGAGCTGTAAGTTGATCATTGCTGACCTGAGGTACTTGGGTGGCGAACAGAGTTTGGCCGACGAATGGGCGGATGGGAGGCAACAGGCCTTCTTCAACAGCAAACATTCGAGGCACTTGGTGACCTTGTGACTAGAACAGCCATTAGCACAATCACTGGGAAGCTAAGTGTCACTTACCTTGACATCGACTCCCTGATTGTGCAAGGATCACTGTTGTCAAGATATTGCTCACACTTATTAGGTCCACCCATCTTGACCTTCTTTGCGTTGACAGCAGTTGGCTTGTCCTTACCCGATTCCCTCCAGTCTGGGTCTGGCTTGCCTCCGGAATCCGACTCTTCATCAACGCATTTTCTTTTCAACAATGGTGGCACCTTCCCAACCCACTCCTTCGTGATCTTCTAGTTGATGTCACTTCTCAGCCACTATCTTTTTATCCATATCCTCAGCAGCCTTATGCTTTCCTTCGCATTTACTCACCCACACCAACTCTTCATGTTGCTCCTCCTCCCGCGCCTCTTGTTCCTCACATTCCTTTCTCTCCCATGCCTCTTGTTCCTCCCACTCCTTCTTTTCCCATGCTTCTTGTTCCGCCTGTTCCTGCCTTTCTCACTCCTCGCTCTCCTCCAATTCAGGCAGCTCGTATTCTGCCTGCCATTCTGCCTCCTCCTGCCTTTCCAGCTCAAGCCGCTTGTGTTCACACATGGCCTCCAGCTCAGCCTGTTTCTCCGCGGCAGTTTTCTTGTTGGAGCTAGACATGGGAGTGGTCAAGGTGGTGGTTAGAGTAGAGAATGGGACTGTAAAATTTCCAAGGTGATGGAATTTACATGCACCATCAAAAGTCTAATTGGAGATTCCCACGGTTCAATTTCATAGCCTCGAGGGCTCAACCCTAATGGGGGGATACTATCATGACCTGCGCACATTTGCCCACTCTCACCCACTTCCCCCACTCATAGTCATCATTACCTTAGTCCAGCTGCATTGGGTGCTCTTCATTCTTTCTGTCAGTCAGTCTGATATCCTGTTTTCCATCTTAAATCTCCATTCCCTTCAACTTCTCTGCTATTGCCTTATAGTTAGAACTTGATCCTGGTGTCTTGTTAGACTGGCCATCCTCAGTGGCCATCCATTCTTCATTCACCATTACTTTCATACTTCCCTGCTTTTCAGACTAGTATATAAACCTAGTCCCCATGCTTGTAAATCCTTAGTCTGATTATCGACCACTGATTACGCCCTCTGATCCTGTTCCTCTCTATCTCTGTTCCTCCAACACTCTGACCCTACTCCCTCCTGAAATATGGACTTCGACAACAGCAGGAAGGCACAACATATATGTTGAAGCTGCTGAGTCCAAATCTCATACTTGTCTGAATTCACCTGTTCCGTACATTCTCACCTGACGTCACCTGGTGGCTAACCTTTGGCTGATATTCCGCGTAACCCAATCGTAACAGACCATTGAGGAGGAGCCTGAGAACACTAGATGGTATAAGGATTGTAGAGATTGGGAAAATCCTGTAGAAGTTGATGAGGAACCCACTCAGATCCCCAAGCATCACACTATAGATCCTGATCAGATAGAGCCATATTGTTCTGAATAACAGACTAAGCCACCTATCAGACCTGGTAATACTTATAGTAAGTGTGGGCATCTAAGCTCAATAGAATGAGAACTCAATAGAGCTTACTGACAAGAACAGCAATAGAGGAGACAATGTGTTAAACAAAACATTGTACCAGACAATGAGATTAGAGAATGAAGAGTAAGGACTAACCATCCAAATATATTCAAAGACAGGCTAAAGTGGAATTTCCACCTTTTCTGCCTAAACCATTTGACTTGCCACTGTTTGAACTCCCTCCATATCCAGAATTACCTCCTATGCCTCCTTTTCCAGAATCCTCTAATCTGGTATTATATAATCATGATGGAATGGATATTGAAAGACTTATTGCTAAGGGAGAAGTACAGTTAATTGAGTATTTGATACAGATGGTTCACAATACTACACACAGCAAGCCAGAAACTTTCCATGATATGTTTAAGCTTCCTGAGGCTGTTAAAGCTAAATGGATGGCAGCATGTATTGAAGAACTCAACATGTTGCATAAATACAGAGTATATGAATTAGTAAATTTGCCAAAAGGCAGGAAAGTGGTTAGAAACCACTGGATATTTCTTTAAAAGTCTAATGGCCACCTGAGAACCCACCTAGTAGCAAAGGGTTTCTCTCAAGTTGAAAGCATTGACTACAACAAGTTATTCTCTCTAGTTGTCCACTATAAGTCTATGTGTCTTGCATTCTCCCTCCTTTTAAAGTTGAAGGGAAAATTTACCAAAAAGTAGGAGTGCAGAGACTATGGATCTTGTGAAGAATTTCTCAGGATGAAAATTCAGAGAAACTGCTCCAAGTGTTGTATCTTCATCAATCAGATTGTGTACTTGTATAGAATTCTTGTATACTTCCAAGTTCCACAGTCCACATCAACTAAAACACCTTTGTTATCCAGTTTTCAGTTCTTAACAAACAAGGACACTGCAACTGGCCCCTTTCATTAGAAGTACCAACAATTAGTTGGATTCCTAATGTACTTGATGATTGGTACTAGGCCTGACATAGCCTTTGCCATAATTAAGCTGGCACAACATGCCACTAACTCTGCATCTAAACACTACCATTGTTATGACCTATATGAGTTGATAACTCAAGTTGCAGCTTAGATAGCAAGACTTGAGTGGTATAGAAGGGAATATACAAGATGGTTAAGTATATGGAATACAGATGTTAATATATATGCTTATATACTAGAGGTCATCTGGTTGAATGGATGAAGGTATAGACGAAATGTCTGAGCAACAAGGTGTACTGATATACTTGAGTAAATATGAGTCAGAACAGAGATCACTGGGCAAAAATAGCTATAAAACAGGTACTACAGAGGAACAAGATAAAACAAGGTAATAATGCATGAAGATAAAGTTGTAGCTACATTAGAATCACAACAACCATGCTAGAATCCATATACTAAAGTACTTGTCTCTCACAAGGAACTATGTATTGAGATACAAAGGCAATACTGGAAAACTAACAGTAATACTTGAGTGTCTAAGTAATTCAGATTGGGCTCAAGACACAGAGACATGCCACTCTGTATCAAGAAATGTCTGTATGATTGCAAATAGTACTATCACTATAGAATTCACACAGACAAAAGACAGTTCCTCTTTCATCCACTGAGATGGAATATAAAGAGTTGTCTAACACTTCATGTCAAGTGAAATGGCTGTCACAACTTTTTACAGAGTTGAATATTGACTACCGAACTCCTGTTCTCTATAGTGACAATAATGGCTCCAAATTTTGGACAGAAAATCCCATTGTTGAAAAGTAGTCAAAGTATATGGATATTCATTACCACTATATATGAGAACTAGTTGAGAATGGAACAGTTAAAATTGGTGATGTGTTATCTAACAACAATCCTGCTGATATCTTTACAAAGAATCTTGATATAACCAAATTCAATCTCTTCCATCCTGAATTAGGACTTATTTTCAGTTCTGACATTGAAGCTTGGCAAACTGCTGCTCATCAGTCAAAGTATTAATCTTCCCTCCCTCAAGTGAGGAGAAATGTTAGATCTCAATCCATACTACTACAATAGTTTATGCTATTTATAGATAAAACAGATCTCAAGTACATTACTCTCAGAGTGAGTTAATAATGAACTATGTATAAGCTACAGACACAGTTGTACAGCCTATACTACACCTTTAGTTGCTGGTTAGAATGTTCTATTAAATATATGCTGTAGACACATTATGCTCTGTATATGCTATTGGTAGTAAATAGCTCACTCTGTACCCAGGTCAAAGAATGTTTCTTCAAGGACTTTCATATATAAGACTTATGTAGTATGTGTACATTCTTTAGACAATCCAGTCTTTCTTTCTTACTCAAATTACTACTACTCTTAGCAACACTTCTTATATTCCTCAAGAATATCTCAGTGAGTAATGACTCTCCTCCACTGCTAGCATAGTCTACTCCAGTGTACTTATCTCAACATTTACTACCAATAGCATAAGTATAGTATAATGTGTCAACAGCATGTAAGTAATATAAGTACTTTACTAGCTACTATAGGTACAGTATAATGCTGTTTATGACAAGATCCATAGCATAACATAACAGCTATATTGACTCACTGCAAGAGTGGACTTCTCTAGATCTATTTCATCTAATTATAGAATAAACCAATGTAGTGGTACAGATCAAGATTCAACAAACAGTTTACACAATGTCTAAAATCTCAGATGTTCTACATATTTAAAGAAGAATGCAGACCCAGAGAACAGGCTAGAACACAGCCTGGGACAAATAGATACCCAAAAGCTTCATGTATTTCTAATGTTTCACTAATCTAATAGGTTGTGGCTCTCTTGGCCCATAATCTAATCTACTGGTTTATACCTTGCATAATAATGCATTTCTGGTTGTATAATCTCTATCTTGTCATAACAAGAACCAAAATAATATATAAATCCCTTTAAGGTATCAGGCATAGCAAAGAACCTACTAGCCATTGCCTAGCCTGCAGAACAGAGTAAAAAGCAATCTATTGTATCTGAGCAAAGCAAGATAATAAGTTCTTTTGAGATTAACTGGACTAAGTGACTTGAGCTAAGGTTGAGACTTTTTTGATCTAAGAAGAAGACCTTAGGCTTACTTGTGAAGTGAGCTTAGATTAAAAGTATATTGTATTGCTATACTCTGGTACTTGGGGTATCACAAGTATAGGACAGTGCACTTCTGGTCATTGACTTGATAAAAGTGAATCTTAGGGAGTACCTGAGGTTCTGTGTCTTGTTAACTTCTTAGATAAGGGACATAAGTTGTGCTTACAGTGTAACTTGACTTTACTCTTCTTAGCAAAAGTAGTTAGCTATTCTAGTGTTCTCTATGCATTGTTATTTCACATTACTTGGTGGAATTGTCCCTTATATTGTTAGATTGCATTCCTATAAACTTGTATTTATGCAGAAATTCTTAAATATTCATTCCATCTGCTTAATCTAAGCTGTACATCTATATTACACCAGTATCCTATTTTTGCCTCTTTAGCACTGCTTATTGTATGGATATTTCATGTGTAACCCCATCTGCTCAACTAGATAGTCTCTGTCTACTTAAGTATAGTTACCATCACTTATATTCTCTATACTTAACCACTTGTGCTTTCCCTTTATTACCCTCAAGTCTTGCCTAAACTGCAATCTGAGTTAATAAGTCATAAAGGTTGTAACAGTATTTGAGATACAACTACTGGGATATTTCAGAGAATCTATTCTCTTTAGTCACTAACTAGTTAGAGAATGAGTCTTTTGCTCTCCCTTTACCAGCACCATCTTATGTTTCCTAGTCACCCTATCTAATACACTGTTGATCAATGTTCAGACCTATTTCAAATTATAACTCTAATCAGAGTTAATGTTTTGCATGAGTACCTTATATATCATTCCAACTTTGAGTTTGTTAATTCTGTCTGTAAAAGTTTAAAGCATGGATTTTGGTATTAAATAGGTCTAGACAAGAAGGGCTACTCTAATACCAATAATGAGTCATAACCAACATTACTTGTCCCTTTGAAGACAAAGTCCCTGTATAGTCAAAGAAATGAGAAAATATGAAAAAGGAGATTTTCTTCTTTATTTAGTTGAGAGCTACTGTCAGGAATATATGTAATGCCCAGCTTTGTAGTCTCAAAACCAAGAAGTTTGAAGTTCTGTCTTGTTACTAACTAGAGTGCTGGAGTCCAGTCTATCAACTTTCTTACTGTTCCACATGATCATGCCTTCTCTATGAACAATATAGTCTACTTGAGAAAAACTCTGTTATATGCCCATAAAGTACTCCTTCTGGAAAAACACCTGGTTCTTTTCAAAATTAATGTGTCTAAAGCCTATTGTCTCCTTCCCATATATCCTTTCTGACAAGTTAAATAAGTGAACACTATTGATGGTAAACAATACATTAACTAGAACAATGTCTTTAGTAGAAAATGGTCAGGAGATTTGTTTATTTCCTTCAGGTCACTGGTCCTATAGATTGCTCAAAACTACTGTAACATACTAGATTTCCATAAATACATTGACAATGTTTTCTTAATTGCAAAGGGGAATAATTTCACAGTCTGTAAACTTTATGATATAAAACCCCTCTTGGCAAGCCAAGCTACTCTGTTTTTGGAATAATCTAGGAATACTCTACAGGAAGAAAAAGCAACTCTAGAGAACTTGACTCCCAATAATCAGAATTGAAGTTAATACCATCTATCTTACACCATTACTACCCTATCTGGAGTGAAGAAGACTAAACTCCTTACTGAACTAGACTGGTTTATTATTTGAGCTAGTTAAAAAAAAGTAGTTAACACTCCAAGAATTCTGCCAGTTAGCTGGGTAGATGAATTAGAGTTTTAATAGTATTCCCACATTTGCAACTATCTTTCAATTCCCTTTATGCAAAGACACTTGAGCATTCAAAGGCTCTAGTTTATATGAACATGGCCATCTTGCACAATCTGGAGTAGGCAGAACACCACATTTATAAGGGAAATAGATGTCTAGAACCAAGTTGATATTCAAGTAAAGGTTCTTGACCTTTACCTACTGTACTTATATACAGGTAGTGCATAAATACCTACAAATATGTAGAATGTTCTGAAATAATAAATAGGCAACAACACCAACTGCTTACTCAACATAAACCCATAAGTGCTCATATCAGAGAAAATGTATATACAGCACTTATAATAAGTCAAAAAGTCTTAAAAAGTCAACCAAGACCAAAAAAATCTCCATGCACCTAAGAAAGGAGTTTTAATGCTTTCTTTATGATTTGGGTGTATATCTGTGCACAATTACCTATAAAATCAACTAAAACAACATTTTCAATCAATTATGAGCAGGATTTTTCTAAGTAAAAATATCCAATACCACTGTACAACACCTCATCTAGCAGTAGATTGCAAAATCTCAAACATTACAGAGAAAACAATGTAATCAATGTCTTTAAAACAAATTAAGCATGAGCATGAGACACTTGTAATTGCATTTACAAAAAGTCTGAGGAAGCAAGATGGAAATGCAACCCAGGAAAGCCCATAGCAGTTGGGCATTTCACTGAGTGGCCACATCTTACAGACCAGTTAACAACTGTACCTAATATCAGCCAGGAATGACACACAACTAACAAGAGACAGTCATTTCATCCCATCAGCTGGGAGATATCATCAGGGGGATATTTTGTTTGTGAAAATGTGAGTAGCCTAAAACTTTTGTTAGAGGAAGAAACAGGAACTAACAGTGACTGGGTACATACCGCTTAAGACTTTGGATATATTTCCGACTAACTTCGTCATTTAATACATGTGCAACTTGGTCTCGCGATATTTTTTCCCGTGCAGAACGCTCGTGAATACTATAAGGGGTGGGTGAACAATAGTTCCGTGGTCTATGGCTAAGGTCTACGTACCCGACCATGGTGACACCAATGGGCCAGGGAGCATTTCCAATGGAAAGCCGGAGATAGGCATCGTTAGCGCGCTGGTACTCCCTCTTCTGCATATAGTGCACAATCTCAGCGATGCGGGCCAGCATGTCAGCAGGAAGTGACTGAGAGATGTTGAGATGGTAGCCCGAGGTGGTGTGAACTCTTTACTCACTCGAGAACGGAGATTCTTGAAGAGAGGTTTAAGATACTCTGCAGACTGCACTTGGGTGGCAGCTGCAAGTTTTCCCTGATTGGATCGCTTGACATGTTCCGGTCTTTCGTCCATGGCCTCCTCCCACTCCTTTAGGACCTTTTTGAGAGCATAATAGATGAGAGGATAGAGTTTGTCCGGGTCAATCTTGATGAGATTGAGGTCCAAAACACCAACGTTCATTGATTCCCCTTTCTTTTTACCTTTGGTGTTCTTACCCTGCAGCTCCTTTTCCACGCTTTCAACATCCTCTAGTGCCTTCTTGAAGTCGTTATGCCCACCCTGGCGCTCGTGGTCCCGTTCTTCGATAAGTTCGAGAGCACGGAGTCTCAGACGACGGTCCTTGTCCGACTCGCCAAAGACGCGAATCGGCTGGCCTTTTGCGCGCAAACGCCGGATGGTTTCTTCGTTGGGGATGTTGAAAGAAGATTCTGGATTTGGGGACTCTGTATCATGGAGTGGTGATGTTCGTGTGGCCTGTCCTCCAAAACAGCGTAAGGGCGCATTTGAAGACGCAAGGATAGGGAGCCTACTTTTTTTGCAGCTTTTGCAGCCTGTTTGACTTCCTCTTCTAGTTTCTTTGCCTCCTCAACGATTCGCTTCTCCTCGCGGGCTGTTGCCTCCTGCTCCTCCCTCATACGCTCAAGGTCTCCCCTACGTAAGTATTTCGTGGGCCGTGAGGAATCGTCCTGAAGAGCTTTGCGCTTTTCGGCGACGAGAGCCTTGAGAGAATCCATACGTCTAAGTGACAGGCGGACGAGGTTGGCAGAGCTGATGAAATGGTTGTGCTTACATAAGAAAAGCCAACCTGAGTTGGATTCCGCCGCGTTCCGATTTCATCTCTCTCTTCCCTTTACAGCAATGTCTGACGTTTCCGACCTCTCCAGGTGCGTGTTTTTCTGCTCAGTACGTGCCAATTCTCATCTTCACTCTAGCAAATACGTTCTCCAGACCGTGGGCTTTGATGGTATGCTGTACCATTCCTTCTCATGCTTCCAATGTTGAACGCTTCTTCCAGCCCGTTTCCCCAACACCAACCAGACCAGGAACTGGTGCGTGTGCTTCAACCTTATACATTTTATTACAGGTTCTGACATATGAGCGTAGCTTCCAGAACTACACTGACTATTTCAAGTGCATTGCTGCGAAAGGCGAAGAATTCACACCCTGCAAACAATTCAAAAAAGCCTACAACTCACTATGTCCCAGTACGTCTTTGAGTAAAAATTTTCTTACATCAGATTCTAACCTGGTGTCGTGTTTATAGATGAATGGGTACACCCTTTGGTCTCCTGCTGTGAGCCGCAACTGACAATTGCATAGATTTCCAAGTGGGACGACCAGCGGGAGAGCGGCACTTTCCCTGCGTCTTTGGAGCCTTAAGCCGTAGATTACTTTGACCAACGCTTCCATCTCTCATGTCACGTTAGATGAGATTGAAATTCATCGGAACCAGAGGACAATTATCACATGACTTTGTTAAGAACATATATTTGCTGCAACCGCCATCAACTATCCACCTTTCCTCCCGACCACATGGATTACTCCTACGAACCAGAGCACTCTCCCCTTCTTGTTGTCCGAACCAAGGAACCTTTTAACGCAGAACCTACTGCTGCTGCTCTCGTTGAATTCTCGCTCACCCCCGAGGACCTCATCTACTGCCGTAATCATGGTCCTGTCCGCGAATTCGATTCGAACACCTATTCCGTGGCGTTCAAGGCGACTGGAAAGGAAGTAAAGCTCACCTTTAAAGACATCAAGTTACTCTTTCCTAAAGTAGAAACCGTCGCTGTGCTCCAGGTATGTGGCGTGCTCTGCCTGTTGTTCAGGATTTGACATTGGTTGCCAGTGTGCTGGAATCCGACGCCAAGAAATGGGTGCCATCAAACCCGTTCATGGGGTACCCTGGGCTGAAGGTGTTGTTGCTAATTGTAGATGGGGAGGAGCCCGTCTCCGGGATGTGCTGCAGCACCTCAATCTTATCCCCGACGATAACGCTGATCTCCATGTGTGCTTCGCATCCTATGCCACCCTTTGTCAAGATGACGAATACTACGGTGCCTCTATCCCTTTGAGGCAGGCATTGGAAGATGATCCTGGTGTTATTCTTGCATATGAGGTGCGACCAAATTTACAAATTGACAGAATACCCACTAAGTTTTTGATAGCTGAATGGAGAAGACCTTTCTCCAGACCACGGTGGCCCTCTGCGCATAGTTGTACCCGGATACTTGGGTGCTCGATGGGTCAAATGGACCGATACTGTCATCCTCTCACCGTCTGAATCGGCCAACTTCTATCAACAACGCGACTACAAAATACTCCCCCCTGATGTACGTTCGTTGCTTCCCGCCTGTCCTTCAGAGTTTAACGTGCCATAACAAGGTCGAGACAAAGGAAGCTGCAAATCCACTATGGCCGAAGTACCCAGCAATGACATTGCTTCCTCTCAATTCCGTTATTTGCGCTGCATACAAGCCTTCACCAAATACTCTCTACGTCAAGGGATATGCGCTACCGGGCCCCACAGAGAACGTGAATGCAGTAGAGGTTAGTATAGATGATGGCCAGAGCTGGGAGAAAGTGGAGCTTATATATCAAGAGGGAAGATGGAGCTGGACAATTTGGGAAGGTGAAGTATCTTGCACCGAGGAGACGGGATGTGTTTACAGTCGAGCAATTGATGCGAGTGGGTATGTACAACCAAAGGAAGGTCAGTGGAATTTGCGCGGTGTAGCTTTCAATGGGTGGGGCAAGGCAATGTGGTAGCCAGGGCACAGCCAATGAAACCTTGAGTGCCTTTTTTTCGTCACAATCTACACCTTCCTTGGAGTTACAGAACTTAGTCTATGTTTTGTTTAATTGATTCGTTTTATACTTGCTATGAGAGAAAATCACGTGATTGCGTGCCAGGATGATGAAATCACAAACAGCTGTACATACTCTGAAAAATATCTTCTCAACCTTGCTCATCGTTGTTATTATCACTCTGCGCAGAAAATGCGTATGTCATATCTTATTTCCGTTATGCGATGCTGAATCTTACTCCAACTAGCACCCAAAAAGGCTAAGAAAATTGCACTTAGTGAATTCCTCGGGGACAGCAGTATGCCTCCAGATCAAATCCTACCCCTTTCAGCTCACTTATCGCGGCTTCTATAGCGCTAGGATCGTGGGCGGACGAAGTCGACGCACTACCAACTGCTCGTATGTTGTCTATGCGACCTAAGTAAAGGTTTCGTTCCTCAGAACAATTTTTAGCTGCCCCCAAAGAGGCCAATGAACACCCGTCGAGGCGGGACGATTTCCTAGCTTCACGGGGTCAGTATTTATCCTCGATCCGTTTCGAATGCCTTGATTTACTCGTGTAGTGGACCGAGCCGCGCCAGTTCGCGATGATATTCCTCTACCAACACAACCACCTTACACCGCTTTCGTGGGCAATCTCGCCTTTGATCTGGTAGAGAGCGATCTCGAACGGTTCTTTCAGCATGTTAAGGTGCGTGATTTTAGAAGTCAGCCACTATTGACCCACCGACTCTTCGCGAAATAGTCTGTCAAAATTATCAAGGATCGGGAAGAAAAGCCCAAGGGATTTGGTTACGTTGAATTTGAAGATCTCGACGGTCTGAAGGCGGCCCTGACCAACAATGGCCAGGTGTGATTGCATCAGTCCAATTTCTCAAGAACCATTTTTGATCATTGTCAGGTTCTGTCGGGGCGAACCGTCCGTGTCAGTGTCGCTGAACCCCGTAAGTAGACGGATGTTCGCTGGCTGTCCCTAACTTATATTGTGTTACTAAGCCAAAGAAAGACCTTCCGGCCACACAACCTCTGAGGACAACTCGAAGTTTGATAACCCGTGGCGACGTGAAGGGCCCCTTCCCGATCTTCCTCATTCCAGAGACTTATCACGCCGCAAGGGGGAGGGGGTTCCTGATAGGTTACCAAGTGTATCCGACACTGTGAATGATTGGCGTTCTCAACGTTCCTCCAAGGTTTTGGAATCAGAAGTACCTAAACGCAAAGGCTCAGGCTTTCCCAGCATGGAAAGTCCTAATGCAGATAAAGAAGATACTTGGAGTATTGGTTCGAGGTTCAAACCTTCCTCAACGGAGGAAGGGCTGAGTAGTAGGTTCGGAGGTTCGCGTGCTAAATCCGAGGCAGCACATTCCGCTGCTGATGAAGGTGACTGGCGGAACGCTCCACGAGCGAAGCCTGGTGCACGTAGTAACGTCTCTCGTAAGTGACAACTTTACTAGTACTTCACACTTGTTTAATATCGCCTAGCTAACGATTCAGCTCCACCGACACCTCAAATGAGTCGCCGCAAACTCGATCTCCTACCACGCTCAGATAACGTATCAGCTTCACCCAGTCCACTTTCTTCACCCAAGATGGGTCCCACTCCACCGGCTTCGTCGCGTTCGAACCCTTTTGGTGCTGCTAGGTATGCTGTGGCTCAGAGTTAATACGATTTTTTAACGGAACTTTCGTCAGGCCTGTCGACGTATCTGCACGAGAAAAAGAGATTGCGGAGCGTGTTGAGAAGGGCCGTGACCGATTGTCCATGTCAAGAACCAACTCGCGAACCGGATCTGAGCGCCCCCCGGTCCGACCCCGAACCCCTCCCTCATCAACCGTTCCTGCTGCCCCCTCACCTCGAGCATCCTCCCGGGTTCCGGTTCCGAATGTCAGACCAACATTGAGCTTTGCGAATGTTGCAGCAAACAAGGAGAGTGTGTTTGAGAACGGAGGCGAGTCTCAAGCTCCAGTCAGAACAGAAGAAACAGATGGCAATGAATTGTAATCAGGGCCCGCTCCCTGCACTACTTTGTTATAACTGAACTTCATGTATGGACGCGTCGGTAATGAGAATGTCAAGACCTATGTTGGTTTTCTGGATCAACATACTTCATCCGGCCTCTGCCTGTAATGAAATATTGAATTGAAGAAACAAGCTTGGGAGATGAGCATACCTTTGTAGCGAACGCCATTCTTCCCAGAGTCTTTCGGATAAGTTGCCTTAATATGATCAAGAACTCTTCTTCTCTCGAACTCTAGTCGTTTTGCTTCCTCTCTCTCCAGTCTTGTGTCATATTCTTCCTCCGTTTCTTTTCGGTTGACATACTCCGGGCTAGTCTCTTCGACTCCAGGATCTGCTTCTTCGTATTTGTTCCTCTTTCGCCGCCGAGGATGGTCTTTGTCACTAGAGGAACTCGAATGCGAACGTCGGCGGTTTTTGTGTTTTTTAGATTTTGGATTATCTGGAGAACGCCTGGTAAGTTCCAAGAGAAATGGAGTTGCATCTTACTCGGGCATTTCAAAGGCGACTTACCTGTATCTTCGCGCCTCTTAAACTCAAGTTCGCCACAGTTTGTTATAATGATCGGAACCGTCGGCCGGTCCTTTTCGTCCACTGGTACTTCCGCAAGCCGCTTGACAACCTCGTCGTAACCCTTAATAACCTTGCCGAATACGACGTGTTTGCCTGGAATGTATCAGAATACAGCGCTCATTTCAACGTCGACCAACTAACCGTTAAGGTGAGGGCACTCGCGGAGGGTGACAAAGAATTGTGAACCATTCGTGTGAGACCCTTTGTTAGCCATGCAAAGAAGTGCCGGAGAATCCAGGGTTCTCTGCAGGTCTTCATCTGAGAATGTTCCACCATAGATGGATTCACCACCAGTACCGTTGCGTTTGGTGAAGTCTAGGAGGCGTTTAGGTAGCCCAACAATCATGGAAAGAGATGGAAACGCGCGTACCTCCTCCTTGTATCATGAAATCCTTGATTGAGCGATGGATGATACTGTTCTTGTAATACAGTGGATTTCCATTTGCTGAAATGCCTTTCTCTCCAGTACAAAGAGCGCGGAAACTGGTCACTTGGGTCAAATTCTGCGACAGGCAGAAGCGGGAGAGTAGTATACTTTTCACAAGTTCTTGGAGCAGTATCAGTAAAGAGCTCGAGCACTACACTGTGTCAAAGGGAGGTGAACAAAACGAACAGAGAGAAATTTGAGGACAACATACCGTCCATATGGTTCATTATTGACAGCGAAGTCCATGAAAACCCTTGGCCGAACCATGATGTCCAAAGGCAAGTGACGGTGAGACTCAGAAGTGTCTCACGGCCAAAATGGATCCCCGAAAAGTCCTTTACCTACCTTTCCAGTTTTCTTCCCCCTTTCCCTTGTTTTCTCAACAAACAACTTCCGGCTCACGTAACAACATGCAGCAATTCAATGTCGTTGTCCTGGGTGGTGAGCTTTATCGCCCTACCTTCTGTGAATGAGAAATGTTTATTTCATTTACCAAGCCGGAGGTGTCGGCAAGTCTGCCCTCACAGGCAAGTTCCCTTCTCGTCTGGCCAGTGTTTACTTTCTGAACATGACCCCGCAGTTCGCTTCATACGCGATGAATTTCTCGAGACTTATGATCCAACAATTGAAGGTATTTGACCCAACCCGTTGGCGTTCCTCGATTCATCTCCCTCCAGAAGAATACCGGCGCCCTATTAAAGTCGATGGAGAACTGACCTCTGTGGGTTTGTACAGCTATACACCTCCCTTTCGTATACCTCATTATCTACACATTATAGCTTGAAGTGCTTGATACTTCTGGTGCAGATCAGTTCACATCGCTACACGAGGTTTACATTAAGGTGCGAGGTCACAAATACTTCCTTCCTTCCATGTGCTGACACTGGGTCTAGTCTGGTCGCGGGTTCATCCTTGTCTTCAGGTACATATTACTTGGTTTCACTGCCTTGCACCGGTCGTAACCATGGTATACCAGCCTGACGCAAGAAGCGAGTTTGAAGGAGGTTGATTACCTGCGAAAGCAGATATTCAGAATCAAAGGAAATGATTCCGTATGCTCTCCATTCAACCTATGACCTGTAGCATTCAAGGCTCACTCCCGTTACAGACTATTCCAATAGTAGTCGCTGGCACCAAACTTAGACCTGGTAAACGAACGGGAAGTGCAGAGGAACACAATCCAATCTCTTGCCAGTCGTTGGGGCCTCCCTTTCTACGAAACCTCTGCAAAGCGTAATTGGCACATCAACGATGTTTTTGAAGACCTCGTCCGGCAGATGAGAAAGCGCTACCCTCAAGCGCCTCCCAAAAGGAAGAAGCGAGGAGGCTGCGTCATCATGTGACCTTTTACTTTCTCTGTCGTGTGCTGACTGAATCCTATACCGGACTTGACTACATATCCAGTATTGCCTCAGATACCCGTCGTTGTCTCATTGTTGTCTATTCAATGCTGTACGATATACCCTACCCACCCTCTTAATAATCTTGCGAATATGCATACCTCATGCATTTCCAGCCAGTGGGGAATCCCATCATTATTTGTACTTGTTGTGTGCACCGCATTGGGTTTGTTATTTTTCTGACTCCGCTGGCAGCACGCCCCTTCCTCACCTTTCATCACCTCGACATACTACCCATTCTTTAGATTCCCTTTAATCAGTTTGCGTCATGGTATGAACTACTTCTACGTTTTTAACCTCAACACTCACCCTCTTTAAGAGCTACAGCAATGGTTATGGTGGTGGTGGATACGGCGGAGGCTATGGATACAGCAGTGGATGGGGAGGTCACGAAGATAAAATGTCAAATCTTGGAGGGGGGCTGCGAGCGGTGGACTGGACGAACACCCGTTTAGAAAAGTTTGAGAAAAACTTCTACGTTGAAGACAGACGGGTCACCACCCGCTCAGAACGCGAAGTCGAGGAATTTAGGCGAATCAAAGAAATTAAAGTCCAGGGCCGCAATGTTCCACGACCCATTGCCACTTTTGAGGAAACAGGATTCCCTCAATACCTTATGGCTTCGATCCGTGCACAAGGCTTTTCCAGTCCGACTCCCATCCAATGTCAAGCCTGGCCCATGGCTCTGAGCGGTCGCGACGTGGTGGCAATCGCGCAGACAGGGAGTGGGAAGACAATTTCTTTTGCCTTGCCAGCTATGCTACACATCAATGCGTACGCTCTACCGTATCCCAAAATTTCATTCCCTCACAATTCTTTCAGACAACCCTTACTTGCTCCTGGAGATGGTCCCATTGCCCTGATTCTTGCCCCGACTCGCGAACTTGCCGTCCAAATCCAACAAGAATGCACAAAGTTCGGGTGCGTAGGCCTAAATTCTTCCTTCCTAACACACTAACTTACCGCCTCGCTACCAGTTCTAACTCCCGTATCCGCAATACTGCTATCTACGGAGGGGCGCCAAAGGGTCCGCAAATTCGCGATCTACAACGAGGCGTGGAAATAGTAATCGCTACACCCGGGAGGCTGATCGATATGTTAGAGAGTGGGAAAACCAACCTCAGGCGGATCACATACCTTGTTTTGGATGAAGCGGACCGGATGCTTGACATGGGTTTTGAACCTCAAATACGCAAGATCGTTGGCCAAATTCGACCTGACAGGCAAACCCTCATGTTCAGCGCCACCTGGCCCAAAGACGTTCAGAAGCTGGCGAATGTGAGCTCAGCCGCCCTACACACACACATCCACTGAAAGTACATTAGGACTTCCTGAAAGATACCATCCAAGTCAATATCGGATCTATGGATTTGACAGCCAATCACAATATTCAGCAAATTGTTGAAGTTTGTAGCGACTTTGAAAAACGATCCAAGCTCATCAAGCACCTCGATCAAATAAGCTCTGAAAATGCCAAGGTCCTTATATTCGTCGGTACAAAACGGGTTGCCGACGACCTCACAAAATATCTTCGTACGGATGGATGGCCCGCTTTGGCTATCCATGGTGACAAAGAACAGTGAGTCCGATGATTTTTTGGAAAACGCGTATGCTGATGCTTTGCCCAGACGCGAACGTGACTGGGTCCTCGGAGAATTCAAGGCTGGCCGCTCTCCCATCCTGATCGCCACAGACGTCGCGTCTCGCGGTCTTGGTACGTATATTTAGTTTGTTAGCAAGCGCTGCGACCAGGTGATATCCTACCCCTTTGAGTGATAAGACCATTAGAAGCGGGCATGCCGTTTCTCGCGGTTGCAACTAACGGTCTCTATGTGGTATCCAGAACTGCCCGTCGTGCCATTATTCATGGATAATACGGGGTTCGTCGACATACTCACCAGATTATCCGAAGCTGCCCAGACTGCATATGACAGAAATCGCTCTCGAAGAACCCGATATCGACGCTCTCGTCCTCTGTTCTCCATTCTGGACATGTATCAGGAATGAAGAATCAAGTATACTTGTTCGTGGTGCAGCATTGGAGTGGGTGATTCTCGAGATCCCGATTTCTCTCTGGGCTTCGTCAAGATAACGGCGAGCATACCACACGTGTGAACAGGTTACTGTTTCCACCCTTGGCCACAATGCCCCTTCACTTGCTGGCAACTCTTTGGATGTGTTCATCAGACCCTCGAAGCGCTTGTTTCTTCTCTTGTGAATAGTTATTGATTGATTCCATTCGTATTCTTTCCTATCGAATTCGGTGATATAACCACAGATGTCAAGGACGTAGGCTATGTGATTGTAAGTCTCTTTCTAATTTAACGACTCAGCTGACTTCCATGATCCTAGAATTATGATTTCCCCAATAACTGCGAAGATTACATCCATCGAATTGGTCGAACTGGGGTCGGTGTTCACATCTTCTGTACATTTCCCCATCACTCATCTTGACCATCAACAGCGTGCTGGCATGAAAGGAACCTCATATACGTATTTCACAACTGAGAACGCCAAGTCTGCCAGAGAACTTATCAACATTCTCCGGGAGGCAAAGGCTGTTGTCCCCCCACAACTGGAAGAAATGGCCGTTTTCAGTGGCGGAGGGAACAATCGAAGTATGGATGTTTCACTCCCACCTCAATCGTTTGTACTTACGTGATTTTGCCAGGTCGCTATGGGGGAGGAGGGCGCGGTCGCCCTGGTGGCGGTGCTAATGGGGGCCGATACAATGGTACCGGAGGACACGGAGGCGCTTATCACGGCGGGGGTTATGATAAGAGTGGGCGTGGCGGTACTCGCTGGTAATCCAGTGTGAACTTTCCATTTATAAACTAGACCGCATGTTAGTTCCCATAGATCCATGATTCATGATATAAGTAGTGGTCCTGAGACCTAAAACCCCATCTCCCACTTAACGTCATGGTCCAGTCTGAGCACTTGTTGATTGCTGGACTTCATGTTGATGTCTTCACCCTATCTCCGCTTCCGGCGTCTGATCGTCCTGTCATTGTGTTGTTTCTTCTTCGTGGCCGATACGGCTCCGCCTTGGAGATACGACAATACGTAGAGGTGATACTGGAACGCTCCCAAGGTCCACAGGATGCGTATGATCTCCTCATTGTTACTTTTGTACCTCCATCTTCTATTTTATTCGAACTCCTTACTGAGGCATTGAAGGACCATCGGAATCATGGATCACGACTACGAGAACCGAAATCAAACAACAGCTGGAGTAGGGACCCTGAAATCAACAACGAAAGGCATGCGTAAGATGTCTATTTTTTTTTAAAAAGCCAAGGGTTTCCGCAGCCTGATGTTGTCCTCAGGCTGGACATGTATGCAATTCAAAGTAGGTACTACAAATTAGCGCACCTCCTCTGCCTCACTGGTACATCTTTGCAGCTGGGACGGCATCGGACGTGTCCTATCTGATTGATTTTCTGCCCGCATACCTCTTTCCTGGAGGTGATCGCAGTATTCATGCTTGGGGCGTCGCAGGTAAAAGCCTTGGTGGTCATTCCACCTGGTTAGCCCTTGGACAAGGTATAGAACCCATTTCTTAGTCCTGATTCGAGCTCACGACAACGCGGACAGACGACCGTCTCAGCTTCGGGATTCCGATCATTGGATGCCCAGATTACTTGACGCTGATGCGGGGAAGAGCGACAAAATCATCCCTTCCCCTAGCACCACCATATTTTCCAACTCATCTCATTGAACTCATCAACCGAAAGGATCCAGCAGCAAAGCCATTTAATCGGCTTGACACCAGTAATCCTTACCTAGGCAAGAAAATTCTGGTATTGTCCGGTGCAGATGACAAATTGGTACCATGGAATGCGAGTCGCAGGTTTGTCGACGCTCTCGAGGTTGGAGATAAAGGCATAAAAAAAGTCATAGTGCAGGAAGGAATTAGACATGAATGTACCAAAGAGATGCTTGAGGAGTTGGCGAAGTTTGTTGGTGAGGAGTATCTGAGAAAATGATTACATAATATTGTGTTACATAAGCCTGTGGTGTCACAGTTTGCAGTGCAAGGTTTCGTTTTTTGCAAACATAGACCAAGCTCACAACAGTCCGTATTCTGTGTCTCTGCCCAACCATTTACTTCCTTTCTGGTTTCGGCATCACTCTCGACAGTCTATCCACAAAGAAGACATACTCAGAGCACAACCACACTTCGCCAAGTCTGATAACAACCCCGCATCCACACTAAACGGACTGCGACAGGTCGTTTCCCTTTACGTCCAAGGAAACACTCCCCCCGATGCCTCGCCGCTCTGGTCGTACATCAACCGCCAACTCCGTGCATCTTCCAACACCAGAGGCAAACATCCTTCTTCCCCCACCGTCGTGTCTCGATCAAAACCTTGCAGTTCTTCGTACCCAATGGAAGTGGGCAGCGTTCTGTCAATTTACCACTACCTTCTCCTCTTTGCTCAATATGCCCGACATCACCGCCACCGTAAGACCGCGACTCTCCAGTAAAATTCATGCTAACTATTTGCAATTCTAGGATATTGAGAGCGATCTCGTCTTTGGTTCGAGGAAGACTATTCCGCGCATCATGCAGAGATTGTTGTACACACTCTCCTACGACAGAAAGATATCGTACGTTTGACGCGCCCAACCCCCCTTGATCATTATTGACCCCTATCACTTGAAGGCTCGAGAACTGGCAAACGGCTCTTCGCAAGCAATACCTGAAACGGGATCCACTTTCAAATCCACTTGGTTCCGAACCCTCAAGAGAACGAGGTACAACCGAGTCTCGAGGGGAAACTCCCGAGGACGATGTTGAGGTTCACCAAGACGATTTAGAGAATGTGGGGCGTTTTGTCGTGTTCGCTGGATGTGCCTTACACCTACCTTTTAGGAACAGGAGGAAAACCCTTCCAACGATTCAGAGGTGAAGTTGCAACCGGGCGAATCTGCAACCACATCAGAAGTTTCACGTGCCGCCACCCAAGAAGCAGAAGACAGCGTCCAGTCCAATGGGACACAGGTCTCCATAGACTGGTTTGATCTTCCTTTGCTCACCAAACTGGACTCGTTACACCTATTGACCGAGTGGCAATTTCAGAACGCCACCCGTTTGAGGACGCTTATGAGAAGTGATGACGACCTTGCCACCTGGGTGGGTACATATGCTTCTTCTGTATGTGCAAGCTAAATGCCAAATTCAGCGCCACGAACCTATTGGTTATGATAGCAAGAAAAATGCCTATTGGTTGATTGGTGGTACGTGGGCACCTTGGTGACTTTCCAGAACCGAACTAAGGTATGTGTAGGTGACCGATTATGGATACAGAGGGTTCCCCCGAAACCTGTCAAAACTCTAAAGCGCAAACGACCAAAGGAGAATCAAACGTCCCTCGAGCCTGAGAAGGCTAAGTCGCCAAAACGACAACGTACGAAAGTTGCCGTGTCCAAGGCCGATGAGATGCTGAGCCGGTCTGGACGAGGTCGAGCTGCCAAATTGCAGGCTAAAATTAAGCTCGACGTCCAAGCCAGGGAACTCGCTGAACTCAATCGACAAGCGCAGAACAAGCAGACTTCCCGGTCACTCAGAGGCTCTGCCAAACAAAGTCCTCGACCATTGGGCACGCGCGTTAGTGCTCGCTTGCGAGGATCGCAGACTAACGAATGGCAGCTGATACCGGATGAATGGTTAAGAGATTCTCGCGATGCCAAATCCAAAACTGGTAACAGGAATTCACGAGATATGAAACAAGCCCGCAACGACCAGGAGGATAGTGTTAGCGAATTAACTGAGCTGTCCGACGAGTCTGACAATCCGGACACCTCCGATGAACCAACCGTACCAAAAGAGCAAATCATCCTAACCAAGGACGAAGATCGTCATTCTACCAGAGAACCCGAAAAGACACCACTTGACGGATTTATTGAATGGGAAGCAGTGCGTCCGCCACACCCTATCGTAGCGTTGGCACTCATCTGTGATTTCTAGATTTGTGTCACTCTTGAGGACTGGGAGCACATTACAGAACGCTTTGAAAAAGCGACGCATTATTTGGAAAAGGCCTTATACAAGTACCTTACCACGGAAATAGTCCCCGGCATTACTTCAACTTTAAGAGTGAATGGCTATGAATCCTTACAAATTCGTAACCATCTGACGTGATTCTTCTAGGAAATTGAAAAGAAAAAGCGCTTGGAGGATGCACTTGTGCGCCGGAAGCGATCATCTCGCATAGCCTTGAAAGAGAGCGAGCGAGAAGAAGCTCGTCTAGCAGCACAACGCCGGGCTGAAGAGGCGGAAAGGATGGGTCGTGCGAGGAGACTAGAGGCTCGTAGACAGCGAGAAGAAGAGGAACGCCTTCGGCGCGAACAGGCCCGAGAGCAGCGAAGGAAAGAGAGAGAGGCTCGCGAAATGCGCAGACAAGCGGATTCCGAACAGTTAGTCCACTCTCGTCAGTGCTTTGTACGTATACAGGTTACTGAATCATCCACTAGGCACGAGGACCAGTTGAGTGATAATGGCACGGATGCGGAACCCAACGGCACCATCCTCCCTGCGGAGACTACCCAATTCCTCCTGAAATCGCACAAGAATGGCAGACTCCAAGATCTGGGACAACCCTCGAAAGCGGTCAAAACGATCGACTGGGAGTTGGATTGCGAGATTTGTTACAAAAGAGGAGTGAACTTAGTGAGTTAGAACAGACACCAGCGTATCGGCTCTAACTATACCCTAGGACGACAATATGCCCATGATGTCGTGCGGAAAGTGTTCAAAGTGGCAACACATAACCTGTCACGATCTAGCGGACGAACGAGCGGGCCGCGCAAAACGTAATTGGGATGTTGTTGAGTTCATCTGTCAGAAATGCCGATCTAGAATGTTTGCGGACACAGGGACACCGAGCTCGCCTTTTCGAGATCCCCGGCACCTTCATCGTCCGCTTCAAAATGCCAATCTTCACCCGCCCCTTCACAGTTCGACCCCATACCAGTCCTACATGACTCAAGGCTACGGAGTAACACCACCCTCCGCTATCTCCACGCTCTACCAGGCCGCTAAAGGCAGCTACTCTCATTACACCCAACCATACGGCAGCACTCGCACGTCAGGGTTGTCTGACAGATATTCGACGGCCAGTCAGCCCTACATCCCAGCCTACCACTACAACCAACCCCCGGCAATATCATTCAGTCACTACCAACCTCAGGAAGGTGGATTCAATCCGAGCAACAAAGCCCACCCAACATATCAAACACACCCTGTTGAACCATACAGTCAACATGCCCACACACCACAACATACGCCTTACAGTGATCTCCGATCCAGTGCGAGTCAAAGACACACAGTGAGCTTTCTCGCCATCAGTTTAACTTCTTACCCAATGACACTCAAGGTCACCCCTCCGACCCAAACCGTTTGGAGTATCGCAACCCCCCCCAACAGCGGCCATACAATGCCGTACCAGAGTATGGTTCACACTAACATGGTTCCTAGGCAAGACCTACAACAACCTAATTTGAAGCCGGGACCGTCCTCTCCCAATGACTTCCGCTATCAAATGCATCCTAAGACACAGTTCCAGTATCACCCCACAACTTGACTAGATGTTCGTCCCGCATGTTATATGCTGTCGTTGGTGTTGTGTATTCATATTTATTAATATATTTGTATCCCTGGGTTTGGTGTACTCGGAGAACGAGCAGAAGTCAAGTCATGGAACAACACTTGCGAATACATGTCACCGGATCGTTTCATAGAGCCTATATGCCGGAGACTCAAAAACAAATGGATCGTCATCAGAGGTTTGATCCCTACAGATCCATATTAGTCGAGTCAGACGGAGATGAGGGCAGGAACGCACTCAATGGGACCAAGGACGCGTAGACCACGCACATGTGTGTCCTTACCGCTCATATGATTTGCGAGGATAATAATTTGGAGAACATACGCGTAGATCGGAGTCCTTGAACAGAATCAGAACGGATAAGACGCAATGAAAAGCGGGCATACAACCCATCGCTGTCCTCGTTAGGTACAGCCGAGACATCAAAAGTAATCCACCCATCTGGCTTCTCTAGACTTATGACTCTCACGTCTTGCAAATCACTCAATCCCGTTCCCGCACGGATGGCCAAGGTTGCAGGCGTATAGGAATCATCTTGCGGATAGCTGAGATGTATGCTGATTTTCTGATCAGGCGGATGGGTTGAAAGACCTGTGAGTTTACAAGGATGCACCAACCTGGATAGCGACCTTGCGGGGAAATTCTATAGTAATGAAATGTGGCTGCGGACCATCTGAACTGTGCGACCGCGAGTTCCTATCAAATGAATACTGACTTCAGGACAAACAAAGCCTACTGCCAAAAGGTGTCCGGGTCTCCGTCACGAAGACATTCCGCGCCGAAGCCAAACTTGTATGAAGACACGGACCACTTTCCATGGTTTGATATATCTGGCCAAGGAAGAACGGGATGTTTTCTATGACCTAAGATTCGAATTATGGAGATGCACTGTGCAACACCCCTGGGGACGTACTCGTCTGGAGCAACGAATCGCTTTCGTCTGTGGGTTGTGGATCTCTGGACATGAGGGTCAACTTGCAAGGCTTATATAAGAGACCTGCTACAATTGCTCATCCCTTCAAAGGCGCTCATGTCCGCACGACCACTTCCTCTGGAAGACTACCAAAGATATGGCCGCCAGATGATTCTCGATGGATTTGGACTTGCTGGTCAGCCAGCCAGCCATTCTTACATTCCTACCGTACTAAATCTCAATAGGTCAAATGAAGCTCAAACAAAGTTCGGTTGTTGTTATTGGAGCGGGCGGGCTCGGTTGCCCTGCTCTGCAATACCTCGCCGCGGCCGGCGTTGGTCCGTCTTTCGCATGGATATCCAGTCACGTCAGCGCCTCACTCGAATCCTTGGACAGGGACCATCGGCATTGCCGACAATGACATAGTCGAACTCTCGAATCTTCAACGGCAGATCTTGCATACAGAATCTTCGCTTGGTGAACACAAGGCGAAGTCTGCGGCGGATAGTATCTCAAAGTGAGCGCAAGCCATCGCGGTGGTCACTTCAAAACTAACATGCGCAAGGGTTAATTCTTCAGTACAGGTGGACATTATCACTGCGCAATTAACGTCGGCGAACGCCTCGAAGATCCTTGGCAAGTATGACATCATTTTAGATTGCACAGATAATGCGCCCACCCGGTACCTTTTGTCCGATATGGCTGTCGTTCTCAAGAAACCTCTTGTCAGCGGTGCAGCACAGAAATACGAGGGCCAGCTTGCTATTTACAACCTTGGTCCTGATGGACCTTGCTACCGGTGCTTATTCCCCAAGCCACCAGTACAAGAGACCATTGGCACATGCGAGGAGACAGGGGTATTGGGTGCGGTAACTGGTATCATCGGGAACTTGCAAGCTCTAGAGGCGATCAAACTCATTATGGGCCTGCATGGTGTGTTAAATCTCGACCAAACTGCACTCCAGTGCTTAAACCACTATCAGACGGAATGCCTTCAATGCTACTTTTCTCCGCTTTAGGCTCTCCACCTTTCCGGTCGATCAGGCTCCGTTCCCGCAAGGCTAACTGTGCGGCTTGTGGAAGGAGGGACTTTGATTTGAGCGTGATTGCGGACACTAATTATGTGCAAGCATGTGGGGGACCAAGGCCAGATTGGATTGAACGGGGTCTTGTCAGGACTGGTTATCGGACGACCGTTGTGGTGAGTTAATATTTCTGGGAATCAACATTGAATCTAAGAGGCAACACTAGGACCTTAAGCAAATCTTAGATGTTGGTCGACGCATTCACTTACTCGATGTGCGCCCTTCAATCGAGTTCGGTATTTGTCGGTTACCGTCCTCTCAAAGTCAGTTTTCTTTTTCGAGACAATAGGGATCTCATGTGAATCCACAGATGTCCCATTGCCTGAGATTGTCGCGAGACCTGATGCACACCTCCCTCTGGATGCAAAAGTTCCAACCTATATTATTTGCCGTCTGGGGAACGATTCACAGATTGCTGCCGAAGCACTGCGTACCATACGCCCGGAAGGGAACATCCAGGATATCATAGGCGGTTTACGGGCGTGGTCGAGAGAGATAGACACCGAGTTTCCTACGTACTAGTGATACAGAACCTCCCGCAATATTGCCACACTTTAAAAAGTCATTTCCCTGCAGTAAAAAAAAAAAACGTCAAAGTCAGTTTTCCACCAAATGGGATGAACGGGTTTGAACTCACTGCCCATCTTCAGCCATTTGGGTATCTTCTTCTCTCCCAGAAGCTTAGACACAGAGGATGATGAAGTAACATCAGAAGTCTGAATGGGTCTTTCGGGATTCACTGGGATCGGTAGATCGACAGCCTGGGCGAGAACCTCGGGAAGAAGGGGAGCTGTAATATGCACATCTGGCGCCATGTGTCAAACGATGGGAAGTCCAGTGGAGACTCTATAGCGTACCATTCAGACGATCATCCTCAAACCGAAGCAAGAGAACGGATGACGGTGCTAACTCGAGTTCCGAGAGGGATAGTCCCTTTACTTTGGGATCGGAAACTCTGAAGTCACGCTTGGGAGGGGACTGGTCTGGAAATAAAGTGAGACGAATAATACCCAGGAACAAAATGGGGAAAGGTGGCGAACAGAGGATGAATTTAATGGGTTTCACATCATCCTTCAAGAGCTCCCGAACGAAGGCGTACACAGACTTGATCCTATCGGTCGAGGAAAAGACTCTTTCTAGTTGCGTACGGTCGGGGAACCTCACCCGGATTCTGGTCTAAGGCACGCGTCAGGAGAAGATTCGGATGTGAGGAATATCACCTACAAGAGGCCATCGCTCTCGTCTGGCCCTTTCGGCAGCATCCCTCGCCGTCCTTGACTGAAGTGGTGCATTAACCAACGCCTGGGTACGAGCAGTCAAGGTCGCTTGAGCTGCCTTTATATCCTCAACAGTGGGTTCAAAATATTCATCAGGCAATGGCGCTGTGGAAGGTATAATCATGAAACTGGTCGGGATGTCGATCGCGAGCTTACGTGGCAGTTGAGTTATAGTGTCTGTGGGTTTGTAGACTTTGAATGGAACGGATGTTGGTAGCTGGGGCTGTTCCTTGGGTTCAGGCTGAGACTCTTGGTGCTGGATTTGTTGTACTCGTTCAGACATTGTGGAGGAAGGGACGAGGTTAAGTAATATTAAACAGATCTATGTATGTACTGTAGTACGTTGCAATCAGCTTCTTCCCCCTTCAATCAACACCTGCAACATTTGTCAGGCTCATCATCATCAACATCAGGTAGTTAGCAGTTTGAAGTCAGCAAGCAATAGTTGTCTCACTCCACCAGTCCCAGGACACACTGGCGGGTGGTCCCTTTGGGGTGGGACTGGTGTATATCGAACGCAAATTACAAGAAAACATCCTATGTACAACAAATAAAGACTACAACTCACCTGTGCAGCTTACATAGATCGTGGAACAAGATGAAAACTCGCAAATGTTTGCAAGAAGTAAAACTCTCTCGGTTCTCGCCGAGAATTTTCTCACATATGTACCTACATCATCGTCCAAATCGAGTGGCTCTCCGAGCATTCACATACCAATGCCTGACCATCCACATTCTCATTGCCACGACGGTTGTCATGACCATGACCATAACAGCGGCGGATTGGGCCCACAGGACAGTTTATATGGACATATCGATCGTTCAAACGTCGTCGCCCTGAACGCTCAGGGTCCAGGTGAGATCGTCATTAAACCTTGGAACAAACGGCTAGATGAGACCAAGGTGCGAGTCGTTTCGGGTACTTAATAAGATTTAGCTGGTCTGCTAATCCTGATGTAGGCACTCGAGTCAGACGCTGATGATCAAATGTATCCAATCTGTCGCATATCCTGAAGAAAAGCCAGCGGCTGATAGAGGCGTGTAGGATTATCAGAGTGCCTTTCACCGGTTCGGTGAGGTTGCGTTCTGTCTTACTGAAGACAGGCCCTGGTGATAAAACCCCCCAGAAAATCCAGCTTGTATGTTCAGCAATCGTCCCTGTTTGGTGTTTAACTCCTGGTTGATCACGCCGGCAGTTTGCAAACAAGGAGAACATGGACTTTGAGGACATCGAACATGCCACACCCACCCAAGACTTTGACATTGCCCCGGGAAGGGAAGTCGGGGAATATACAGTAAAGTCAATTGTTTCTTGCAATGCTTGTGAAAACCACTCAGTGCCTGGCCAGAACAGCGAAATTCTCCAATATATCTTCTCTCACATTATTCTTCTCTGGGAGTCATGGCGCCGATACCGTCCAAATTTACTACCTGGGATTCCTTGGGTATTGGACTGAGGTGCGTCTATTCTTAAAAGACAGTATCTCAAATTTCAAGCGCCTTACAGCGAAAGAACAATCCTGTGATCACTGTGTATGAGGCGCAGGCCAACATTGCAGATCATCCCAAGATCCAGGGCACAGAAGGTAATTTCAGTGCACCTCAAAGCTAATCCGGAAATGGGGGAATTGGGAATGTTTAGGGTCTTCCGTATAGCGATAAGTCGTTAAAAGTTATTGTACCAAGAAATTGATTACATTTCCGACCTTCAAGCGTCCTTCCAGCCTAGTTGGGTCCCATACCTGATCCATTATTTCCATCCGGATTATTCCGTCGCATGAAAGACTGTAGGACATCGTAGTTCAAGTCCATACTGGTTCCTGGCCCCCCTCCAGTTGTTGTGCGGCCACCGTTAGGGAGCATGGTTGAGGGATTTCCCAGCCCTGCGAGGGCGTTTGCGCCGCCAGCGTTCATCGTATTCATGCCCATCATGTTCAAGAGGTTCGCGTTGTTGCCAATGGCATTGACTTGTGCCAGACCAGGGTTCAACCCGAATTGGTTGGCCATTGCGGCCCGATTCTGTGCGTTTTGTTGTTGAAGCTGTTGCTGTTGAAGTTGTCGCTGTAGTAATGCTCGGAAGAAATTTGTTGCAGCCTCCGGTCCAGCGGCCATCTTCTGTCGGATTTGTGCTACTGCAATGTTACGTTGCTCAAGGGGCAATTGTGAGAGCAAATTAAGTACTGCGGGGGGGATTTGCGGGGCAGGAACCTTGGGCATTTCGGGAATCCCTGTGAGTGGAAAGAAGGCCCCACATAACCCCATATTGTTAAAGGGAAAGATGAGAACGTTTTCCTTCAGAATGCCATTGGGCAAGGTCCATGATGCCGTAGCGTACTGTCAAAGGCTATCAGTTACTTTCGAATGCGGGACAGCTTCCTGATTACCATTTTCTTTGAAGACATGACAGAGACCAGCATTTGATAATTGGGCTCATCATCTGGTGTCTTCGCTTTGAACGTGCAAAGGACAGGTTTCGTTCGCCGTATCCACTCTTGGAACTCTGGGATAGAGATAGATGGCGTTGATGCGGGCACCAAAGTCAAAGAAGACGGCCAAGTCTCCGAATGGCTGCAGGCTCATTAGGTTCCACAGGTAATTGCAAACCTTGGAGATGCATACCTGTTACTGGCATTGGAGGAGCTCGCAGAGACGCCTGTACGGACTTCCTTTTTGTTACCATCTGACCCAATCCCATTAAAACTGAGGATGCCCCCCCACACCGGAAGGGACTGCATTTGAGGCGGGTTTTGTGCTGACAGTTGCGCAGCCGACACGATAGGTCCTGTACCCCCCTCTGCGGGGAGCATGCCAGGTAGGCCTTGTCCGCCTATGCTGGAAGCCATACCCGCACCAAGAGGGGTTTGACGATTTCTGAGTTCAAGAAGTTTCTGCATCTGAGCAGAAAGACCGGAGGAGGAGGGAGGTTTGGGAATGGGGGTCTGCATTAACTGAGACATTAGATTATTTCCTGGGCTTGTTGCTCCGGGATGCTGCACTGAAGGAGTTGTACCAGATGCACCAGCAGAGACAGTCTGAGGGTTCTGATTCGGGCTCTGTACGTTGGATGATTGCCGCGGGGTATTTGTGGGAATCGGATTTAAGGGCGTTTGGGGTTCTGAAGGGAGAGTGCTGGGGGATGTGGTGGTTCGCACTCCTTGGGTTGCGTTAAGGTTGGGGTGCCCGGCATCTTGTCCTTGTGAACTTGTGTTCTGGGATGTAGGCTGTTGTAGACGCCGCGCCTGTTGCTGCAAGACGACAAGAGCTTGGTTTAATCGGACGAACTGTTCTTTACGTTTGGTGATTTCCGCGTCACATAAATTCAGCAGCTCCATATTTCCCTGGGCCATTGGACTTTGTTTTCGCGCCATCAACGCCTTGACCTCGTCCTCCAGCTGCTTTCTTTTCGACAGTATAAACTGGACTTGCTGCATGATTTGGCGAATTTGTGGCTGGGCCGGCATTGTCGCGGATGCGGTAGGTTGGGGGGGTTGAACAGTGGGCTGGGTAGCGGGCTGGACAATAGGTTGGATGGCGGCTTGGACAGTGGATTGTGCAGTGTTGGCATTAGGTACTGTAGTGGGAGAAGTCGGGATGGGGGGTTGCGCGGGTGGTGGAGTAGGCGACTTGTCGGTTGTGCTTTGTGTCGGTGCGACCCTTGGCCGTTTGGTTTCCGGAGTGCGTTCGGTGGCCACAGGCTCTCCGATACGTTTAGCTGTATAACTCAGCGATAAGTAGGATCAGGCGGGTGAAACCTTACCCTTAGGTTGGGGTTGTGTTGAGGCGAAGCCGTCGAGAAAGACATAATGCTGTGTCTTCACGTTGAACCAAGGTGTGGTGGGGTTTCCTGTTGCCGCCTTGAACGGGATCTCAGCGCAACAAGAAACATAGTAGAAAGTTGATCGTACTTGAGAATAAAGTTCCGGGAAGCAGGGTAGACCCAAGGAAGTATTGATTCCGGTGAGGCGGATGTTACGCTATATGCCCATGAGCACGGTGTCGGAGCCCAGGGCCAGTGGTTTCCCACCTTCTTGAGTTCGCTCGGTAATAACTTCCAAGTAAGTGAGTCGAACGACTGGGATGTGTTCCAGTGTGGGTGTTCTGAGCCGTTAGGAGGGGTCGCAGCGACGTGGACCAAACGACAATCTGGATCCTTGACACCCATTGTTCGGAGGAAATCAAACATCTGGATGGTTCTCATTATGAGGGGCGTCAGGATGTAAGGTACCGGTACCCACGTCGAGAGCGGCTGCAAAACCTTCCAACGCTGCCATTCCTTTGCTTCCGCCGGAGTCTGTCTGGCCAATGCCCAGTCTCCTGCTGTCGTCCTTGATGTCTTGGATGATATAACGGAGTTCAGTAAAGTATATTTTCTGTACAATGGGGGATGGTTGTGTATCTGCAGTGCCATAGGTAATGAAGGCGATGCGAGCCTAGCCGGTTGGGATTATTTAAAGAGGCAAGGGAGAGAGACCAGGAACTCACAGTCTTATTGGTCCCGGGAGATATGTTGCAGCGTTGCAGTATTTGGACTATGTAGTCTTGAAAGAGACGTTTCCATTCATAGGAAAGAGAAAGAGAGGCCTCGACGAGGAAGGCGACTGCGAGAAACTCGGCTGGCGTTGGACCGTCTGTTGACATAGCAGAAGGAGAGAGCAAGTGTACATGTATTCAAATGGGTCCCATCACAAGTCATCAGACTAATCATCGTCCCTATGTAATCGCACAGCAAACGTATGCAAGTCCGAAGCATTCACTTCCGTCGTAAGATATTCTATCTGGCGCTCATAACAGCAGAACACAACGAATCACAAACATTGCTACTAGCAACCATAAATGGTCTGATACGGATGTATGGTGTCCCGTACTTGAGGCAGCAGCAGCTGTCGCTTGGGGTCGTCCAAAACTACTAAGCCATTGGCTGTAGTTCCAAACTGTGCCGGTGCCTGTTGGCTTGAATGGCGTTGTTCTTGGGTTCGTGGGCGTGAAGTTGTCGGCGACTGCAGTTGTGACGCCGTCGATTACGGTAGTGTAGGTGAAGGGAGTAACGCCGCCCGCAGAGTTTGGTGTAGGATCAGGCTGGCCTACGGGTCCACGCTCAGTGGTGGCTGCAGGGGCTACGGTTGTTTGGGTCGGGGTAGCAGGGGATATGGTAGGGCTAGTTGTAGCTTGTGGTGCCGCTGGTGGGGCGCCTGGTGGTGGCGTCGTCGTTGTCTGCTGGCCGGCTGGGGGGAGGGTGGAACTGATTTATGTGTTAGCGCAAAAATCAACAGTAGGCATAGAAACAAATCCTACATGGTCTGAGTTGTGGGAATGCCTGCAGGATCTGTTGTTACAACGACAACGACAGAGCTTCCGGCACTGAAAGAATGAAGTGGAGGAGTCTCAAAATGAACGTTCTCTGGAGTCAACTGATGAAATATCCGCACCCATTGGGGATCGTCAATGTTTGTGCATGTGCCAGAAAAGCTAGTGAGGCGCAGAGGATGAATCGGAGGATGTTCATGAATGCTGCACAGTACACTTATGTGTTTGGTCGACGTCGACACTCGAAAGAGGTGAATCGCAGAATGTAGCACATCACGTGCAAGTATGACAGTCACGTTAACTCCACCTGGCTTCGCTCTAAACTGAAAACCCTTCCCAGTCTTCTCCCACTCATTGGCGTCGTCGTTCTTCTCGTAACTCGGAAGATACCCCCTTCGGTATTCTTTTTGGGCTTGTGTAGACATTCCAAGCCGTTTGTCTCGAGCATTCACCATCTCTTGTGGCACTTGTTCTTCCGACGTGTAGGCCGCCATCAGATGGGGTGGCCCCAATGGCAAATCTGAAAAAAGATCGACGGCCCATGTATGAATTTTCTTGCCATATGTCTTCTGAAGTTCCAACATGGCTGGTTGTTCTGCCATGTTAACGACTGCACCTAAGGTGCTTTTAGCATAGCCAAAGGCCTTGGCCGTGATGATGCTTACTCGGAACCATATAATGAGCCTGTGACAACCATGAGGTCAGTCGTGTTGTCATACTAAATGATCGTTGTTGTTTATACCTGTAGTTGCAACAAGCCGCTCTCGACCTGGTAAAATTCAATTTATACGGCCACATAATAAACCAGAGGACGGACCTCGCATTTGTGCGAATGCCAGTACTTCTTCTCTTCCTTAGGCAACGACTTGAATACCTTATGAATCCATGAATACGAGGCGGTAGTGTTCATCAAGGACTGGAATGGCAACACCTTTTCGGAGACAATGTATTCAATGCCAATCAGTCTGGCATTTGGACCATCAGAATCATAAATAACACATTGGTTAAAATCTTCGGAAAGATGCGTGCAGTAATGGTGGGCCTCTATGTGGCGGCTGTGGTCCTGTCTAAGAATAATTCGTAAGTAATGTCATGCTGTCTTACCCTAAATTGGACGAACGAGTAGGTGTGAAAAGCACAAAGATGCTGGTGAATCTGTTTGATTGGGTGGAAAGACATCATAGCCGAACCAGCAGCGCTATAAAGCGTGGAGTGGTAGGCAGATTGCTTCAGTGAAGGATCCATGGAGAGGAGAGGAGGTGGGACGGGTATGTCGTAATGTTAAATGAGATGGTCACGTGATTCAGTATGACATATTACTTCCACAGTGTTGTGATTTTTTTTATTTTATTTTAATGATTCTTCGTCCATCCATTTTTGGCGATGATTGATCGATGTGCTGGGCTGCGTTTTCTCTCCTTTTCTCTCTTCCAACTGCGTCCGGCTCGTCTCTCCACTTCTTCTCCTTGTCTTGCCAAGAAAAGAATGCCCCCGAAAAAGGCTGCTGCACCCGAAAGGAAGACCCTTCTAGGGAGACCCGGTAACAACCTCAAGGTCGGAATCGTAGGTTTGTTCATACGCTTTCTTTACCTTTCATCAGTTCACATCCACCAGGTCTTCCCAACGTTGGAAAGTCCTCCTTCTTCAATGTCTTGTCAGAGACCGGTCTGTCGCTTTCCAACCCCCTGAAGGACTCTCGTCACTTATATGCCTTTAAGATCTTGGCAAGGCTGCCAACTTCCCCTACGCCACGATAAACCCAGAAGAAGCGCGTATACCCGTTCCAGATGTTCGTTTTGACTGGCTTTGCGAGGTCTACAAGCCCGCTTCCAAAGTGCCTGCTCATCTTACTTGTATTGACATTGCTGGTTTGACAGCAGTATGTAAAAATTCTCCTCGAACCACTAACTGAGCTCACCTTTGTTTTTGTTCATAGGGCGCCTCCACAGGAGCAGGTCTTGGAAACGCTTTCCTATCCCACGTCCGCGCTGTCGATGGTATCTTCCAGGTTGTCCGTGCGTTTGACGATGACGAAGTGACCCATGTCGAGGGAGATGTCAACCCCATACGCGACATGGAGATTATTCAGACGGAACTCCGGCTCAAAGACATCGAATGGGTTGAAAAAGCTATAGATAACTTGAAAAAGACCACCAGGTCTTTGGGATCTACCAGCTTGGCCGATAAAGCCAGGAAAGAGGAACTCGTGCGTAGATTTTCTTCTCCTTTGTTTTGTTCGTTCTAAACGTATCTCACATCTTATTCGCACCTGGCCCTCACCACGCAACAGGCTACTGTAGAGAAGGTCTACAAAGTCCTTACTGTTGACAGTAAAGATATTCGTAAAGCTGACTGGACGAATAAAGAGGTGAGTTCTCGTATTGATGATCATATGACTCCGGATGAAAAAGAGCAATGCTCGAATAACCCAGCTCTTTGAGAAGGGAGTAACGCCCCTACAACTCTGTGATATATATCCCTATTCTGATCCTCCAATAATTCTCTTTCGTCACCGTTACTGACGACTTTTTTTATTATTATAGGTAATTCCCTCGTTTCCTTGCATATCTGCTCCTTTACTGGTTAAAACAGAGCGCCAAGCTCGAGAACCCGGCTCTTTGAAGAGGGTGTAACGCCCCAACATTCCCATGAAATCCGCCGATTCTATTTGTGTGGAATATCTGTTTAACTCATCATTGCAGATCGACGTTGTCAACAGTTTGCAACTCCTGACCGCCAAGCCTGTCACGTATCTAGTCAACCTAAGCGAGAAGGATTACATCAGGAAAAAGAACAAATGGTGGGCAGTCTCCTGGCGTTCACGAATCTCACTCTTATTGCTTTCGTATACAGGCTTCCCAAGATCAAGGCCTGGATTGACGAGAACAACGCTGGTGACCCTCTGATTCCTTTCTCCGTAGCCTTAGAAGAGCGTCTTGCGCAACTTTCGCCAGAGGAGAAGACAGAAGAGGAAAAGAAAACTGGCACAACGAGTGCGCTTCCCAAGATCACTCAAGCTGGCTATACAAGTCTTGACGTCGGTGACGGTTATCTTATGCTCTTGCAACATTATCACTGAAATTTTTTGTGGCAGCTCATTCGTTACTTCACCTGTGGACCAGATGAGGTTCGCGCCTGGACAATTCGGAAAGGGACCAAGGCGCCTCAGGCTGCTGGTGTCATCCACTCTGACTTTGAGAACAAGTTTGTTTGTGGGGAAATCATGTCGTATGACGATCTCAAAGAGCACGGAAGTGAAACAGCTGTTAAAGGTGCTGGTAAGCTTAGGCAACAGGGCAAGCCCTACGAAAGTGAGTTATTTATCTTTGGTGGGAAGGAATAGGCGTATCTGATTGAAGTATGTGTAGTGGTTGATGGGGACATTGCGTACTGGAAAGCTGGTGCATAAAAGTCTTGAACGCAGTGAAGTAGATACAATAGGATGGTCTACGAATATACTTTGTGGTGAAAGGATCACAAGTTAGCGGCTCGTGGAGAACGGAATGGATCATCGATAGCTGGCAGGTCGTTCGCGTTGAGCACTCACGTCCCAGCGTCTTCGATCCCTTTCACGCTCTCGCTCCCTCTCTTCAGCATCATAATTATTTCCCACCCGCTGTTGTGGATGGTGGCGTGCTCGGTCAGAAGGAGAGTCAAGGTTACTCGATCGGAGTTGGGGTGATCTGGATCGTGAGGAACGCCTTCGTCGGGGTGACCTTGAGCGAGATCTGTCCCTGTCTAAGCGTTGGTAGTAAGTATCTAGGTCCTCCCCGTGTTCGCGTGCTGTGCGCTCGAGCTTGGCCAGCTTTTTAACTTTCTTCTCTTCCTTTCGCTCTGCCTTTCTTCGGCGCTTCTCTTCCTTCTCTCTCGCTTTCTCAAGAGTTTGTTCGTCTAGTCCCGGTTTTGGCTGATTGCCCGTCGAGGAGGATACTCCATTGGCGTCTTTTGGGGCTGGTTCGAAACCCCTGCAGATAGTGATGAGAACAAAGAAAGTGATATTATAGTAGGGGACAACCGCACAATGCTACGGCCAAGGCATCAGCCTCAAGTTGTTTGATGCGTTTAAACTTCTGCATCTTTTTCGTCTTGTGAAGCGTCCTTGTCACGGGAATACCAATGGATGTCCTTGTTCTTTTGCCATCTTCCGGTGGGGGCATTGATACTGTGACCGAGATAGTGCTAGTATGGCGTGAGTGTGAGTTATGATGAAGTGAATGTGCAGAAAAGAGACAAACCTCTCTGTCTTTGTCTGCAGAGACATCTGACCACTTGAACTCTGCCTGACCGCCGCGAGTGCCTCCTCTCGTTGGTTCAAACATGGGGAATGTATTTGTATATATTTGCAGAGGATAAGCGGTGTTGTTTGTACCAAGTTGCATCTATCAACACACCCCCAACACAAACCATGTCCGTCCAGGATGCGTCCTCCTCCTCTGGCATCTTCTCCGGTGTACTAGGCTTTCTTTCAAGAGAAATTGAATCCTTTGTCGTCACTGCCGCAGGAGGCCAACCCATCCACGTACGTTCACCCCCCCCCCCTTCCCCACCCATCTTCTTCCCAACCTTTCACTGCTCATTTACCCACATATTTATCAGGAACCCCTGCCCGCAAGATCCTCCAGATCCTCCTCGTCCAGATCTCACAAGCGCAGGAAACGCTCACGAAGGCGCGACCCAACCCCCTCATCATCCTCCGGTGCATCCGCATCCGAAGACCCTGAACCTCCCCCCCGGCATACCAAATACAATGAAGAACGGAAGACGTCCAAGATACACCGGAAGCGTAGGCGGGAATCAGAACCCCATGTTTCTAAGAGCAGGCGACGCGTCATACGCACTCCCTCTCCTTCCGGCGACTCTTCCGGAGACGAAGGTGCGTTGCTCCCTCCCCTCATTGTCGTCCCGCCTCAACCGAATTATGTTTCTATTCTATCAGGTCAGGGGGGCGAGCGTGTGCTGAAATCTGAACATCCTCAACCCTCCCGTGAAATAATGGGCCCACCACCACCACCCAATCCTGGGCTAAGACGAACAAAGTCAATCACCATGCCAGGCTCCCTGTATCCCCGTTCACCTTCCATGGACCCGGAACCGCTCTTCAGATCAGCCGATAACCACCAAAAGGTTAGGTTCGCCCCCCCTTCTCCCTCGTATCCCCGACGCGTCCAATTACCTTCTGGACCTGGCTCATTTAAACCCCCTTCCTCTGGGATTGTTAACCACCTTTCATCGAGGTCCCCTGTCAAAGCTGCAATCCAAAAATTTCACACCGATGGAAGCGACGCAGACCCTTCCATTCTTCTTCCAAAGGCAAGCCGAACTACACCTACTAAAAGTGGATTAGAGGCGGTAGCATCAACGACGTCCCCGACCAGGTCACCCCGTGCCACCATCTCCTCCAAGGCCGAGGGCAAACGGCGCGTTATTGAATCGGCGGACGAATGGGATCATTCTGACCACGAGGTTTCGGGTGAGTCGCGTGTGAAGGGCAAGGAGCGCGAGCTCGAGCAGGCGAGACAACAACAATTTGAGAATGAAACCAGGCGAGAAAGGCAAGCGACCGAAGAGCCCCAGGTTTTCGACCCACATGCGGCGGAAAGGGAGAGAGAGAAGGATAAATTACGAATTCACCAACTGGAACAAGAGATCCGTTTCCTCAAAGAAGAGGTACATAGCCCCCCCCCTTCTGCGGTTTAGATATTTTCTGACGTATTTATAGCTTGCCAGGAGGCCTTCCCATGATGATTCTACATTTTTACCTCCCCCTCCACCGCCACCGCCACCCCCGCCCCCAAACCATGCTATCCTGCGACTACCAACCGTCATGGATGATGCAACCATCCTCTTCACAGCTGCTAGAGCCTCATTAAAGCACCAACCGATCCCGAAAGAGCACCCGATCAACCCTCCCCATGTCCCTCGCCGTCAAGGACAACCAACTGTTGGTGTCACTCCCGATAAGATGGCAGCTTTCCTACAGGAGATGAAGTCTGTCAGATTGCGGAAAACTGGCAAAGACTTGGACTCTTCCAACTCGTTTTCCTCCGGCTCCTCGCGAATACTATCCATTGAGGGTAGTTCCTCCCTCAAAGCCTCCAGACCAGATGAAACATCGTACGTAGACCATAATGCGAGCTTCTTGTCGAAGAGCATGACTGCTCCTCGACCCTTCCGCTCCACTGCTCTTGCGCCTCCTACGGCGGTCCGCATCGGCGAAAAACGCAAGAGAGGAGATACCCTAGATGCTCAATCCCAGAATTCACATTGTGAGTTTATTTCCGAGTCTCGAACAATTATACCAAATGGCCTTCCGTGTAGATAATTTCCACAAACGACCTTTGCTACCAGCCGCCCGGCTAACCTCTCAATCACAGTCACAACCCCAGTCCCAGTCCCAAACCTCATCTTCCGGTTCATCAGCGTCCCCAGTCGGACTGTTCTCAGAACCCTCAAGTGCTTCCACTGAGCCAGCAACGAGCGACCAAGCGTCAACCGGTCCCAGTTGGCCATCGCAAGTCACAGAAACACAGGCTCCCACACCATCACTATCTTCCGACGATGGCCCAGAAAAAGAGGACGATCACGATCAACCGCCTTCTACACCTCCCCCAGTCGGCCCTTCACGTAGTATGTATCGCTTCCGTGGAACAGGCATCCCGGTCACCCCATCAGAACGCTCGCGGAGCTTGATTCTAAACAAATCGCTTCTCCTAAGGCCTCAAGAACAGGAAGAGGGAATTTCACAACACGATGACCAACACGTGGACTACGAAGATAGCTTCGTACCTATTCATCCTATCACACCCGAGGACCCAACGGGAACACATTCCGAATCAACAGTTTTCCATAAACGTCTCCCAGTGTCACCTCTGCCTGCTAAGTCTCCGCGGAAACCGCACCCCCCAAGCCGCAGGCGCTCAACACCTCATCCAAAGAAGCTCCTCCCTACTACGGAGGATTGTGAAACTGAAGAGCCACCACCACCGCTGTCCTTCTCAACTCCGCCCGATGCTATTTCTACGCCTGGACCAGCAACCCACCTACCACCAAAACCGACTTTGGATACCCCCAACATATTCAACGAACCCCGACCTTCTCGCCCTCGACACCCACCTTCAAGAATTCCTGTCCTTTCCTCACGTTCGCACACCTCTTCTACGCGCCCTTCCCCACCAAAATCTCAGTCAACAAGGCGCTTGACGCTTGGTGAAGAACTTTGGATTGCGCAACAATCAGACGGACTGAATGCAGAGAATGAAGGTGAAGCAGAAGACAGCTTATATGTTGGCACAGGAATTGGGAGCAAGAACCGAGGCTTCCTTGCACATGGAGGTGCGGGGGGGGATCCTGTTTTCATGGGTGTGGATTATGTTGAGGGAGCTGAAGAAGAAAAAGAAGCACTACCTGAAGATCGGCGGAGCCTTGTAGGCGAAAATTAGGCATTTTCCAGGTCCGGTGAACATCAACAGGATGGAACATTGTCATACCCACATCTCTTTCCGGTTATTTCATCTGTATATACAAATCCAACCGTCTTGCCTTTGTTGAACCTACAATTTCTGTAAATTTAATGTGGATCCGTGTTTGCCTAAGGAAATGACAAAACATCATTACAGCAACGAATGAATTTACAATTATATAAAAGCATGAATGAGGAAAGTGTCCATGACAAGGAGGATATTGGTACATATCACGTCCTATCGGTATCCAGTGTAGTTTTCATAACTAGGAGGTGATGATGGCGTCTGCCCGGCAACAGACGCTCGAACTGCCGCATAGGGGTCTGCGTATTGCATCGTCCTACTGACACGAGGGCCAAGGTCAGGTTCGGGGATAATTGGCGGTCCACCTGTTGCTGTTCGCGCAGGAGAAGCAGTGCCATATGCAGAGGTATAGTTAGGAGAGGCTGTGCCAAAACCAGTGGGTGCAGGGTCTGAAAATGCGCCATATGCGTCCATGCTTGGACGCCCTGTCAACTGGCTGTTCGATGGAGGCGCATAGCCAGAAGATGGTGATGGCGCAGAATATTGATTGGAATCAGAAAATGGATTCACAGTACTGGGGGGATCATAGCGAGCATTGGAAGATGACACATTGACGGAAGGTTGGCGAACTGGAGGAATCGAGGTATAGCCCTCTTCTTCCTCTCCTTCCTCAACGCCGAGGTGCTCTTGGGGTGGGCGGAAAGGAGGATCACGGGGTCCACCAAGCTTGCCCGAACGCCATTGTAGGATGAGATAGACAAGAGAAGCTGCCCAGAAGCCTGCCAAACGGTCAGAAGAGCTACGGAACTTGATATGATATATACTCACCGAAAGCCAGCCAAAGGAAGACAGCTCCTGCCTTTTTGGTGTTGCACCACCCAGGCAAGTCTTTCTTAAAAAGATCGCCGTTCTCTTCCCCGTGAGGGTCGTTATCCGGGTTTTTACACCCTGGCTGAGTCCAAGCGGAAATTGTAACAATAAAACTATCATCAAGCCATCAGTAGCAGAACACCTCAAAACAGAAAGAAAACTCACGCAATTAAGACGCTGAATGTGGTCCCAGTCCCCGTGAGGATAAACGCGACGCGTACTTCCTTGAGGGCACGGGCAAGACGAACAAATTTATCATATTTTTCATATAGAACGGGTGTTAGCACCATGAATGCCGGTAAGAACATGCCCGCGATTGTGACGAATAGCGCGAATCCTGTGAGTCCCGCTGAACACATGGTCGGACTGTGTCAGCTCGGAGACGCATATTGAACTAAAGCAACGTACATGGTCCGACATGCCATTTGGCCTGGAAGCTCGCAACGCTCGCGAAGCATGCCATGGCGAGGAAGTTAAAGAAGATTTGAGACGTGTGGAAGACGATAGTCGGTTTGGAAACAATCATCTGGACAAGAACAGATCAGTTTTGCGAAACGTCGTAAACCTAATAATGTGTGGCACCCAAATCCATATCGTCCACAAGATAGGAACAAAGAGCAGGAGAACTAGCTGACCCGAATTCTCTTCTGCCATGCAGAGGGCGGAAAGAACAACATAACAACCTTACGTAAAGAAACAGGCTGCGGTGCTGTTGCCTCAGGCAAAGCAGGGCATTGGATCGGATGGTGCAGGAAAGGACCGAGAGAACACCACGAAAGTGGAGAGAATTAGAAGCAATACTTACATCGTCTTCAAATGCGCCCATTCCATGCCCGTTGCCTATCCCACCAGACAAGGAGGTCTTCGGGGACTTGACTGGAATGAATCTGGTTACCGTATTGGAAATTCGATCCAGAACGCCCATTTTGAGTCTGTTTGACGCAGATAAGGCGCGAAATATGCGTGGAACAAAGCTGTATCGGATGTGGTTGTCGTCGAGGGAAGAGAGAAAGAAGTACTGCGGAGGTGGTGCAAGGCAAGAGACAGCCTTAGCGGAGGAGGACCACAACCAACACAGCCACGTGCTCCACAAAATCAAGAAATACCGGAAAGTGACAACATATCCATGGATTCCATGCTGCTACATTAGCGTATGCAATCTGGTATAGCGTAATCGAATAAAACGAAAAAAAAAAAATGCAAGAAGCGCATGACAACATTCAGGATATCAGATCTAAAAAAGAATGAGGCCCTGTTGGCTACACACTAAAGAAGATACCCGCTCGAAACATTCGGTATTAATGGGAGAAAGATGCAATGTGGTGTATAATTGTGTCCATTCTTAGCATATGAGTCTTTCACAGTGAAAGCTCGTCACCCCGTCATCGGGCACTGTAAGTATCATAAGCAGCGCCGGGTCCCGGAGACGCTCGTCCCTGTGCATACGCCACCTGTGGTCCAGGGGATGCCCGTCCCCCGTACAATGCCTGCGGCCCGGGCGATGCTCTACCTCCATAAGGCACCGGGGGTGCGGGAGAGTTTCTACCATACATGGCACCAGGAGCCGGGCTCTGGCGTCCACCCTCATACATGAAGTCAGGAGCAGGGCTTGCCCGACCAGTAGGTCCGCCAAGTTGCGTCATGGGGTAAGCCTCAGGTTGCCAATCACCCACTCCATTCTCGAGAGTGCCAGGCACCGGCCCGCGATATGGATCATAGTAGCCTGTGGATGCTGAGGGATCGTCGCGGTACGGTTGGTTAGGATTAAGATGGGGTAATGGTGGCACAGCATATGGGTCTGAACCGCTAGCACCGAAATCTGTGTTAGAGTAATTAGAGGCCGAGTTAACCCGCGACAGATCTGCCTCCGAGCCAGTGTCGAAACCTGCCCGACCTGTTTCACGGGCGGGAACCGGGTGAGTGTCAATGTTCCCAGAATGGGAGTTGAGCTCTGGCCATTTTATCGCTTCGTCTATACACCCATGTATAAGTGAATGGCAAACGACGCCGCATAAAAATGCGCTTACTGTCATCAAAATCGGAAAATCTCTTTCTAGTAAACTTCCAGACAAAGAAACCGGCTATACCAATGACAGCAAGGCCAGCAGCAACCGACATACCGACGATTGAGCCAGTGGACAAACCACCTCCATCATCGTCTGATTTGCTTGTGTTTGTTGGCAATGCGGTGCTGGACGATGTTTGAGAAGCAGCTGTCTATGAGGGTAACAGTCACAGCATCCCCTGCCGGGTTCGTAGAAACGGACTCCATAGTAGTAGGGGGAGCTATTACAGTGGGTGAAATAGGAGCTGTCGTTGTTAATGGCGCGTTGGTTGTGGCAGATGTGATGGGTAATGCTTGAGAGGTGGTGGTCGGCGCTGTAGTTGTTGGAGTCGAAGCTTCTGGTGGTGGTTGGCTGGTAGTTGTTGTAGCAGCTTGGGTTGTTGGAGTCGGCGTTGTGGTTGTCGTTGCTACTTGTGAGGGAGCCGATACCTGACCGGGAACCTGACCGGGAACCTGACCGGGAGCCTGACGAGGACCATGGGTAGCAAGCGCAGAATTCGAGAGAGCGAGAGCAAGGATGCACGGCCAAAGAAGAGGGGGCTGCACCTTCATACAGGGCGTCTATAGAGCAAAAGCAGCTGGTTAAACTTGAAGTGGTCGTCCAAGGAGGTGAGGAGCGAGGAGGAAGCAGAAAACCTAACGTCACATCTACTTGGTCACACAAAGTGGCTGTGCTCCCTACCGACCATCACCTTTAGCACAGGTTTCAACTTCTGGAGAGCGTTGCCCTAAGTACGACTGTTCGTTCATAGAAACCGCTTTCACAATTCGTCGTCTCAGCCCCCCCCCCCCACCAAATGAACCGCTTGTGTGTTTACACTTCTGGCGCCCATCCTTACAAAGACAACCCCTTTTCACACTCCTACCAACGAGGTGGCCATCCCAACAACGTTGGTGGCCCTCTGGCAAGTAAGCTTGTGACTTGGATAAGCTTTACTAGAAACTCGCTGGCCAAGTGTTGTCATTCAATGCCACTCTAACCGGGCCTTAAGCCTGGGTCACTTCCTAATGCCGGTTTACTCGTTGTGAAAATAAATAAAAAATGCAGAATTCATTACCACTGACCCCCCTATGTAACGAAATGGTGTACCTGTATCAAGGGAGCAGATACCAGGAATTAAGCAAAAATGCTTGTGAAAACAAAGCACAGCAAGGGTTGAAGGCCATGGCTCATGTAGTGGCGATCATTAGGACAACCACTATTCTGAGTGATGACCGGTGACCGTTGAAGATCAGACAGGCTGTCACCTCACCTCACTGTGAACTTCTCAAATGCATAGTTTAAAATTGCAACTTGTTGTTTCAATAGCCCATACGTAGGTGTTAACTCCAGGTACATTCGAATACATCTGAACCCGCGGACTGCGTAGTTATTTTTAGTGTCCGACAATCCCATAAATGACAGTCTCCCGCCCTGGAAAGCATCATGCACCACCGTGTTGATGCGGTTGATCAATAACTTGGCCGGTGGGTGACAGCCTCAGAGTGATCTTTAAACCCCTTCAGACCAGCGACTTGTTCTTCACCACGAACCACAACACCACCGCCCCTGTCCTATTTTGGCACATGGAGTACAGAGAAGACAGGTCAAGTGCGCTCAGGATGTTGAAAGACAGTTGCCTTTTATGGACAGGTGTTAATGGTTTTCTACAACAACTCATGTGCATGGACTTTTGTTGAACAGCAAACGAGTAGTTATTCCCTACGTCCAAAGAAATCCTTTGGGACACGCTACCCATAAGGCTGGGACGTTATGTGGAGGTCTCATACCCGACCTTACAATACCGAAATCCATGAATCCGGCCGACCCCCGAGTGCATTCCGTCTGGTTTACGTTACCACACCATCCTCAACCATACATCAATCATTTGAGAATACGGGTGATTTATGAGCATGGAACGAGCGCCTAATAGCAATGACTTAAATATACCTCGAACAGCTTTTGAAACACAGCCCCGAGTCTCAAGATGTGACTCTGCTGCTCTCCGCTAACCCACAATTATTATATAGGGAGGGAACACAAACCTTTGAGGATACCGATAGTCCCTCAATTATTGCACGGCATGGAATCTGACGACTCATACATCCCAATATTTCTGATGGGACCTGAAGACAGTTTTTTGCAGTGGAGATCGGCTGGCCACACTCCCGACGGTAGTCCCCTGGACTTCCGTGAAGACGGTGTGTAGCTCAGTCATCACATCCATTTCGATGTTTGACGTATACCTTACCTTTCTTAAGCCTTCCCGGACCTTGACTCTGGTGATGTATTTCGCGCCGGGCTCGAACTTGGTACCAGAATGCGCGGCGATCTACCCGGCCCGAGCGGACTCGCCACAGCCCTGGACCAGCAGTTGGAGGGGATTGCCTTGGCAGATCGCAGCAAGTCAGTGGAGTCCCATATGAACGCGTTCTTAACGCTGCAGAATAGCGAAGCCAGCGGTGTCACTTTTAAAATCGAGCCTCCCATCGAGTGGGAGGGCTCGGGGAGCCTTTCGGACACCAGCTGTGAGACGTTAGTGGGCGTCGGGCCTGGTAAGCTAATCACATCTTATCCGTTTTTTTAATCTTTCATTCTCAAAGGGCATTCTGTAGATTTTGTTATACCGGCGGGCAGGATCTACCGTCTTGCACACGAGAATCTGTCCCCGATCGAGACCAGTTTCCAAGTTAATGATCAACAACCTCTCTCGGCATTTTCTGAACCGACTACTATAAATAGCACGCCCATTAACAGCTCTTGTTCTGAGAGCAGCCGTGGACGGGATATTGTGTGGTCAACTAGATCATATCCATATCCTCCATCCCATCAGCGCGGGCGCTCGCTGAGCGCTCGTGGCAACCTGCATCTCGCTGGAAACCGAAAGCGGTCGTCCAGCGATGCTTACATTATGGCTGGTAGTAGCCTCCCCCCGGATGCGAACCCAATCCCTCATTACCTTGACGTTCCGGGACCGAACAAACCTGGACAGCTGTCCATGGGCGAATATATGTCGTACAACGAGTCTAGTTCTTCTGCAGATTTGTTGAACCCCCTCCCGAGCTGCCTCGATCCTGGAAGTGGGCTTCCGGGGTCACCACCTAACTGGAGGCATTCCCAAAGTTTTTCACCGGGCTATCATCATTATCAAGGTGCGCCGCCTATTTTTCTAATCGCTACTTAAAACAATAATTTAGATTCTTCAGTGCAGCCCCATTCTCCGGCCGACGACACACGAAACCTTCACCAGAGATCATTGTCCGGTGTTAACCCTCCTATTAAAGAACGAGTTGCATCCGAGGCTGTAAAGAGAGCTGCGCGGAAGAAACAGAAGAATCCCGGTGGAAAATCATTTGAATGTCATTATTGTCAGGAAAAACTGACCACCAAACAGAACCTGCACTGTAAGTGATATCCACATACCATTTTGGACCCGTCTGACACAGCCTGATATGAAACTGCCCTTCACTATCTAGATCACACTTGCGCCCACCTGGGGATACGTGACTTCTCGTGCAAAAAGTGTGATAAACGCTTCACGACGCCCCATGTGCAAAAGAGGCATGAGAAGCGGTGTTCAGACCTGCGGTGTTTGAGCTCATGACATCTTGTTCAGTCGTTTAGTAATTCCCCAGTAAGGTCGTTCTCGGACCCATGATGTGACTTTTCATTGTTGGGCGGTTATTGTTTATTTTTTAATATGTACTCATTGCATCAAGTCGTGTTGTTTTTGTTTTCCCTCGTTTCTTCGTTCGTTGAGTTGGCGTCAACATGGTTTATGCCGGAGCACAGAGAAGAAAGAAAATGCTTCCTATTTGCTGATACTGCGGTTCCAATAAATTGGGTCCTCGGCTTGCCTGCATAAGTCCCAGATCTGTGAAATGCTGTTAAATGAGGAAGCGAGGCGGGAGGCGATGCCGCCAACCGAGTTTCAGAGAATCCGTCATCCAGAGAGTTTCCAAGTATCCGCGCTGAAAGCGCGTGGCCGCATAGCATCCACCGCGCCAAAGCAGGCTGAACCAGCGTGGAGCCAGCCTATGAGTAATCCTAAAATACTGTGTGTGATGACGATGGCCTTTGAGGTCGGACTAGGAGTAAACAGGTCCTCGTTCCTTAAATCTGGTCCAATTTGGGTTGGGTCCACGAGTCTAAAAATAGACCATTGGTGATTAGCAATAGACTTGATCGCTTGGCCAACACCTTCCCATACTCCGTCCCCTAACCTCTTAATACCTTCCGCCCCCCAATGAACCACCTGAAGGTAGTCCTTAATTTGCAAGAGCGGTGCTTTTGTAATGAGCTTCGGAAGGCGTTATGTTCTAGGTCTCCCTCCCCACAATCTCATTGCCCATAATACGGCACGTGCGGTCAACGCGACTCTGGCTTTCAATCAGTTTTATCCTCCTGAAAACACTGCCTAATGTGTACTCTTTCTTGGTTCACATGTCCGATGATGAAAGTTTTCATCGCTATCTCAGCACCTCTCCCACCTTGAACGTGCCCCTTAGCGCCGTCGTGAGGCTCTCACAGCCCTTTGAACTCATGCTGCTGGAAATTGTGCGTCACAGTTGTGGTACAGGTTTTCACGGCCAGTATAATAAAGTGACAGTGCTCCTTCAGTTCCCTCAGTTCCGACTTTGCTCTTCCTTGCGATGCAACACTCCGATTCAAGGTGAGTCGCACCTGTTACCCAATTCCTTGAAACCACTAATAATACTTCTGTAGCATCCAATCGATCATTTCTGCAGCGCGGCCTTCCGCGTATCACTCCTCCGAGCCTTCCATCGTTACTTTGCCTGTTCACAACCTCCCTCAACCTCCCTCACAGTACCAGTCGTCGTATCCACTCCCGTCGGACTCACTCTCGTCGAATTCCTTATTTGCGGTCGAACAACAGCACGATTCTCACCATCCTCCTCTAACACACATGCACCATCATCTAGCCTACGCAAGACCTCCTTTATCCATGTCCCTTGGCCGCTATATCGCGCCCGAAATTATCCCTGATACTGCTTACGGGTCAACAGCATCCACCAGGATAAATGCAATGTCTCAGTCAGCTGAAACCTCCCCCGCACCTTATTTATGTGACCCCAAGCCTTACGAGCCCAATGGTATCTACGGAAACTTGTTTGTTCAATCGCACGCAATTGAACATCGTGCCCTTCAATGGCCAGATGATACCCGGAGTCACGGACCAGCCTATGGCTGCTTGAACACAGATAACCAACGCCTTCCCGATTCTCCAGAAAAAGTGCAGTATGAAGATATGTGCGTCGATGACTCCCGCAATGAAGGAGAGATAGGCGCCGAACCCTCTGACTCACATATGGGGTCGCTTTCCTGCGGATCGTCCATCTACACGGCGTCACAACTTACATCTCCCGCCAACCAACGGGCTGCAAATGCCAGGAGAAAGAGGGAAGCTAAATATACTTGCGACATGTGCGGATCCAGACTAACTGCCAGACACAACCTGGCGAGTGAGTGCTGTTTATATCTCCGGCCTGCGACGGTAGATGCTAAGTAACATGGATATTGATTAGGTCATATGAACGCGCATTTCGGCATTAAGCCGTTCCGCTGCCACTTCTGCAAGAGGGAGTACACTGCGAAGTCGACCTTTCGTCGTCATATGAAGACGGTCCATCGGAAGTAGGGCCACGATCTGTAAATAGTTGATTTGATTGATATGCATCGTCTGTAATTTCGGGGTTTATCTATATAGCGCGAAGTCTTTCACAAATTTAATTTGCTTATATCTCTACGTTCTATACGTTGTAGTGTGTCTTTTATATCCTACGTAGATGCCAATTGTTATTAATACATATGTACATAACGGAAAGCGACTTCTTTGAAACGGATTTGGTCACCAACTTTTATGATCCCGTCACAGACGACATTCGTCACAAGCCGCACTCGGCGCCTCCCTTATCGCGCAACTCCAATCCTTTAGCCTTAGGGTTTAGCTTCTAATGCCATGGTTCCAGATGAAAATCAACACCCCTACACTGACCGTGCCCTCCTGTCCCAAATAGTGGCTTCCGAGTTTAACCTTGAGATTGGGTTCCGCGAGAGGATGCGACAAACACTCAGGGAGAGGATCGCTTGGGCGATGCTGCTGAGGGGGTCTCTTCAGGAAGGTGAGTTGACCGTGCTATCTTTGATGGGCTTCCCCAATGATGCATCATAAGGCCCTCAACAACCTGCGGCCGCATCTGAGTCCTTCAAATATGCTGCTTTCGAAAGTTTGAGAGCCTCTGAAAGGCCTTCTGGGTTTTTGCTTGACAGAGAGGAACCGGCGCCTCCGAACCTTAGATTACAAGAGGCCTTACAAAGTGCACGCCCAGCACCAAAGGCTAAGACCCGAATCCCTCGCGATCCTAAGGCTGTTTTCTTGTACATCCGTTCGTCGAGTCTTGGTGGCAATTGGAAAGAAGATCCGGAGTTCGAGTTCAAGATTCTGAAGTGTCCCGTGTGTTCTAGGACGACCTTCACTTCTTTACAAGGCTTATTGAACCATGCTCGTATATCCCACTCTCTCGAATGGGGCACACACGAGGAGTGTATACGTGCTTGCGCAGTTACCGACCCCAATATCAACATTGACGAAGGCATAGAAGTCGGAGCCCACTCTGGGGGAATCCTTCCGGGACTTCGGACGATTTTCGAAATGGCAGTTGGGCCGTCGCGCCCTGACAACGGAATCTACTCTGGTGTTGTGACCGAACCAGAAGCTAAATCGCATCCTTCAACTTCCACTCGTCTCACGGAAACGCTCGGATTGCATGAGGATACGCCTGCTCTTGCATTTTTTCTTGGGAAGGAGCCTGTCCGTCGTGGTATCAAGGCTTATCAACAAGATGAAATAGTTGATGTTGACGGTTTCGCCGATAGTCGCGATTTTCAGTTCAAAGATCACTGGCATTTACGCTTTGCTCAGCGTGGTGATGTGCACGGAACCGAGGGGGTAGAGAAGGAGGGGCCCGCAGGCTATGCGGTTTCTGGCCCTGGTAGCCACACATCGATATCCGATAACGCGGAAGGCGGTGCTTTTGGTGACCGCCAGAAGATATTTTCACATGGGATGCTAGGTGCAGTAACGAGGTTTCATTTTACAACCCGTGTAGTTGTGACAGACCGTAGTTTGTGGATCGAGCCTGGTAGGTACCTATTTCCATCTCATACAATTAAGGCCTAAGTAGCGGTTGTTACCAGGAGGAGAAACACAGTTTACGCATAAATGGATGTTGACACTCGAGGCTCCCTCCTATGTAAGTCCAATTTCCCTTTTACATCTCGTAGACCGTTAATCCATCTTCAGACCTACGATATCACAACTGTGCTTCGGAGCCTGACAGTCACACCTTTATCACCTCTCGATACTGTTAGGTGTCACCAAACCACGGTCGATGAGCCTCCATACGCTGTTGTAGGAATGGCATCCCAACCATTTCTTGCAAAAATTGAATTGGTTTTTAACGAGATTGACAACGGGGGCTTTTCTTACGAAGGCCAGCCCTTTTCTATGGAACACTGGGTAGACGTACGTGTGGTACTGTTTCTTGTGCGTTATATCCTCACGCAGAGCCGACAACAGCTTGATCCCCTCAGATGTTCTGCAGCCGTAGTCGGGGAGGAGCAGATCTGTGATATTGAACTTGATAAAAGGACAATAATTAAACCCAGGGTCCCCGGTCAACAAGCAATGAACCTCAAGGCCTTATGGGCACTTGCTGCTGATGGTGCCTCACTAGACAAACAAGAAGCCGACGCAAACGGTCCTAGTCCACCTTCGTATGGTATGTTTGGGATTACTTCCTTCATTGGTGACTCACAATTTTTGGCGTAGCGTACGAGGATATTTTAAGAGATTTGCTTCCCCAGTTTCCCTTGACACTACAGGGTGCGCCTTCACAACTAAGCGGGAGGTATGTTATTAATTGATGCAGGGTTAAAGCGAAAGCGGGGGGCGAAGGTCGTTCCGTACAAGCTCGCCGTTTCAGAGTCTCAGTTTTCGAATCTCATTGAGGGCCGGCGCAAGGCGATTGAAGTGAGTAATTGTCATCCCATCGAGAGCCAAGTTTCATAACAGGACGTAGTGGGGTCGTGCTCGCGCACTTCGTGATGCCTACAATGAAATCGCGCAACGAAAGAATTCTTCTGATATCATGGCTTTAACGGCGGCCGATGTTCAGGCATGGCTGCACGAGGCGGGACACCTGCAGCCCAGGAAGTCAGAGCCGAACAACAACAGGCTCTGCAAAGTCCGAGAAGATCGTAGGCGGGGAGGCGGACTCTCACTGGTGCTGCGTTTGCGGCTTGGGCCGTGGACTACATGCACTCGCATTGAGAAAGAGAGTGCAAGGCGAAGAAACTAAGGTGCAGGGAGAAAGTGAGGGTATGGCTGTGGACGCCAACTGTCCAATTGCGGCACAAGATTCAACTGTTTTTAGACTGCGGCCAGTCGACGTGGAACGCTTGACGACGGCGCAGACTTCAAACTCAGTTCAGAAGCCAGGACCAAATCCCATCTTGTTGGACTGCAGATATATTATCCGACTCGTTGATCCTGGCCTTACGTTGGCGATCCGGCGGCTGATCGATCCGCTTGGTCATTCTTCGTTCGGAGGTGGTTCTGCCTGTGATTCGCCTTTTCCCTTGGATCATGTTGGGCAAACGCCTGCTGAGGTCGAAACGGAATTGGCTCCTTATTCTATGTTGGCAATGTTGCTGCGCCCGTTTATTCGAAGAATCGTTCTACCAGGCCTAGATATTGCCAAGAGACAAAAAAAACTAGTAGGTGCACCCGCACCTTCTCGGACAGTTTCCAAGAAGGTCGTGCCGGATAACGAACCCGATGTAAGCCTCCTTACTCCAGCCCATATATTCACCGGAATAAGGAGCCGCGGGAGGGAGAGTGAACCGGGCAATGGTGGTGTGGATGAGGCGATATTGCTCTGTTTGTCTAGTTTGGGGAAGCCCCTCTCCCGTCGTTCAACTGATGCCTTAGAGAAGACGGTCATAGTCAAGACAGAGCGACCATGATCTGGTTGACAAGGATTGTCGCTGCTGACTTGCGCCAGTGAAGGCAAGGGTACCCCGTTGCAGCAGCTCTTTCTGGTTAGACCGCCCAGAATCCGCATAGGTGATATGGGGAGATTTACTCAGCTGTTATGGTGATGGGTCGCCATGGTGGGGGTGGAGGATTCTCCCGTGAATGCGTGTTATACATATGTGAATCCCTTCCTTGGCGCTGGTTCCACGAAGGACCTCTCGCAGCATTGGAGGGGAGAACTGTGAATCCTGACTATCAAACAAAGTTGACATTCGAAATGCCATGTTGTTTTCTCTCTTGCTCCGCACTCCGTAGGGCACAGTACTTCCTTCCGAGTTAAATGAATTTGACCTTTGGTTATAAAAGCTGCTGAACGACGCTGGGTCACCCCCATCTCCTCTTGTTTCTTGTCTTTCAGTTTGTCATGATAACTGTCTTCAAGTGTACCTTTGCCTTCTTTGCGGCGGTGTCTTTGGCTGGTCCTACACTTGCTGTCTCTCGCATCACAGGACACACTCGCCGAACTTTATGCCGGCCTCAACCCTCCTTGAATTCCTCGCACGTCCTCGAGTCTACCTCACAGGCCCAGTCCACCTCGTCTCTCTCGGTATCGTCTCCAAAGGCCACAGACCCAGCATCCCAACACCACCTCACGCCATCCGCGTTTCCCTCATTCAAGAACCTGGCAACATCGCCTTCTTCATTTACCCCCAATGGAATCAAAGCGGGCGTAGCAGGTGGCGACGCATACAACATCCTCCGAGATCATATTGGATGGTGGTACGACTGGTCCGCTTCTCCTTCCAAACCTGGCAAACCCATCGCTGTTCCTATGCTTTGGGGTTCTGGAAAAACAGACTCGACTGATGCAGCACGGTATGCGCAGTTTCAACGTTTGTCCGCCTCGTCTGCACGTCCGCAATTTGTACTTGGGTATGAGGAACCCGATTGTCGAGGAGGCGGGTCTAGTGGGATGAGTGTTGATCAGGGCGTGAGGGAGTGGGAGGCGTTGATAGGTCCTTTGAGGAGGAGGGGGGTTAAGGTCGGGAGTCCGTCCATGTGCAGTGAGTTGCGGATTTCAATCGACTTGTAGCGGCAGAACTGAGGTTGTTGGGGTGGTGGTGGCATAGAACAGGCTGATGAAACGTGGCTCAAGGAATTCTCGAAGAAGATCTCGACGCCTTGGGATTTCACTGCTATCCATGTGAACAAGAATAACCTTGCTGGGGTGAAGAAGGATATCGTAAGTAGGACCCCCCCCCTGAACGCCGTATTGCACGTTATTAATGGAACGAAGGACTATTACTGGAAAACGTACGGCAAGCCAATTTGGGTCTCAGAGTTTGCCTGCGTCAACGGTAAATTTGCGCGCCCATTCTTCTTTAAGTAGGGCTTTGGCTCATATGAGAATGGGTATCAGATCGTAACACGTTCCAGCCATGCACGAACCAGCAAGAAATCAACTCGTTCATTCGTCAGGTTGTGGACTACTTTGAGAGTGATGGCAGGATACGCGCCTATGCCTTTAGCAACGGGTTGGGATTGGGGAACGTCTGGCCTATGATGCGTAATGGTGTTTTTAGGTATGTGCTCCCCCATTTCCTTGTTTTGGTGATACAGACAATTGATGTGGGCTTGAAGTGAATCTGGCAAGGCCTACCTGGCAGCGATCCGCAAGTATCATTAGGTGCACGAGGCGCTGTGCATTTCCAACTGGGTCCATTTCTTTTATTCAGTCTCAATTCTATTCAGTAGCCGGGGGCTATTAGATTTTCATTGTTGGTTATCATAACAACAGTCGTGGTATTCATATGACCGAGGCGTGAGTTTCCCCAAATCGTGAATACAACAGCAATAGGTGAGCCAATAAAGAGAAGCATGAGAGAGGGGGAGGGGGGGGGGTATTTAATAGATATAGGGGAAGATACGATAGGGCACAAGCTTCTTGTACTTGAACCAGTCGTCTCCGTACCTGCAAGCATTGCGTGAACATTTAAGCACACCGACACCCAAAAAGTCAAAGAGATACGCACTTCTTTTGACAAGCTTCATCATCGCGGCGTTGGCGGTGGACGAGGAGAACAGTAAAGTAGCAGATGTAGAAGTAGGTGATGGGGGTGTCGAACCAGGTAGGGAGGGACCATGCAAGAGCCATAACGAGGTCACCACTGTAGAGGGGCAATATAAGCGCAAAGTGGGAGAGTCACCGAAAAAAAAAAAACTGACAGATAGTTGGGATGCTGAGAAAGACCCCACCAACCAGAAGTGAGGAGTTTGGTACCGCGCTTCGTCTCCATATACTTCAAGTCTAAACATAGAAGAAAAAGAGGTGAACAAGAGCAGCGGTGGTAAAAAAAAATATACAAAACGCCATACTTTTAGGGTTTTGTCCGTTTCTGAACTGATTTTTCTCGTTATTAGCGCCACGAAAGATCCAGTATCCAAAGAGATTGACGCCAATGATGGCAGCGGTGCGCATGGGACCAAGTTCGACGGGATGGAAAGCCAAGTACCTGGCCTGGAGACTATAGGTGAAAGGGACCCAAACGATGTCTCCAATGGCAAGCATATAGCCAAAGCCGTCGGTAGTGATGTCCATGGTAGTGAAGAGGGCAGGTTCGTTGTAGAGGCTATCTGCGACATACCAGAACTGGAAGGCGAGTACGAGCCACATGGAATCTGTGACTTGGGAGAAACCGCCACGGCGGACTGCTTGTTCACAGGCCATGCTGATGTTGATGAGGACCCAGAGGATGAGGCCTGGACGCAATTCGTTAAAGGATTTGAGGTCAAGGGAACCTATAGAGGGATTGAGTTCACGGCCGATGAAGAACTGAGCAAAATGTGAGTGTTGGGATATGGGAACTGCAAAAGGGAGAGAGGTAGGAAAACATACATCATAGAGGACATTGCCCGAGTTTCCACCGAGAGCAAGGAGAGCGCCGGAACGGAAGGAAGACGCGTAGCAATAAATGGACTGAACAACTGCCATAGCGATCGAGGAGGTGAGGAGGCCGACCCATTTTTCGTAGAGGATGGTGAAGGATTGCGGGCCATAATTAAAGATTATTCCAGACGTGATACCGAGGGCGAGGAGAAAGGTCGAAAAGGCTAGGGATGTGGAAGTGAGTGACCAGGGGAGGGGGATGGAAGAGGGAATGTTGGAAATGTCGCACCATTTATTTTGTATTTTTTTTTTTCGCCGGTGCGGAGGGTGGTGCCCTCAACCCAATCACCTGGAAGGATGGCCCATGAGAGGACACAGAATGTGTACCAACCGAGGTAGATGAGAGCAGCCTGGTTGTCCCAGAGAGATGCCCACCAGTGGGGATCTTGGAGGGCACTGAAAACGTGTTCTAGCTGGATATGAGGAGTGCAAACGTTGAACTCATTGCATCCAAAGTATAGACTGTATGCAACAGTAGGAACGGTGAGAGTGACGAAGAGAGCGCCTGGAGGGCCGAAGAACTCGTAGTGTGTTGTTGGTGGATTCATGGAAAGAAGCGCAATTTCCTTTTTCGTACGCTCCTTCATGTCCCTCGCACACCGACTTAACCAACTAGCTGCGGCTCATGAACAGAATCTCATAAGGTATACTACACACATACACAACTCTTGTTATATCCCTCCTCACTCTATCATACAGCGACGACGACTACAGAATCCTTAGACATGACCTCTTTGAGAGGTTCGGGTCCGAACCACACACTCCACCACCAGCGCCCACTCGCCATCAGCAACAGCAACGTCAACCCTCTTCGGCGCCTCCACCACCCCTGCCTGTCTCACGGAAACACTCTGTCGTATCCAACGTCGCAAATCTCTTTCGCCGTGCAACGGGCCGTTCATCATCCAAGAAACAGGACCCACCACCACCACAGCCACAACATCAGCCAGGGTCACACACACCTACTCCACAAAGACGCATCCACCACAAGCCGAGCGTTCTTCACTCCCTCCGTCAAGACCAGCAACAACAACAACAACAACAACCCCCGCAACCACAGGATCAAGACGATCCATCTGCCCTGAGAGCCGCCATAGCCTCGACAGAAGCAGAGCACACCCGCCTCCGTGAAGCTTTCATTGCCCTCGAAGCGTCCACCCTCAAGCGCATCGAATACAAGACAGCCCGGAGATTATACACGCCTACACCCACCAATGTCAATGTCCTCATCGAAGGCCGCGAATGGCGCAACCACACTAGACCTGTGCCTTCCATAATCCTCCCACCACCCACGAGCAGGAGTAATCATCCACTACGCACCCCATCCACTGGTGACCAACAGTCTATACACTCTACCACGTCTTCATCCAAGCTCTCAATCGCTCGCTCATTTTCATCTGCTTCCCGTGGTTCTACTACTCACCCACCACTTTCACCACTTTCTCCTCACTTTCGTAGCCCTGGTTCACTTCGGCGCCAAAACTCTGTCTCTTCCGCATCAACACATAGTACTGGCACCAGCAGCCGTCTCGCACTAGGCCCCCGCAGTACAGGAAATCTATACCTCTCAAGCCTCGCTGAACGGGCATCCGCGGATACCGTAGCTGATTCCCGCATTACGTCTGATGACGTTGATGCTGATAACGATGACCCTGAAGCCACGGACTATGAATCTGCTGTGCAAGAGCTTAATGGTATTAGACGCCGGAGAGAAGAACTTGATGCTCGGTACCTTTCTCGGCTCGAGTATCTCAATGCGAAGCTCAAGGCTGCTGAGATCCGTGACAGAGTTCTGCGTCGTTGATTTATGGGACTATTTACCAGTTACTGATCGTTCTCTTTTTACTTATCTCTCTGGAAAACAACTTGTATAATATATTACATACACTCCTGTACACGACGCTACTTATTAATAGAAAGTACGGCGAGCAACAAGCGCTCATTCGGATTCAATAAAGTCACCCTCGACCACGCATTGCCTGGCCATCTCGTACTATAAACGGATTTAGCCGCCATCATATAATATCTCAGAGGCTTGGGAGCCCACCTGTTCGTCCGTTTCACACACCAACACCCTCTTGTCGCTTTGACCACTACCAATGTCCCACACCCCGTGTCCTTCACCCTTGTTGGCTCCATCATCGATAGCCTCGAATCCCAAACACCCAACCTGCTCTCCAACCACTTTTCGTAACTGCCAGCTCTTTTCACCAATGCCTCCAGAAAACACCAGCGCATCCACTCGGCCTCCCAATTTAACACAATACGCTCCAACATAGTTCATAATCCTATCCACAAAAATATCAAAAGCCAACCCATACTTTGGATCATCGCGTTTCTCGACAACCTTTGCAAAGTCAGCCGTACCGCACATCGCCTTCCAGCCCGACTCTCTGTTCAATATCTCCTCCGCCTTTTGAACACTCTCACATAAGCATTCTGCCACCCTGGACAAGCCAAATCCTGGGGACTTACCAAAGTGACAGGCAAATCAGCAGCCATACTAGGGTCGTGCGTGATCGTCCCAGCCTTGTTCGTATAGTGGAAGATAAGGCTGGGATCTATAGCGCCTGAACGCGTCGCACCCGGTAGACCAGACACTGGCGTCAGACCCATCGAAGTATCGTATGATTTACCATTCCGGATCGCGCATGCTGATGCGCCTGAACCAAGATGCAGGATGATGAGGTTGAGCGTGACGGGTGGTTTTTGGAGGTATGAAGCTACTGAACGCAGAATGTATGAATCTGGGCCCAATGCGAAAGGTGAGTGGACACAGTATCGTCCTAAATGTGGTTATGAACGTACAGCTGACTCCATGAAATCCGTATTTCCTCAAACCTCGTTCTTTAGCAATCTCTGGGTCAATACAGTAACTCGATATGTGTGGGGGTAAAGAGCGATGGAAGGTGGTATCAAAATACGCAACGGAGACCGCGTCTGGAAGTTTCTCAGTGCAAATTTTGACGACAGAAAGCGCAGCCCCGTTGTGCCTTGTACCGCATCAGCAGAGAGACCATCACACAAGGGAAGAAGAAGATCATACAAAGGTGCAAGGTCGGACAACCTCTCTATTTGGTGGAACGACGTCTGGTCCACCACTATAGGCTTGTCGTAAACCCCTCCATGCACAATCCTATGGCATAAATAAGCCACGTCTTTCTTGTCAACCCCACACTCCGCCTCTAAAAATTTGAGGAACTGTGCAAACGCAGCCGCGTGGTCTTTAATGTCTGCACCATCATCCTTGACAGGTTTAATGTCTAGTTCACCAGGCTTCACTGTAAACTTGGCTGGAGGGGCCGAGATCGAGGAGATGGAGGCGGTGACAAGGTGGGTGAGTGGATTGGCTGGAAATTTTGTCTGGGAATACAGAGAGAGCTTGAGAGATGAAGATCCTGCGTTGACAGAGAGGATGTATCCAGGCATTGGGTCTGGACGACAGAGGAGATTGACAGGCCCAGACTATAAAAGATGGTATATATAGGTAGGCCCGGACCAGGCAACATTGATAGTTTTGACTAGTACTGACTGATGGCCCAGGTGGAATGGGAGCTCTCGGTGGGCCTGTATCCACGACCCAGATCACTCTAGCCGGAATCAGTTATCTTTCGCAAATTGTGACGTCACATCCACCCCCCACCCCCCCCATATTTATATCCACCTTGAAACTATCCACAAAATCCAACACCGTTAACCAACCGACTAGCCAACGACCAGCAATGCCAGGCCAAGAACTTACTAGACCGAACCCTCCTCCTGACCCGTCCACCCTCTCGGACGCCATCCTCGACCAGGCCGTTAAACTCGATTTCGCAAACTTTCTTTCACAAGTTGACCTTGAATCTATCCAAACCTTCAGACGCGCTGCAAACTACATCGCTGCAGGTCCGTTCACTAGTACCCTCATGCCCTCACCTATAACCTCCGCATACAGCTATGATATTCCTCAAAGACAACGTCCTTCTTGAACGTGACCTGACCTTCGATGACATCAAACCTCGTCTTCTCGGCCACTGGGGCACTTGTCCCGGTCTCAGCCTCGTCTATGCACACCTTAACAGACTCATCCGCGACCGCAACCTCGACATGCTCTACGTCGTTGGTCCAGGCCACGGCGCACCCGGCATCCTCTCCTGTCTGTGGCTCGAAGACTCTCTCGGTACCTTTAATAGCAAATATCCCCGCAACCTCGATGGTCTCACAAATCTTATCACCAGCTTCAGTGTGCCTGGTGGATTCCCAAGGTACGCTCCCTCTGTCTTTCTCCCCTGGATCCGTGGCGCTGACGGGTTGGACCTGCAGCCACATCAATGCGGAAACTCCAGGCTCTATACACGAAGGAGGGGAACTCGGTTATGCCCTCAGTGTCGCCTTCGGTGCAGTCATGGACAACCCAAATCTTATCGTCACATGCGTCGTAGGTGACGGCGAAGCAGAGACTGGACCAACTGCTACAGCATGGCATGCCTATAAGTACATCGACCCAGCAGAATCTGGCGCTGTTCTCCCCATCGTGCACATCAATGGCTTCAAAATCTCCGAGAGGACCATCTATGGAACTATGGATGACAAGGAACTCGTCTCCCTTTTCCTGTAGGCACATCTATCCCTTTCAGTTTATTCCTCCCCATTCACCAGGAGCTTTCTAGTGGATACGGCTACCAACCCCGTATCGTCTCTGACCTTAACGACCTCGATAACGACATCGCAGCATCCTTGTCCTGGGCCATAGACGAAATACACAGGATCCAACAAGCCGCTCGCTCTGGGAAGCCAATCGTAAAACCACGCTGGCCCGTCATCCTCCTCCGAACACCCAAAGGCCTGTCGGCACCTCAACACGATCCTGAAGGGGGTATCATCGAAGGCTCTTTCCACTCCCACCAAGTTCCCTTGCCTAAGGCCAAGACGGATCAAAAGCATCTCACACTTTTGCAAGAGTGGCTTAGGAGCTATAGACCTGGCGAACTCTTTGAGAAACACGGAGCTCCCGTAGAAGCCATTCGGAGGCTCATCCCCACCGCCAACGAGAAAAAGCTGGGTCAGAAGGCGGAGTCCTACAAGGGTTACATCCCGCTCAAGACACCCGACTGGAAACCCCTCGGCGCCGAAAAAGGAACCCAGGAGAGTTGTATGATCCGAGTCGGTCAATATTTGCGAGAGGTGATCGCTGCGTACGTGTTCCTAGTTGTTACTAATGAACACACCAATTTGACTGATACGATAACAGGAATCCAAAGACATTCCGAATCTTCTCCCCTGATGAGCTAGTATCCAACAAACTCGATGCTGTCTTTGACAACACGGGACGGAACTTCCAGTGGGACGCCATGGCTCGTGCTAAAGGCGGGCGTGTCATCGAAATCCTCTCTGAACATACTTGTCAAGGCATGCTCCAAGGGTACACACTCACAGGTCGCACCGGCGTCTTCCCCTCCTACGAGGCTTTCCTCGGTATCATCCATACCATGATGATTCAATACTCCAAGTTCATCAAAATGGCCCGTGAGACAACATGGAGACAACCCTGTGGCTCGCTGAACTACATCGAAACTTCAACCTGGGCAAGACAGGAACATAATGGGTTTTCGCATCAAAATCCGAGTTTCATTGGTGCCGTGCTGGACGTCAAGTCGAGCGCTGCCAGGGTTTACCTACCTCCCGATGCCAATTGCGCGCTCAGCACTGTTGCACATTGCCTCAGGGCAAAGAACTATATTAACTTAATTGTTGGGAGTAAACAACCTACGCCTGTCTGGTTGAGTCCTGAAGAGGCAGACAAAGTGAGTCAACTTAACCTGCCCAATTATCAGGATTGCTCATATCATCTACGTCCCCAGCATTGTATCGCGGGCGCATCCGTCTGGAACTTCGCTAGTGTCGACGACGGAATTGACCCGGACGTGTAAGTTTTCGCTCCAGCCTGACCTCACTGCCACCACCCTAACTTTGACTATCTTGATTCTTTAGGGTGCTTGTGGGCATCGGCGTAGAGGTAACATTCGAAGTCATCGCCGCTGCCGCCCTCCTGCGCAAACGTGTTCCAAATCTCCGGGTCCGCGTCGTCAACGTCACAGACCTCATGATTCTCACCCGCACAGGCTCTCACCCACATTCACTCAATGGCGAAGAGTTTAACACCCTCTTCACCGACAACAGACCCATCCACTTCAACTATCATGGATATCCAATTGAGTTACAGGGACTGCTGTATGGTCGACCTAGTTTGATGGAACGTGTCAGCATTGGCGGATATAAAGAAGAGGGAACCACAACGTCGCCGTTCGATGTAAGTCGTCCTCGCACATTTCCTTGTTGATTCCTGCTAATCGACTCTTGTATAGATGATGTTATGTAATAATACTTCGCGTTATGATGTCGCTGTTGCCGCTATCCGAGGCGGGGCACAAGTCAACCCCAAGGTTGCCGTGAATGCGCATATCGAGATTAGTGCTTTGGGGCACGAAGCGCAAAAGATACGAGACTACATCTACGAGCACGGAAAAGGTAAGCTTTGGTGTTCACCTCGATAGATCGCATGATCTAATGTCGCCGCTAGACCCAGATGACACCTACGACACGCCCACTTTTAATTAGGTCCCGGGTGGCAGGGTAATAAATAAGTTGTTGGGGGTATTTTGATTGGTAATCTCACTCCAAAAAAATTGTAGGGATGTAAAATAATAAAAACGGACGCAATTCTTATTTTGTTTTCCTAAGAGCGCCCCATAACTCTGAAAGGCCTGGATTTCGGCTACGCCTTGAAACTCGCCAAACATAGCGCTGGAAGGAAACGGGGCGTGGGTCCGAAACCTCTGCCCTCTTACGTCCTTCGACACCGGCCGGACTGATGTTTCTAATCACGGATTGTTGCTAAAACAGACTGAGAAGTCTCACTTTCGGAGGCAGGTAAACCAAATAAATACAAAACGATTTACACTTCTACAATATGATAAAATATAGATATGCAAAATAACCTTAGTCAAAGAAGTAAGCTAGGGACTCAATGGCGAGTGAGGATGGAAAAAAGTAAAACAGCCCATGGAACAATTATCATCCAGGACTGGAAAGTCCAATCTGCGTTGAACGAAGGCACGAAATGGGAAGAGCGTCGTAATCGTCCATCTCGTCTTCCGATAATCCGATTTCGATAATAGATGAAGTCAGATCACTAACGCTCAGTGATGTAGGTGCGGGTGCAAGTGGAGGTGCAAGAGCGCGGGTGTAAGCGGCGACAGGGAGCCTAAAGCGGGATGGAGGTGTATCTTCGGGCGTGGGTGGCAATCGTAAAACAGTAGACCGTACTGGTGTTCGGAACGAAAGGGGTGGGATATCCACATAACAGATTCGCTTTCGAGGCGGGATACGAATCGTCAAAGGAGGGGCGGAGGAAGAACCAGCTTCCGAAGGCAGCGGAGGGAGCATGTCGGTATCTGTGTCAGAATTTGGATGCGATGTCGGTGGCGATTCGGGCGGTGATGGCGGCAGAATAACTTTTCGCCTTTTTGAGGTTGTCGATTCAGATTTGGATTTCCGCTTTGACGGTTTGGGCGTTACTGACGGAAGTTGGGTTGCTGAGTCTTCAGTAATAGTTGTCGTAGTCATGGCATTTGCAGTTGTAAGAGCAGCCTCCTCCTCCCGTTTTTTCCTCTTCTCAATTGCCAGTTCCTTTGCTTTTGCCTGTCTTTCGAGTTCTTCCTGAAGTAGGCGGGCAAATTGTTGGGCATCCCCCTGTAACCAAACGTCAAAGACGCCTTCCCACTCTCGCGTGGGCACCGGAAAGTCGAAGATTTAGATAGACAGCCTTCATCGATTGTTCTTCATCGCTGCCGGAGGACGGCTTTGTCGAGTTGAGGGCTTGCAGATGTACTGGACGTAGACGATGAACTCCCCTCTTCTTTTGCTGCCAAAGCATTCGAAGTCCGTGATCGGACGGCCTTTGAGAACACTCGGACCATACGCTTTGTCCCAGGGACCCGAAGACTCGTCCCAACCACTAGCAAGAGATCTGCACCACTCCGTCCCTTCGACCCCATCAAATCCCTTCTCACAACCTCGCCTACACCCTCTCCATTCATGTGTGCTTCATTATACAACACGACACTAGGTCGAAGCTTTCCTATCCCACGGGGCCGCTTCCCAAACAGTTGTCTGGTTCTCTCCAGGGACGCGCATTCAGGGCATTGCGGGGGCTGACCGGTAGCCAATGATGAAAGGTGTTCGTGCAGTGGAAACGAATTGGTGCAGACTTGACAGTGGACAGATTGAAGGGTTCCATGTAGCGGGATACACCGAGGGGTTTCCATCGGCGGTGAAGGAAGTCGAGTAGATGATGGTGCGGATGTGTCTAGAGTAGGATCTACGTTGTCATTGCAGTCATCAAGTGGTTGCGGTTTACTGGGTGATTGCATTGCGGGTGCTTTGCTCTTGGACCGGTGCTTACCCCGCCTATCTCCAAAGTCTGGCATACCGAATGAGAGTCCAGACTTTTGTTCTATAGCATCGATGTTTTGGGTGTAAACTCGGAGGAGTTTGCCCTGATCGTCAAGTGCGCGGAGTACACGATGGAAAGCGGTTGGCTCTGCATCTTGTGATAATCTAGAGAGCTGAGCGATCATTTGGCAGAAGAGTGAGGTGGTGTGTTCAGACTATGAGTTGTAGAAACAGTCGGTTGAGAATAAAACCAAAAACAGAGTCCTAGAGAACCCACGTACATTAAAGACCGATGCATCAAAAAGATCTTTTCCTGAAGCTAGATTCTCCCGAGGATTATCGCGCTTCAACGTTCGAAAGAGACCTTCTGGTGACCGAAAATCAGGAATCCCCGCCTGCACCGAGATTCCAGCACCTTTGGAACGACCGATATTTCTGAGCGTCTAATGCCAGGAAAGCATGGGGAATGCACGAACCACAAACAGCTACGATGCGTTTTGCCTTCAAGATAGTTTGTATGACCTTATGCAGTTGTGCGGTGGCAGTTTGGTGACTGCGATAAAAAGGGCGGGGAAGATGGAAGAGGTGTATTAGCCTCTAGAGGAAGAAAGAGGGTCATCCTGAGATGGCGGTGGTGGTGGGTGATGGAAAGGTGAGATGGTGGGCGACAGCCGAGGCAGCATTCGGCGTGGCGCGGGAACTTGAACTCCTGCTTCGTCCTTCGCCTTCCAACACACTTTGCCATTAGTCCCACGTTTTTCTCATTCTCAGCACATCTTTGGACCCAGAACCACACACTCTGTTTCTTCTAGGTCATACAACTCAATTTATAGTCATCCCCTTCACATTTTGACACCTAACAATCCTCATTGCTTTCCCCGCACAAGGCATGTCAGTTCACAAACAACTGACGTCTGTTATTAAGCCACAACGACGACTTACTTGGGAGGCCATCTCTCTCTCACGAGCAATGACATTCTTCCTTGTGTCAGAAGGTCCACTGTCTATTTACGCAGCTGAATGACGAATTTCCGCTGTCGTTCTTCGTGCGGCGTGTTCACTTCAAGCTCAAGCTTTACCTGGGGACCAGCGAATCTAGCCAATTCATATCGAAACCTAATCAACCTAGTAGTATTTCCTTGCATAAACGATGCCATACGGCATACTTGGGGGGTTGAAGAAGCCCAAGCAAATACCAACGAAATCTGAAGTGATCTTCACAAGTTTAGCATACAAGCCCCGTGGTCGAGCTGTAGTCCCTTCATCTACTTAATGCCCCAACTCACATATCGCTTTGCGAAAAGAACCTGACTACTCCCGCCCTGGGCAACATCGCTGCCACCACTCAATAGTTCACTGTCAGAACCAATGACGCACGGTGGTAACACAACATTCATTATCCAGTTATTTTAAGAACTCCACCACAATTAAATGTATTCTTGTTTTTTTTCTAAGCGCCCATATGTTTTTCTAAAACGGCCATCCGGTATGAATTTTACCGTCAATTACACAACCGGTAAGAAATGCGATTAAAAGTTCGAAAACGCTAGAGGCCACTCAAAACAACCTCACAGTGGGTGGTGATGGAGTCCCAATACAGATGACGGATCTTTGCGACAATTCTCCATGTCAGCGGTCTTTTCAAGCCCGGATCTGACATTATGCATTAAGTATTTACCGGCCCACGTGGTGAGTGAACAGGCGGCAGGATAGCGAGAGGTGGCCTGAGATAGCGGGGAACCCTCGTATGATCAGCCGCTCTATGGGCTTCCGCGAGCGCTTGATACCACATTTTCTGTTCTCTAGAAACCCAAGGTTTATCCGTTTGTACTTGTCCGGCCTGGTAAGAACTCACACCTTCTCGGTGACATCAACGAAATGAGGTGGAGCCACCTGAAGTAGTCTTACTCATGTTGTGCAACCAGAGGCCAAAGTATGATGCCGTAAGTGACGACAGAGAAAGCGGTTTAAAATTAGAATCATAACATACAAATACAACCGAAATATTTATTAGAGCAGAGGACAGCAGACGAACGTTTTTCAGTGGCAGCCAACCGAACAAAACAGCACCTCTCCTGTGATCAAGTTGAACAGTTAATTTATTTCCTGAGTTTCCAAGCTCCATCAACCCCAGCCTTGGAAAACCTCTCGGCAGCATCTCCGTCAGGTTGCGGGTTCCTCTCAGCAAGTTCACCCTTGCCTGGAGTAACTCCTCCCTGATCCATCATTCTCAATCCACCAGAACTACCACCCTGTTCTCCCATCTCACCTGGTGCTGTTCTATATCTGATGGCTGAACTGGCACCTACACCACCGTAGTGTTGAGGGACTGCACGAGTGGTAAATTCATGTGCTGCACTGGAAGAAGTGGAGCTGACCTGAGCGTCTTTAAAGTTGGGTGCTTCTGTGGGGGCATAGTTCACGTAAGGTGATGATGTGGGGTAGGCCCCAGAAGGCACCTCATAATGATTTGCAGACGCGTCAGGTTGCGAGACGACATAGGTACGATTTTCGGCAGAGGGCGTAATGGGTTCGGAAGAGAAGTCGGACTGTTTCTCATAAACAGTAAACGGATTGGCAGCCTCGGATTGGGATGGTTGTGACTGCGCAGTCTGGCCAAGGACAACAGTAGGGGGAGTGGAAAGAACGGATAGGGGTATATTGTCGGGCACAACGTGCGACCGTGGCAAGGGGTCGAAGAAAAGCAGACATCGTGAAGTGAGACACGGCACACGGTAGGAAAAGGAGTGAATATTTGTTGTTGGAGGCATTAGGGGCTTTATATCACCCATTCATGTGAACATTGGGGTAAAGCCCCTCACATCCTGTGACATCCGTGTGACCGCTGGCCAACCTGCCGAAAGAACCTTTCCGCTCCGCTCAATCCCACCCTTCCCCGCAACGGAACGCTTCTCGTTTCTCAAAGCAGCCTTCCTGTGATATTGTACCCATGAGAAAGACTACTGGTCCTTTTCCATACATATTCCTATCATCCTCAGGATCCCCCAACCACTACGCTGCCCAGTGACTCGTACGATTATGCTGGTTGCGAAATCAGGCGACCCCTACCAAAAAGGGTCCTTCGTTCGCTTTACACGGTGCATGTCGGCATCAACCCTCTCAATTTTGAAAAGGGATCGACATTCGTGAGACATGACACGACTTACAGACAGCTTATACTTCCGAGGTCCTCCGTACGACCTTTGCAACCCACGTAATCCACTTACCTCCCGATCACTTGATACCTCCGACATGTTTTCCTGACAAGCTGGAAGTCCATCCACCTTCCTATGTTGGCGTCAGTTGGGGCGTAGTAAAACATTTCCGGGTACATCAGGAATGTTCTCAACATCTAGATTATAACTAAGGCTTGCGCTACGCCTGCGTTTGCGGCCAAACATCATAAGTCTACTCCTTGACTGCGTCAGTGACGACCACATCTGTGTCCATGAAATACTGTCGAGCCGTCGTCTGTTGTGCAGTCACAGGGGGACCCTTTGGTTTGGGTCGATGTGTGTCAACAGCTTGGATCGGCAAGGTATACCTAAAGATAGCAAATAACTTCTTGAGAGACAATCAGAGCTGACGGATAAACTGACCGTTCTTCGTCACACCCATAAGCTCTGGGTGTCAGCTTGATGACCGTATGCAAAGGGATCTTGATATATGGTAGTTCCGCCTGAGGTTGGTTATGGAAATAGGCATATCTGAGAGTTGGACCTGGTCAAGCACATGCTTCGCGAGTTATGGACATAGCATAAGCCGACTCACAAACAACGTAAAATCGCCTATCGTGGTTGATTAGCCGAGTAAATTCCATGGAACCGTCCTAAAAGGCCCACCTGATGACCGATAACTAGCACATTCTCTTGACGCTCTAACTCCATGATGACTGGTTCTAACCGTACAACAACGTCACGATAAGATTCTCCCCCTCGGTATCTATAATTGAACTTGTCTTCATCGCGATTCGCAAAATCATCCGGATATGCTTGCTGGACACCCATGTTACTGGTTGCGTAGACGGGAAATTTCTTCCATACCTCAATTTCCTACAAGAAGTATGCTTAAACGATTCTATCTCGTCGGGTTTAACGGGGTCACTCTCACCTCATATGTCATGCCATCGCAGACTCCTGCGAAGAAGTTAGAACCATATGACATTGAGTTAGTAGAACGGAGTACCCGCATCGAGCTCATCTAGTGATTTCCACGTTAGCTTTGGATATGGTAGATTCGAGGCTGTCTGGATGGTCCGCCTCAATGTTGAAGTCCAGACCTAGAGCACGACAGGTGAGCAAGTACTAACCCCGCCGAAAGCTATCATGACTACCGTCAGTGGAGCATCACCAATATTATCTGTGATAAGAGCAGGCAACGCATCTGCGTACTGCATGCCTCGTGGCGAAAGCAACGAGTCTCCTCCGATCTTTCCCTCTACATTGAACTGGCTCTCACCATGCTAGGAATTCGAGAGCGATGCCAAGAAGTAAGTATCACATTATGGTGGGACCCCGTGCACTTACTCTTGAAAGGATATATACTCCGGGGCTTAAGGTGAAGGTTCATAAGATAAAACGCGATCCGACTGGCGAGGTATCCATGGATATTTGAAACGGTAACGTTGCTTCCGACGTTCACAATCCGCAAGTAGGACAGGTGATCCTCTGTAATCGTTTCATACACCTTCTCATACTCATGGATTCGACGCAAAAAATCCCGTTCTGCCACTTCTCGTGATGTGTCCTTGTAGTCGGGATCACCAGATGATACTTTCAACGCCACATTAGCTGCAATGATCGCGGGATCATCGCAAACAGACTCGAGGAAAATTAGGGTGAATCCTTTCTCCTGCTTCACCCGTTGCTCGATCCACGCCCTACACGTTATTCGTGAACCATTAAGCCCCCAGATTCGTAGCAGCGAGGCAAAAAATAAAGCCCACCTTCGACTGCGAGTGCTATTTGTCGCATCTACGCCGATACATTAATATATGACGGAAGTTTCTGAGAAGGCACGAACGCACCATGAATTCCGACATTACCACCTTCCTTCAGCCACTGGATTAACATCTCCAGGCTGTCTTGCGCTAACTTCTCTCGAGACTCATTCGCGCTCTGGTTCTCGTGGCTAAACCATGAAGCCGTATGCTCCTCTTTGACACCGCTCCTAATCACATGCGACTTTCATCCCCCTGGCGATCCATAATCGAAACATGTTACGCACTGCTGTGCCTTCTGCCTTGCTCTTGTCCGCCTCAGTTGGCCCACATTAAATACCTTTCATGACGGATACGAACCACGTAAGACAATCGAAGGCGAAGCACGATCAAGTATATCCACCTTCACATCATATTCAAGCCACTTTAAAAAACACGGGGTCAGCAAACACAGCTGGACCCACTTCTAAGTCATGGCAGAACAACGCACCTTGAGGTAGATTTGTAGTTTGTTACTAAGATAAGATTTACCTCTTGCAGGCAATCCGACCTACGAACGATTTTAATTTTAGTGCTATTCGTAACCAGAACAACCAAGCATCCCAGCACCGAAGCACGGAGCCAGCATACCATTGCAAGAACAATCTTATTCTCCGAGTAGTCCGGTTTGGCGACTAACACCATTGAAAAAAGAAAAACCGGGTGTCAGTACTCTGACCTCGAAGACAAAACAGCGGTCGACCCACCTTTACCTCCAATTCCCTTGACAGCCATTGGCGGTGTAGGTGCCTGCGATCCCTTTCTACTCGTGATAGCCGACTCATCGAATTTTTTGAGCCTGTCGAGTTGCAAAGTTGAAACATGAGCCCCAGAACCAAGACCACCAGTGCCACGCAGAATCAACGGTGGAAAAACATCGTAATTCATGCCGGCCGACAAAGAAGTGAATGAAGGACATACATAGGGCCGCCAGCACCGAACGCGGCGGGGGGAATACCGGGGGACATTGGCTGGAGCTCTCCTGCGGCTTGCATATCCTGGAGGACACCAGAAACCCGCGTCAAATTGTCGGTGATTTTCAGGGTAGGGATGGTGGGGCTCGAGTCTGGATTCGCCATTCTGGCACGAATGTGGCTTGCGGGAGATAAAAGATAAGGCGGGCGCTTGAACGTGCTCAGATATATTCGGCATCTTCATCACGAGACAAGGTGTAAACGTTTTGATTCGACTAATGCATATTTGAGTCATAGCATTAGAAACGAGAGACTACATAATACATCGGTGGAAGGTATTAACGATCTTATTGGGGCTTATCGAAGGAGGTGAGAGTCCAGCCAGACGCTCATCGTCCTGCGTTGGAAATATGGCCGAGAGTGCGAACAATAATCGACAGCGTAGCTATATATATGAACATGGAAAACATAAGCATGGGCATCAGGGATCGTCGAGGTATTAAGCACGTTTTGAGCTTAGGGTATGATTGTTGGTGGAATTGATGAAGGAGAGTGTTCGAGTCAACATGCGAAAGCTGAGAAGATGATTCATCAGTAAAAAAGCGGAAGGGAAGGAAGAGGTTGCCACTCACTAGAAAATTTCGTGAGTACACGCCAGCCCTCGTGCGGGATGCACTACTCAGTAGTGCATCACGGTCGGCAACACAAGATACTCCACAAGCCTCTCTTACGGCCATGACCGCCGTCCTCACCATGCTCTCCCCTTTGCATTTGATCCCGATCATACATTCCCATCCTTGTCCCATTCATGTTTTGTGGATTCATACCCGGGTTCAACATGTTCTCGCGGGAATTAGCGGCAAGCTTAACGGCTGGGCTCTGGGTATAGTACGGTTCTGACGCATTCATTTGCAGCACGTTGACATTCTGTGTTGCCTGTGCATTTGGGGAGTGTCGACCATATCCGTTGCCGACGTTTACGCTCGTTCGATAATTGTTACCAGGCGGGGCAGAGGCGTAGGGGTGCTGGGGGACAATCGCTGAGCTACTAAGGTTGGGTTCGCGTGGTTGTTGACTTTGTCGGCGGTTGGAGGGTGCGATAGGTTGGACGCTTAAGTCGCGGCTTGCATCACGGTCGCGGGTATCTGGTCTTCGCCGCTTCTCTGTATGTGCAGGTGCAGGGCTCACCACAACACCGTTCGGGGCATCGCCGGGCTGGCGTGAAGGTCGGCGGTGGGGGTGATCACGATCACGTCTGTCGCGACCATGATGAGTAGTTGAGTTATTTTGCTATGAGAACATATGATGAGGCAGGATCATAGACTGGTATGTTGAAACTTACACTACTGGCTTCCCACCCTTTGCCACCATTGAGGGACATCCAGTCGTAGACACCGTCGTCTTGTTCACCAAGTGTCTTCATGACTTTGGTGAACAGTTCTCGGAGGAAGTCATAATCTGGAGTTTCCTCAAAACCTAACTTGCGGACGTAGTTCATGTAGATAGCGAACTCCTCTATAGACCCTGGTAAGTTGTTTATCCAATGGAAACTGTGCTGGCTGACCTGGAAAACCTTCACACAGCTCGGAAATTGGGGTCGATTGTTTCTTTTCCCCGATTTTTTCGTATTTTTGCTTATTGGTCGCGGCGCGCAGACCCTGCCATGGTAAGCCTCCCCGTAAGAAGTACATGAAAACGTGACCTAGAGATTCCAAATCATCACGCCTCGATTGCTCGCGACCAAGGTGGGTATTAATCGACATGTACCGAGCAGTCCCAGAAAGTGACTTGCGCTCGCGGTATGGAATATGGACCTTGGTCTTGGGATCGCGGTAGAATTTGGCCATACCGAAATCTATGAAAACCAGCATTAATTGAAAGTTCTATTGCGCACAGTTGCCGATGATGGAGTGTGACTGATGGAAAACAAAATGACAGCTGTAATCCATCACTTGCGGCATCGAAGTACCCAAAAGGTGATCGTACCGGGGTTAACCGGCGAACAAACGGTCGATTCTTAGCATAAAGGATGGTCTCCTTACTCACCGATGAGATGAATAGTGTTGGCCGTTTTACTTCCTGGGACACCAATCAAGAAGTTGTCTGGTTTGATATCACGGTAAATGAGGGATTTTTCATGGACGGACTGGACGCGGGTAACCTAAAGAGGGGATGAAAACAAAGATGAGTGACTGCGACAACTTCGGAAGTAAGAGGGCAGGTATTAAGCGCCATTGCTAACCCATGTCCAGACTGAGTGGCAACGAAAGGCTACACTACAGAAATGCTGTAAAGAATAGCCTTACCATCTGCTTGGCTGCCATACAAACCGTCTTGATGGAGAATTTACGTCCGCACATATCGAAAAGGTCTTCAAGATTAGGACCTAAAAGGTCGATGACAAGGACATTGTGCAAGCCCTCTTGACCGAAATAGTGAACCTGGGGGATACCGGCTTGTTGGGAATGAGAAAATTGCAGGACGGGGTCCAGCGATTCAAAGTGACATACGGGTGCCATTCAGCGTTCGGTATGACCGGAATTCGTCTCTAAGCTGGGGTGCATCCGATTTTCGTGGCTCCTGAAGAGACGTTATTCATAGCTATGCGAGGTTCCCAAGGGCAAGACGTACGAATTTGATGGCAACTGGGGTGCCAGTCGAAATTTTCGAGCCTAAAATGACATTGGATAGGTTAGGAAAAGAGTCGGAACGGGAACCAGACACAGAACGAGTGGAGCCTGGGCGCTAGGAAGTCTGTGACAGGCAAGGTCCGAGTACAATGACAAAACAGACCCCCACATGTGGGCGGTAGAGTAAAAAGCAACGTGCGGACACCATACGCTGGGCTGAGAAAGTGGGCGGGGGGTCACAAACCTTCGAAGACGACACCAAAGGATCCCTCGCCGATCTTTTTCCCCACTCGATAGTGGTTTCCGACGATGCCATGTGAAGCTGAGGACTGAGAAGGAGGGGAAGAAGAGGAAGCAATTACATGTGGGGTAGTCATGATGGAAGATATAAGGATGGCGAGGGGCCAGTCCTGGGATATATAAAGGAGAGAGCAGATACGCTCAGCTGGCGGGAAAAGAAATGGATTCGTCGGTTGTTGGTCTACAGCGGACTTTCATTTTTACCAGGCACGTGGCCTTCATCAAACAACATCGTCCCCTCCAAATTCACTCCTCTCCCTGCCAGCCTCACCCCAAGTTACATACCCCCCGTCCTCTTCCCTGCGTACACTTCACTACACCTCATGTATCCCTACATACCCTCAGTCATAACATTCAAGCCAGCAAAAAAAAAAATAACCGGTATTGCGCGCCAAAAATGTTTCAAATTCCAGTGCATGGCTGTTCCTTTGCGTGTTGCTTACCATCTCTATTTCGAGCCATGAGGCCTGAGGCTTGAGGCCCCGTCGAACGTCTCGGACACTCATTCGTGTTTGCGTCCCAATCGATTTAGCTGGGAGACTTACATTAGTCACCCTGCCTTTATCGTTTCCGCTCTCGGGACTGCTATCTGCCTGTCAACTACTCCTCGAGGGATTTCAAGCATGTGGAAATATCAAATGGATCCTACTACCTGATACCTACGGTTCACCCAACCAGAGACAGCGCCCGACCGCATTCTCGAGGCGTTGCGCACCCCGATCAGTGCCTCCTGCACCAATTCATCTGGTGCCAGGTTGGGATCCGATCAGCTCGAACCACGTTTCCTTCATGATTCATCAGTAGTCTTCTGGATTTGTCTCATTCCTTCCCCCACCCTGTTCATTCATGACCTTTACCCGAGTTACTCTTTCCAGTCCAGAGCGCTGTTAACAGCCTTCAGGACAACTCCGCCGTATCTTGAGTGAAAGGTTAGCTCTGTCGACTTCAACTCACTCCAGGTAATTTTTCCCTACAAGTCATCCTTTAACCTTCACCTGTTGGGGTACTTTCGGTGATGCTTAAAAACTCGCATTTCCCTGTGACGTGTTCCCTACGACCATTTTACGTAGACATATCCACGGCCATATGGTATATGAATAGTGAGAAATAATTTCTCGACGGACAGGGCAAGATGTTGGGTTGTTGCATCCACTTAATTTATGTACTCACTTTCTCTCGGAAAGGGAAACGCAATAACCTGAGATTTGTTTGGCAACCTTGTGAAGAATAAACAACACCTCGCTCATCACACCACCTTTGAATTCAGGTTCTTAACATCACAGACTGGTCCCGAGAGCTTGCCCATTCCTCACATTCTCTTCATGTGAGTCGCCTGCTCAAACATATTCTCCGCACAACTTCGAGTGATCCTCCTTGATATTAGGATAACCGCGTCCACCTCGAATAACCCCTCCTCAGGGGAAATAGAAAGTGTTGCGAACAAGATCTCAAGCCTTGAGCTTAGAAGAGAGAACCTCATCCGTGAATTGTCCGACATCGATTTGCAATTGCGTAATGAACGGGCAAAGCATAACAGTCTCCTCAACGGGCGGGCATCCGTATCACGAATACCCTTTGAACTCCTGAGCAGCATCTTCTTACTGTGCCAATCCGCTGGACCACCAAAACCATACTATTCCTTTGCTGTGGCCGCATCTCAAGTTTCTCGGCACTGGCGTGCAGTTTGCCTCGCAACGCCTCTCCTGTGGAATGATATTAACATCAAAATACGATCCCCGTTCGCACTCTCGCGACTGGAAGCTCATCTCACCCGTTCGGAGGATTGCTTTCTTGATATCTTTATTTATACGCCCGTGCGGAACATTGACCCGATTACAGCTCTACTTGCGTCCCATTGCCAGCGTTGGCGCAGGCTTTCGCTGATGACGGACCATGATCATCTCAACCCTATTTACACCTGCCTTCGCGATTCTCTAACTCCTATGTTGGAACATCTTTCCCTTCAAATAGGGATACCCGAGGAACAAAATTCCCCAAGGTCCAAATATCCAGGAAACTGTCCCAAGATCCTCTTGCAAGGCGCGCCGTCACTCAAGTTCGTCCGTCTCGGCGGGCTGGCTCTCGGAAACCTAGCGCCCCCATCCGAAATGATATCCACTCTTGATTTGGATGGTTTTGAAAAGTATTACATGGAGCCGTCCCAGTTTGTCGCCTTATTGGAATCCCTACCTTCTCTCGTCAACCTATCCCTCGGCCAACTTCACATGCACCACCCACGCGATCCGTTTGATGTCACAGGGCAAATTACATTACTACGGCTTCGGTCCCTCCGTATATGTGGGCCCTGCACGTCACCTCATCTCGCTTTATCTCTTTTGGCACTTCCGTGCCTCGAATCCCTAAATTTGCACGAACTCGACAGTTTTCATTCACCTTCTCTGCCTTCCGTCAAAGAGCTTACCATTGAGTCCTGCTCTTTCGACGAGAATGCTGCAACAAACGTTCTTCATGCATGTCCCTCTGTCACCCACCTTACTATGGACTTCGCCAACTCCACTCTGTGCTCCATCATGACTATCCCTATGGATACAGCAGAAAATGAAATTCTCTGGCCTTCGGTAAATACTCTTACCATACGCGAACTGGAAGCTAGCGACCTTGCACGTTTTAGAATCATGGTCTACACGCGTATATCATCGAATCGGCCCTTTAACAAGCTACGAGTAGATCGACGGTCTCGGACAGTGCTCAGGAACAAGCTTTGTCTGGATTGGTTCAAGGAGCAGATGGTGGTCGAAAACTGCGACCAGCCAGACCCATGGCCGGCGGGTCTTGGCTATGACGATCCCGCAGGCTACTATGCGTGATGGGTTTGTAACTGTAAGCATGTTGCTCCCCGGAGAACGTGATCGCTTAGAAGGGGCATGTCACGGATTTGTATAGTATGATTATGATACTGTACTGAGCTAAGCGGCGGAAGCTGATGGACTAGAACAGCGTATAGATAGAGGTAGATATTTAGAGCTTTGTAATGACTTGACCGGACTGGGTAATGCTTTCTGGCGGATGGATCAAATCACGAACTCGGTCGGTGTCCCCGGGAGAGACAAAGCTGATAGTGGCCCGGACTAAAACGCCAGACGATTGACAGAAACCTCATGCTTTTTACAGAATTACGGAGACGGGGTGGAGGGGACGGAAGTGGAGGATCGGAGAGGGGTGCCGCTTAATAATGGGAATGGGGCTTAGCTAAGCTTTGAGTTGCAACACAGCAGTCAGCTCAGGTAAGCTCAGTCAGCTATGAATACTTCTGCCAGCGTCTGACCCCCTTCCCATCCTCCCCGTCGATTTATTGCATCTCTCCTCAGACCCGACTCTTCTATCTCCCCCCCCCTTGAATCCACCATCAGCTCTTAACCCTCGAACATCCCTTCCATCACAACTCTGGTTCAGGGTGGCTAAACTACAATGTCGACTCGTGTAGTCAAGTTAGCAGTAATAACTGATTTCGTAAGAACCCTTCTTCTCCTTTCCTACCGGCTCATCTACAATTATCTACCACCTCTCCAGGTCTGCCCGAGCTGCTTCGTTGTCCAGCATGAATTGCTTGCAGCCATGTCCTATTGCAAAGACACCCTGCAACTTCCCATTGAATTCCAATATCAGCACATGCCCTTCCGCCTCGTAGGCCCCAAATGCCTAAAGCCCGGGAGCACCATCGAAAGGATTAAGTTCTATAATTGCCATCTGGGCGAGGAGCGATCCGCAAGCCTCCGACAGTGTGTTACGAGATGGGGCGAAGAAAAATCCATTCCGATGTGTGTTGCCTAGTTCCTCTCCGCTCCGAACTTACCCTAAGAACCACCGAACTGACCGATCCGGTTACAGCACTTGGGAAGGCGTGATTGGCCAGACTACCTCTGCCCACCGCCTCTGCTCTAAGGCAGCGCAATTTTCGGGACAAGAGATCCAGCTGAAAATAATTAAGGCCATTTTCGACGCACACGTATTGGATGGCAAAGACATCTCGGATGCCAACATCCTAGCTGAGATTGCAGAATCCGTTGACCTGATGTCCAAGGACGAGGTCAGTCGCGTACCCATTCGTAGGACAATCTGCTGAAGATAGGAATCCTGGCAGGCTTTGGCATTCCTCAAATCTGATGAGCTGGAAGATGAGGTGAATAAAATCGCTGAAGCGGCGCGGGCGAAGGGAATCACCGGTGTTCCCGTCACAGTCATTGACGGCAAGTGGGCTGTCAGCGGCGGACAATCATCGGATGTCTTTGTTCAAGTATGTAGCCGATATGTGTCCTGCCAATCGTCATACTGAGCCCAGCACAACCCCAGATTTTCAAGAAGCTAGCTGCTACCGGCGCTAACACCGACCCTTCACACTTGCCCGGTCCTGCAATACCTACCCAAATCTGCGCTTAATCTGAGTCTCCTGCTCATCTGTCCCGGCCTCTTGGTCCGACAGGCATGACTTATACCATGTCAATCATGCGGTTTGCGGCGTCTTGTGCCCTGAACTCTATTACATTTCCTTTCTGCTTCAAGCTCCTTTTTAGGTAGTTTTCTCTTCGTCGTCTGCCAAGTCTTTACCTACTCTTTGATATGTTCATCCCATTGTTTGTACCAACATGCGTGGCTGATTTGTGGAATACGCCTTTGCTCTCAAGTCGGCCGGATCCAGAAGGTTTTCCTACTTGACCATAACCCATTATGAACTGAAGACCCACCCATCTTCCGCGAGACCATAATACCAAAATTATCAATCGTCACTTGCCGCCATAGAACATAGGTACTTACTTGAAGTCCATTACATATGTTGACGATCACCCCTGTCCCCTCTGCACGTTATGACTGCTGTTGGTGGGAGTCCCTAATTTGGCATTAAACCCGTTTTTTTTAATTAAGACTACCACAGTGGTACCCCGGCCCAGCGGAGGTTGAGCGTGAGATGCAGGGGCAACCTTGTTCATCGGAGTACGGGAGTAGGTACTGGCTAGGCAAGCAATGAGAAGGATATCCCACAAAACGGTGACGAATGAATCGATGATAAAATCGGTTGATCAGAAGTTGAAGAGGTATGGTGTGGCTTGACATTCACATTATCCCAAAGAAGTGACCGAAATACTCACCAACATGCTTAATTGCCCCCGACTGTATGCAAAGTACACTTTCCCTTGGGAACAATGTTACTGTCAATGCTGTGAACATCCGAGATCGCCGGCCATGCGGCATCGACTTTGAATCGTTGCTCCTTGGGGAGTCTTTAACTCACGTTGGCTACTGATATAACGAGACGGTGAGAATACTGGGAGTGGCTCTGAAAGTCTATTTGAGGGGCAAGGTCAATTTCCTGGTTACTGGTTGAGCTTGGAGAGCTTGGCATGAATAAAAGTGTAATCCCTCACACTTTGTTGACGTTCATGCTAGGTCTTCTGAACTTCTGATGGGACGGGAGCCGGCACAGTCGACTCCAAGGAGCTAGCAGGAAGCTGGGAAAATTTTCCATTTTCTGTCGAACCAGTATCTCCTGGGAGGATGCTCTAATTTTTATTTCTTGCTGGAGCGCATGGAGTGCATGAGAAACAGAAGAACCATTCGCACTGAAGTAATCCTGCTTAGTTTGCCCTCAAACTTCGGCCTCCAAGAGACCGGGACCCAAATCCCAGAAAGGCGACTGCCAACGGTAGTACTGTCGCCATTTTTATACGTGATAATGTCAAATGCAGGGCAGGAAAAGTGTCGACGAATTGACCAATGGCATCTCCTGGTGATGTTATGTCGGTGTGGGGTGGACTACTGTCCGAAACAGATACCCGTTCGTTCGAGCTGGACACAATCACGGCAAACAAACCTCCACGGAAACTGCGCATGATGTTAATGTAGTTCCCGACTTCTAACGTTGTCTTCATGCAACGCGATGAGCTCCAGGAGCTCCAGGTGTCGCCCAATGATGTAACCCCCCCCTGTCGATGGGCGCTTGGAGGAACCAATGACTGTCAGCGGCTCACCTGTATTAACTTTCCGCTACTCGCAAGTTCTCGGCCAAATTTCTACGTCTCCTCTGTCTGTCACATTGAGACCCCGAGGGACAGCATTCTTCGCAATGAACACATCCGCCAATGCGTCTCGTGCTACTAGTTTGACTGGGCGTTCCATGGGCAGCAGCTTTCGGCAGAGGTCAAACCATCCTCGGCGAGTGCATCCCCATCGACACTGGCAATACGTCTGGATACCACTTGTCACCGCAGCTGTTTGGTTCGGTTCGTCGTGCCGGTTGATCTCGCATTACCTGTCGCTCATACTTGCTTTATTCGCGTGGAGGCATGCTTTGGGCTATGCTCATCGTCTGGTTGGCCAGTGGCAGGCCACGGTATGAAACTCAGGAAGGATCTATCGCCTATATCTCCGATATTGGTGCTACCTTCCTGAAGCCCCTCTTCGTAGCCGGATGTTCGGTGACAGCAGTGGGCTTCTTTTTGTGCCTTGTCGTGGAGAGGCTGCTAAGGCACACAGGACGGTGAATAAATTGCCACCTAAACTTTCTCATCATGCTGATTGTCTGTTATATTCCCACAGACTGATACCCAACATGCGCCGACGGGAAAAAGCTTTTAGTATTTTGGCGATCCTGGGATCCTTTATTGGCGGTGTTGGTCTCATTCTCCTTTCTGTTTTTGACACGAAGCGGTTTACCAGCGCACACCGGATCTTTCTCCTCGTGTTTATGGTCGGTGTTGCGCTGAGTGCCATTTTCACGATCGTTGAGGTGGGTCTAGGCCATCCAGTACCTGTCAAGCGATTCATCTTATTGCGTTAGTTCTATTGGCTGAGCAAGGATTTCGCTGAACACAAAAAACTCAAACGTGCGTATGTTGCGAAGGCAATTATTGCTTTCATCCTTATTTGTTTGGCGTTTGCGTTTGGGGTAACCTTGTTCAAGAGCAAAGATGTCGGAGGTAGGCCATTGAAGGAAAATCTCCCTTCTGCGACTACTTAACCAATCTGAACACAGCGGTTTTGGAATGGCTTATCTCCTTCGGTTTTAGTTTCTACCTTCTCACCTTCTTTTATGATCTACGCCTTTCCAAAGGAGTTGCGGCCGGTGAGCTCACAAGAGAGAGACTCCGGCAAAATCCCACTCTGGTACACAGGCATGTATGAAATCCAAGATAATTATTCTTCAATGCATACACTATTAAATTTTACGCTGCATATTTCCTGTAGATCTCTTGATAATAAAATGGATTTTTATGGATTAGGTACCATCCATTTAGTGAGAATCCCGTCGGATTGCAATTCCCATGATCATTGGATGTCACAGATCCTAAGAGTTTAATTCTTTGTCCAGTTGGAGTGCCAATTCAAGGTCCTTCTGTTCTTGCTCTCGCCTTCGAGCTGCTTCTCCCTCTGTCCGTTTCAGAGTATCCAGCCTGTCGGTATCCAATTGAAATTCCGGCTTCTGGTTATCAAGCGGGCTCGGCACTAGTTTGTGCTCGTACCTGGAAGGTAGAGGAAGGGGGTTCCGATGACGACTTTCGAGATATGGGTCCGGTTGGAGGGGTAGGGTCACATTATAGCTCGACTGATGGTGTCCATATGGTTGGTAAGGAGGGTTGGGTTGGGAAACAGACACCATGGGGACGGGAAAGGAGGGGATAGTAGACGTTCCTGATTCATAAGGGGCCTCGTTTGTGGTAAGGGGCGGGGGGACGGATAAAGCCGTATAATGTGGATAATTTGTCATGAGAATGGTTGGTAAATTCTGCGGAGGAATCGCCGAGGAGATCGTAGAAGCGGGAGTAGGCCCGGACAAGTAAGGGTTCGGGGTAGAGGAACTGCTGGTAGGCGTGGATGTACTCAACGACGGTGATGGTTGCCTAAGAAGTATGGGATCCGAAGGAGGGGATGGGGATAAACAAGCCCGATCTAGAGGCCGAGTGGTTGGTAGGGAAGCGTAATCATCTCTTGGCCTGAGAACTGAAGGAAGGGATCCCGAACTTGGAGGAGGAACCTGTGGCTTGGGTCTGGAAGCTCCACCAGGCATTAAGATGCCGGGCAGCATCAACATAGCTTGGCCCGGCGGATCTTCTGGAAGGGGCGGCAGTGCAGAATCGTTATTCTTGGGTGGGGGGTTTGAATGTGGACGGGGCCATGGTGGTCGTGCCGCTGAAGTCGAATTTGGCGGACGATCAGTCGTATTCATGGGCATGGACTGAGCGGATAGGGTCTGGGAAGGTCGAGACAGCCGTTCCGATGGAGGTAACTTGGAAGGGCGTCTCACTAGACTTTGACCGAACGGAACGGCCAAAGAACTTGTAGAAGACTTCGATAAAGGGGCAGGCCTTGATGAAAAATAGGTCATCTCAAGGTATGCTTCCCCACGGACAACCCCGTGGATACCAAGACTAACCCAATCTATGGGAATGAACAGAAGTTTGGAGCAGGTCTGGTCAGGCTCCTGCAAATTGATCAATGTGTAACTCAACCATACCGTCGAATTCCCCCGTTCTCAGGGTTTCTGTGATATCAAGAACGCCTTTCCCCAGTAAATCATCACTCCGAGGTTCTTTCGCAAAACACGAAATTTCCAATTTCCTGGTCTTGTCGGAAGCAGCCCCCATGACACTGAACCGAAATTCGGCATCCCACACAGGATGCTGGCCGCCTTTGACGTCTACGTGGGTCTTCTTGTTGATACCTATATTTTAAAGCTCATAAGATGCTGGGAGGGGGAGCACATGAGTAACAGAGGCCTACCATTAAAAGATGCTTGGGCAAAAACATCCTGCTTGTAGAAAGAGTGCTTGTCAATGAGATTTCTTGCTTTGAGGATGACAACAACGAGGGTGCCAAGTTCAGATTCGTTAGACATTGTTGAAGGGAGGTATTGGCATACGAAGCTGCTTTTGAATGAACGGGGGCGATGAACGGTTGTATGTCCCAGGCCCCCAAGGCTATGGTGCTGGTGATGGGGGCTTGGGTGGTGACGGGAGCTGAGGCGCCCGCGGGAATCAGATGGAGCTGATTGGAGTGAACGACCTCTCAAATAACACCGTGCAAATCATTTGTTGCAGGGTTTATATAATTCATAGCACTAACAAGAGTGACTTCGTCAAGTATCAGAGTAAAAGTTTACACATCGGAGATAAGTCAAGCAGATAGAATAATGGGTCCGTTAATGTTTTGAGACCTTCTCATCCAGTGCGGCGGGGGAGTACTGGACCATGTTCACATAAGGGCTGTAGACCATCTGTTCGCAACCATGTCAGAAACTGAAGGCAGCCAAAGGATACAGATGCATACGTCTCGGTAAGAATCTCGCATTCGCATTCGCATCAGGCATTTGGAGTTAACCCGCTTGTGCTCAGGATTCAGCCAGAGGTCCCAAAGCTTATGGTCGCGCGGAATCACGGCAGCTCATGTGTTTCCTCAGCATCTCCCAACCAACACCGTTCGTGTGAAGACCCAAAAGGCGAATCAACCGTTGGATATGGTTATGAACGAAGGTGTGGTAGAATTTGGGTGACGCCTCTTCTAGCGATTCGGTTATAACGCAATGCCCCGGGAGGAACTGGAAGTCTACACCGGTAGACTCCCGTAATGTCTTGGGGTCAATGCGGAGGCCGCCAAGGTCACGATAAATGAAGCCTAAAACCTTACCAGTTGCAATATCGAACCGAACCACTACGTTTTGGGCGTGAGCCTCGAATGCAACTCCATTGTGAATTAACGCCGGCAGTAACGCCCTGCAGGCCACTTCAATATATCTAATCAAGAGGTTAGTAACACGTATTCCAAGGCCAGATAACGGCTGTACCGGTCGACGAAGGTGATCCGCTTTTCTTGCGTGTCAAGCCCGAAGAGATGTTCTACGGCGGAGACGCCAGGGGGAACGTTCTTGTGGCCCATCTCAAGAAGTGCGGCGACCACAATGATTGTCTCTCCCTCCTTCCGTTGGTACTCGTCCCGTATAACGGCGGTGAAATGTTTGGCGACGTCGGCATCCTGCGCTCGATAAACAGCGCTCTGGCCCTCAGGTCTCGATGTGGAGAATCTCTGGGTCGACCGCGAGCTTCGGGACGACCTCAGCGGAAAAGCGGGGTCCAAAATCGGCTGTGAAATGCGATATAGTCCGCAAGGATGAGGATATTTTGACCCCAACCGCCAATTTCAATGCCTTTCCAGGAAGATCGGGTAGAGAAACGGTCCTTTTTTACGACGGTAATTAGCCTGGGTATATGTGCGGAAGCGTCCAAAGTTGGGCCCATACCTGATACTCGACTGCGCCAAGGCCGGCAGGTAAACTTCGGGTGGCAGTACCTGGGCGTCCTTGAACCGTTTGACAATGTTGTCGAGTTGCAGTTCATGTGCTGGCATGAACACGGAGTCTGGGTCACTGTCAAGCGTTTGCCCCGCCCTCGAGGCCGCGAGCTGGGCGAGGTTCTGGAATGTGTTTTCAAAACTACCAAGGGTGTCGACGCTCGATTTCGGTACACGAACAAACCGGATGCGTGGGTGGTACCAGTCGTAATCGGATCCAACAGACTCAAACATACGGGCACGATGCATCTGTGCGTGACCATCAGAAGCTACACATCGCTAAATTTGGGAAGAACATTACTGGATGTGTAGGGTGGCCCGCGACAAGACTTTGCTCAAATTCTATCGGCGCAGCGTTCAACGGTGGCAGTGCCGGAGGGTTCTCAAACGACATTTCTGTAAGTATTCAAAAGAATTTTAGAACATCCAGATTATTGACAGTACACAGCACTTGCTTTGCCACTCATACGAGCTCAGTAACTCTTTTTCAATTGTGTCACTGAGCGATTCTTGGATAATGACACCTTCCACGAATTTTCGCCACAGGTGGGCAGGATCGTTTACTTCGACCAGATGTCGGAAGTGGCCCAGCTCCCAGGGCGGTGGAAGCAAACAGTCGATGATAGCCTCTTCAAGATGATCCTGGGTAATTGAGAAACTATTGAGTAAACAAGTGATCCATATACGGGCAAGGTACGGACATAGTTTGTTTCTGAGGATGTTTCCGATAGTTCATAAAATACAGGGACCATGTCCAAAGGATCAAGGAGACCAATTGAGCGTCCATGTCTGAAGGCAGTCGCCTCACCCAGCACCGGAGTGTGTTTCAGTGGGACAATGGCAAAGATGTCATGAGGTCGGAGGGATCGATGAAGAATCGGTTGTTCCGAGATGAGGTGAGTTGATAGAATAACAGCGAAACCTGCAGCGTCTGATATGCCAGAGAGTGGGATGTAATAAGCCCTTAAGAGTGATTCAGTGACAAGGCAAGATAGCAGACGCGATATGACAGCAAAAGTTGCGTGCTCAGTTGGAGGAAGAGAGTATCCCGAAGACATGGTATCGTTGTGGAGGTAATGAGAAGGAACCGTGGAGGGGTTTATAAACGTGCAATATCAGGGTGTGATTGCGAATTTGGAGAAAGGAAAAGCGGAATATTCTTGGCAAGGGAAGGGTGACCTGAAAAATGAGGTTCACTGGATGTTGCCTGATGATTCAGTTAACTGGAGAGACTGAAACCATTACCGACCCCCAAGTTGTCAGTTGATCCCTCCGATGGATCTCTCGTATGTCAATTCCCGCGAACGAGATCGTGGGGGTTCCCCCAAAAGCGGTAATCCTCAGCGTTCGTCGAACCAGACGGAGTCGACCTAACCCAACCGACCTCCGATCCTGTTCAGGATCAGGTTGTTGTATTTAGAGACCAGTGTGCTGCTGAGGTGCCGTGAGTTCGCAGTTATGAAAGTCCAAAAGGTAGCTCGCACCCCGAGGGGGTTGCGGGTGGAAAAAGTTATCTGATAAGGCTGGGGTCTATCAACCGTTCCCTTTTTGGTCCATTGACGGGCTTCCAGACGGAATAAAGCCCGACTGAATCAGTCGTGCAATGTTAAGTGGCCAGTGATTCACACCTGGATTTTTGCGCTCCGCATGAACACTCATGCATAAAGGTCCGATTCACCCGAACCACAAGAAAAATTCCAACCGCTTATTATTAGACGGTCGGCCAATGCGAAGTTTTCAGGGACAAATCAAGCTGGGCGTTCTCATCGCACCGGCCTAACGGGTCTCAGTGAAAGTAGTCCTGGCAGACCATCAATTGCTCCAACGTATGTTAGTCTATTGGTTATAGTGAAGATGCCGACGGTCACGCGAAAAGTTACCACCTCTCATTGGAGTTAGGTACTCGACCAGGGACAAGGATAAATCGAAGCGCTATCTCTCGATTTCATCGAGAACACCAATCTCTCATCAATCGGGGAAGTCGTGAGACGGGCTCTCTGAAACACGTAATTCCCACTCCCAGGAGATTCGGCACGTTGACAATTCCCACTACAGACAATGGGTTTGATAAGTCTGGAATATTAGCCGCTGTTTGTGTTGGGCTTATGCCTCCGTGCACCTAAAAAAATCCTCTACCGGCAGCTTGGTGTAGCGAATCCAAGTCTAGGAAACGGAAAGTTGTCATAATGGGCTGGAAAATCACACATTGGTGTGAGTTTGGTTCTTCTTTGAGAACAGACTACTGAAAGATACAGCGATCCCAACTGCTCCATTGCGGCGGATGATTTGCTAACGGGGTCAGTAAGTCGACATGTTTATGGCGTAGTTTGTGAATTGAGCTTCGATCCCGGAACAGCCTGCAGAGGCGAGCGCCATCATGTTCATTCGGTCAAATGAAAAGACAAACTTCCATGTGAGAGATGACGCCCCATTTTAGATGAGAGAACTGACTCAGGCTTGGCAGGTAGAGGGTGTTGCATATGCTCACCCAGGATACATCGAGGTGTACATAGTTCGACCAATGAAGTAGGTGCCCTGGAGAAAATAAAGATACAGATCAAGTATTGAGGTAACATATTTAGGGATTTCCGTAAACAGAACGTGGTGAATTACGAAAGGGAATCTTCTTTCACACCTCGGTAGAGAATGAGATTTGGGAAAGGCCCATGCAAGTGCTAGTGATCGTCAGAAACGCATATCAACGACGAGGAGGAAAACTCACGAATCTGTACATGCCAGACATCCTCATTCTCAGGAAGCATTTCCCTGGAAATGTCTTCCGTTCGGGTGACATCCACACATCCCAGAGTGGGTGGGTTTTTGGTATGGCGATCTCCAAATTTTTCCGGACAATGTCCCAGCCTCTTCCATTATAGTGCAACCCAAGAACCCGGACGAGCTGTTGAAGGTGGTTGTGGAAGACCGTGTGATACATGCGGGTATAAACATCTTCAAGGTCCTCAGCGATGATCGAATGTCCGGAAATGAAGTCTAATTCCACCCCAGTCGACTCGCGGAGAGTGGGCGGGTGAACCCGGAGCCCGCCAAAGTCCCGAATGATAAATCCCTTGATCTCCTTGGTCTTGAGATCGAAGCGGGCAATACAGTTCTGGGGATGACACTCGAATGCCACTCCGTTCTTCAAAACTGAAGGTAGGAACGCCCTAAAAAAGACGGCTACAAATCTGCATTGTGTTAGCACTTGTTTAATATCCGAGGAGAGCGATTTACTTATCCAACCACTGCGCCCGTTTGTCCTCGGTATCAAGATCGAACACGCGGATGACAGGAGATACATCACCACCTTCACCTGCATGTCCACTTTCGACAAGGGAAGTGCAGACGATGAGTCTCTCTCCACGTTCTTCACTTGTGTTTTCATAACACTCCCTCACGATGGCTGCGCAATGTTTCGCAATTTCGCCGTTTTCGTGACTGTGAACCGCACTCGCAAGTTCTTTAGCCACAGTGACGACATTTGGATCGAGTTCCAACGCTGGAACAACTTGCGCCGAGAATCGGGGCCCGAGATAGGCCGATTCGGGTGAAATAGTGCGGACGGCAGAAGTGAGCTTGATGCCAACGCCGAGTTTAAGGGATAGTTCGCGGTAGACACCCGGAACGATGACAGAGCTAAACATAGGATATTGAATGATCGTTAAGCACTCCGTTGGGTTAAAAAAAAAAAACTTCCGCACCGTATGCTTTGTTGGGCGCGGAGGTCCAGATTGAATTCTTCCGGGTAGACGTGAACACCGGAAAACTTCTCTTGGACATGAGCAGTTTGAAGTTCGTGGATCGGGACGACGGCGTAACCTTCCGGAACGTCCAAGGGTTTACCAGCTTTCTGAGCGGCCGCATTCAATAACGGCTGGATTAACTCCTCGAATCGATAGGTTATTTTCAGGTCGCCGTTCGGAACGGCCACAAAGCGGAGTTTGGGATTATACAGGTCATACGAGCCCGGCGTTATATCCCTCATCGGAGGTAAGAAACGGCGCGTTTTGTGCATCTATACCAAGCTTATGATAAGTCCCCCCTGAGTGGGCGAGTGCACTCACTGGATGCGTGGGATGGCCTTCCACAATAGACTCCTCCCAGTCTATGCTGGGAGAATCAAAAGTTGGAGCGGCGGGTGGGTTCTCGAATGAATGCGCTAAGAAGGACAGACAGAATTGAACACTATCCAGAAGCATTGAGGAGAGGACGAACTCTGCCATTCTACAGCGGACGTGAATTCTTCTCCAATATCTTTGGCAACAGCAGGATCCAAATTCATGGCCTGGGAAAATGCGCTCCATATACTCAAAGGTCCCTTGTTTGGCGAGAGGATCGTAGACTTTTCCATATTCCAACCTGGTCCGCTTAAGATGTTCAAGACGGCAGCAGTTAGATCTGGATGCTGGAATCGGGACCTTTAACAGAGGTACGCTTTGCAGTTGAATCCATCTTACCAGCCGGACATCTGGTGAACCTGTCTGGGTAGCGCACACTTCCAGGACTAGTGGCATCATATCAAGTGGGTCTAGGAGACCTATTTCTTTGGCGCGATCATCCCTGGCCGTCGTGTTTAAAAACAGGCAGATGGCGAAGAGGAATGACCGCTAGAACATCCGCGGCTGTATATGCACGGTCGAGGGGGACTTCTGGTTTAATAATGACAGTGAAACCGGTGGCTTCGAAACCTTCGAGCGGAAAATAAAGAGCGCGAACGAGGGATTCTGTGACGAGGCAGGAGAGCAGACGAACGGTGGATGCTAGCGCAGCACGTTCCGCAGGGGGGAAAGAGCGTGCACCAATAGTAAAGGTAGATAGCGACATAGCCAGTGAACTGAAGACACGAGTCTGGAGCAGTAGATTGAAGTTGAAACGTTGATATACAGTTGAGATGATTATGGCGAAATTGGGTTGCCCGTTTTAGTCAAAAGGATCAAGAAACCGGTTTAGGCAGGTGCTAGTAGGGGCAAACAGTGGGAATAAGAATGTGAGTTGGATCGAATGGAAACACACCCGGAAATCGGTCTGGCACGCATTTGTCCATGTGAACATGGAACTCACGGAGCGAACTGAAGGAGCATGGGTGGGAAAGACAGTGCCTAATGAGTTTAAATCCTGGGAAGTGGGAAGTGACGTAACGCGATGCGGCCAATTCGACCACATTTGATCGTGATGAACCAACCTCTCTAACTGCCGTTTACCTCGCTCGCTATTTATTATACTTAGCTCAGCTCAGACCGGAACCTGGCCTCAAACCATGGGAAGAATTTAGCGATCACATTTCCTGCAACTTTCTCATTCAGTGCCATCCTCCGAGATCTCATCCGATGGGGGCCTCATGCATGACATACTCCGCCGGGAATATCAGCTCTCTGCCCACTCTCAGTTCGTCTTTGTGCCCCTCCAATGTCCAAAGAACGCGAAAGCACTGAAAAATCTCTTCCCTCCCAGGAGGTACAGAAACCTCGAAACCAAGCCATTGAGCTTGATCGTGGCGAGGAACTCGTTCGGTATCGCAAACGGTGGTGGCAGCTATGGTGAATACATCTTGCTTGTTCTAGATCTTGGTCTCATTGCAACTCTTGACAGGATACCTAAAAATCCACCCCCTCCACCTCCAAATTCTATTGACGACGCTCCTGTGAGCTGTAAGGTTTTTAGGTCACCTCGAATCTCGCTGACGAATATGATAGACAATCCCCCTGGCGTATGCCAATATATTTTCTGTTTTTACCTATACATGGGTTACGCCCCTGATGGTAATGCTCCGTCCGTTGAGGCCTTGTATCGCTTTGGCTCACTCGCGAGTTAGAACCTTGGCTTCCAAAGGACTTTGCAGGCTTCTGATTTGTGGTCAGTAGACGAGTCTCGTTCAGCAGCGACACTGTCTGCTCGACTTGATGGTTCTTGGGAGCGAAGGACGCGTTCGGCCGATGCATGGAACCAGGCACTGAGAAAGGGAGAGATCAAACCTGGCATCTTCCGGAAAACAATCTGGTGTATGAAATCACTTCCCAGCGGTAGACAGTTCAAGGACAAAGTTGCCTCATATGAAACCCAATGGAGGGAAGTGACCGGGATCAGAAAACCCAGCCTCGTTTTCGCTTTGAACGACACATTGGGCCGGTTTTTCTGGAGCGGAGGTGCTATCAAGGTACGATTTATCTTCACCTGCCCATCTAAAGGAGCTGACAGATTTTAGGTTGTTGGAGATCTCTCTCAGCTTATGGGTCCACTTCTAGTAAAGGTGCGATTCTTTGCACTCATGTCCGGTGTGCCCTTGTCACATATGTCCCATAGGCCATCATCAACTTCACCAAGGCGAGAGGTGCTCTCAAAGCTCGCGGGGAAGAACCGCCTAGTATTGGGCGTGGTATCGGAATGGCTATTGGACTTTTTTGTCTTATCATCTTGACAAGTCTCATGCAGCACCAGGTCTTTCTAAGCTTCCCATTATTTAACCTTTTTCTTCTGACATCGGTGTAGTTTTTCTGGCGATCTATGATGACAGGGATCTTATCAAGAACAGCACTCATTAGCTCGATTTATAAACGAGGCGTCAGGTTAACAGGCAAATCCAGGGTACATTTACCTAACAGTCAACTCGTAAATCACATCTCTACGGACGTACGTACAATTTCCCTGCTTATTCCCCTGCTTACCCCTTCCTGACAAAGTTTTTATCAGGTTAGCAGAATCGACGCTGCTGCTCAATGGTTTGTAAGTTGGATTGCTCTTAAAATCTGCTTCAGCGTGACTCATAAGCCTTTCGTAGCACGCAGGTATGGTTTAGGGTCCGAAAGTACTCACATCCTCCTTACCAATGCTTTTTGTAGCGTGGACCGCCCCAATTCAAGTCTTAGTCTGCCTCATCATCCTCCTTGTCCAGGTAACAGTCCGCCACTGTTGATAGCCATGTATCTAACAGCTCATAGCTGGGCCCAGCCGCTTTGGCGGGCTTTGCACTCTTTGTCCTGATGGTACCAGTATCTTCATGGATAGCATCGCACCAATTTAGAATTCGCAGACGCTCTATGAAATTTACAGACCAGCGGTCAAAAACTATCCTAGAAGCCTTGGGTATGTTCATCTTCTGATCCGGGAGCTGGTGCTAACGTGGATCGTTCAGGTGGTATGCGCATAGTCAAGTACTTCTCCTACGAGGTACCGTTTCTCAAAAGTAAGTGGATTCTTTGATCCGTGGTATAAATGTTCTAAAATTCTCTAGGAATCAATGAAGTCCGCGAAAACGAGCTGGAAGGCGTCAGAAAGATTTCCCACTCTCAGTCTGCCAGGTTAGTTGTCCGATGCCTACTCCCGGACTTAGTTGACGTCCGACCCAGTGTTGCCTTTGCATACTCCACACCTATCCTAGCCGCCACCCTCTCTTTACTGGTTTATACTAAGATCAACCCCGACTTTGATGTTGCCGTGGTATTCGCATCGCTCAGTCTGTTCCAACTCCTTCGTCAACCCATGATGCTACTCCCTCGTGCCTTGTCAGCGATAACAGATTCTCGCAACGCCTTCAATCGACTATCTAACGCCTTTCAAGCCGAATTGATGCCAGAAGATGCGTTCACCATCGACAGAGACCAAGAATACGCATTGACGGCCCAGAGGGTTACTTTGGAATGGGAGGAAGGAGGAGGAGAGACAACTAACAAGCCATTCCAAGTCAGGGACATAGAGATGCAGGTCAAGCGAGGGAGTTTGGCGGCCATTGTTGGACGCGTTGGATCTGGGAAGTCCAGTTTACTGCAGGGTTTGATTGGAGAAATGCGCATGGTCTCCGGCAAAGTCACATTTGGCGGTGATGTTGCGTATTGTCCTCAAGTCGCATGGATTCAAAATGCGACATTGGTGAGAAGTGATCTTACTGTTATAATGATGGTGCTAATGTTTCCTCAGCGAGAAAACATTTTATTCGGGCGTCCCTTTGACGAAGAACGCTACTGGAAAGTGATTGACGATGCTTGCCTTTTACCTGACCTTCGGCTCCTCGCGGATGGCGACCTGACTGAGGTACGTTAATATAACTTCCCCTGCCATTAGCTGACATTTCGCTCTCAGATAGGGGAAAAAGGCATCAACCTGAGTGGAGGCCAAAAACAGCGGGTGCGTCTAACCAACCCACCTCTGATATTCAATTGACGCGGAGTAGGTCAACATTGCAAGGGCCTTGTACTCTGATGCGGATGTTTTGATCTTCGACGACCCCCTCTCAGCCGGTGAGAACATAACCACCATACATTGCCAATATCCTAATTCCGTGTTATAGTCGACGCTCATGTTGGAAAATCCCTTTTTCACAATGCCATCCTTAACTCTGTTCGCACTCAGGGAAAGACTGTGATTTTGGTTACGCATGCTTTGCACTTCATTTCTTATTGCGACGAGATTTACATGATGGAGAATGGCCTTATCAAGGAACACGGAGGCTACCAGGAACTTGCTAGTAAAGAGGGTGATGTAGCACGCCTCGCGGCAGAATTTGGAGGAGTGAACGATTCAGACTCCGTATCGGACAGGAGCTCTGAGACTATCCAGGATGAGTCAATCGACCAAGAGAAGCAACGGTCGAAAGAGCGAGCCCTGGATGCAGCCGGTACAGGAAAACTTGAAGGTCGGTTGATCGTGAAGGAGAGGCGCACAACAGGCTCCATCTCTGCCAAAGGTATCTGTGTTTTTAACCCTATAGAGAAGTCATCGCTGATGATGTTCCAAGTTTATTGGAAATATCTGAGTGCTGGTCGCGGTGTCTTGACTACTGCCGCTGCTTATGTTATCAATCATCTTCATGCAAGGAAGTCAGATCATGAACACCTACATCCTAGTATGGTGGCAGGCAAAGTGAGTGCTCTCCACTTGTAAATTCCGGATGTACTCAATCAATCTTCCAGTACATTCCACCGCCCTTTCTCATTCTACCAAGGGATTTATGCCGGATTGGGCATCTCCCAAGCCGTCTTCACTTTCACGCTGTAGGTACTCCGCGGTTTTTTTATTCTCGTGACTCACGCCCGCTGGTAGGGGCATTATCATGGACACAATATCCTGGTTTGTCTCCGGCAATCTCCACCACGAAGCTATCCGTAATATCTTCTATGCACCCATGTCGTTCTTTGACACCACGGTCAGTCTTTTATATTTTCAAACATACATCATGCTGACCTGATAACAGCCTCTTGGTCGTATTATGGGAATCTTTGGAAAGGACATCGATTGTGAGCCTTTTTTACCTTGAGAGACACATACGTTCTGATCCACCTTAGCCATTGATAATCAACTACCTAGTAAGTATTCTCTGCGTAATACTTCCTTGAGTTTATCTCACCAACCGCCGTAGTTTCTATGAGGCTCTGTCAGTAAATTGATATTTCATCCTAACCCAAAGTCTAACCTTCGCGGTTGTAGTGGCCCTTACCCTGTCTGGTGTCATTGGCGCCGTAGTCATCATCACTGTAGTGGAACATTATTTCAGTGAGTCTACAAGTTTCTGAGTAACCATGAATTAATGGCCTCATGAATGATTAATTGTAGTTATTGTTGTTGTTGTGGTTTCGTTGGGCTATCAGTACTTCCAGGGGTATTATCGTGCTAGCGCTCGGGAAGTCAAGAGATTAGGTCCGACTCCCTGTTCAGATATCTCCTTTTACATCATCTTAAGCCCCGTGCGCCCAGATGCGATGCTCCGTTCTATCCTCTACGCTCACTTTTCGGAGTCTTTAACTGGTGAGATCTATCAATTGGTTGATCCACTCCCGCCTAATTGGCTTTCAGGCCTTCCGACTATAAGAAGTTACGGCGAGACTCCAAGATTCTTGCGGGAGAATAAGTACTATATCGATCTTGAGAATCGTGCGCTATTTTTAACTGTGACCAATCAACGGTGAGCCAGGCCCACTCAGTGTTGATTATTTTCTTGACAATTTGCAGGTGGCTGGCCATTCGCCTCGATTTCTGCGGTGCAATAATGGTGTTTGCCGTACGTGAAGCTTATAGTTGATAACACTTCGTCAACTAACACTGCAACAGGTTGCTATCTTTGCCGCTGTCGGTACTTCCGCTGTCAGCCCCGCTCAAGTCGGCCTCGTCTTGACCTACACAAGTGAGTTTATCTGAATTGGTCTGTCGGAATCAACATCTCATCTTCGTTCAGCAACACTAACGCAGTTATGTGGGTTGCTCACCCGACAAACTGCTGACGTTGAGGTGAATATTTTATTTCAGTTCTGTCGTTCTTGTCTGAAATGGCTTCAACAGAATTACATGAATTCAGTGGAAAGAGGTGTGTCCTATCAAGCTGAGACAAAGATTGATTCTGATGAAGTGTGGACAATAGTGGTGCACTACAGTCGTGAGGATTTGATCGAACAGGAAGCGCCGCATGAGATTCCCGACAATAAACCTCTTGAGACTTGGCCCCAACATGGGTCGGTTGAGTTCAGAGATGTCGAGATGAGCTACAGGCCCGGTCTACCAAATGTCCTCAATGGCATTTCTTTGTCAATTAAAGGAGGCGAAAAGATTGGGGTTGTTGGGCGAACAGGGGCTGGCAAATCATCTCTAACCTTGACTTTACTACGCATCGTTGAATACTCTGGACAGATCACCATTGATGGGTATGTTCTCTCCCGTTTGTAAGGAAGAAAGTTTTTGATTTCTCACTCTGCTGATAGCATTGACATTGGTAAACTCGGGCTTCGTGACCTCCGGATGAAGGTATCTATAATACCCCAGGATGTGAGTTGTCCCTTTCCCCCCACATTTCAGACTTCATGGAATTTCGGAAGCCTCTTGTGTTTAGCGGGACTGTCAGGGCTGCTCTGGATCCCTTCGGGCTTTATGACGATGCTCAACTATGGGACGCTCTTCGGCGTTCGTCCCTCGTCAGAGCAAACGAGCCGCATGGAAATCAAGCCCCCTTCACTCTTGACACGGTGATCGAGCCAGAGGGATCAAATTTAAGTGTTGGCGAACGGTCTCTTCTCAGCCTTGCTCGCGCACTTGTGAAGAACTCAAAAGTAGTTATACTCGATGAAGCCACGTAAGTTGTCCCAGTCTTTTACACCAGTTGAGTCACTGATCTTTTGTCACAGCGCCTCAGTAGACCTGGAGACGGACAAGAAGATTCAAGATACCATTGCTTCTGAATTCCAAGATCGCACATTAATTTGCATTGCCCGTAAGTTAAAGGGGTTTTCAAGATGGTCAGCGTATTGCTCACTCTGCTTGGTAGACCGTCTCCGTACAATTCTTAACTATGATCGCATCCTTGTTCTTGATGCCGGTCGCGTCATTGTGAGCGTCTGCGCCTCCCTCCTTCGTCAGTTTTTCTAACATCGCGCCCAGGAATACGATACACCAGAAATACTTTTCCGGAAGGAAGGTGGGATATTCCGAGGCCTGTGTGAGAGAAGTAATATCACTTTGAGAGACATTCAAAGTACTTCCAAGGCCTGATGAGACGAATACGTAGCCAGTGTAACGACGCGAGGATTTACAATGTATAATTCTAGATTTTATAGCTGCCTTTGTTCCGCCAATCCTCTGCCTACCAGCCTGAGGCCCATCACTAGCTGCCAACTGGGTGAATTTTTGAAACTCCGCCAGGGATGAGCCGAGTGTTTGGCGCAGCTAGGCTGCGGCACGTCGACTGTCAACTTCCGCTCGTTAGCTCTCTTCCACTCAATACGACCTCGCGTTATTCCACTTACTACCGCCAGCCTTTCCTAGTCTTACTTTCGTGAATTCCACAATGTCCGACCTGTGCCCTGTTTATGCGCCCTTTTTTAGTGCTATGGTATGTGTTTTTCCCTGCCAGGGTGTTTAGTTTCGAGTGGGCTGATGGGTGTTTGCTGTCGTAGGGATGTACCAGCGCCATTGTTTTTACTTGTGAGTTATTGCTCAATACCCTAGGCTGCTGGAATCAGTATAACCGACGTTCTGCGTTCTTCGGTTGCGGTCGTTAGGTATTGGTGCGAGGTGTGTAGTTTTCTTTACCACGCGTATCCCTCGGAGTTCGAGCTCATTGTATTCCTTCTGTGTACCTTTCTCTTTGTCGTGACTTGCCCGTGCGGAGTATAGTTATGGTACTGCAAAGTCGGGCGTCGGTATCTCCGCCATGTCAGTGCTGCGACCTGACTTGATGATGAAGTGTGTCGTCCCAGTTATTATGGCCGGTATCATTGCTGTATGTCCTCCTTCGCCTCCTTCGCCTCACCATCATATACTCACATAACTGGCCTAATCATAGATCTATGGTCTTGTTGTTTCCGTACTCATCGCTGGTGACCGTATGTTATCCCTGTTATCCTTCACTCCATACCGACCTGGAACTCCCTGTACTAACCCATTCTTCGCCTTCTAGTGGACTCAAACATGTCGCTCGCCAAAGGCTTCACCCAGCTCGGTGCAGGTCTCTCCGTTGGTCTCGCAGGTCTCGCCGCCGGTTTTGCCATTGGTATTGTCGGTGATGCTGGTGTGAGGGGCACTGCACAGCAGCCCAGGCTCTTTGTGGGTATGATCCTAATCCTCATTTTCGCCGAGGTCCTGGGTCTCTATGGGTTGATTGTTGCTTTGATTATGAACACTGCTACTGGTACTATGACGGTGGGTGCTTTGTTCTGTTCTTGGTCCTTTTGAATCTGGTGTTAATGCACATGCATTTATAGTGCTCATGATGGGTGGATTAGTGTTTGTCCGATATTTGACTGCTGTTGGTGTTTGGGGTTCACCAAGGTGGTGTGTACGTGAAAATGCGGAGGTGGGAGGTTGGAGTTTGTGCTTGGATACCTTACTTGAGCTGCTGTGTCTTCTCCCTTTTGTTTTTATTACCACACAATGATGCTCATATCATCTGTGTGATACTCGGGAATAACGCAGCCCTACCCTGACCACATACACCAAAAATTATTGAGCCCATTTATGAGAAGTATAAGTGGGATATTTGCCATCACGTGACTGCATCAGAATTAATCAAGTCTTCCCAATCTTTTGGTGCAAGTGTGTATGGCACACGCTACCGAGGCATCGACCCAAGGCAAAGTAGTCACTATTCTTAAATACTGGTAATCCGAACGATATACTAATTTCTGGACAGGCAAAAACAACAGCCAAGAAAAGATACCTACGGCGCAAAAAGGATAGGCGAAAATTACGCACAAAACACCAGGCGGGTCTGGACGGCGCTGGAGATGGGCCTCAAGAATCCATTACTTTCAACGAAGATCCAGGACATGAGGGGCACAGTGAAGACACGCTACTTACACAACATGTAGAATCTTCACCGTCACGACCTGCAAAGCGTCGAAAAGTGGTAAAGGAACCGAAGAAGGATACTATGCCAGCAGTCAAGGAAATACCCTCATTAGAGAATATCAATGCAGATATTCAAATGGAAGAGGATATATTAGTACCACTTCCAAAACGACGCTCGTCAACGCCTCCTCCGCTTCCTATTTTTCCCCTACCTGTGTTACCCAATGCCCCCTCAAAAAATGCACTGGTTCTTCAGGGTCTTGACAAAGCCATGGCGGATGCAGAGATTGTCGATCCCGACCTGGTACTTCCTATACCTCCCGAAGGCATAGATGATGGTGGTACTCGGTTGAGCGAGCGAATGAGAAAACGACTCCATGAATCTGGTATCTCAGAACTCTTCGCAGGTATGTCAGTTGAGAAACAGGCCAGGAGTGAAGCTTGAAACATCACAGTCCAGACATCCCTTCTACCATTTCTTATTCCAGACTCTTTCGTCCAGCGCCAATTATATACCTCTACGCAACCTACTCGCGATGTTTGCGTTTCTGCGCCGACAGGAAGTGGAAAAACACTTGTATATGTTTTGCCAATCATAGAGGTGAGTTAAGTATGACTTGGGGCGTAGTGTCAAGGTTTAAATGGCATTTTAGATCCTTGCATCGAGGATCGTCACCCAGTTGCGCGCATTAGTTGTTCTACCAACCAAAGACCTCGTTACTCAAGTTCGTGAAGTCTTCGAAGTACTCGGAAAAGGTCGCGGGTTAAAAGTATGGTCCTCGTTCTTTTATCTCGCAGTACGTGATATATGACATGGACAGATTGGGATAGCCACTGGCCAACATTCTTTCGCTCATGAACAGGCCCGCTTGGTGGGTTCCCAGGCGCCCAAGTTTGTCCTAGAAAACTATTGCAAAACTGTACCGTGTTAACCAATCTTCCAGCCTACTTGGAGGCACCAGCAAGGTCGACATCCTCATATGCACTCCTGGCCGGCTAATAGACCACCTGAATGGCACCCCCAACTTCACTTTGCAGCACTTGCGTTTTCTGGTAAGCACGCCAGTCCAGATCAAGCTCTGACTGTTCCACCAACATTAATGTAGGTGATTGATGAAGCTGACCGTCTACTGGCGCAATCATTCCAAGATTGGCTTGCTCAGGTGCTGGCTGCCATTCGCTCACCGACAATTAATAAAAACTCCCCTGATCCGCAAGACGGCTTTTGTCCGTATCCTGACCCTGTTGCTCCCAACATGCTACACCGACTCCCTTACCCGCACCTCCCGACTTTCCTCACTGAAGAACGCGAGAGTTCATGTCAAAAATTACTCTTCTCTGCGACTTTGACTCGCGATCCTGGTAAAATTGCGATTCTAGGGCTCAGGGAACCTAAGTACTTCATTGTGCAGAAGAGGAAGGATTTTAGCGCGCAGAACAGTATCCTTGACGTTGTCGTAGAGAGGTTTTCTATGCCTTCCACGTTGCAGGTTAAGTTCACTAGTCATAGGAATTTGTTGGTTGGCATTGACAAAAAAGATCGCAGGAACGCATGGTCATTTGCGAGTCATCGCAAAAACCTCTCATGTTCCTTCACCTCATCTTCGATAAGAACGTTACCGAAGCGCTTGTGTTCACTAAATCCGCAGAGTCGACGACACGCTTGGTCCGACTTTTCGACTTCTTCCAGGAGTGGAGAAAGACAGCGTCCGAGAAACTACCTCTTGTAGTCCGTGCGTATTCCAGCGATCTACCAGTAGGTGAACGAAAAGCAATTCTGGAAAGGTTCAAGGCACAGGATATCAACATGTATGCACAACTTTTCCTCAGCTCGTGTCCCTTTCTCATTGGATCCTAGCCTCATCTGCTCCGACCTTGTATCACGAGGTATCGATATTAACCATGTTTCGCACGTGGTTAGTTACGATGCTCCTGTCGACATGCGTAAATACGTGCATCGGGTGGGGCGAACTGCCAGAGCGGGTAGGGCTGGTTTTGCGTGGACTCTGGTTGAGGAGCAGGAGGTGTGTTGTCTCTTGTGTCAGACTTCACCAATTCCTGACGGTTATAGGCTCGCTATTTCAAAAATATGCTGAAAGATGCAGGCCATTCAGAACAAGTCAAGCGCCTGCGTGTGGCCGAAAAGGAGCTTACAGCCCTCACCCCTGGCTATGAGGTAGGACAATCACTTAAGAGCAACGACCGGGCTGGCTAACATAACCGAAAGGTGGCATTGAAACAGCTAAAGGAGGTATACACTCGACCACGCTGACGGTTGAAATATAATGTAGGGGCCTAAGTTAACCAAGCAATCCTTTAACGTATTTCAACAACTCCTTTCCCTGAGTGCTCGATGAGAAATTGTCACGGGTCCATTTACAGTGACTTACCCCTTGAGACTTCACGCCCGCCACCATTGCCCTTACATCATCCACTTCCATAGCCTCCGCCGAGTCTTTACTAGCTTCTCCCTCAGTGGGGAAGATGTCGTGTTCCGGAGTCCGCTTCTGACCTAAACCATAGCGTAGTACTACTGTTAAGACCGCACGCCACCCCTCCATGATACCCTTGCTTGCTTGAGGAATGTTGAATTGGCCACTGTTTATTGATCCCGCCACGGGCGGGACAGGTAATGTTGGGATAGACGTTGACCGTACGACATAGGGACAGTATGAACGATGTTCGCGCAACAGGTCGAACTGGCGTTGTTGGACCGTCTTTCGTGGGGTGGAGGGGATGGATGAATCGGGGCTGGTCTCCATCGTAGAATTTGTGATTGTGGATGTTTGAGCAAGGAAAGTCCAAAGGCCTAAGCGGCGTTGACAGAGAGCGCATTGGAGGAGGGCATCGCGTTTGCTGAGTAAGTGAGTTGGTATATTGAATTTGATCGGCGTGCTCCTACTTGGCGTAAACGAGGGGAATATTGAGGGCGAATGGACCGGAGTACCAGGCGCGGGCGTAGTATCTCTGGAAGGGGTCGGCCTCCTCGATTTCTGTTCAGCTGTTGGTTGTACGAGTGACCAACCAAAGAGTGCCATGAGAATAGCAGTTTCGGAAGGAGGATCAGCAGTGAGTTGCTGTCCGACAGCCTCTTCAGAATCTGCAGGGATATTATACGAGGACACTACGGACTTGACGGAGTTCGCTTGGGCTTGAGACTATCTAAATGTGAGCATGTATTTATTGATTTGGAGTGACGTCACGTACCAACGGGTATTTGATAGAGACAACTTTCACGAATTCATCCAGAGATATGGCCACTGCCTTAATTCCTCTGACCGTGGCAGCGGGTGATTGCAAGGGAATACGGTATATAGATGCTGGAGAGGATATAGATAAGTTCTTGAAACCTGAGGGAAGAGGAGGAGGGTTCCACTTACGATCGCATTGCCTCGACCTCCAAGGGCACCCATACTTGTGCGCTTCTACCAGAGATATACGCTGCTTCTCGACGAGCGCGCTCCCTTATATAGTGCGAAATCGGCATACATATCACGAAACATGAACGGAATTTTTACTCACCGGCCTCTCGAGACATACCCTCTCGTCCTGCAACCACCCACGAGGCACCACAAATACCACAGGCGAGGCGGTCTTTTCCATCATTCGTCCATCCGCATCTAGATGCGGCGACAGCGTCAATTTGCTCAGGCTTATTCGCGTACGTGGCAAGCTTGAAGGTAGAAAGACGAGACAGGAATGACGCCACAGATGACGGCCTGTACTCGACATTTGAAGAAAACGCGGAATCCGACGACGCTCGCTTGTCCGACCGAAATGAAAATAAACTTCTCGTCCGGGTGGAGGCACGAGAAAGAATGGCGCTTAAATGAGGAGTTGGTTTCGTCAGAGCTAAGGAAGCCGCACGACTGAAAAAGATCACAAGACTGCGAGAAAAACTACATACGATACAGGTGTGTTGTGCTTAGTAGAAATACCATATTTTGCGAGGGTTGAGTAGAAGGAACGTGAAGTATTGCTTCTCTTGGGTGGATGCGGTTCGTCTGTAAGACCTTGTGTGATCACCGAGTTGTCCAGTTCAAGAAACGCATCATCTAGTTTCCTCTACTTGCTTGTCAGATAAAACTTTGAATAGGCGGAATAGTTCCCTGACTTTGGTTGCACGAAAGTTATCTTGAGATTCAGAAACTGGAAGAGATGCCATTCGAGTGTTCAACGGACATCAATGCATTAAAGGCTGCATTGGAAATAAACACGGCTGACTAAGCAAAAGCCTTGTCTCGCAACTCAGTTTTGTTTGTCTACGTAGACCCAGTTCCTTGCACCACTCATTATACTGACCTCAATTACAGGAGTTATATATTTATTTGTTATCTACTTTTCTAGTAAAGCACGCTCTCGTTGCTTTTTCATAACCCCAATCCGGCGCACTTTTTCTCTCAGCTCCTTTTGCTCCTTGGCTAATACCTCTACTTCTTTCAAAATCCCAATGATCCGAGAGGCCGCACGCGCATCCTTTCTCAAAAACAACTCCTTGATGAACATTCTGTAGAGAGGTTGAACGTGCCGTTTAAATGACATATTCTGCCTGATTTTGGATAAATCCAGGGTCACTTCACCAAGCGGCGTCCCAAAAGGTACACCATGGGCAGTGTGCCACCGCTCTGAGGCTGGATATCCGTTCCGAACAAGATGGTCAAAGAGGCATTTGATCATCCGTGAATCCACGAACACCCTCCAACGAAGCATGGCTTTGATGACAATGTTCACTGTCGTGCGATCAGGTACGAACCCATAACGTTTCACAAGAAAATCCTTCGTGCGTAAGACATGTCGCACGAGCGATTTGTTCCGTACATTCCAATGACGTAAGGGACTATGCAGACAGATGTTGCCAATGACGGTCAAATCTTGCGGCTTCAGGTGCTTGTAAGACCGCTCGATCAACTGCTTTGCCAAGGCAAAACACCGGTTCTGGACCAAAACCATCACAGCAGATATAATCGTTGGACCATGGGCACGGGAGGCCATTACGACAGAGACTAGACGCGCTAAAGACAGCTTCAGGGATCGAGAGCACCGTCGCGCGGACAGGCGTAGCAAGCGATCAAGTGCAGTTTGGGTTGGCAACGGAGGGCTACCCGAACCGACACGAGAAGCTAGCTTCACGGCTCCAGCGCGGATCAAAGCGAGCAGAGTTTTCCGCCGTAGCTGGCTGATTACCCAAGGTTTCGCCTTGAATAAATTGGATGCTAGCTCTAAGGTCTTGACTGCTAAACCATGTTGTCGGTGGCGCATAAGTGTGTGAATAATGCGGAGCAAAAGGCGAGGTGTGAGCAAGGTGGGGTTTTCCTTTGCAAATACCTCCAGTAGCTGGACGACCTGCTGGGCTTGACGAGAGGTTATCATGACGGGGAGAAAATATCTGATAGGAAACTTTAACCGGTCAGGTATGTGGGTGTTGGAATAAAGCCTCGATAGTACATCCCCAACAGTCTTCGCAAGGATGGGTAACATGGAATCTTGTCTATCATTTCGAAAAATACGTAGAACCGTTGTTAACAGTTGTTCCAATTGAGTATCACTGGATCGCTGATCTCGAAGGAATGGAATCACATCATCCCACTTGTGTCGAACAGCCAGGCGTTGAGCCAGGTAGACGGAAGCTTCCAGAAAAATGGGGGTATGGTGGGAGAGACACTTGGTGTAAAATTGATGAGCGAGCTCAACATCGCGGTTTGCCAACCGGCCCAGAACAGACCGAAGATATCGATTACGTTGGGGAGGGCTGTGTGACAGGTCCATGAGAAAAGATGGTAACGTGGCCCACGCACGATTGTTGTGGGCAAATATCCCATCGGCAAATGCACCGAGAAGCTGCTCAACTTGGGTAGTTTCGTGTTCGTTGCTCTGTGGAGAGAACCATAATCTTCGAGACAAAACGTAATCCATAGACCAATCCAACAGGACTTCATCCTCTACCTGAACGGCAACCCGAAGGATGGCTACCACCACCGCGCGATCAACCCCCTTAGGTCTCTCGACAACGGCATGACGTTCCCAAAGACACGAAAGAAGGCGTGCAATATTCCGTAGCTCGCCTGGCTCGGGGCAGGCTTGGGCTTGGTTGGTCAGCGACCTGCACAGGATTGCAAGGCTAATAACCACTCTCCATTCGAGGCTACTAGAAGCCATCCTAAGCATCGAGAAGCTGAGGCGTTCTTGTGGAAAAAGCCACGCGGCTAGAAGGGTGAGATTGTTGAACCTCTCCTTAGTGGGTAAGTCCTTTGCAAAGCTTTTTCTAACACGATCTCCAATCCAAGAAGATACAGGAGCCAATAAATCAGCTTCCTGGTAGGAAGGGAGGAATGAAGCCCCAAAGGCCGTTGCAAAGTCCTCGACGGTGGTAGAAGCTGGATCCCGCACCAAATGCCCCGCTGAACAAGGCGTCCCAACAACAAGTCAACAATTCTCAATTTGTAGGAGGATGAAAGAGTATCGCCTTTCGTCAGGATAACCTTCCACAATAGACCGATAAATTGTCGATTAGGATCGGTTTGTTCTGCAAGCGCGTTGCACAGGATGTCCAGGGCGGCATAAAAACATGGAGTGGAAGGTGTAAAGAGGAATGCATCGAGGTAGGGGATCAGAACGTGGGGTTCAGTCTGACCTTCGCGATTGATACGTGCATAATGAGCCCTGGCTAGATCTCGCAAAGCTAAAATACAAAATCAATTTGGAGGAAACGAGGTCAAGACGTTGAAAGCACCTGTAATGCCCGATGTTTTCCAACGCTCCAAATAAGCCCTCATTAACCAGTAGTTCTCCCTATCCCCGAACGCGTACCCTTTCTCCTCCATACCCCTCGCTACCAGAATCACTTCCTCCCAATAACCCCTCTCACAGAAGGCACCCTGAGTCTGGACCTTGCATTGACTGCCATTTCCATGTGGATCTCCTTCGTCTGAAAGAGTCCCGAAAAGACAAAGAAGTTCACTACAGTGCTTCACGTCCAATACGCGCAGTAGTTGCGGACCGAAATCGTGAAACGCCGATACCAAGGCAGCAGCGTCCACCAACCGTAACGAATCAGAATCCACATCGCTAACCAAGCGTTGTATCCTCTCAACAGCTCTGGAGAGACCCCCGCATTGGGTCGGCATCACCGAGTTTACAGGGTGAGCAGGTAGGTCCGAGGAGGAAATACTGCCTGTTGTCGAGATAGAGTGTGCCTGGTGTCGCAAAGACTGGACCGTCTCATCAAGAATGGCGGGTGAATGAGACAAAACAGGTGGTGATAGTTGTACTTGCGGCAACTTCGCTTCCAACGCGGAAAGCTGGTCAACAGGAATTGCTCGGGATGTAGGGGGAGCTGAATCACAAGATGAAGAAGCACTGGCCCCCAATGACTGGCCCTCCGCATCAGGCATTGGTATAGAGCTATTGTAGGTGGGATGTCCGGGGGTGTGAATCGTGGAATCGCTGACCCCCGTAAAGTCCGCAGTTCCAGTGTAATTGCACGACATATCCCACAAACCAAACTTGGGAGCATGAGATACACATCGCATCGCCATGTCCAATGGACGCCTAGAACCTCCTTTAGCATTGAAACTTCAGTGGCAGGGGAAGATATACCGAGGAATCAGGACGCCCATGCCACAATTGTTGCTCAAGCGAAGAATTTGTTGGCAACATCGCAACATTCCATTGCATGGAGGGTTAAGTCGCTCAGCTTCGCGAACGAACACCACGCGTTACAGCCCGATGTATTTTGTTAAAATTAATCGCGCTTTTCCTGCGCTGAGAAAGCGCAACGCGAATATGTGTCGTGTTGAGAATAAAGGGTAGTCCGTGCGCAATAGAGGTAAGGAGGTGAAAAATATTCGCTGACACGCCGACTCGTCAAATGTTCAAGTCGCGACTCACCACGAGGAAGGAATATACAGAGCACGTGCTGTAACGGCGAAAGCCGAATCGGAACTCAAACCTTAGTCTCGTATTTCCCAGGGATATATACACAAAAAGTTCAATTGCTCCTGACATTCATCATCGACGCAAGTTGCCTTGAAAAATCCATTGGCACTACCTGGTATGTCGGAATCCCCTGGAATTGGCGAGGCACTCACACTGAAATTTTTCGAGGCGCAGAGGTCAATAGGGAGGTCAACTTGAACACATAAAAACCTCGGACTTGCATATCACAAAAAACAATGGGTGCCTCTCGTGCTGATAAGGAGGTCTACTTCGAGAAGCTCAAGGAGCTCCTCAACAGCTACAGTAAGGCCAACTTCGATCTGTCCCCTAAAATCAGACCTGAATTTATTTTCAGGCTGCATCTTCATCGTCAACGTTGACAATGTTGGCTCTAATCAGATGCACCAGATCCGTGTCGCCCTCCGTGGCAAGGGCGTTGTCTTAATGGGAAAGAACACCATGGTCCGCCGCGCCCTCCGCATTATCATTCCCGAATCCCCCCAATTTGAGCGCCTCCTTCCCCACGTCAGGGGTAACATTGGTTTCGTCTTTGCCAAAGGAGATCTCAAAGAAGTCCGTGATATCATCGTTGCGAACAAGGTCGCTGCACCCGCTCGCGCTGGTGCCTTTGCGCCTAAGGATGTCACCGTTCCCGCCGGTAACACCGGTATGGAACCTGGTAAAACTTCCTTCTTCCAGGCCCTCGGTGTCCCCACTAAGATTGCCCGTGGTACCATCGAAATTGTCTCCGATGTCAAAGTCGTCATCGCCGGCACGCGTGTTGGGACATCCGAGGCCACCCTCCTGAACATGCTGAACATATCGCCCTTCACCTACGGTATGACTGTGGTTCAGATCTACGATTCCGGTAACACGTTCTCCCCTGATGTTCTCGACATTGGCGAGGAAGAACTTGTTAACCGCTTCCTCAGTGGCATTAAAACAATTGCTGCCATATCACTTGCCCTCAACTATCCCACCATCGCCTCCGTCGCCCACTCCCTTGTCAATGCCTACAAGAACCTCATTGCTGTCTCCCTGGCTACCGACTACACTTTTGAGGGCTCTGAAAAGGTATTAGTCATTCCACCTGGAAATTTACATCATCTCAACATCTCGTAGGTCAAGGAATATCTTGCTAACCCAGAAGCATTCGCTGCTGCCGCCCCAGCTGCTACTGCCCCGGCCGCCACGGAAACCAAGGCCGAGGAGAAGGAGGAAGAGAAAGAGGAATCTGAAGACGAGGATATGGTGGGTCCTCCCTATGATGTCACCTTTCAGCCCATCACTGATGCAACGTTCCTGTGCAGGGTTTCGGTCTCTTCGACTAAGATATACAGGCGGACGGTATCCGAACATTCTGTATTTCCTTGTAGCACCATTCTGTATGACTACCCAATCAGAGAATGAAAGCTATTCTACCATGCATGATGCCACGAAGCGACCGGGAACCGGGATATCTTCGGACGGAACTTCTGCAACCGGAACAAACAGGAGGAAGAAATGTTGAAAGCGATTATGACGCAATGGTCTGAGGAGTTGGAACCCTGTCGGCGCGACCAAGGAGCCATTCCAACGACGAAGGTTCTAGCCGGAGAAATGTACAAATACGAAGCAAAATATGCAGCGACGGTCTGTAAGCTTTAATATTTGAGGGTTTCGCAGCCAGTGTCAAATTTGGGTTCCGTGTAATTTTCCGGTGAAGATCAAACGTTTTGTGTCAGTCAGAGTCCAATCCGATTATCTTTCCCAATTTGGAATCGCGCCCTCGGTTTTGGTCCTCTTTCGCTTGATACTCAACAGTTCATTTATTCCCACTTAATCTCTTATAACCCTCATTTCGCCTCCCTTCGATTCTTGCCTCCTTCCTTCCCCGCCACCACCAACAGCTCGGCATGGACAAATCTGGCGGCCACCTCATCGTCGTCTCAAACCGTCTCCCCATCACCATCACCAGGGACTCAAATGGAGAATATCACTTCAAGATGTCCTCTGGTGGACTTGTCTCCGCCCTCTCCGGCTTCAAGAAGTCCCTAGCTTTTACATGGATTGGCTGGCCTGGGTTCTTCATTCCGCCCAAAGATCGCCCTCACGTCGATAAGCGACTGATGGAGGAATACTCCTGTCAAGCTGTCTACCTTGACGATGACGTCGCCGACCGCCATTACAATGGTTTCTCCAACTCAATTCTATGGCCCCTTTTTCATTGCCACCCTGGAGAAATGAACTTTGACGAGACCAACTGGCTGGCGTATCGACAAGCGAACGTGCAATTCGCGGAGGTGGTTCGACAACAACTTAAGCCTGGTTCAATGGTTTGGGTTCAAGACTACCATCTTATGCTCCTGCCCATGCTCCTTCGTGGACTTGTCGACGCAGGGAGCATTGGGGATTTCGCTCAGGAGCAGCTGTTTCGAATTACAGAGGGAACCGGGGCAGAAGAATTTGGCTCGTCCTCTGCAACCAGCGTCCCTGGTATCAAGATTGGATTCTTCCTCCATACTCCTTTCCCAAGTAGCGAGATTTATAGGTGCGCATGGCATTAGTCTTCGTACCCGACACATTCATCTCATCCTTCCTATTCCCAGAATCTTACCTGTGCGACGAGAAATTCTCTATGGTGTCCTCTATTGCGACCTTATTGGCTTCCAAACCTATGATTATGCGCGGCACTTCCTTTCCTCCTGCACACGCATTCTTGGCCTCCCAACGATGCCGAATGGTGTAGAATTTGAGGGCCGCTTGGCCCACGTCGGGACCTTTCCCATTGGAATTGAACCCAGCTCCTTCACCGATGTGAGTCTCCCACAGGATTATCAGTTTAACACTAACAAGATGCCGTAGAACCTGCAAAAACAAGCTGTCAAAAACCGTATCAATCAGCTGGAGCAGCGTTTCGGCGGCGTCAAAGTTGTTGTTGGTGTAGATCGGCTGGACTACATTAAAGGCGTCCCACAGAAATTACATGCAATGGAGTTATTCCTCTCACAACATCCTGAGTGGGTTGGTAAGGTCGGAAAACACCCATTGTTCCGCTGATTTCGTTTCACGGTCGTTGATTTTTGGGTTTAGGTTGTACTGGTCCAACTCGCGGTACCATCACGTCAGGATGTGGAAGAATATCAAAATCTGCGATCAACAGTGAATGAGCTTGTTGGGAGAATTAATGGTCGATTTGGCACTGTCGAGTTCATGCCAATCCACTTCATGCACAAGAGCCTGTCATTCGACGAGCTGTGCGCTCTGTATGCTGTTAGCGATGTATGCCTGGTCACCAGCACACGAGATGGCATGAACCTGGTAGGTTCATTACAAAACAGCCACCACACCTTCTTATAACCTTTCCCAGGTATCTTATGAGTACATTGCTTGTCAACAGGCACGCCAAGGTGTCATGATTCTCTCCGAGTTCGCCGGTGCCGCCCAGAGCCTGAATGGGTCCATTGTTGTCAATCCTTGGGACTCACAACAGGTGGCCGACGCCATTCACGAGGCGGTGACCATGGACACTGCCACGAGGGTGGAAAACCACCGCAAATTGTTCAAATACGTGAACAAGTACACGGCTGCATTCTGGGGGAGTAGCTTCATCAAGGAAATGAGCCGGCTTCACACAGAAGATACAAACAAAGGCCAAAAGGCACCACAGACACCCGTCGAAGGAACCGTTATTTCGGCTTGACATTTTGGTAGAATTTCACGCTTTTGTCATAGATGTATTCCTATTGTATTTTTCGCTTTCTGCTTTCGAAGGTAACCGCTGTCCCAATGCCCCCGATGACGTATGCCACCAAGGTGCAAAGCTAACCTGTGACGCCATGTACCTTTCGCTTGGGCAACCATTCTCAGGTTCGATTTCGGTGGGCTTGGCTATGACACGTGCAGTTTCGACCGTCCTTCCGGGTTCAACACAAGAACGAACTTGGCAAGCACAGCCCATACTCCACGAATGACAGCTTCGAGAGCCTGTTAAACCCGGCTGGGATTCGCATTTTTCGATTCCCAAGGTAGGGCCCTTGGCACTCGAGAAAGGAAGATTGATGCCTGTCGGAGATAGCTAGATCGCTAGTCTCTCTGACAGGCACAGCCCGGTTCCAGCAAGACGACCAATCTTGGTATCGTGAAAGAAACCCCAGTTCCGCAGCGGCACAGCGGCGGAGGGTATCTAGGGTTTTTAGCGGAATGAAGGATCTAAGAGCCCCTGGTATGATACGATATAACTCATCTTTTCAAGCTTCATGAATGTCCCAGGCTCGCAGCCTCAACAGCACTACCAAACGCAACGGATCCGAAAAAGTAATGAGAGCTGCAACGGTGAGGTCCCTTGGCTAGTACATGTGTCACCCGCCTGGAAAACCAACCCTACGGATACCAGTGATGAAGGGAGAAGTGCTGTAAAGTTCCAAGACCTATCTCTGCCAACCCCCATGAGCGTGTGTTTTGCCCTGAAACGATGGCTAGTGGTGAAACTCTTTCTCGGAGACGGTGATAGTGGAGCTGTTATGTTTATTACTTTGCCCTAGGTACCACTAATTATGAACAACGTGTCCACGGCGCAGCGGAATTCAAAAGGGAATGATGCGAACTGGTGGTGCGGTACTTTATGCTCAAGGGGAACAACAAATTATCGATCTATTTAGATTACGCCATTGTTTTACTCGGAAGCTTGGCCTGTTTTTGTCAGGAACTGTGATCCATAAGAGCGGATAGATTTTCAGCTTTCTTCAGATCTCAGGGGGTGTTTAATAGGTGCTTCGCGTGGAAGTGCTGGCCCCTTGGAAATACAAGCGTTCAAATGGCTCGGTTGGGTTGTGAACAGAGATTTGGAAGGACTCGTGTGGTTTGGACAATAGAATGAGAATTCGATCATTACAAGACTCAGTCGTGGGTAGTCCTGGAAATTCTACTGGCATATTTCCCCTATCCGTCTGAATTTCTAAGGTACTTATCTCCGGAGAGAGCGATGTGCAAGTTTCGATGGAGCGGACGCCAGCGGAATCGTTGACCTGATCCGAGGAAATACCGGCAGGAGAGTCTTGGTGGATAGTGACACTTTCCAAAGATGCCTGGAACTGGGGACGGTGGTAACACAAACCACAAACACTTGCAGGTACCCAAAAATGGGCCACGTCAAGTGGACAATAACTTCATTCATTCGGGCTACGAATCAGAAATCCAGTGACTGCGCAACATTCATAGTCCACACAGCATTTCTGTCATTTCATCGTCAGAGCTTCCAACGGCCCCAAGTGGTAAACCGTAAGATTTCAGAAAGAAAATGGTGACCCAAAGGGGATGTTGATATGTCGGAGCCTTTCAATTGGAACACACATACCCCATTCAGTTGAGGCGGACTAGCGTAATGGTTAACGCGTCAGTTTCCGGTGCGACTAAGCCGCGACAAGCTGAAGATTCCGAGTTCGAGTCTCGGGCCCGTCGTCTTTTTTTTAAAATAACTTCCCTGGTGCTATTTTGATTCATGAGCAATGACAAGCGCACAGCACGTAATTTACACGGCGCACCTGGGAAGTCCAGTACGTTCCTCACGAGATTTTTTCGTTTCTCAGAGTGCACCGGTTTTTGTTTTATTCTATTTTGTGGTTGATGAGTCGGCACGTCCCTACATTTTCGGTCGGGCAGGGAGGGCTCATTCTAAAGTTCATTTCTCAATAGACCTGTGCCGTAGTCGGCCAGGAAAATTTCAGACATTAGGCTATGTGTGCCTTACTGTAGCGGCTAGTGATCTTCTTGGGGGTACTGCTATTTGTTGACCATGGCTGTCCTTCTAGCAGCAAAGGCCGAGTACAACATCAATACGATTTTTTAACAGCTCAGTGACCCGAAGGAATTGCTAACCCCGGCCGCCCAGGCAACCCGAGGACCACTTGGGGCAAACGATAGGACTCCCCACAGCCTTAAGGGGTGGAGGACTACATTTGAGGTGTTGTCGGTCGAATTTCACTGTCGTTGGTTGAAGGGGTGGTCTATTTCCCTGAAACCCCCGTCGCGAAGAATTAAATCACTCGACATGCTCTGCAGTCAATGGTGGTCAGCGCAACCAAGTGATTTGTTATTACTTACCATTGTCCACTTCAGGGATTGTGGTATTGACACTGCGGATTTGTCGTTGTTAATCGGGCTTCGGGGTGAAAATTAGTGTATAACACTGCATGTTACTAGGCGGTTACCACCGCTTTCGGAACTGATCCGCGTATTAAAAAAAAACATTGGTTATGTCAGTTGAGTGGGATAGGGGTGATGGAAACTTCGACATCTACATATCAGATAAAAAAACGAATGCGCAGTTTGTTGTTTAAATGCTGTTAATTTCTCCTCCTTATAGGCTTATAAGTGATGTGGGGTTTTCCGTGATGACGGAAATCTGGATGGGTTAGTGTACGTGATGGTGACAAAGCGAAGGCCTGACGCAATCTGCGAATTTCCGATCTCCAGAGGATGCATGACGCAGGAGGCACCTGTTTGATAAAGTGTGTGTGCGGCAGAATCTGGTGGACATACAGCACGCTCCTGGCAGCGCGTGTTCGACATTAATGTCCAAGATTCTTAGAAAAACGAGGTAGAATAGAAATACACGAGGAGAAAATGTGGTGTCAGATCGCTTCTAATCAGTGATGATCTAAGCGGACTTGATGCTCATGCTTCGGAAAGCTTGGAACTTAAGCTGTTGCATGCATCATGTGCGGGCATAGTCGTCTCGTCCTGAAGCCTTTCAGGTCCGATTCTTTGGGTCTGGCCATATGGCTAGTTCGGTTCGCAAGACAGTGAAAATTTCATTAGTATCTAAGCCTTCGGCTCTGAAGTGTCCGTGTCTCGGAGGTTGGAATAATGATCGTGCATGTCTCCGACGGGGGGCTGTACAGAGGCGGAGAGTTCTTGGGTAGGGGTGGAGTCAGTTGAATGCAGCGGTCTCAACGTCGATTATGAGGCCGGTGACCTGTCGATCATCTTGGGGTGGTCCACAAGGGCAGCTGGGCGGTCTTAGTCCTGGCGCACGTTCCTATCACGTGTTGTGTGAAATGGGTGGGGGGGACGTGTGTGTTGGCAAGTTCATTGCATGGGCGGCGTTGTCGTCAGTGCTAAAGCTTACGGTGGTGAGGGGTGTTAATATCGCGGCGTGTAAAAGGGGAGCCCTACGGAGCGTGGAGCGAGGTGTAATGGCCAGACCTATTTCGGGCGAGTCAGTGACCCTGAAGGGGGCCGTCCCACGCTCAAGGCTGTGTGTCTCTTGGCAAACGTTATATTCATAACAAGGTTGAAATACCTGGCAGCGAGTTTTGGTTTCTCTCCCCCATCTTCCTTTTCTTTCTTCAGATGGCTGGCGACGAATCTAATATCCCATCCATCAATGTCACCGACGCAGCCAATTCTACCCCTTCCCTCCGTTTAGACCCCACAGCCGCACCTAACTCTGCGCTCCTCTCCCCTGCCTCACACCCTCCACCCTCCCCAGTACCCTCTGACTACTCTTCAACGTCCACCTATCCTCCCTCTCCTACTATCTCAGTCAATTCACAGTTCAAGTCTACTCTCGCGTTGCGTGAAAACCAGCCCGATGACAAGTCTGGTCTTTCCTCCCTCAATATGCTCAGTCCCAGGGACGCTGAGCCCAGTGGACACAAACGCAAATCTAGCAATGCCACCATGAGCAGCACTGTTACTCGAGCAGATGTTGAGATGGGAGAAATGGCAAAGGTGCGGTCCTACGCGACTTCCCTTACCGACGTAGATCCTTATATGCCATCGGACCCAAAGTCCTCCGAATCCTCAAGTAACGACAAGAAAGACAAGAAGAGTAAGAAGGACGACAAGGACGCCTCTGACGAGCATGAGGGCAAGACTACCCACCAACTGGAGCTCCTTCAGGACGAGGGTCTCGATCCCGCTCCCTTTGCTTTCAAACCATACCAGCTCGCTCATATGCTTGATCCTAAAAGTTTGGATACTCTGACTGGTTTCGGTGGAGTCACGGGTTTGCTGCGTGGACTTGGGACCAGCGCCGAGTACGGTCTCTCCGCTAAATCTCTCCCGAGGACAGGGACAACCAAATCTACCTCTGCGAGGTCCAACAAGGACCTTCCCACTATCACACTCACGGAGCCGAGTGGTATTGTTCGCGAGCCCTCCAGTAATGACGATCACCCCGCATATAGTGCCACTTTCGAAGATCGCAGACGCGTATTTAGCGAGAACCTGTTGCCCCAACGGCACAGTAAATCGCTACTCCAGTTAATGTGGCTTGCGTTGAAGGACAAAGTTCTGGTGCGTTTCTGGCGTCAGACTTTTAATGAAAGAGGCTGTTCTGAGGTATTTCTTAACAGGTCCTTCTTTCAATTGCCGCGGTTATTTCCCTTGCCTTGGGTCTTTTCCAGGACTTTGGCACCCAGAGGCAGCCCGGTGAGCCGCCGGTTGAATGGGTTGAGGGTGTTGCGATCATTATTGCCATAGCCATCGTGGTACGTGATATGTGATTTTACTGTTTACGATCAATCGCGCTGATTCTGTGATCAGGTCCTCGTCGGTTCTCTCAATGACTGGCAAAAGGAGCGCCAATTCAAGAAACTCAACGAAAAGAAGGAAGAACGGGGCGTCAAGGTTATTCGGGACGGTCAAGAAAAGGTTATCGACATAAAAGTGCGTCCCTGACCGCCTTTTGAATTATAATGTTCCGATGGGTTCTTTAGGAGGTTCTAGTGGGTGATATAGCACTTTTGGAACCTGGTGAGATCGTTCCTTGCGACGGTATCTTCCTCTCTGGCCACAATATCAAATGTGACGAGTCCGGCGCTACTGGAGAGTCCGACGCCATCAAGAAGGTTTCTTACGGCGAGTTAATGGAGCTTCAGAAGAATGGAGATGTTGGCCACACCGACTGTTTCGTTCTCAGTGGTAGTAAGGTTCTTGAGGGTGTCGGGAAATATGTTGTTGTCGCTGTTGGCACAAAGAGTTTCAATGGACGCATCATGATGGGTACGTTCTGTCAGTTTTGTGTTTCACATGTTGTTAAACCAGTCAACAGCTTTGCGAGGCGATATCGAGAACACACCGCTTCAAATCAAGCTTAACAACCTTGCCGAGCTCATCGCCAAACTAGGCTCAGCAGCTGGTCTCCTACTTTTCATTGCTTTGATGATTAGGTTCTTTGTTCAACTTGGCACTGGTGAACCCCAGCGGTCAGCCTTTCCGACACTTATTCACAACATCCATGCTCATCATATGCATTCAGGACTGCAAGTGAGAAAGGCATGGCGTTTGTCGATATTCTAATTATCGCTGTGACTTTGATTGTCGTTGCTGTTCCTGAAGGTATGTCTACCGCTCCTATCTTCATTCGTGTGCCTCACTAGATCTCCAGGTCTCCCATTGGCTGTTACACTGGCATTGGCGTTCGCCACCAAGCGAATGACTTACGAGAAACTGCTCGTCCGCGTCCTCAGTTCGTGTGAAACTATGGCCAATGCTTCAGTTGTCTGCACTGACAAAACCGGTACCCTCACGCAAAACTCCATGACGGTTGTCGCAGGATCAATAGGCATTCACGCGAAATTCGTGCGCGAGCTCGACGAAAACGCGGGTCGCTCAAATGCCGAGGAAAAAGGGGAGGCTCGCAAACACCCAGAGGACTTTTCTATCGACCAAACCAAACTCAATGACGTTCTGTCGTCTCAGCTTCAAGAACTGATCAACGAAGCCATTGCCGTCAATTCCACTGCTTTCGAAGATGTTGACCCCGAGACTGGGGAGGTTATTTTCATCGGGAGCAAGACGGAAACGGCCCTTCTCCAGTTCGCTAAAGACCTCGGCTGGCGCAGCTTTCGTGAAACGCGTGATAGTGCCAACGTCATTCAGATGATTCCATTCTCCAGCGAGCGAAAGTCGATGGGTGTTGTTATCAAGTTGCCCAGTGGTGGGTATCGTCTTTACGCCAAGGGTGCCTCCGAGATCCTTTCCAAGAAGTGCAAAAACCATGTGGTTGTCAATAAGGATGGCGACTTCGACACCAGTAGCAGAGTCCAAACTAAGCCTATCGACGATCTTGCCCAGGAGAATATCAGTCGAACCATCATTTTTTACGCCAACCAATCTCTCCGCACTATTGCTCTTTGTTACCGGGACCTTCCTACGTGGCCACCCGCAGGATCTACTTTGTCCGACCAGCATGAGGTGAGAGATGACGTTACAACCTTATCTTAAGTTCGAGCTGACTTAAATCGTTCCTGAACACCAGGTCCCTTACGAGGAGCTCGCCCAAGATCTGACGCTTATCGGCATTACCGGTATTGAAGACCCTCTTCGTCCCGGTGTTCGTGAATCCGTCGCGAAATGTCATCGTGCCGGCGTCACCGTCAAAATGTGTACTGGCGACAACGTCCTGACTGCCCGTTCAATCGCGAATCAGTGCGGTATCTTCACTTCCGGCGGTATTATCATGGAGGGCCCTGTTTTCCGCCAGCTGACACAAAGTGAGCGCATTGAAATTGTTCCGCGTCTTCAAGTATTAGCTCGTTCCTCGCCTGAGGACAAGAAGGTCTTGGTGGAGACGCTTAAATCCATCGGTGAAATTGTTGGCGTTACTGGTGATGGTACCAATGACGGACCTGCTCTCAAGACTGCTAATGTTGGTTTTTCAATGGGTATTGCTGGAACTGAGGTTGCCAAGGAGGCTTCAGATATCATTCTCATGGACGACAACTTCTCTTCAATCGTCAAGGCCATCATTTGGGGACGTTGTGTCAACGATGCAGTCCGCAAATTCCTGCAATTCCAAATATCCACCAACGTTACTGCTGTTATTATCACCTTCGTTTCTGCCGTTTCTTCCGTTCGGGAGGAGTCTGTCCTTACTGCAGTCCAACTTCTCTGGATCAACATCATCATGGACACCTTCGCAGCGCTTGCACTTGCTACCGATCCAGCTACCGAGAAACTACTTAATCGTAAACCGGACAGGAAGACGGCCCCTCTCTTCTCGACTGACATGTACAAGATGATTCTCCTTCAATCCGTCTACCAAATAATCGTCATTCTCGTTTTCCATTTCCGTGGCCACCAGATTCTTGGTTATGATTTCACAGATCACAGTAATCTCGTTGTCAAGACCCTTGTTTTCAATGCTTTCGTTTTCGCTCAAATCTTCAACTCCGTCAATTGTCGTCGTCTCGATAAGGGCCTGAATATATTTGAAGGCATCCTAAAGAACCAATTCTTCATTGGTATCACGCTTCTTGGTGAGGCTCATGGCTGTCCCCGAGTGCTGTTCACATCTAACTCAGCTTGACAGAAATCGCTATTCAAGTCGTCATTGTTTTTGTCGGCGGTGCTGCTTTCCACGTCACCCCCATTCCAGGGCGCGAATGGGGTATTTCATTGGCTCTCGGGGTCGTTTCGATCCCCTGGGGTGCTTGCATCCGTCTTATGCCTAATGGGCCGTTCGAGAAAGCCTTCCGGTGGCTCGGCCTCTTCGGCAAGGAAGAGGAAGTCCTACCTACTGAACGGCCTGACAAAGAAACGTGGAATGGGGCCATCAGCCTCGTTCGCGACAACCTCGGCTACTTCGCCAATGTTCGCGGTGGTCGTCTGCGCGCTTCGTCTTTCGTTGGAAAGAGCCGGTCGGCTCGTCTGAGCAACGAGCAACAAAAAATTCCTGTGTAAGTTATTACGTATCTTCCTTTTGGTTTTTGCGAGTCTAATGTAACTTCCTTAGACAATCAATGATGACAATGGTCCCAACTCTGATAGCTGGGACTATTGCTGCAGGAGCTACTATCACTTCAGGTTCGCTCTCTGATCCGGCTCACGCAGATCCCTCAAAGTCGTCCGCTGCTCTCTGGGATGGGAAACTACAAATCCACCCAGATACACCCAAAGATGACCCGGCCTTCGTCCGATTTGGCGGGGCCCATAATGCCGCATAACGTCTTAATTTTGCACACTTATAACGTGTTTCCAATTCTTTTTGAGCCGCTCCCAGCCATTTTAGTTTCGTGCTGGAGGAGCCTACCCTTTGGGGTCACCCATGCCAGGCGAGAACGTTGATCTTGGAGCTCCCGAAGGAGGACCTGGCTTACCTACTTATATACCCCATTGTTCCGCATTATCCCACCCATAGAATACTTAATATCGTAACGACCTCATCTGGTAGATCCACTCATTTCATTCTAGGCATTTTCTTTTTATTTGCATCCAATAAGATTACCGACTTCTCTTGCATCCAGAAGAATTCGTTTTTGTTATCGGTATGAAAGCTTGTCGCCCAGCTTATCTGGTTAAGTTCTATGTATTATGTATATATTTCAAACCCGGAGTTTCAACTATGAGACAAGTGAAGTAAATTCCTCTTCACCAGTTTTGCCTCAAAAGCTGGTCAGGATAGCTCCCCCTCGAAAGAAGTTAAAAATTTGGAACCTATAAGGGCTTCGCCGGGAATCGAACCCGGGCCACTTGCAATTAGGAACCCAAAGCAAGTATCGTACCTCTAGACTACGAAGCCTTGAGAGGCAAATCGAAATAGAACCTATCATGAAAAAGCATAAAATCGGGATAGGCAACCAAAGGAAAAAGCTTTCTCAAACTGGCGGGCTTCGCCGGGAATCGAACCCGGGCCACTTGCAATCACCAATGGCCCAAAGCAAGTATCGTACCTCTAGACTACGAAGCCAGTTGCCGTTCCTTTTGGTGTAGTCCAGAATATGGGCCTGATAGCACGACGCGTTCTCTCCACGCGTTTTTGTATGATGTTTTGGAGGATAAAAACAATGGAAGACCGAAATCACTCGATGATTGTGAGGAATGAGTCTGAAGAGGAGATGTGTGAAACAAGATGTGCGACCCTGACGGAATGTATTTGGAGCAACATCCACTTGGAACCAAACTCTGACCATCCTTCCTTGCCTTTGCAAGGCTGCAAGACGTTTACCGCCCGCAATGGCATTCTTCTCCAGCACAAACCCCACCCCAGTCACATCCACTAATTCCACCAGCGGTGACAAAGACATTGAGGTCAATGATCCCCCGACCGACTCTATTTCATCTCTCTCCTTCTCAGGACAGGCCGATTATCTGGCTGTTGGAAGTTGGGATAACAGCGTAATGCACCTTTCCTTCACAGAGTAGCATCTTCAACTTATGTTTCGTCCTAGGTTCGAATTTATGAGGTCGGCGCAGCGGGTCAAACACAAGGCAAGGCAATGTACCAACATCAAGGCCCTGTTTTGTCCACTTGTTGGAATAAGGTGGGCTTGCATCCTTGTTCTGCAACGTCGACGAGGCTTATCATTTGTTTGCAGGAAGGAAACAAGATTTTCTCCGGAGGTGCCGATAATGCAGGCCGTATGTTCGATGTCGCCACTGGTCAAGCTACCCAAGTTGCCCAGCACGACGCGCCCATCAAAGTCGTCAAATGGATTGATACACCTCAGGCGGGTATTCTAGCTACGGGAAGCTGGGACAAAATGCTCAAGGTATCTGACGCGCTCGAATGCTAGTAACCCTCAGCTAATGACAACAAAAGTATTGGGATATCAGATCACCGAACCCTGTTGCCACAGTGCAATTACCCGAGAGGTGTTACACCTTTGATGTTCAGTATCCTGTCCTCGTCGTCGGAACGGCCGAGCGTCATATTCAAATCTTCAATCTCAACAACCCTAATACTCCCTACAAGGTTAACTCGCTTTAACTTTTCAAAATGGTCAACGTCTCACCACTCAATCACTTATCCAACAGACAATCACATCTCCGTTGAAGTGGCAAACTCGTGTTATCTCATGTTTCACTGCTTCGCAGAATAGTGGGTTTGCAGTCGGAAGTGTTGAAGGCCGTGTGGCTATCCAGTGAGTCCGCTAAATGGTGTTGCGATACGCGCAGCTGACAAGGTTCTCAGATACGTTGAGGACTCCGAAGCTTCGTGAGTCATAACCGCCGGAGTCACCAATTTCGATCTCACCTTCACTAGGAACAACTTCTCCTTCAAATGTCACCGCCGTGATTCTAACCCCACTACCAAGGATCAGGCTCTAGTCTATGCCGTTAACGATATTTCTTTCCACCCCATTCATGGAACGTTCTCAACTTGCGGTATGTTCCCTTCCTGATTGTTGATAAGCCAAATTTAACAATTGCCAGGCTCTGATGGAACAATCCACTTCTGGGACAAGGATGCCCGAACCCGTCTGAAGAGTGTGTATCTCAAACTTCCTTCTACCCCTTCACAATTAAACAAAATGACCCTTAGGTTTCGAACCCGCCCCCGGACCAATTTCATGCTCCGCGTTTAACCGCACCGGTAGCATATTCGCATATGCCGTTTCGTATGATTGGTCCAAGGGCCATTCTGGTATGACCCCCGGAATGCCGAATAAGATAATGTTGCATGCTTGTAAAGACGAGGAAGTCAGGAAGAGGCCCAGGAAATAGTCTGTTCATTTCACCAAGCTTTGTCTTTATGTCGCTCCGCGATATTTTTTGTACCCGCTCTATGTCAATTGCTCTCGTGTTCTGGTTGTGTCACCCGGCCCTGATAACATGGGGTCACAAAAAAACATAATTGAACTGCAAAACTAAAATCAAAGCCACCGATAATATATTATAAAGGCATGGAATACAGGCTATCATAGAACAAACACTAACAGAGGTATCAAATCACGGATAAGTTCCAATCCCCGGAATTTACTTCCGCAGGCTTAGGATGGCAGGGAGTGAACCTTTGATGGTAAGATAGTAGTCCCGCATGTCATCCTCGTACTGACAGGGGTTGTATCCGGGAACGAAATTGAAGTCGAAGTGCTTGATCAACAAACAGATTACCATACGCATTTCGACCCACGCGAGCTGTTTGCCAATGCAATTGGCCGGTCCGTACGAAAACGCAAGTAGCGCATTCTGATTCAGCTTGTACTCGTGCTCACGGTTGAAGATCGCAGGTTCCAGTCTCTCCCGCTGATCCTCGAGGAGCCATCGTTCTGGGATGAAAGACTCAGGATATGGTGCGAAATTCCGAGGATCTTTGTGAATGAGGGAAAAGGCAATGGATGCCGCAGTCCCCTCTGGTAGAAGACTGCAACATGCGGAATCAGTGAGGTTTGCTCAGTTTTTTCACAGAAAAACCGAGGATACGTACTAGCGTCCAATGAAGACATCGCCTGCTCCCTTCTTCACCTCCCTTTGAGAACCACTTAGCACTGGCGGCCAAAGGCGGAGGGTCTCGGATCTATGGAAGGCCATATTTATAGAATGTTCTAGGTTACAGCGCAAGGCTTCACGCACATTACAGCATTCAAATAATGGAGCTGAGCCTGCTTTTGGATGTCAAGAAGGTGATCCCCAAGGTTGTCCACCTCCTTTTGGAGCCGTTCATGCACCTTGGGGTGTCTCATCATAAAGTAGAGTGCGGTGACGAGAGTGCATGTTGACGTGTCTGCTCCCGCAATGATGGCTAAAGAACCTGATTGTGGTGTTATAACTGGAGCGCCACCGGAAAGGAAACCCTAGTAAAGACTTACTATCACTCATAACTTCAAAGACACTGGGCTTTTGCTCAAGCACACTGTCCTCATCAATCTAGAAAGTCAATGAGCATGAAACAATTCAAAACGCAAATTATAACCCACGAGATGGTAGAACAAATCTTTGTGCGGAGATCCTTGCTTCCTCCGCTTCACAGCACGATTCACAGCGTAGTCACGATACTTCTTGGGGCCGGGTAGGATTGGTAGGAAACGTGAGGCACGGAACATCAATTTCCCAAACCAAGGAACCAGCCCGAAGAAAAATAAAGCACTTGTTTCCGATTTATATTAGTATTCAGCAAGGCAAGGGGTAGTTTGTGCACAGACCGTTGGGAATCCTCAAGGAGGCTCCATATATTTTCCTGATCTCCATTCTTCATCATCTCGGGTCCCTCACCGAATCTATTGCGGTTTGAGTTCTCGAAAGTTCTGAATTAAGAAAAAAGAGGCTTACACCAAGTCACTCATAACGTCAAAGCTGGACGTCAAAGCCATGTTATTTCCAACTTCGCGCAGGAGGAGAGGTGAGGACTCACGCATAATAAGCAATCCATTTACTTAGGTCCACAGCCTCGGATTGTGTTTCCGTTAGTAGTTCCACCAGTTGCGTGGTTCTTGAAGTTACGAACCCTTCGTAATATCTGATTGACGCTGAGCTCAATGCACGTATCCAGGGCTTTCTCCGACGCATGTGTTCCTTTTTGTCTCGCAGACCGACAAGGCTTTTGGCCGGTGCGGATTCCGGAGTGCGACCTTCCCAAACTTAATCTCGCGATAAGCAATGAGCGGTCGTACCAATTGGGACCTATACTCACATTGCCCCTTCGGAAGGCCCGAAGGCCCCATCAACGGTTCAACGCAAGCCGTATCCGAGATGGAAACTTCATTTGGACCTATCCTCACTATCTCGCCGTAATGTTCATGCAAAGCAGCAAGTAACTTATATTGCTTGCCGGAACGTGTTATAAACGCCCAATATAGCTTTGAAACTTTGCAAAGAATTGGACCAGGATACCGCGCTAGGGGGTGCCATGGGGACAGCCGATAAAGCACAATCGAAGAGAAAAGTGTCGCGTAAAAGCGACAAAAAGTTTTGAACAGGCCATACGGAGATAGCTGAGCTTTATCGGCAGCTAGTAGGTGCACCCCGGATGGGACGGCAACGAGATAGAAGAATAAGCGAAAGAGCGATGTGACTTGTTCATTCCGCTTGAAGATTTGATGAGTGATCTAGGGTCCTATCAGATCGCTGGTGACGGGAAAAGGGTACTTCAGCATTACGAGGGCGGTAACAACTGTTGCTGATAATATTGGAGAGAAATGTTCCATAGTCGATGCTTCAAGCCTACCAGGCCAGCACTGGTCCTTCTCCGAGCGACTGGAATCAATAAGCTCATCGGTTATGGTCGTGAGTTGCAGATAGGAACTCACTTAAAATTAAGGCAAAGTGACGGTGGAGGATAGGATGAGCCGAGCTCGGTTCAGTGCTGAAGCTCTGAAGCGCCGTTCGAAGAGACGGAGCCTTGGTGGAAGAAAACAGACTGCCAGGCACGCAGGAGTTGCAATTTAAAGCGTTTCCGAAAAGTTGTATGATATCACGAGTACCTGGTCTACCTAAATATAGATGCAGGTGCTGTGAATGATGAAGAATGGATTTCTCGGCGCCCCTATAGCCAAATACCGCTGTTTCATCGGATCCAAATACCAGAACCTGCGACCTATATGGAATGTAGGACAGCAATACAACACGACCAACAGACGAATGCAGCGTAAAAAGTCCTGCACCCGCTCGTCCTATCTTGGATGATGTGCAGATTTCGTGTCAAAACAAGGGAAAACCCGCCAAGCACTTGGGTCAACACAAGAGTCCGGAGAAGAGTACGTAGGTGTTCTGTGGCGGACACTACGGGGTGGAGACCAGGTTTGAATTTGATCCTATCACAGACTGGGACCAATGTAAGTACTGATTCATCCATTATACGTACACGCATTGAATGATAACGGAAAGAGTCAGTCTCACATCCATCATCCCGTGAATCTTCCATTTGTTAAATTACAGCATCAGCGTTTGCGTCGGTTTCTACACTGCCCTTCGGCTTCTCACGTGGCCACCCACCTTACAGACCACTTCAGATCACCTGCCTCTGGATATTTGACTCCTTTCTCGTGGGCGTTTAGCGGGCGTTGATCGCAATTATCCCCTATGGAAGTGGGCGACCTTCGTCTCTCATGTAGGTTGTAGCAGGCCGTGTCACCCTCCGTGATCCTCACCAATCGGGCTTGCCGTTCGACCTCATCGCTAACAACCCAATTCCGGGATATCACAACAAACTCGCGCCTGACGAGCTCCAACTCTCTCCAACCTCAGGTGTTCAGGGGTGGTTCCCGAACTTGTGTGTCTTGATCTTTGTTTGATTCCTGGGCTCGAGACTACGTACTTTTAGCGAAGAAAGCCTCGGCACCTCCAAACGAAAGGAGACTTCTAAGCGAAATGATGACGGGAGATCCCCACTCGGAGCCAGACCTTGGGTACCCACGTAAGTCGCCACCATAGGGGTATCGCTTGGACGTCTGTCCTCTGTCCAGGCAGGGTTGGCGAGATAAGGCTCGCCGAACATGAAAGGGTTCTCTTATAAGCTGGCTGTGATGAGAGGAAGTGCGAAGTTTTTCAATCATGAATTACAGATCCCGGAAAGGTCGGCGACGAGGTAGAGGAAACGGCAAAGAACATCGGTAAATTTGGACACTTTATTGGGCCTAGGAACCTAGCGAGAGGGCGACTCTGATAGTCATAAATATTCGAAAACCATCTTCGATTGGTGTGGTTTATAGCCAGGAGCAAAATCAAACCGATGCAAGAACGGGTAAATTGCTATGTGTATTTCCATAGAGGCTAGCTGCTTGCCGATGCAATTCGCTGGACCGTAGGGGAATGTGGGATATCCGAATTGATTGAAGGTTACTATATGGTACACTCTCATTGAAACCTTGGGTCCTGGTTCTTACCGTACCTCTTCGGAAAGTCACTCTTGGGAAAGGAATGTTTTTCGGTGATAAAAGAAATCGCGGACCAGAAAGAACGCTATTGGGAAGGCAGAGAGCACATTATAGTCCGATCATTGCTGCAGCTGTGCCACCTCTGACTTCTCTCTGTGGACCGCTTGTACAAGAGGAAATTTTCCAACAGTTTCACGTCTACACAGCCATTCATGTCGGCGGGGTTGTTTTCAGATGAGCCACGAGCTTGCATAATAGCATTCAGGCAGGTCAGTCGCCTCCTTGACTGTTTACTGATGAATCTTCGCGTCACGAAATAGATAAAGCTGGCAAGTGCGCTCGCCGTGGTATCGGGACCTGCGACTATCGCTGGTGCACTCTGGGGGAAATCGGGGGCTCAAGTTGAACCGCAACATCACGTAAGCTGAATTTTTGTTCTGATACACCATTCTCGTTAATCTTAAGCCGGAACAAGTCAGCACATGGATTTTAATGAAGTAAGGGAGTTTTGCCGAGTGGTGAAACAAAATCTTACGCGGGGAACCATAGAGCTTGCGCTTCAATATCTGGTTGACAGTATAACCACGGGAATTTCGAACCCCAACTAAGGAAGATATGGTGGCCGTCACTCGAAGCATCAGCTTCCCAAACCACGGAATCAATCCAAAAAAGAATAACGTCCCGTGTGGCTTGTTAACGTACCCTTTTGTCCAGGGTGTGAATGACAGGGAACTTACTTCTGAGAGTCTTCAAGTAGATGCCATAAAGCGCCTTGATCCCCGTTCTTCATCATTTCCGGGCCTTCATCGAAACTAAGAACGGGTGACGATACAGTGGGAAGACAAGCGCTCCGCACACCCAGTCGCCCATCATATTGGACCTATTCTCTGAAATGAGAGGGTCACATCCTGGTATGTAGGTACTTAACAAGCCACACACGTCATTCATGCGAGGCTGGTGTCGATGAGTACGGATAGTTTTCCGAGAGCAGGTCTACCATTTGTTGCAGTGTTGTCGTGATCAAGGAGTCTTCACAATGCTTCAACGCCACAGGGCTCGAGCCGCCCAGCGGCCCCAGTCAAGTCCTTCGGCGGCTCCTCATCTTTGGGTCCGACGAGCTCTCTTGCTGGGGGTGGACTCAGGGAGATGGTCTCCCCGAATTGAGCAGGTTTCCACTGCGTGCGCTTTACCATAAATCCTAGGGTTATATTTCGAGTAAATTTTGAACCCTTTTGTCTTATATAGGTAAACCTTCTATATAAGGGCAACACTTTTCCATTATTTTCACATTTTCTCAGAATAAATCACTGGGATTTATGGTAAAGCACACGCAGTGTTTTGTTCGATGATGTGTGAAAGTGCGTGAATCTTTACCGAGTTGTCAACGGCACTGACATTGATCCTTCGGCACAAGAAGGTTGAACGTTGAGGTTTTATGGATTTGTAACCGATACTTCGTTCGGACCTACGAACGTTTGACGCACGTTCCGCAGAACGGCCCCGTGTATGAGAATTAGTAACGCGTTAGTAAGAACTGATTTCAGTAATGTACAATAACGGTCACCACCATTAGGACTGGGCCTGGTGGGGGGGGTAAAACGGAGCATCGGCTGGGAATGTATGAGCCCGCGGGTAGAATGGTCGTCGAATATCAGTCATCATGCATCAGACGCCACTAAGCTCAAAGCCGACATCGGCTCGCTCTGTAAGACCCGAAGTTCCTCCCAGTCGGATACGCGGTTACAATCTACGCAGTCTCTTGAGTGTGGGAGCCCGGAGGCGCAGTAGGCGCGGCAATGAGAGGGAAGCCAGCCCCGTCCCATACCAGTCATCAATGGATCACTGTTTGACCCTTACATAGACCTCGGTACTCGGTACTCTGCGTCCAACGGGGGTTCATCCGCAAGGGGAACTTCTTCGGAAGCGAGAGTACCGGTGCCTATGGTCCCCCTGCATTTTCTTAACCCCGTATGTGGTCCGTAAATTGCGGGTCACAATAAAATGGCCTAAACGTACTTAATGCCTGGCTGCGATTGGAACCCGTAAATCTAATGTGCGGGTGGCGGGGAAGGGTTTTGAGACAGTCGCTCCCGGGGTTCAGGTCGTAATGTGACGAAAGGTACCGAAAGTGAAAAGCCTGGCGAGGCGGTTGGCCTTGATTTTTTTATAACATCAAAGATATTCAATCGTCGGATTGGCACAAATGATCAAAATATGCCGACAGGACCACGAACGTTGAAGTGAAAGTCCTTAGGTCAAACACAGTTAGTGGAAACCCATTTTCCAGTCTTTGTAATAGAGGTGGGAATGCATTCTGGTATCCTAAGATGCAGTTCGTATCGTAGCCTAATAAAGTATGCCATAATAGTTGTGTCACAATGAATCAACCGCCCAAATGTGAAAATAAATAAACATATAGTTAAGTGGTGTTGCGGACAATTACTCCTTTTTCGCGTCTTTAACTTCTAGCAGAGGGTCTAGGGAAGATTCGGGATGGCGGTATGATTTTCCAACACGGTCTGCCCATGTGAAATACTAGAGGTAAAATAAATAAATTACTCAGCGAAAGGAAAGGGACTAGGATGTTGTGGATGACATACCTGGCCATAGTTACAGGTGAAGTAGAGATGGTGAAGTGTATGATGAGCGGGTCCATTGATGACATTCTCAAGAGCATGTCCAGTAATCATATCGGAGTCGTGAATCTGTGTAATCGTCAGTATTGATTTTCCAGGGACTTTGATCCTGACGTACGAAAATGCTCCAGAAGTTCACAGCAAGAAATAGAGCCAGGTAAAGTAGCCGATGAAGAGGGAATATAAATATGAACAAGTGATATGGAACTGATTGGAGATATCCGTCCACGGGGTGGAAAGCATGCGAGGCAAAGGGCGTTGGGACTGGACACGAACTGTTAGCCTTATGAAGACGCACTTTAATGATTCAACACTCACTGATCCACTTATGATGAGGCTTATGGAGAGTCTTGTACAGGAGGGGGACGTGTAGCCAGCGATGAACCCAATATATACAATAGTCGGTAAAAAGAAGGAAACTACCACAACGGATCAGCCAAAATATATAGAGTGTGTGATCCATTGACTCACAGTGGTATTGATAGCACGAGGTAAGCGTAACCATAAGTGTCCACCCCATCATATAGCCGAGAATAACCCATAACTTCGGCTTGGAACCACGGTAGCGTAAGAAGCGTCATGAGAGGGAACGCCTTCAGGCTCGCCCGTATTTCGAGTTTAACCTGATTCTTGAGGAAGCGGGGATGACGCATCATGTCGTGGTTGAAGATGAAGGTATAGGATAGTCCGGCAAAGAGGAAATATAGGATATGGATTCCTATTAGGGTTAGGACGACCAAAGAGATGACTTGTCGAGGAACGTAGTCGCGTGGCCATGCCGACACTTGAGGTATAGACTGCGACGCGTTTGGTTGGGCATATAGTGAAGCAAAATCATTGGCGGTGATGGGGGGATGTGGAAGTCGGGCGATTATTTGGGCCCATTTTGATGTTGAAGCAACGACAGGTAAGAAGGGTGATGTGGCGTTGAACGAAGTGGCGAACTCGGGCGAAGTTGCAAAGGCGGAAAGTGGGACGAGCTTGGCCCAGAGACGGTCAAGAAAATAAGAGTCGCAAATTTGCAAAAGCAGATCCATTGTACGGCTGGTACAGAGACGCTATATGATGCGAACAGCCGCGAGAAGGAGTAGTCGTAGTATTGCACCACACTATGAACTGACTCTATTCTTTTATGTGGTTTTCGCAGACACAATCAGGCCACTTTTTTCATCACGTGACCATGGCGATAAGATATTCCGATGGGAGAATACGCTGACAAATCAATGTCGATAAATAAAGAGACATTCTTGCTGGCTACGTTTCTCTTCCATGAGGTCTAGAAAGTACTCCCCAGGTTCTCGTCTAGACTGGATGAAGCGAGAACACGCCGGTTAAGGGTTCAGTTAATCCGTACTAGAGAAGGGGGGTGGGCGTATGACCCGAATGCCCCTGAAGCTGATATAGAGGCTCTCCAACCATCTGATCGACACCGACGTCATAGAGCTACACAAATGGCAGCCACTGAGGCAAATAAAGAACAAGGCTGCAAGTACCGAGAGGTACCGAGGCGCTAGAATCCTCGGTAAAGCGGCCAACCTGCCTGGACCTGATGTGCCGATTGCAACGCAAACAAAGCTTCCCGTATAATTGAAACGTCAACCCACCAGCAATCCTCCTGATTCGCGAAGCTCGGTCTCACGGTAGGACAGATGGAGACCTGGATAGTCGGATAATAGCCAAAGATCAATATTCAATATTCACTGATCATTCAAACTCTGCCCCAAAACCCACAAGTGAAGGGATATGCTTTGAAGCCCGATGTTCCGTGCTATGAATATATGGTGGGGGCCCAATATATACTGCTGCTCCCCGGGGAGGCTCTTCCACGCGCTACCACGAGGTGGGTCGTGGAAGTTTCTCACCGCAGCTACCCGTCAGAATGCAGCGAATTTGAGAAGTATTGACCAAACACAGGAGAAATAAACAACATCCCATGAACACTCTTGCCTCGTTGGGGTAGGGGCCTATCCTTCCTCGCTGAGCCTTTTTTCCTATTCACAGATTTGCTTCGAATGTCCTGCTAAGCCCCCCCCCCCTTTTGAAGTTATCCTTCCAGGACCCGAAAGTCTGGGCTGGAAACATCGCATCGCTCACAATATTCAAGTATTGGTTGCGGAATGTGTGGTAATGGAGCTGCGCTCGCTAACGAGAATAGGGGAATGAATTGGGATGAAGAGATTAGTTCTGAATACTCCCGTTTCGCAAGCGGGCAATCTGGCCCTCACTGCGCCAGTAATGAGGGAGCAATGGAAGGAGGGCCATATTATTTGCCTCATCGAGCGTATACTAACCCCTTGGGCCAAGATTAGACTTGAAGGGAAGAAAGACAGCGAAAGAGCATAAACTCAAGAAAGCGTGTGCCTAGCCCTTAAGGTTGGGCTCTGCAGGTTTAACGACTGATGCATTGAGTGTGTTATGATTCGTCCTGCCGCGTGCGAACTCGTGTTGCGATGTCACTTGAATGATTCACACCTGTGGGAGGCTGGCACTCGATGTGGGAACTGGTACGCTCCCCAAGCTTAGGCCAAGCCTAGGAGGCCCGACATGTCAGGTGTGTAAAGCGGTAATCACACCGACAACCTCGAGGTTTTCTCATCCCGTCCAATCGCAAATTTTCCCTGATACTCCATGGGCATGGGAGTTGGCATGATGGGGCTAAATTACCATAACAAAGCTGCTAAAATAAACTGGGTGTTCCACAAAAGCCCAAGTTGTTTCATGCATTGCAATGATGACCCTCCTCATTGGGCGTCCGTCTGTAGGCGTGGTGGTTATTGTTGGAATGCGTACACAGCGGCGGTACGCCATCTTGTGGTTATGGGAACAGTTGGCCGCACTTATAAAATGCGGCAGATTCGCGTTCGGCTGCTTCTCCCTGTCTTGGTCAAGGCTGCATATCGCACTAAGAAATGCTCTTCTTCCGCACCGTTTTAACCCTCGGCGCTGCCACTCTCGCTATGGCGAACCCCCTCATCGCCAGGCAAGCGACAAACACTAACCCTCAGATTGCCGAGGTCCTCGGTGCTCTCTCTAAGCAGGTGCGCAACGACATAGTCAATATTGGTGAGTTCGGATCACTCAGGACCAAAGATGGACGAAACGAGCGAACGCCGTGTTTCTAGACACCATGCAAGCCAACGGCACTGCAACCGACGGCACCGTCGGAGTCCAGGTCCAGAACATGATCGCCTCCTTCAACACCGCATCCTCCAGCTTGGGTGCCATCCCCGTCAGCGCGGGTTCCACCACTGTTCAACCCACGAACATTGAACTCAGCCGAACCTTCGGTGAAACTTTGCAGTACGTCATTTCTTGTTCTCGAGAATGATGGCGGTTTTTAAGGATATCCATCTCATTTACTGAATAGAAATATTGCAACTGGTCTTTCTGGCTTGGAGGCCCAAGGCTCTGTCCCCAACTTCGGCGCTATGATCTCCCAACTTGACCCCACTGTCGCTGCGGCCACTAGGGCATTGAACACCACCTCGCCCGGATCACTCGGCTTTGTCCACACGTTGTAAGTATTTGAATGATGTGCGCGGGAGCTTCGGGAGAGGCTGACATATTCATTTAGGATGCTCGATGCCCAGCAATTCATGGTTGCCGAGGGTGCTTGGACGGAGACTCTTGCTGCTATCGGGTTCTAATTTATGAATGAATCATCTTGCATCCCAAACCACGGAGTAGTTCTCTAGAAAAGGTGTTGTAAAACTTTGTTATTCGGTATATATGATCTCGGAGAGTTAAGGTGTTGCGAAAATGGGTCACATTCAAGCGACGGAGCCCCATGGCCAAAAGATGGGAACCGCCCTGTAAGCAGCGGTCAACTTGCAAGTTAAGTGTTTTCGTGACGGCAAGCATACCTCTTGTACTCCTGCCACTTGGGATTGTCACCAAATTTCTTGTCACCAGCACGCTCCAATGGAGGAACGCCAGAAACCTTAACTCGCCATTAGGCACTGAGTTTTGGGTGCGCAACTGACTTGCCTTGCGGAGCAAATACCAGGTAAACAGAGGGCTAATCGCTGCCATAACAGCTGTTCCAGTGGGATAGTATGGTACCTCCAGGGATGTGGTGGACAATGCCCAGATACTGGTCCAAATCCCCACTTCACCAACATAACTGTATTATGAATAAGGTCTCCAACCGCGATTATGCAAGAAAGACATAGAGCTTACTTTGGATGGCGGCTTATGCCCCAGAGGCCGGATGTGATGAAAGGGTCGCTGTGCCGTTTGTTATCTTTATTTCTACGCCAAAGGGACTTCTGGAGGTCGGCAATCGATTCAAACAGGAACGATCCAACAAACAACCCAACCGCGGCATAGTCACGAACCCCGAGTGCAGGTTCGAGATGGGCAGGCAGGGTATTAGCCAACCACACGGGCAAGCCAACGAGAGTAATCCACGTCGCTGCATTCCTGCCGGTTAGCTGAGTCTCAGGCGGGACGGAAAGCCTCACCTTGGAGGAACCAGAAGATTGAAAATTTGACAGGATCTTTCTTGGCTTTGTCGAACCGGGAATCGCCTCCTGCTTTGATTGCTCGCTTCAGCCGAGTAAGGAAATGTCCATTGACTCAGAATCCAAAGGACGGCCTACCCAAGTCAAGAAGCTTCCAAGTCTGATACCCCAGATACCAACGGCAGCGCTCAGTAAGAACTGTCGTGGTGCAAACGACGATAGAGCAGGAAGTGTTTCCAAGCTGCCCTCCCAGAACTTGGCTTTCAAGCTCGGGTGATACAAAGAAAAGAGGCTTGTGGATACCCAGCCGACAGCACCTCCAAAATCGTAAAACATTTCGTTCTGTTGTGGAACAAAGATAAGAGCGAACACTTATCAGGCAGTCAGAAATGCCTTCTTAGTCTCCCAGATAAATGAGACGGTTACAGGTTTGAAGCGCATACGCGCTGGCTACTGTGGGGACGAGACGAGAGAAGACCGCCATTGTAGGAAGTGACGGAACGGACGAAGCTCAAGTCTTAAGCGCTAAGTCAGGCATTCGGAGTGGTGCCACCGCCGACCAGTGACTTCTGCCGCCTGGGTGACAGTCGCTTGGCAGGAGATGATTGTGTGCGGAAACGGGTGATACGAGTGAAAACAGAGCATTGGCCGCACGCTACAAGAGAGTTATGTAGTCGGTACGAAACGTTGGGTGTATCGTTGAACTTGGAGAGGGGTCAAGATACTTGTTCAGGTCTTTCTGTGAGCAGAATGTAAATAACAAAGATAAACAAGGCGTTGTTGCTGGTCAATGCGTGACGGGGTACGTGACAAAATGTAGTTCGTTTGATTGGGTTTCTAGTGGGGTTGTTTCTTGTATCACACAACGGACGACCCAGATCTCCCCCAACTCTCGACTGTCTGTCCACAATAATATTGCCTTAGCCCTTGGAGATATATCTCGACATTTCGGGTCGGGTTCACTGACTGAGGGAGCCTCGCATCTCGAACCGGGTGTGTGTTTTGATTTCTGTATTTTATTTGATGTTCAGTCATACCAATAAAAGATTTATCAGGGATATCCATACAAAAGAGTCTTTCAATCAGGTAACTCATCTCCCAAGTCTTCTCCGCCCATGTTGGAATATCTCCCTGTTGAAGCCATCATGAAGTTCATTGTTAACGGTTCTTATCTATCAGGTGTTCGCCGTAGCCTTCAGTACCTGTGCCCGTTTACTTCCTCGGTTGGTCATCTATCCTATCTCCTGTGTCTGTTTGTTCAATGCCTAAAATTTCCGCTACATAGACTTCATGGACAATCCCCAGCACTATCAACCTTTGTCTCATGCATTAAACCCCCCTGTCAACACCCAGAACCAGCCGACATTCACAAACACTATGTATCCGCCCAAACCCCCCCTCCCTGCAACGAGCATAAATGACCAGGAGGAGGAGGAGGAAGAGGAGGGAGAGGACGAAGACGACGAGGGGATCGTCGAGGAGCAATTGAGTCGTACAGAGCCTGATGTACAACCGAGCAATTCCCCTACTCAGAACCAACACAGGCAGGCTTTATAGCCATTTCCCTCTCGTTTACGTTCGCTAACCGATCTCATTAGTGGTGACGACCCAAGAGTACCCCAACAGAGTGCCTCACAGGCGGGCCAGGAAAGCCAAGAACCCGAGAGGAAGCGCCGGCCGGGGCGACCTCGTGGCTCCAAAAATAGGAAGCCTCGTGCAGGCTCCTCGAGACAAGAGGGTGCTTTCTATTACCAAGGACAACTCCAACCTTCAGCCGGACCCCCTCACCTTTCTGACACCAACCCCCAAAATCAGCAATATTATGAGTTCCAGTGGCGGGTCCTGAACCTGTGCGCCGAGTTCTATGGCGCTGCTGAGGAGTTAGTGGTTAGTCGTTTAAGCCATGTACGATGGATCTCCGATCTTATTCCCCATTAGAAAGCAACTCCCCCAATGGTAGTTGCTCAATGTTACCATATGGGTCCTGGTGTTAAAGTGGATCCATTGACAATGTTAACAGAAGCAAAGCGCGTGTGTGATACGCTCGTAGGTCTATTCTATCCAACAACCCGACTCTTCGTTAATGAGTACACCTTCAGTTAGCAAATCCGTCACAGTTGGTGTCTCAGCCACCTCCTCAAATATTTTCCGCAGTACCTACATACTATCCTGCGGGTACCACTGCTGCTATACCGGCGCCCGCAAGTGCTGCTGCTTCATCCAGCAAGCCTAATTCGGCTTCTGTCATCACCAATGCACAATCTTTTGTGGTACCACTCACTGCACAACCAGCTGCGTATCCGCATGCCCAATATCCCATGTACGCACCGGGGCAATATCCGACAACCCCATACTACCATCAATATTATCCGGGCACCTATTATCCCCAGCCTCAGCCTCAGCCTGTTCCTCCCACACAACCGCAACAAGCACCGGCGCCAACGACTACACCCCCCTCGGCACCTTCAATTTCAACAAGTTCCGCTGCGGGTGCTGTTGGAGCTTGGTCCGACGAAGAAACGGAACGTCTCAGGAAGCTAGCAGAAGAGAGCAAATCTGTGGGGACAAGTGGTGAGATAGAATGGGACTGGGTTGTTCATCAATGGGGCAACACTCGAACAAGGTATGCCTTTATGCCGCTAGAAATAACCAACTCCTTACCATAATGCAAAGGCACCAAATCCTTATCAAAGCGACCAATCTTGGTCTGAAGGAAAGCTCTGGTCGAGCTCCAAAACGGCGCCGCGAGAACGAGAGCGAATCCACTGGACAAAGTCCGTCGGTGGCTCCGACTCCATCTGCCCCTCTAAGCGCTACGGCTACAGTACCGAACACTGGTGTCGCTGCAGGTACAACCCATACGGCATCCCCATCCCATAGCCAACCGGCATCGACTCCGGCTGCATCGCCTGCTCTGCAACACCAGCAACGACCAGCATCATCAAAGGGGTTATCCGCTTCAGGAACACCCCAATCAGCGCAGCCTTCGACATCAACGCCGTCACTACCGTGGCCGATGCCTACGGTCGCGGTGAACACGCCATCTCCTGTTGTTGGCCCATCCACCGTCAATCAGGATCAACGAGCAAGTTATTACCGGCCCCGGCCGGTGGATGGTGCGCAAAAGACAACGCCGATGGTCCATCAGCCTCACCCTTATATGTATCAACCGCAACCAAATGGTGGCACGAGGAATGTGAGAGAAAACGGAAAGTGAGGCCGTAAAGGAGGGTAGAGATGGACTTGGTATAATAGTTGTCGTATCTATTTCGGTTTTCTTTGGATCAGAATTAGCAGTGTTTTGTCTACTTCTTGTGTGCTTCATCAGCCTGGTTGTTAATTTTCTGTTTGAAACCAAGCCCCACCCATTTCCATCTATTTGATTTTGAGACGAGTGTGGAGACATGAGATGTTGACATAAAATAGAACACAATATCTATTCTGTCACAGCGTGTGGTAACTGTCATTCATGCATTCATCCTCACCACCATCACAACCTCGGCCTCAACAGCGTCGACCATCCAACCCAAGACAAGTTTACTCGCGTCTCGCACCTTCAACACCAGTAACACCAACGCCGACGTCTTCTCATCCATTTTCTGCCTCTGTTCCCGATCTTCCAGGCCGTCGGACTGTTCCTTCGACTCCACCCTCACAGCGTGCACGAGCCCGAGATTTGCTCAGGAAGCATTATGGTTTAGGCTTAGGACCACCGCCATCTTCAGGCAATTCTGCAGATCCCTTGAATATGGGTGAGGGGGTGCTCTTGTGTGGTGAGGACCCGTAGCTGACAGATTGTCGGCCAGATTCCTCTGCATTTGATCCGAAGTCGTACTACGAGCAACTCATTACTACTTCTTCCCTTCCAACACTCATCAAAAGGGAGAATGAGTTGATAACAGGTACCACTGCACTTTTATGCAGCAGCAGCCCAAAGAGTTCTCACATGCATCCCGTATGGCAGAAATCAGAGAATTGGATAGTGAACGACAATCACTGGTATATAACCACCACCATGAACTCATTGCTGCGAGTGACACCATTGCAGCGGTGCGTGTGTTCTACAACGTTTTGAAGCCCGTTAATAACTAGTATTTCCGCTTGGTTAGATGAAGACCCGAGCGGAAAACCTAGATTCCGACCTCGACCTTCTTCGAGCTGCGTTCTCTGAAATATCTCGTCTAGCAACTGAAGTATCTACGGAGCCCATGGCGAAAACAACGCAAGGCGATGAACGCAAATGATTTTCCGTTACAATCTGTTCCTTGGGACAGTTGCGGATCCGGGACTATACTCTCAAAGAGGGAACGCGTTAGAACATGAGACATAGCCGATAGACTAGAACCACGACTGCGCTATGTGTTGCTTTATGAGCAAGTCATGCGAGGGCTTTGAGAATGTGGGTGAAGGATAATAAAGTATGCGGCGGTTCTTCAGGAAGCTAATCCAACGAAGTAATTTTGATGGCTTCGAGGCAACCCGGAGGCGACCCAGAATGCTGGGAATAGATTGACAGCTAATGTCTACTGAATTAAAATCATCCAGGCGAGTATGAAATAGAACAATCTGGACGGGGAGAGAGTCAGCTTCAGGTATATTCAAAGGACTGGGGAGGACGTACAGCAGAGGGTATACAGCGAGGAGGATGCGTTGCTGCTCGATTCTGGTTCCATCCAAGAAGTTGACGGACGCTAGATGCAGTATTAGCAACCATAAAGACTTTGGATACCTGTCCCAAGAGCCAAACATACCCCAGATGCACCATGCCCAGGCCAGTAGAGTAATAGGGGCTCTGATCCAGATGACACGTACGAAGCAGGCAATCAACGCTGCAATGTCTAGAGGTGCAATGCAGTAACCAAGGACGCATAAACCCTGGAAAAACGATCTATATGGAGTATGAGTTTCCTGCAAGTTCACACAAATTTATGTTTTTACACTCTGCCTCCAAGTAACTGGCAAATTGTAAGTAACCATCTAGCTACAAGCATGAAAATATCTACCTTGGCTTGAATTGTAACTGCTAGAGCGCCGAGGGAACAGATAACAATAACGCTGGTAAACACGCCTAGTGACTGCTCTGATGGGGCCTGCGAATGTCAAATGAGAAAACGTCATGTAAAACACAGGTAGTTTAATCACATTAATACTCAGCATGATACCAAGGCATAGGCAAAGCAGTAATGGACCCCAGAGGTCCCAATCCCTGAAACAAATGAGACTCCATCCAAAGTCAAACCCGGAGTCGGCGTACCTCAACACTTCTCGACCACTGGACTTCCTGGGGTATAGCACTTGAATAAGCTTCATGTATATTGACAGCAGGTCGCGTGCCTAATCCGAACACACTCAGCTGAGTTGTTTGGATTCCAGAAACAAAGCTCGTACAATGGTAGTTGTCACTGGTTCATCCAAAGTATCAACATTTGTATACCTGTGGGAGTGTAAGGACTCGCGGTACAGGTTAAAGGAGGGTGAGGACGCACCTTGTCTCTACTCGTAGACCACCCACGGTTTGTCTTGAGGATGTATGCTGCGCGTTCGCACTCGAGCTTCCGATGTTGCCACTTAAACCCGCGCTAGCGGACTGAATGTTCCCACTTGGGGGAGCGAGTTGTTCGGGCTCTCGAGCTTTTGACTTTCCTTTGCTTGCATTCTGTGGTGCCTGTGCCAGAGTCGGGTGCGAGAACCCTGGAATGTCATCCTCATCAAAGTCGTCATCATCGTCTGGGGGACGTGTTAACATGAGTTCGTTCCCAGTAACCGAAAAGCCTACCGGCTTGGATGAATTGTGAATGCGCTGAAGTCAACGGGGTTGTTGAGGAGTCCATGTAGCCTGGTATGTTTTAGAGATCAATCTAATGTGCTGGCCTTTGCCACGCTCACCCTCGGTTACGTTAGTATCGCCTGTTGTCACATTGGGTCACGCGAATTGGGAGTAACGTTACTGCTTGATTAGGAAGTCTGACGCGTCCTCTCAATATCGTAATTATCCCCCTCCACTTCCACCTACACTTCCGTTGCACTTCCACAAAGAAAAATGGTACGCCCATAATACTATCCAGGGTTTCTTGTTGTTATTAAAGCGATAATAGGGTAATGCACCATCTGGCATGCCTCCTGGCGACCTCCCTGGCGGGGACAAGGACAAGAAAGATCAACAACCCCAGAAGAAAAAATGGGAACCCCCACTCCCCACCCGTGTTGGCAAGAAAAAGAGACGTGGTCCCTCAGCAGCGTCCAAGCTCCCCGCTGTGTATCCAACAACTCGGTGTCACCTCAAACTTTTGAAGTCCGAACGTATCAAGGACTACTTATTGATGGAAGAAGAGTTTGTGCACAATCAGGAGCGCTTAAAGCCGGAGACGACACGGGAGGAGAAGAACGAGGAGGACAGGTCCAAGGTCGATGACCTACGGGGTAGTCCTATGGCCGTTGGAACTCTAGAGGAGATCATTGACGACGACCATGCGATTATCAGCACGGCGTCTGGACCTGAGTTCTATGTGTCCATTATGTCCTATGTTGACAAGGATCTGCTCGAACCCGGGTGTCAGGTCCTTCTGCACCACAAGACCCAATCAATCGTCGGTGTGCTACAGGACGACGCGGATCCTATGGTCAGCGTCATGAAACTCGATAAGGCACCAACAGAGAGCTACGCGGATATCGGTGGTCTTGAGCAGCAAATTCAGGAAATTAAGGTAAGCAGTACGCTATGGTTTAGGCTGTTTTATTCAACCCATGGCAGGAATCCGTTGAACTTCCGCTCACACATCCTGAACTTTACGAGGAAATGGGTATTAAACCACCCAAGGGTGTCATTCTTTATGGTGTTCCTGGGACAGGAAAGACTCTCCTGGCAAAGGCTGTGGCCAACCAAACATCGGCTACTTTCCTGCGCATCGTTGGTTCAGAGCTCATTCAAAAATACTTGGGTGATGGACCAAAACTTGTTCGTGAACTTTTCCGCGTTGCCGAAGAACACGCACCGAGTATTGTTTTTATTGACGAAATCGACGCCATTGGCACAAAACGGTATGTAAAGTCTCCCTTCACCTTGTTCACCTTGTTCCAATGCCGACCTCTTGTACTGCTCCTACCAGATACGATTCGACATCGGGGGGTGAACGTGAAATTCAACGAACGATGTTGGAGCTTCTTAACCAGCTTGACGGCTTTGACACAAAAGGAGACGTGAAAGTCGTCATGGCCACCAACAGGATTGAAACACTCGACCCTGCACTCATTCGCCCTGGTCGTATTGATCGTAAGATTGAGTTCCCGTTACCGGATGTCAAGACGAAGCGGCACATTTTCAGGTGGGCACTCCTTCTGGGCTTCTGAATCTGCAACCCTGACCGCGTTTGGCATGATAGACTGCACACATCCCGCATGAGTCTGAATGAAGACGTAGATCTGGAAGAGTTTATCACGATGAAAGATGACCTTTCTGGAGCAGACATCAAGGCTGTATGCACGGAAGCTGGTCTACTTGCGCTTCGAGAACGAAGAATGCGGGTAACGAAACAGGATTTCGCCAGTGCACGAGAAAAGGTTCGTATATCTTTTTAGGAGTTTTCCTGATCTCATTTGGCTCAACTGTCGTGTTTGTGTAGGTGTTATACAGGAAGAACGAAGGCACCCCAGAGGGTTTATATCTGTAGGCTGGCTGTTGGTATTTCTTCACCGTGTACTACGTATCCATTTTCCTGTTGTCTACACCCGATGCAACATAGTCTACATTTCACGTTAATCCCTCAGCTTAATCCCATGTGTATTGACGTGAGCCGATGATCTAGAGGGACATCATGTCAATACTGGCTACATGGTCTTCACATTGGTAAGCGACGGTCTTATTCATTGTCCATTAACAAAGGATCTCCTCCCATTTTATCATGGTACTCCTAACTCCTTAGAATAGTATCATGAATCGTTTTGCCGGACAGAAAATAAAGGAGAGTTTCAAGTTTAGGGGTTCAAACCAGCTCAGCTCTGAGCTGTTAGTATCCTCATTGCTTCTCCAAAGGGGGGAAGCCTAACCGCACTGCCAGACTTGAATGACAAACTTAGACACATAACAACGCTCAGACGCATAGGATGCTAGCTGCCGCCACGGGAGCTGTGCAGTGCCGGTGACATCGACAGGCCGTACGCTATCAGCGAGGACGACGCGTATTTTCGGATGTACAAGTGCGAGAAGGGCGGGGCATAGGAAGGGAAATTAGGTGGAGACTGGCGAGAGGGGGTCGAGTTCAGAAAAGAGAAGTCAGCACCTCCTGGAGGTGACGCTGAGGTCAGAGCAACCAAATGAATAACCCCATAACTACAACAGGCATCAAGGAAAATCTATACCGAAGATACACACCCTTCACTTGAGATTCACCTTCCTTGTGAGGGACCTCAGCCTTTCCGCATTCTTCCTCCTCCTCTCAATATCCACGTCCACGCTCATATTAGTTCTCGAGATGCCGACACTGGGTCTCGGGGCAATGTTATAGGTGCCCAACTGACTTTGGGGAATCATAACCGCGTTCTTCCTGACACGGTTCTTATCCTCCTCTCTTGCCCTTGCCAAGATAGCATTTAGCCTCTCTCTCTGATTAGAATCGTCGGCAATGGCAGCAACAGGTACGACGCGATCTCTATACGACTGCAGATCGCTTAATGATAGGGCGAGACCAGGCCGATACCAATTCGTCCGCAATGCGAGCGATATCTGGGGTGGCGCGTTTGCATTTTGTGTAAAAGAGAACAATACGGCCTAGCCCGGATTCTTTGAGTACGGCCGTGTCAATGAATTCCATCTTGCGGATACAGGAGAAGAGTTCGCGTTGGATGTTGAGAGCAGGAAGGGATCTGTCTGGGAGGGGTTCGAGCCAGCGCTTGACAGCTTCTAGGAGATTGTTGTCAATCATAGATTGTGCTAGAGACGCCCTATATATCAGAAGCGCGTCAATACAGGAATTCTGAATGTAACCGAGAATGGAAGGGGAATAACCGTGAGGAATTGGAAGTGATGGGGATACTCACTTTCGGAGTGTATCCATTGCTTCGGGCAACAAGCGCAGTTTGGAAGTTGCGGGCATCTTCTCGCTGTTAGCACGGATATCCTCGTCTGCTGCGTGCAACATGGCTTCGCGGAGACGGGCGACCTCGTCATCAGCAAAACTATCCAGAACCTCGTCATTGGTTTTTTTCTTGCGTTGACGCGAAGCCTTTTTGGGTTTCAAAATTGCCTCAATTTGCATATCGAGGCGTAACCTTGATGCTACATGGACAGGTGAGGGCTTGGCGCTTAAAAATGATACATTGAAGGCGAACCTTGCTCTGGGGGCAAGTCGTTGGGGTCTATGTCGACAGGAGCCTTTCGTTTTCTCTTGCGCTGGGCCGGCCTCTCCTCGCCATCATCTGTGGCACGCTTCTTCCTGCCTGGAGTCCGCTTTTTGGCCTTGCCTATGATACGCTTTTCTTGGACATAGTCATCCTCTGAATCTGCACCAGAGGACTCTGCTGGCTCTTGCTGTGGCGACTTTGGTGACTGTGCCTGCGGCTGAGGCGGCGGCCGTTGGACCTGGAGCTCTGGAGGAATATGAGAGGCGGAATCAGTAAAGGAAAAGAGGAAAACATACCCTCCTCATCGTCTGTTGAAAACTCAGAGTCCGAGCCTCCAAAAACCTCGCGCTCGAGATCACGGACCTGGGGTGCCATGGCAGTGGAGAAGAAGGGAAGTTTGTAATTCGCACGGGGGTAATGCACGTGGGATGATGTGATCGGAGAAGCAGGGCGGAGCGGAAACTGGAGTGGTTTGCAATTACAAGACGGGCCTTTGACGGAAACTGACAGTTCGTCTCCTGAATCCACAACCAACCCAGTCCATGTCCTGGCAGATATGCCACCCCGTGACTCACAACCGTCCCCCATAAAGCCAGGATGTCTTCAACACTCTACACCGCCATCCTCGTTTCGCCCTTTGTCGGCCATGGGCTTATCACACCGTCCTTTGCCCTCCTTGAAGTCTCGCCCCACCCCAATAAATTCTCGCTTTTTGACCGCACTTAACTTCACACCAATTCTCGCTGCCTTAGTCGCGTGTCTAGAATGGCCGGACGTCCTCTCTCTTCTCAACACCTGCAAGGACAGTCGCAAGGTCTTCCGCAGCCAGGTCCTCCGGGATACCATCCTCTCTCGCTTCGTGCCTGGATACGCCGAAGCGCTTCGTCATCGCAACCTTAACAACTACCACGACATCTCCGTCTCTATCCACGACCTCGATCTTCTTTGTATGACCTTTTTTTGTCCTCAATGCCCCGTCATATTAACACATCTTTTTTTTTCCTGCCAGTGATCTCGCAGCGTTTACCCCTGCACCGTTACCCGACACATGCACTCCGAATGTTAACGGCATTATATCCCACGCTAGAAGACGATTACATCACTGCTAAGCTCATCGCCTTGTCCTTGGCTCATTCTCGCTTTGTATTGCTCCTCCAGGCTATTGTTCACAGTTCCACCTCTCCCGTTCCCCCAGAGCCCGATGATGCATACCCTAAGTCCCACCGGGCCGCTTCCTCCACAAAACGGAATGGCCGCCACCTTACGTTTCCCGCCCCCTTGTCCTATCTCAAGCAACAACAGCAGCTGACTCAACCGCAGCTGCAACCACCGCCCCGTGCGCTGTCTAAGCGCCCCAAACACCATTCGCTACCAGTCAGCTCGACATCAGCTGATCCTCCCCTGGGCCTCGCATCTACCGTCCGACCATCCGCAGACAGTTTGTCTTCCATGATCTCTATAAATAACAACAAAGATCAATCCAACAAACATGAAGCATCAAAAAAAGCTCATAGGCGCTCCATCTTCAAGCAAACTCCTGTCATTCCGCCCCCACCGGAGGAACCCCGCGCGCTTAGGTTCTATTCTGGCTCCTGGCGCAGGAGTAGTTGGTTCGCCACCAACAACCCTCACCAACTCAACGCAGACAATTCCGTGCCGTTATCATTTTCTAATGCATTTGAACTCAAGATGCCGAAACGGCGTTTCGCCTCCGCAGACAGGCCGGGATCCAGTGACTCATCTATTTCAAGTAGTCCAATGACATCCCCATCCCCTCTGCCACGAACCGGCGAGAGTAGCACTGGCAGTAGCTCACCATCAACACCGCCTCCCACTGTCAGGGTCTCATCCTCGCCGTTACTCATTCGAACAGCATCCCCACATGACCTGATCTTAGCCACATCTCGCATTCGCGCACCAATTTTGCGCGTGTTCTTCCCCTGTACTAAAATGGAAACAAATTCAGAAAGTGTGCTGGCCTGCGAGAAGCATCTGGTCGACGCCGGCTTATGGGAGTATCTTAGTACCGGCGACATCGTGTGCAATCTAGGGTACATTCCGCCAACGCCGGACAGTCCTACTACAGATGGCGATGATGATAGCAATTCCGGTTCGTCCACGAGATTCGGATTCCGAGGTATCAACGGCAGCAACAGCAATGGCGACAACTCCAGGAAATGGCTTTTGTTTAACGGAGAGTACCTCGTCCCGTACACCGTCCCGGGCCTTTTACCCATCAACAATCCCATCAACCTCCCATCACCTTTCTATTATGAGCATATCATGCCGATTGGCAGTAATGGGAATAACACCAACAATCCCCGGTTCGTGATTGGAAATTTCCCTCCCGTGAGAGACGAAATACCACAGCTGGCTATGATGAATGTTTCTGGGAAAGTGAAGAGTACGAAATCGCCAAGTGGGTGGCTTGAAGTGAGGAAGTGGGTGTGGACTGCGAGAGTTGTCAGGTACCGGCCGGATGATATGACGCAAGCGCAGCTTTCTCCTGAAGAAGAGATGGGTCTGGGTTGGTCTGGAGAGTGGGTCCTTGAGGGGGATGGAACGAGCGAGGGACGCCAGATGTTGTTGGATATTTTGAATTATGGCATTGTCCCTGGTGGACCCAAGGAGTGGGAGTTGGTCAAAGATAGGAGTGGTGGGGGGAGAATATGGCTGAGGTGAGCCGTTTCGGTTATCTGTCTGCCAACCTTGGTGGCGGTGCTCCTGTGCGTATTAAGGATGTTAACTTGACACCATAGATCAATTTGGCCGCCTCCTATGAACTCGTCATTTACCTCTGGCCTACTCTAATCAGTCAATTGGATCCTACAAGTACACCATTCCCTTGCCCCCGTTCTTCTCCACCGGACAGCAACACCTATTAAGATTCGTTATACACAAGTCTCGGACTTTGGTAAAAATGTTTATTCACCCCACAATGCTCCGGGCGCACCATTCCTTGTTCATATTACAATTTCTGTTTACTAATTTACAAATAGTACGAATAGTTTTGACTCCTGGTTTATGTAGTGAGTTGGCCGTGTTTGTGTCAACCCTGCTTGTAATATATGTACATGGAAATTACGTGGTGCAAAGAATGACAATAAGCGTGTGAAGCTACAGTATTATCACACTCAGAACGCATACTTAAAAGGCCTGTTTTGTCTTGCTCAAGATGGTTGCGGTGAAATGAGAGGACTGGTCCCCCAGCAGTCCTTCAAGCTGGAGCTGATCATATTTGCCAAATCCCTAACGGCCGCAGGAGGAGGGTTGGCGACCGCCATAGCGCCGACCCCCCCCCCTCCCTGCCTTTCTCGCGACTCGGTAAAAATCTGTCTTTGGTAGATACATTCCCCGCACATGACAGGAAAATGACCTGAGGTAGGGATCGAACACGAGGACCGACACTCTGGCTCTTCGCCCGTTCGCCTATGCGCCAGAAGTGTGCGGCCATCCTGACACGACCTTTGGGCACACCCGACAAGGAGCCGACTTGTGTTTACAATCTCTTAGTTGCCCACAGCGCCCGGCTTGTTTACATATTCATGCACAATGTGCTCCTTGATCATCCGCACTTACTGGTGGGCCTGGTGAGACCGAGACGTTTGGTCTGCTTCGCAGCCCGGCGCTCGTACGACTCGGAGACCAAGCCCATGGACTCGACCTTAGTAGCCTCTTCCTCGCCCTTCTATTAACTATCTCGTTACCGACCATTTTAGTGTTTGAAGTAGTTGTAGTTGCTTCTCTGATCCTCCGACCCTCACCGAGGTTCTCTCGGCGTCTGGTGAGAAGCCACTCGTGGAAAAGGTTCTGTGCAGACCTCGTAACACCACCCTGGGCCTTGGCGCAGGGTTTGCCACTACTTTGCGGCAGAGGCAAGTTTATACATCCGACCGCGTAGGATCGTCGACACCGTTCTTGGGCACGAGATGAACAATCCAAGCGAGAGTCCTGCCACCTCTCTCCTTTTGAGCTTGACAAGCTGTCCGGCGGCAATGCCCGGGTAGGGAGGTCTCGTCTCTACACATATGGATGACTTGTATACTACGCAGACTTGAGTGTTTTAACCATATTCAAAAGGCGGTCCCGATTGAACACGACAACCCCAGATCGTGTATTGCAGAATGGAATAGTACTTGCGACCTTGAGGTTCTGGTGGTGTTCAGCGGCGGTTGAGTATAACTTTGGTCACGACAGACCAGAACATAGAGTGGCTGAGCTGTGGGGGGGGGGGGGGCGGACTGGCTGACTTGGCCACATAATGAATCATTGATTCGAAGAAGAAAAAAAGGCTAGAACATAAAGAAAGTTGAGATCACAGAACAAAGTTAGCTCCCCCCACCCTGGAGAAGGACTTAAGGGTCCTGGCGTTGATAACCGTGTCAGGGCAGCGGCGGGTCAAAGCATCGGGGCACTAATTGAGCATTTTCATAACAGGGGCTATTTGACTTGAGATAGGTCACCCAGTAGGTAGGCATCGAACTTGGACTGTCCATTGTGCGCAGCCCATAATTCTTCTACCTCGTTTTTAAACAAGTGCAACAACCAGGGGAACGTCTGGTTGGCGGGTCCTCACTGGTACAGAGTCGTTGAAAGACTTGTTGATGTTGCCGCACAGGAAACCATTGATGACATCCGTTCTTGACTGATGGGTAGGTGTAATGGCGTGAGCTACCTGTGACAAATCGTGCAAACATCCAATGCTGGGGTTAGCATAGCCGGAACTTGCAAAGCCCATGGTGCCTCTGGGTTTGTAGTGTGATTGAGTTACAGTGATGAATGGAAACGATGATTAATCAAGGATCCTTCTGCAGTAGCCTGGTTTCAACCTGTTGACGAATTACATGGTGACTTGACGTCTGTCGCGATTCTAGAACGGGTGGAAACAAAAGATGAATGTACAAGTTTTTTCCAAATATCAAGCTGGAAAGAACCTGTTAAGTACTTGTCACAAGGTCAGCACACCGGTTGTGTGGGCCATCAGATCCGATGATTGGGTAACACGTTATTCGAAAAGGCCACGATGCAAAACACGTTGCCAAAGTTTTCCCGGACGAGAGATGGTGGACCAGGGACGACAAATGGAAGACCCTCGGGAAGAAGATGTAAAGTCCGTTACGAAGGGCAAGAACATGAATGCTGTTCCCGTATGCGTCCTACGCTACGCCACGGCTAAAGTGGATTCTATACATCCAAACAGGTGGCGGGAGGGGGGGAAAGCCCGAGCTGGCGGAGAATTGAAGATCTCAGATTTCAGGTGCACAATCTGATGATGAGAACGCAAAAGCGTAGTTCTGGATTTGGAAGATCCGGGGGCTGATCAGGGTCCGTCCCGATAAGGAAGATGTGCCCGGAAAGAGAACGTCGGAGTGTGAAAGCGGGGGGCTGTTTGGTTGCTTGTGTATATTTGGTGTTGCTTGTGTTGTTTGTAGGGCGGGAACTTTGGGGACGACTCTCTCTGCTTACCGCCTGCAACTGTGCGAAATCTGTTGGCCGCTGTCGTTGGCGTCGAACTCGCATCAGCTGCTCGTTGTGCAGGCCGTCTATCTCGCTCACTGCTTCCTTCAATCTAGTCTTTCCCTGCCCCTCTTTCTACTTATTTCTCATTATCTATGCAGACTCGACGCGCCAACCCCGTCTCCCCTCTGGCCATCGTTCTCCCTCATCCTCACCCCCCCATGTCTCGCCGTACATCATCTCTCCTCTCTATCGGATCTGCTGCTTCGCCACGTACTCCTCGCAGTTGTGGATCTCCCACTTGTTCCTCCATCTTCATCACTCCTGCTGCAAACAGAAAGAGCACAGATAGTTGGAATAGTTCAAATGGACCCGATGAGTTCGAATGGGAGTGGAAACCTGAACAAGTCCTCCTACTTTCCAGGGTGAGTGACGCGTATTTTTGGTATTGGGACCTCCTAGATCGACCCCCCGCCCTAGACTTTAGATGCTCTTCCTGCTCACTTGGTGACTCCCTTTAACGGACCCATTCCACCTTCAAATCTTCTTGATAAAATTGCTCGGGGTGTTTCCCAAGCTAAGGGACCAATTGAGTGGCCGCATTCCCTTCGCGCAACGCGTGTCAAGCTCATTGAACTTTCTCGCCTTCGCGCCAAAGAACAAACCGTCGCGGAGAAAGAAGCCAAAGTCATCATAGAGGAGTTGGAAAGTGCGTTGGAGAACGAGACTAGCTCCGCTTATCGGGGTGGACAAGAGAAATCCCTTGGTATAACTGGCGTCAAGCGACCATTGTATCGTCAATCGAGTATGGACTTTATGAACACTGTTGGAACAGACATAAAAAACAATGATCACCTCGCTCGGTGTGTGTTTCCTCACTCGATATCTGTATTAAATCTTACTCCCTTTTCGCATAGTCTTTCAAGCCGTTTACAACGCGCTGAGCGTCAAACTCTTCGCCACCCCTATCATCGCTCGAATTACGCCGCTCGTTGTAACTCCCCACCCCCCTCTGGCAACGTACCCTCTCTTACCAACCCTTCCACTCCAAGTTCATCTACATTGAATACGGTTTCATCGTTTTCCTCACAACCCCGGGTTCTCCGTCGAACTATTTCATCCGTCTCTTCATCCTCACTGTCTATTTTGAGTAGTAGCAGTGATGGTATCCTTCCAAATCCCCGTGTTCAACACTTGATGCAGGACGATGAATTTGCTCCAGTACCGCCGCCGAAAGACTTGCCGGCGGTAAGAAGGACGGGCGCCAAACGCGCACCATCCTTCGGTGCCCTCGCCCAAGAAACCAGGCGCGAATATCTCTCAAAGACTCCTGTAGAGGGTCGCCATACCCGAAAGACCTCTAGCCACTGTCCTTCGTCTGATGAAGAGGAAAAAATTCGTAATGTTCAAGCCAAGAAACTTAGGAAGCAATCCACAAGTTGTAACGCGAGGGCAACCCCGCCCCCAGACTCTCCTGCCCCCGCAACCCTCGGCTCTTCCCCAATCACTACCAGAACTCGTACTTCCAAACTGAAGACTGGGCCAAGTGTTTTGGAGGCGAATCTCGAGAGCCCCAAGTTGTTCAAGAGCAAGCCAGAAACAAGATGTGAGAACAAGGACAGCATTTTGCGCAAGGAGAACTTGCAGTCTCTGGGTAAGAGCAGCCAGGCAAAGTTTTATGCAAAACCCCTTCCAATGCGTAATCCGAGCGTGTTCGGATCCGAATTGCCACAAACACACAATACGCTTTTATCCCCAGCTCCTGCTGCACCCCCCAGACCAACACATGGTCAACCCCCACCACCCACCATGGGTGTATCCAAGACATTAACATCTGCCTTGAAGTCAGCCTTCAGCTCCTCGCCTACACCCGCCTCATCCGCTAGCAAGCCGGTAACGCTCAATCCTGATACAGGTGCCAGTCCAGCTCCTCAAAAGACCAAGCTTTTGCGGAAAGTTCGACGGCTCGCGCCTGCTCGGCGAATCTCCTTTGCTAGCCTTGCACCGCCAGGTGATGAGGCCGATGCTGATGGAGAGGGCGATGGCGATGAGAAGGGAGGGCGCATCGAACTTGGCAGCGCCTTCCAACTTCATTGATACCTCTCAACAGAGGAGTTGTGGCCGATTTTCTCAGTGCCACATTGATATGCATATATTGTATCACTGTCTACCAGCCTCCGTCATGAGACACCATCATATACCACCTACACCCTCCACCTCCCTTCATGGTTCTGTCGCTCCCCTGCTCTCCCTACCCCCTGCGTAAATCGCAATCAACGCACTCGCTATCATGTTGCAACAACATCCTGTTTAGCCAATGCAATCAGGACCCTTACACAACCATTCCCCATGCATTACCAACTTGCTTCTTTCACTCATTAAACCTTCGTATCATTCCCCATCACCTCGGAGTGTGAGTGTTGAACCGGCACATAGCCCTCCCCATCCCTTCACTCCGGACTCCTCCCACACTCATTTGTTATCTGATGACCGTCATTGTGACACTCTTTGGTCACCTCAGCCATCAATCAGGATTTGGGACTACCAGAATGTCAGTATTGTGCTTATCCACGCCATGAGACTGGATCTAGCCACCCCGGCGTCGTCTAGCAGCTGATGGCATTCCTAATCCACTGTCACATTCATTCACCCAACCTTTTCATACAAATCATTTTCTCCTCCGAAACACTCCACTATCATTTATTCCATTTGCGAACACTCACATTCCCTGGACCCTTTCTCCCTCCATTCTCACTAAAATTATCTCATTTCCTGTGCATATCAACATGGATCCGTTCGCCTGGGTGAACGTGTATAGTATCACATTTTTCCCCCCAACCCTGGTGTCTTAAATACCCTTTGGTTACGGCCAGTGATCTTCGACTTGTCCCCTTCTATTGTTTCTTTTGCGGAAAAGCGCGATGGAATACGCGTGTTTCCTTTCGTTTGGCTTTCTTCAGATTGCCTGTCTAGAATTCGGCTGGTCGATTCTCTATTCTCGTTGTACCCCATTGCCGCATGGTTCGGATTTTGGTTTCTCTTGTGCACTTATTGCGTTAGAAATATATCATTGGTCTAGTAACATTTATCTTCAACCTTTCTTTTTTTCATCCCTCGATCAATTACCCTAACGATCTGTGCGACTTTGCAATGGAATATAATAGACCGAATGTAAACATATGAATGAATACACCTTTGCTAGCGCTGTATACACGCCTGGGCGTATATAACTTTTTTCAATCTTCTCCGCCGTCCCACCCTGTTAAGTGCTTCCGAAGTACCTGCGTCTGAGATGGGAGCATCAATCCTTTCAGTGTTGGCCGACCATGCGTTGGACTGGTGTGTAATGTGCAAGGGCTGAATATTAATTGAATGACCATAACCAAAACATTGAGCTACTCTCCGTTACGAAAAATGGGCAGGAAGGTGATTAAAGCGAACGCCCGACCAAGTGGGCAACGTTGTCGAGGAGTTAGGAAGATTAAAGGTTGTATGTAGTCGGGTGAAAAGACTCGAGATGCTGCCATTAAGCTCTGCTGGAAAAAAAACTAGGAAGTTGGGGGCCAACAACTTCTGCTGATCAGCAGCATTGCTCAAGAAAGGCAATGAAAAATCTTGGAAGTAAGATATCGATCTGAACCCGCGGGTTCTTCTGTGATGTTCAAACGTTCGTGCACATGGCCAAGGATTCCTTTTGAGCGTTGAACATAACTTTCTCCGCCGAACCCACTGATCTTCTAATGGTTCACTACATCGAAGATCTGATCTTAAAATGGGCGAAAGGCGACCGCGAGACAGCTTTCGGAAGTCCTCAAGCGGGCGCCGGTGCGGGAATGTGCGAGGAAATGCTTTGCCTTTAGGATGCATGACCCAGTCAGACCAGGTATCTCCCACCCAACTGTCAGTTATTGAGCTCCTGTAAGTTGTCCCTTTCACCGGGCCCATTATTTCCAACAGATCCGGGGTTATTTGAGTTAATATCCGTAGATGAGGTGTTGCTCGCTCTTCCTGCTAAATGGCTTTCACCTGTTTGACACCCACTTCCGGACATGGATGACCATGGTGCGGGATTTGGGAGCAGACCCATTGTACGTGACAGAAGACCCTGATTCTCTCCTGGACACAAAGTCCCAAATCTCTAAAGCGCTTAAACACCAAGCCTCAATACTCCCCAAGCGTAACTTGGTTCCAAAGACTTTGGCCCATCAAACCACTGGGCAATAATAGTCAAGTGTCTCCTTTCTTTTTTCTTTTAAAGGAGGGCTCAGTCGAATGAGGCATTCTGAATGCTCGGTACTTCGTTCCTTCTATTTACCACCATTCAAAACAAGTTGGGAGAACAGCGAAATTTTGAGGGGCTTGCAAGGTTGGTGTACTGAGAAAGAAAGGAATTCGGCGAATTTGAAGTGATCTGTGGCATGGTGATGAACAAAGGTGACTGCATAAATCATCGGACACATGAAAAAAGAAAATACAGAGAAAGATAATAACACTCACATTTATTAGTTCCCATGTGCCCAAACCAATATAACTGCACCCTGCGTTCACTCGTCGCTACCGACATTTGCCTGTGCTCTCCGCTCGCGGATTTCTTCTCGTTTCTGGGCGAGCAGCTCTGCTGCTCGGATGTCCCACTTATAAGCCCAGTATCCCGCATAACCGAAGACGCCCATTGCAATAAGATGGCCTCCAGGATCTGGTAGAAAATGACCAAGAGAACACGTCCGAAACTACACGTCAACATTTCGTGTCCGTTACAATTTTGAGAAGCACGCACTATCAAAGAGATTTCTCTTCTGAATGCCAAGTTGACCGAAGCGAGTAGCAAGTCCAAAAAGGGAGAAACCAACAATATTCGAAAGGAGCGGCATGCTGGGTAACAAAGACGGGTGAGCCCGCGAGCAACATGAGAGCGCACAGAGGTTGCCCCTCCCATTTAGGAAATGAGCACAATAAAGCCAAGCAGATTGCACAGCCACTCACAGATATGTGCTGCACCTCGCCTTGGCGTCCATAAACCAGACTGGATTGTTCTGCGATATCCCGCCACAGCTTGCACCCAACAGCCCCCTAAGTCCCGAACCCCTCATAAACTGTTATGTCAGACGTAGAACATATGGATCCCGTCCGTTCCAGCACAGAAGTCAAACTGACCACCGCGAAGCAGAAGAAAGACGCTGGAGATCAGGCATTCAAAGAGGGCAATACTCAGGAAGGTGCGCAACTGCGCTTATCGCCTTCTTTAATACCTAAAAGGCGTCTGTCTCAGCACTTAAAGCATATCATGGGGTCAATACATCGTTTCCGAATCTATATTATTGCTGATCCAGGATCGTTAGGCCCTGATGTACCTGTTGGGAATAGACAAGTATGCATACATCGTTCAATACTGACAAGTTGTTCACAACATCGTGTGTTTCCAGGGCTGGTTTACAGAGCCTTGGTCTGGTTCAACCACCGGCGTCGGCCAGCGATGCCACAAAGGATCCAAAGACCAAGGAGAGAACAGAGGTCAATAATTTCACTCACCCAAACTGCTTCCTCCTACCAACGATTCTAACAGGTGGATGACACTATCGAAAAAATCTACGCGAATATGTCCGCTTGTCATATCAAGAACCAGAATTGGAAACGTGCCGTGGAGACCGCAGACAAGGTCTATCATATTGACCATTGTTGCATTTGTTGGCTAAATCGCGTTTCCTTCATCATAACCAGGCCATTCAAAAAAACGAAAACAATTACAAGGCAATGTTTCGAAAAGCAAAGGCACTAGGAGAACAAGGATTCTTCGAAAAGGCTAGCAAGATTTTGGAAGACATCAGAACCAAGAGCCCGGCAGGTTCGTTCATCCCTTTCCCCGTCAACGCGGTGTTGGTTCAATCTCCCGCTAGACGCTACCGCTGCATCTGCAGAGCTAGCTCGGCTGAAAGCCATCGACGACGAGCGAGAGCGAGCCCATAAGCAAAAAATGAAAGGTAGTGAATTTACGTCAAGCACTACAAGTTCCAGGCTAACCAACTACTTTTCCTATCTCACTAAGGTTTCCTTAAGAAGAAGAAGGACGATAAACCGCTTGCGCAGGACTGAGGTTTTGCGAGCGCAGGATGGAGCTGAAGTGTGACTTTGTACCATTGCATGTTTTTTGGGACACCTGAATTTCTGTATCATATCTCCAACTACACGCGACATCCATAAGATACCATAAATACATTTTGGGTTGTACCAGTCACTTCACGAAACGTTAAACAAGCACCCTCAGAGGGCTACCTCTGAATTGGTAACGTTAGTCTCCGCCAACTATGTCAACTTGGCGACCTCGGTGTTAACAAATTGGTCGATTTGGAAGCCTCCTTCGGGGGCCTTCACAACCCCAGCCTTTTGTAAGACACTGGTTCCACCGTATTTAGTGTGACTTCGCACAGAGAACTGCCTGCCACTTAACTCACTTCAATGTGTCGTTTATGGTTTTGGTTGAGATCCCTTGGCAATCGGTGAAGTAGCTGACGGTTGCTAGCCACGCCTTGCGAAGACCTCTTGATGACCAAGGACACCAACAAAAATTACACCGACTGCCCCTCACCTTAATGTCCTCCTCTGAATAACCGAACTTCTTCTTTATGAAATCAACGTTATTTTTTGCACGGTTCTCCTGCGAATCGAAATCCTGGACATAGACAGTTAGCTGTCCCATGAAATTCCGAAGAGCCTCGGCGTCCGCACTCTCAGTGCGGGCTGCAATGAGCCAAGAAGGCCACGGAGTCGGGACGGATCCAATCTAAATTATGTGGGCGATACGTCCTCTTCTGAGAACCTTACTATGGCTGACTTACAAATCGAACCTCTCCAGCATCCGCAAATGGCTTTGTAGTGAACCACTCCCACATGAACGCACTTGTAGAGCCTTCCTTCACTGAGTCAATCAGTCCACGGATATCGTTGTTCACTGCCATAGTATGACCCTGAGTACGATACGGTGCGCTGAAGTCCTGGACCTACCTTGGAACTGGAGGTTCTCTGTCGGCCATCCTTGCTGTTGAGCCATAACATACGCCATCGTAAAGCTTCCGCTGATTCCCTGTTGGTGAAATTCCCTGCGAGTAACTGGGTAGTTCGTTCACCTTCCATAGCGCGAGATCCCGATTTTCGTTCCCTTCAATTGAGAGATGTCCTTGTATTCAGAGTTGACACCAGTAATCACAGCCCTTAGTATTCAGATGTCCGGACGATTCTCAGATATTCACACAGAGATCTCACCAATTCAAGGGTGTAGAAACATAGCTGCCTACGAGTTTGTAAGCCTTCGAACCGTTTGCTATTCCCGAAATCAAAGGATCGGTCAATGCGCTGATGGTATTTCATCAACAGCATGAACAGCAAAGAAGGTTTGAAATCTACATGGCGACATCGATCTCGTCTTGAGTCAGCCTGGAAATCATCTGTCCCGTGCCACCTGTCGCCAAAACATCTTAGGGACGGGAAGTAGGAAGCAACATGGTCCTCACTCGGGCATTCAACTAACGTGAGTGTTTTGCCTTCATCTCGTTCTGCAAATTGAAGCAAAGGCGAACAGAAATGTTCATGAACTAGGCAAGCGAGTTCAGCTTTCCTATCCGTGGAGGGGGGGGGGGGGGAAACTGACCATATCCAATACGAAGCACCATACTGGAATGTGAAGAAATCAGAGACAAGGCCCTCAGCCCAAAGACGAGCCCGGGCCGGCGAGGGTCGTGAGCGCATGCATCCTGACTATCATTGGTATCGAACAAAATTAACTTCGCCGGAGCGAGCGGAAGGTATTTATCTTATTTTATCCGATTCCATATCCCTGCCCAATATCCAGACCGATCCATGCACCAGCTTAACCAACGACAGCCCCATTGTCGTGCTTGTGTTGTTGGTCTGGCAATATAAAACCTGTATGTGCTATGGTGCACCTCAGCGGACTGAGGCTCGGGCCAAATCCCCAAATCCCACCTCCGTTCTTATTCCGATCACAACATGTGTATCTTATTGCTGGGAGTTTCCCTGAAGCTGTGAGACGATGACGCTATTGGCACGGCTGGTGGGTGGGGCCGACACCCACTCAGGCTGTGTAATTGGGCCCGGGAGCCTCGAGGCACGCTCAGTTGATATAAGTCACAACATGGTGGTTGTGGGGGACTGTTCTTCTTCGTTCATAATGGCTTCCTGGAGCTTCACCAGCCGACAAAAGGGCAAAACTATGATTAGTCCAACCCCCGCTCCCCCGCTCCCTGCTGGCCGGAGTTCGCGCACGAAGTCACCTACACTTCCGACGGTGCCTCATCTTACCCCATTACAACACCAACATCCATCGTATGCTTCTCCAGAAAGCAAAATTCGGCTGTCGATTTTAGCGACGGCCATGGTCGATGCATTAGGTGGACCTGCAGAGTTTCAGCCACGGTTCTCGTTTGACCCAATCACTACCATGATGCCCAATGAGAACTTCAATCTCCCGCCAGGCGTGTGGACAGATGATACGTCAATGACGTTGTGCCTAGCCCGTTCTTTGGCTCACTCGCCGGACGCAGATGATGGGTTCGATGAGAGACAACAGATGCAGGCCTATTCAGCGTGGTTTCAGCGGGGCGAGCTTTCTGCGATTGGGTGGTGTTTTGACATCGGTGGTTCGACTAATCGCGCATTGCGCATGTTTCAAACCCATGAACATCGATCGATAGAGGAGATTCTGAGCTTCATCAAGAGCAGCATGACCGGCAACGTGTTCGGGGGAAATGGGAGTTTAATGCGCGTACTACCGGTAGGACTTGCGTATTGGAGGGATGAAGAAAAGGCTAGAAAATATGCTAGAAGGAGCAGCTGCACAACACACCCTAACCTCATGTGCGTTGAGGCTTGCGAAGTTTGGACAGCCGCCATAGTCAAAATTATGCAAGCTGCCACCCAGGCGGGCGGGAGCGAATTCTCAAAACTGGACTTATTGGAACACTTTGCAAAGTATCCTTACTCCAACGACAAGTTTCGTCAGGTGCTTGCCATACCCCCGTTCGTGACGCCCTTACCGGCTGAAATCACCCTTTCCGAGAAGGAAGGTTATTATTGGCTTCATCATCCACTCCTCCAAAAAATCACAGCGGCCAACAAGCAAGGGCCCGACGCAAAGATACCCGGGATTCGCTCTCCAATGCCTTCTACTTCTCAGGTGCCGTCAACTGGATTTGTTCTGAACTCGTTCGTGGCTGCGTTGTACTGCTTCATGGGCACGCAAACTTTCGAGGAGGGTGCATTGATGGCTGTCAACATGGGTGATGATGCAGATACAGTGGGAGCTATCTACGCTGGCTTAGCGGGTGTATGGTATGCAGAAGCAAATATATCGAGTAGGTTCTGGAGTGAAAGGGTGCTTTCTTGGAAGGGTGCGCTTGTCAAGAGAGACTTGGTAGAGCAAGTTGCTGATGAATTGGTAGCCTTTGGTGGAAGCCTGGTTTCGAAACCTTGATGAATTTATCTAGTTTATGCACCTGTAATCGTGTCAGATGGGTCAAGCAGAAATTATGAAAAATGAAAAATGAAAAGCTCAGGATAACTAGGATTATATCAAAGCACACATCAGCCGCCCTTTGAGCGACTTTCGTGTCTGGATACCAGATGAAAGTGTCATCTCTGTCAAAGAGGGCGTGGTGAATTGCTTCTTACCGTCAGACCCATTTCTCTTCCGAGAGAATTTTTAACAGAGGACATCGCCAAACCACAAGAAATGGATCCGGTCTGGAGTACGGAGCAAGACGCCGATGAAAGGTTTGGATGTGAGGTCCAAAGCTGTTCAAAGTGACCTGGTTGACTAGTGACTGATGAGCGGAGGTCACATCGCACAGAGATCAATGAACGCGACTCTGTGACGCCAGACGCGCTCAACTCCTGATCCTATGCGCACCCAGCTACCGACTATAACGATCCTGCGCAATACTTACCCATTTGTAAATGACTTACATTCCTATTTGATTGGGATATGTGAAGGAAACCTCGAGGCGCAGATCCCGTCCTTTCGACCTCAGGACTCAGATCCTCAGTCGTATCACCACCTCTTGCACACCGCTTATGTTGCACATAACCAGGAGCAAGGGCAAGATTTAAAGTTGAAATATGAGGAGCCTCATGTAGGGATGGACGGAGTATGTTCGAGGCTCTTTTCAATCCTCCAAACTTATTTGGTGTGCTCCTCAGGTTGTCAAACGAGCGCAAGAGCTTCTCTTCCAATCCAATAAGTCCAAGCAAAATATCTTAAAAGCAGGCTACCGCCTGACGCGTGTATGTTTCTACGAAACGGAGAGGTCACCTGTATCGTAATTGAACTGCTTCAGGGAGGGTCAAACATTGCAAATGTCACCGTTAACACAATCGTCACTGCACTGTTAGGTCCAGAATGGGAGATTCTACTACAAAGGTTAATCATACCCTCTTGTATGGCTGTTGTGTCAAGCTGATTGCTGTTCAGAACAGGGAACGCCGTGATGCTTCACCTACTGGTCAATACATCCGTCTTTGTTTCCTTGCCAAACGGGTGCTTCTGTCAAATGACGGGTGAACCTATCATGACATCCCCAAGAGAAGTTGAGACTGTCATAGCTGAAGCTACGGAGAGGTTTTTGAAACGTAGACGCCCTGCTTGTTCTCCCGAGAACACAGGGAACATTCCTGCACCAAAACGTCAAAAACTGGGGTCTAAAGCACCTTCCAAGGGAACTCGAGAAGTGTTCAAGATTAAGCCGTGAGTTCTTTTATGGGTTCCGAATTTTGTGACCTGATTGGTTCTTGTAGGCCATCCCTCATTTCAGTCGTTCGAGCGAGAATGTTCTATGCACGTCCTAACCACATCCCCAAGACCAACAAGGTTGTAGTGGGTCTTCCTCTGCTGCGTAAGTCACAACACTTGACAGTCGAGCTAGCTAATCCTGGTCGAAGACGTATTCAATCTAGACAATAAGGATGGTGCTCGATATTACCATCCAAAAGGTGACTCGTGGGCACTACAAGAACCTGACAGCAAAGAGCAAGCTTTGAAGGCCCGGCATGTCTTACGATATATTTTCCCTCGACAACATGGCTTAAGCAACCCATTTCAATTTACGTCTCAATCCGAAGTATATGAGTATGGAGATTTTACAGACCGAGAGGATGAAATTCGGGTTCGTCAGGTGTTAGGCAACTGTTTTCTTAACTTTCTTTTTTAATGAAAGACGACAGCGGGCGATCAAACTCGGAAAGAGCCAGAGTACCCCTCGGCGACTGAAAGACGTCGTGCCCTTGGCTGACAAGATACTTTGGAGGCATTCAAAATGTCCCTACAAGATGTTGTTTGACAAGTTTTGTCCTTCAAAGGTGCAATGTTCGGTGTCGAGGACTTTCCAATTGGGGCTAACTTCCGTAGATAAAAAACGAGGACAATGCGAACATCGATGATACCACCATCTTGGTATATAACCTATTTGCAGCCATCGGATACATGCTGAGGTTTGTTCTAGGAATGGATGTCGGAACGATCCATCCAGATACAAACGCAGAAATCGTGTGATGCTACTACTACAAGCATTTCTGCCGGAAATATCAGCGCATCCACGGGCTTGGGTGATTCAATGCCCAAACCACGATTTGCGGACTTTGCATGTTCTTATTTCGAGGTCCACTTTATAGCTTTGCTGGTGTAGCTGCGGTATTGAACTCTACTACAGGTTTTTCGTTATGTCGCTGTCGTGACTAAAGCAGTTGTTCCTAAGACCTTTTGGGGAAGCAGGAAAAACTTCAAAGTCGTCATGAATCGTAGGAATCTTTGTGTAGCCGTTCTTCCTGCTATACTAAGTGATCCCCAGATGTCAAAGATTTCATCGCTGGTCGCCGCTACGAGTCGCTTACCCTGCACAATGTCATGCAAGGATTCAGTACTTCGGATTGTGATTGGTTAATACCTCCTGGTCCTGGAGCGAAAACACAATATCGTGTGAGCGTCTCGGACGCACTGAAACGCAAAGAACTGCTCGAAGAGTTTCTTTTTTGGTTTTTTGATTCCTTCGTTTCGCCTTTAATCAAGGTGAATGAAACTGAACAGGTTGACATCATTATTAACTTTTTTTCCTAAAGACTTGCTTCTACGTCACTGAATCGTCGGCGTTCCGTAACCAAGTCTTGTATTTCAGGCAAGATGATTGGGCCACGCTATGTGCCCCGTTGCTTGAGAGACTGAAAACTGCCACATTTTCCCGGCTATCCGAAGTATGCGTCACCCATTCTATTCCTGATGCTCTGGCTGAAGGGGTTCAGACAGACGCTGCAGAAATCCTTCGTCAACGGGAGCTTGGGTTCTCGTTTGTGAGACTTCTTCCGAAAGAGACTGGTGTTCGCCCTATTATCAACCTCCGTCGGAAGCAGAAAGCTAGTTTTCTGTCTTATTTCTGTCGGCGTGCACTGATGTCTACCGTGTGCAGGACAACGGCTTTTCGATCAACAAAATTCTCCAGGCAACCTTTAATCTCCTCACCTATGAGAAGGTAAGTAAAAATAATTTCGTTTCCATTTGATTATGCCATTAATCCATATGATAGAAACGCCAACCCAGTTTGACTGGGGCTTCCGTCTGGGGATCGGATGAAGTTTACCATCGACTTTTAAATTTCAAATCACGTTTAAAACGGGATCAGCTTGGGCGACTGTGCGAAAATCCCTTTCTCTAATAGCCATGCATCTGACTTATTTCGAGGCCCAAACTGTATTTCGTGAAGGTGGATGTTCAGGCTTGTTTTGACACCATAGATCAAGCAAAGCTTCTGAGCATAATCAAAGAAATAATATCTGAGGTATGAGGTTATAGTCCTTCTCGACTCGATATCAATTTCCCCTGTTCGTTTCAGGACGCATACACTGTTCGTAAGTATGCTCAAATACGGTTTTCTCGCAATCGCGTCCGGAAGGCCTATGCCATGACGGCGTATCCGAAAGGTCAGTGCAAGTTTTATCGCCAGGTCTTGTCAGGAGTTCATAAGCATTCCTTAGATGAAGATCCACAATTCCTTGACATGGCTATGGAGCTAGCTAATGCTCTTCGGCATACAATTTTCCTGGATCAGGTACATATTCGACCCTCATAACTTTATGATATTTACCCCTCGAAGCCCGCATCAACAATTAGCAGAACCCACGCACTTCACTTGCTGAATACCCACATCATGGATAACATCGTGAAGGTTGGTTCTCCATCTGCTGATATGCCCAATTGAGTCTGAAATAACCCAGATTGGAAGCGCCTATTACCGTCAGGTTATTGGCATCCCTCAAGGATCTGTTCTCTCCTCGTTACTATGCTCCTTTTTCTATGGTGATCTGGAAAGGAAATTTAAATTGTATGCGGATACTGAAGATAGCGTTCGTGATCCCTAGTATACTCTGTCTACGTAACTAACTCGTTTCCTAGACACTCCTTAGGATGGTTGATGACTATCTGCTTGTTACCACAGACCTCTCCAAAGCCATATCATTCCTTGATATGATGAACAAAGGTATGCAGAATCGCCTCTGTTCCTCTACCCCTTGAACCATTTTAACCCCAGGTCACCCGGAATATGGATGTTTCATAACCAAGGAAAAAACAATGACCAACTTCGATTATGACCACCAAATCACGAATGTGGTGGACCCGCAGACGCGACGTGAGTAAGGGAGATTGCTTGACACACATTTGAAATCAATACATTACTAGACTTCTATTGGTGTGGATATGCCATTGATATGAAAGATCTTTCTATATCAGCGGATTACACTCGGTATCACGGCAAAAGTAATCCTTTATAAATCCCTGCAACCAGACACCGGTTAACTCATGTTTTCTAGATCTGGCAAGTACATTAACAATTACTCGAGGCCGCAAGCCCGGTGCTAATTTTTCCCGGAAAATGATTCAGTAAGTCTATGGTGACGAGTGTCAAAAAACGCCCACTCAATCGTCATAGAATCGTGGAAGCTCGAAATCATGTCATCTACATGGACCCGGAATTGAACAAGAAGCATGTGATATACCTTAATATCTACCAGAACCTCCTGCTTTCCGCAATGAAGATGCACTGCTACCTCCGTGAATGGGGTACTGATTGGCAGAAACATGTTGGTTTCATCCGAGGTATACACACCTATGTGCTGTAGATTTGGCAAACTGATCGCTCTTTCAAAGGCACGGTGCAAAAAATGGTCGAACATTCCTTTAGTTGTTTATGTGCCCAAATCCGAAAGAAACTCTCTTTTAAACCCAACCATGCCGTATTCGTGCAGAAAGAGGCAGTGCTGTGGTAAGATTAGATCATTGATACTAATCACGAAAGCTAAATATGAGCCATCCAGGCTTGGATACCATGCATTCCACGGGGTTTTCTCGAGAAAGCCAGCTCGATACAAAGCATTGATCAGGTGGCTAAAATCCGAGCTGAATAATCCACGACGCCGGAATTGTGAGAAGCGGTTCTGCGTTCTTATAAGGGACGGTTTGCTTGGAATGAAGAATATCGCATATTGAATTTGGGGGACCGAAGATGACAAGACTCTGTTTCCATTGCAATCTGCATGATTGCTACCTCAATGTAGTCCATAGTTATTGTACTGAGTACTCAGCTCTAGTGTGAGAGCTCAGAGACCCAACGGTGCTATGACAAATTGATCATCATGCGTTAATGCGTGATACGTCGCCGGAGTAGCCGGACTGCAAGTTAGGCTTACACCTGCTTACACATGCGGGATGGTTGTTCCAATGTTGCGACAGGTCACGCCCAGACTCCGGTGCTTTCCAGTTGTAATCATTGCTCGGTCAGACTTAAATATCACGCGATTCCGATCCCGAGGTCCAGTGGTAACCAGGCCCTTACCTCCATCTCATTCCCTCACTGCTCGAGTTGCGTTCTCAACGACAACAATGTCCAGCGGTTTCTACTCCTTGAAGGCAGTCCTACCTGATGGCAAGACCTTCGATTTTGCGGACCTAAAAGGAAAGACAGTTCTGATCGTGAATGTCGCCTCTAAATGGTATGTCGATCCGGCAACACATTTGACAGCTACCGATTGCTAATTGTCTCGCAGTGGCTTCACGCCCCATTACAAAGGTTAGTACGCCAGCCCTGACGAACGAACGTCGTGATGTATGGTCGGCTAGGGTTACAAGCACTTTATGAGAAGTACAAGAACAAGGGCTTGATCGTTCTGGGCTTCCCATGCAACCAAGTAAACACCTATCCCGAGGCCTTACAGATTTGGAGCTCACCTCAGCGCGATCTAGTTTGGTTCGCAGGAACCAGGCACAGATCAAGAAATCCAGGAATTCTGCTCGCTTACCTATGGGGTCACTTTCCCACTTATGAAGAAGTCGGACGTAAATGGGGACAGCACTTGTGAGGTATACAAGTGGCTGAAGAATGAAAAAGCCGGACTCTTGGGTCTAACCCGTATTAAGGTATGCCGCCAAAACCAAGCTCTATTCCGTGGCACTGAAATGTCCTACTTTTAGTGGAATTTTGAGAAGTTTCTGATTGACAAGAATGGCAAAGTTGTTAACCGTTGGGCATCGACCACAGCGCCATCTGCGATTGAAACTGAGATTCAAAATATCCTATGAAACTAGATGGGTATGCAGCCACTGAATTGTGATTTTACGTGTAGTAACGTGGAATCACACGATGTGTATCCGGGATCTAACCCATACATATATTATACGAATGTGTTCGGGAATTCGGCTCGCGTTCAAATTACAGTATGTTCGAATTAACAATACCGGCCGAGGCATAGATCAACAGAACCCCAACGTGCTTTCCCGGTAATCATCCTGCATTTGTGTTTTACCCTGCCTATCTTTTTGGAAGCTGTTCCAACTTGGTAACCCACAGTGCACACCTGCTCCACTGATTGAACTTCGCTGATTGAATTGAAGGCCACGACGGAGCCAAGACTCAACCACCAGGCACCAGGCAGCACCCGCGCAGTTTCAGGGCCACGAGTTATATAACGCTGTTGATCTCATGGATGGTGAAATGTTGCTTGCTTAATGCACATCCTTAGCCCCGGCATGTCTGTGGATTTCTCGAGTCTGCCGGACGACATCATTCACATTCTGGGAAAATCACTCAACAAAGAAAGTCCAATAGACTCATACAATCTAATGATCCTCGTGAGTGCCGTGCTTTCAGAACTACTCTCTGGTTAAACTGACGGGGCCCACCTGTCAAGTCCAAGCAAACACAAGTACTCCTACTCCCCATCATCTACTCCTCCGTCCATCTACGAAATAGCCGCCAGTGCTTCTACACCTTACGATATCTACAGAGGTGTCCAACCGTTGCTTCGTACGTACGGAAACTTGTCGTCAGCCCCGGCGGCGACACGCACAACGCGGTCCCAGATTCTGTAATGGAAGAACAGTTTGCGCATACTCTCGAACAACTCGCCTCAAGCCTGAAGCAAATTACGGATCTTTCCTGGGACGGTTCTTGTCTGCCCAAATCCACGACATTTTGGTGGACTTTTCAAAAAAAGTGACTCCGGCACCAATCAAGAGTGTCATTTGTGTCTGATATCATCATGTCCAGATGTCCAGAACTAGGATATATTAGGACGGCCATATCACAGCAAGAACCCTTTTCTTGGGATAGGGATACAGATGTAAGTCCCCCAGTCGTTAAACCAACAGCCCACCGCTGACTTTTCTACTTAGTTCCTAAGACTAGTGAATCTTCGTGGTCTTTCAGTCAAGCTCAAGAGTTCGCCCCGTGGCTTGGGCAAGTTCGTTCTACGTTCCTTCAATGGCCATCCTGACCGTCACCCCAGACCCGTTAGTCCCACCTCGCTATCTGCACACCTTCCCACCTCCCTTCTGGGAAATCATACGGCGCTCACCAAAACTCCAGCAATTGAATTTTGAGGGTGACGTGTTACGCTCCTTTGGTTTCGAGCCCCTCTTGATCATGAAACTACCGTCGCTCAAAACGCTTACTATAAATGCGACCATCTTTACCGACGACGCCTCGATAGATTTGGTTACCTTTCTTAATTCTGCCCCTGGGTTAAAATGCTTCGACTTATCCTCTTTTGCCCGGGTACCTTGGGATTGCGTCCAACTCCCGCGGATAACACATTACGGAGGCAATATACATTCGATTCTGGCAGGGGGGACACATTGGCCCAGCCTGCAGAGTTTGGATGTTAGCTACTTCCCAGTCTCCTTCGGGACAGCGACGAGACTCTTCGAAAGGGCTCCAACATTACCCTCCCTAACGTCACTGAAACTGCGATTAACCTTCGAGGATCCTGTTGTGATGCAAGGTAATTCTAATTTCTTTGGTGAAGGGGACGCCAAGCTCGGCCTTCTCCCAACCTTGGCTTGTCGTTATCCCAATCTGACCGATCTCGATATGATCAGTTCAACTGGGAGTACCTTGCCTTGGGTAGGTCTACATATCCTGTAACGTTGCTCATGCGGCGCTAACTAGGCTCAAGGAGGACATGTTTCATTCGCTGGGAGACTTTCCACATTTGACCAATTTCTGCCACACGCATGTTCCCCCCCGCTCCGGAGGAACCACACTTCAGATCGCGACTACTGCTCTATTAGCAAACTCGAATATTGAGCAGGTTACAATCCACCGTTCCGTAGGCCCATGGTACCAAAAATTGGATTACAAAATCAGTGAAAAGGTGGTGGTGAGATACATCACCCGTCAGGCGATGCTGGTCAGCGTTCGCCACAACAGATACAAGGATGACGAGTCGCGGGTTTCGAACTCCAGGCTTTTGCTATCCAATAGAATCGGGTAGTATTGTGTCATGTGGTGGAATTTCCTTGGTTTCACAGGATATAAAACACGGGTCAAAAGCGTTTTATATTTGCATTCGCACAGATGTTGTAAGGACGGAATGCAGGCTGTGCGTAAAACACGGCATCCTGCATTCCCTCCTTCATAGTTTAATCTCCGCGCTGCCTTGAGGTCGTAGAGTACTTAAGTCACCTTTTGTATTTGATAGACCTTAGCTCCCCACGAGGGATGTCTCACCACAATTTCAACCGTCTCAGAATGCTCTCCATATAAGGTAGATCTGGTACCGATCACATGATCAAAGCGTGATGGGAGCGTGACAAATGGCATGAGAAAAACATAAAATATTTGGGGCTGCCCCAATTTTGACTTTATCAGAGTTCTAACTACAAGTAAATGTAGATAAAATCTATAAGAACAAAACGTTGTAGACGGTTCTTTTATTCCTGTGATTTTGAGGACGCCCCATGAAGAATACGGGTGCCAGAGATTAGAACTAAGCACTGCGCCAACGAGTCGATATGGCACAGGTCATGTTGATGTCATATTGACTTTAAAAGGTCATAGTATGCCATACTGAAATACACACTTTCCAAGTTTAATACGATATCAATATGACAAGTGTCACATTGACTTGTGGGCACAGTGTAAGGTAGACCTCACATTTAAACCACCCCAGTCCCAGGACTAAGAACTACAATCATCAAATGATCAATGGTGCGGGAACACAAATACAATCCTATTGGAAATTTACAAGGATGGGTGAATCCCCATCTGAAAAGCAAAAATTGCAATTTTTGCAAAAACTGCCAGGAAAACAGGGAAAAGACGGTATCACACCTCCCATTCCAGCAACAAATTTTTGTCAACTTACAGCTGCTGGAATCTAGTGAAAGTGGAATGGTTATGTTTTGACACTGAACTACAATAAATAATCTCTAATCAACCATATGCGCATAATGTGTGCCTATCTTCCTGATGTCCGGGGCACGGTCGCATGCAGTGCTCTGACCATTGTCACACTGGGTCACATGGCACGTGATCAGTACCAGAACGTGTAAGGTCTACCTTAGTCTTGCTCGTACGCCCGGATGGCATTGTACTTGCACACACACAGAGTCCCTCTCTCTCTCTGCTATGATGTACTTGTATCCTACCTGAGGTCAAAGGAGAGGGTCCCTGCAATTGACGGAATGCAATTGCACGATTTATTGTTGAATGAACGCTCATCTCTTCAGATGTTGTAGAACAAAGGTATGACTCAAAAGCATTAAATGATTAATTAGTTAATAATCATGCGAGTAGAGCAGCTGAACAGTAGATTGACACGGTGCGGCTCGGTACATCGCTCGAAACACAACGTCAACGCAAGTCCGGTCCAAGAGCCGTGGATGCTAGCGGTATTTCACGTCACTTGTTTTGGTGCGCAGGCCGTGTCTGCTTAACGTCCGACGTTACAACAGGAGAATTGTACGTATCTGTTCTGTTAATAAGTAGCCACTTTAGTTTACGGTTGCACGAATTTTTGGCGGCAGTGGTCGTTTTAATACGGTCATTTATCGGCTGTTCCCGACAACTGGCAGATTTCGGATCTCCTTAAATTTGCTGGATCATCATTATCGAGATTGCTGGTAAAATGAATAGAATGTTTCCGAGAATATACTAAGTACAGATATCGATTAAAAGTAGACTTCAGTTGAACGCAGGTTTGAATACCGAGTTGCGGCAGAAGATCACTTTGAGATCACTGGTGTGATGTCATTATTTTCACGTTCGTCCTCATCACTTGTAGCATCTTCCGACCCGGATTCGGACCCCTCACTACTAGCACCGGGATTCCCAATCTTTTCACTATCGCTTTCGTCATCATCATCATCGTCTTCTTCTTCGCCATCTTCGTCCTCGCTTTCTTCAGTGCTGACCGTGTCAGCATAGAAGCTCTCCAGGTCTTGAGGTAGTGCTCCTTTTGCGCCTTCTTGACGGGAATCTGGTCTCTGGTCCATGGTTGGAGTCAACACAATAGGAGGAGCGGCTCCCCTTGCTATCGGACCAGCGGAAGAGGAGATGGCGGTCGGAACAGGTGTAGAGGGTTTGTCGTCCTCAGAATCTCTTAACGAGGACTCAACACCCTTCTCCAACCAATCCGGTAGTACGGTGTCCATTTGCATCGGCTTCCCAAGGACAACGCTTAAAGTTCCAAGAAGAGATTTCTCGTCAGCTGTCAACAAGCGATTAGGCCGCATGCTCTGTCGTACGCGTGAATGGACATACTGGAGTAACTAGGTTCGTCATCGACAACTCCAGACTTCCCATCAAAGAGAACTACATGAACTTGTTCTCTCCTTAGGATGACTCCACTGCGCTCTTCTTGGGATCCGTTAACGAGATTGGGTGAGATTCCAGCCAAAAGGGAGTTGATCAGTTTTGCCCGGTCTCTCACATCATAGTTGGCGTCATAGCGCGCCAGTGAAAACACATAATGGGACAGTAGTGAGAGTGTTGTATCATGAGGGGATAACACTAGGAGCTTCGCTGCGAGAGTGATGATTTGGAGTTTAACAAGAGCAGCCTGTAGATAGTCAGGAAGGCAGAACATCCCTCGAAAAGAAGGGCGAACCTCTTGTCCAAAATTCTTTGCGGTTTTCCGCAACAAGTCTGGTGCCCATTCAGCGATCCCTTCTGGACCCGGGCTGGACTCCTTGGAGGCAGCATATTGCCCCGCTAGCCAAATTACGCAGGCTCGTGCTTGAGGGTTCTTGACGTCATCAATCTTTCTTGCTAAGCGAGCAATGATCGAGAGAGCCGATTGAGATGGATCCGAAAGTCCTGCAGCCGTCGACGGGAGCTGCGCTTGAACAAGCATTTTGAGTACGACGACTGCTGGGCCGATCATACTGTCTGTCCATGTTCCATTGGCATGAATGCTTGATTAATCTACTAATATACACACCATTCCCGCTTTGTATCATGGCAATCAAAGCCGCGAGGCATTGTTGTGTGGATTCCGGAATGGCAGATGCGCAACGAGCAACGGCATGTATGGATTCACTTACAATTAAGTCATCGGTATCGTCCGCGTAATCCTAGGACGGAAGTCAAGTCATGATGCCTGATCCGATGCGAGAAGCTGTGTGTGACTTTACTAACGATGAATTCCCTCAAAATTGCTCTGTAGTTTTCGGGATTTAAAACTTGGAGTAGCAGTCGTATTTTGTGACATTTAACCTCCCGGGTATCAATCGTTTTCAACAAAAAGCGGGTATAATAAGGGGCGAATAGTTCCTGCCCAGGACATATGCATTAGCTTGCGAAGAAATAACGAGAAAACAATGTCGTACTGGCGCCTTGGGTACGATAATCAACAGATACGCAAGTACAACTTGCTCTATTTCTCTGGATTTATGCAAGAGCTTCAGCAGGGGATGTAGGAGTTTTGACAGGTATTCGGGGGGGCCCCCATAGTAGATTACTCTCACCGCGGTCATCACAGACTACAACAGGCACATCGGATTCGTTTAACCACAACATGATCGTCAAAAAGAAGACACTCACCGCGGGATTGTGGCTCATGAAAATTGGTTCCACGGACGTTAGCAGCAGCTTGACGTCAGGATCTAGCTCATCCCCAACAGGACGAGGAAGCATTGTTCGAGCATATCTCAGCAACAAATTCATGAGGTCCACTTGACCCCATTCATCAACTTCCACGAGCATTCTACATAGTCTGCGATATTGCTGGTGGAGGAGATCAAGCCGAGTTGGACACACTGCTTCAAATGCCACCGCGACGCTTCCGATAGCTAAGGGTGATCTTTCCTTTAGCATATTCGTGATGATCTGGATGAGCGAAGGTAGGTGCGCGGAATCAAGTCTGGAAGAAAGGGGAATAGAGGTTAGTTCTTGAAGTTCGATGAGGACAGAACAAGAGTACTCACTCGTAACACCTGGGTATGGCTAATCCTGCAGTCTTCCTAACGTACGGGCTCAGATCCGCCGCGCATCTCTTGATAGCTAGGACCACAATGTTTCCAATCATTGGCACTCTAATTCCACCCAACACTCGCAATGCCATGGCTCGAATCAGAGGGCTGCTGTCCGTAAGGTCCTTTTGGAACGTATTGATGGACAAGAGTGCTAGATCTGGTTCCTGCTCTGCATATCGAAGGAGGTAGATATACACCAGTTTCCTGATTTCGAGATTTTGCGAAGCAACGTTTTTCACTACTTGAGCAAAGTATTCTGAGACGTTACGCCCTTTTGATATTAGCTGCACAAAATTATCACCTGGCGAAACGGCAAAGTCAAAGCCAAGCTGCGACATACAGCAATCAGCCTTTTCATCGCATCCAACTTTTCTCTATCGCTGCTCGAATCCAGTTGTTTTCGGATGTCCTTGCCCTTGTCATCTGAGCCGTCCAGATATACAGCGCTGGTTCCACGAGTTATGGCAAGGTCCCTCGTGTGCTCTGAGAAGGACTCTTGTAGTCGCATACCAAGCCTAGTGGCATTTTCGGTGATGGTGTTGAGGTATTGTTGACCAGACATGATGCATGAAAGGGGGTCGAGAGTGAGGTGAATGAGCTATTCATTACGTCATGATGCTGACTTCGAAAGATCATAACCGGCATAAGTTTGTAACTTCTTGTTTTCCGACTCAGGTACCAAGGAACATGTTGTTACAAGTACAAAATATCAAGCAGTGGGTAATGCCTTAAAACTTAAAGAAGACCAGGACTACCTCGGTGTCACTGATATCAAATCCTGCAGCCAAAGAGATTCTTTCGGTTTGCGCGGTCCCGCCAACCTTCCCATCAGTGGTCTCGTACGTCTGTCCACCCCATCTCAAACCGGATGTGTCGTCAGCATGCCTGTGGGGATTGGTGTCAATGAATATGCAGTTGAATTTACAATAGATGACTAACGGGACAGCAAGCCTCTTTAAAGTCGCCGAAGGCGTAGCACCATTTACAACAGCCAAATTCAAATGTGCTCGGCCACGACTAGTGCTACTTTTCAAGAATGCGTGAGAGTTGATGAATACCGCGCGAGCTAAGCGGGTGCCTTCATAGAAGGCGTATCCAGCAATGGTGGGATCGTTTATTGTGATTTCCGAAATCCGGGTATTTCCACTATGTCCGATGGCTTCAGCTGCGATGATGGCTGCGTAATACTGTGGTTGAACATGTGGAAGAAGGGGATTGGGTAAAGGTGTGGCATCGGTTGTTGACCTTGTCAGTGTTATGGGTTGGATCTATTCACGTTATGTCAGTATTCGTCTGTCAACCATTTATGTTAAGTAGCACCCACAAAATTATATTTATACCCGATTCCCTCATGGAAGAATATCCTCGACGATTGTATTTGTGTTCTAAGCGTTGGTTTAGCTGCGAGAATTGCCCATAAAAATCAAAGCTCACGAAAACAGGGCATAGTCCAGCGACCATAATGCGGCACCAGCAGTATTACTGACTCCAGGAGCACCCTAGTACCTCGTCAGCTCAAATACAAGGAATAACAACAACGGACGTGCATGGCACGAGTAACTATTGGTTTCACCCAACACATAATCCAATCCCTGAGCTCGTACTGCTCTCGCATCTGGTGCAAATATAGTGAGGTTGCCTCTTATTGTTGCCTTGGTCATCAAATCCTGCAGGAGTCCTTCACTCCCGGAACAGAAAGATCCACTGTAGTGGTGTTGGGATATTCTGGACAAAAAAAAGTGCGTCAATGTGGAAGAGATTCTGGAGGCGGATGGCGTACGTGGATATAAACGATCCAGCAGCAGAATCCAGGAGTCCTTCATTGAAAATAGCCTGTGGAGAAAAGCCAGTGTTGGAGTGAGAAGACCCTGCAAAAGACGCTCCCCAAAACTGCGTGCTGGAAGTCGAAGTAATACCTGCTGCTGCAGATACATTAGACGCAAAGGAAGTCCATCTGTGTTAAAGTCAGTCAAACCCAACTGACCCCGGTATAACGTATTATGCTTTACTCTGTCACGTATTGAGTTGAGGTATAGTTCCTGGCTCTGTGACCATTAGACCCGAACAAGTCCGGTTCGTTTCCGATCTCAATGGCATCAAGCACAATGCCTTGTCCTTTAACAGAGGAAGAAGCGAATGCTCTAACAATTGCTTTTGCCTCTAAATTGGCAGCGGTCAGGTTATTCTCCCCGAAATTCACGCCCCAAACGACGTGAGTGTCTAGGGTGAAGACCTTCAGTGGTTGAGATGATCGAGTCTAAGTCAACATAGCATACTTGGGGGCAAGAAGCGGACAGCCTGATAATATGCATCGCCCACCGTGATGTTGAGGGCCTCCGGATATGGAACTGTGGAAGTGGGAGCAGGGAACAGGAGTTGCGGGTTCTACTAGCGGGTAAACCTCGGTGTCAACAGTGTTTTAACAGGATGCATACCTGGACATTCGGGTTATAATTCGTACGGTCTTCGCTGTTGGCTCCAATTCGGATAAAGGGTGGTTGACCAGATAGAGATCTGAGATTGTCGAGCACATTGAAAAAGAATTGATTGCGACTATCGAGGCCAACCCAATCGGTCCACCTGTCCTGCTCCAAAGAGAAACCAACCAGGGTCGGTGCCACATGAACAGCCCCGGACGGCGCAGTGAGGGATATGCCCACATTGACGCCCAAAGCTGAAGTGACAAAGGAAAAGAGGGTTAGTATAGGAAGGTTGAGGGCACCCATGTTTTGCAGGATTGAGGAACACCTGGCGACGAATATTTATACGGTCGTGTCATGGCCCAAGGCCCAATGGTAGCTTAAAACTAAAGCCGTTCAATAAGAGATGCACGATAGCCTCATGGAAGTTATACATGCTTTGTGCCCAGCTCATTCATCTACTCTCACCGCGAAGCAAAGAAGCGCCGCGAATCGATGTAACTTGTGACGAGTACTGACGGCTAGGAGGTTATTATGAATGCGAGCATACGGGCCCACCACCAGGTGACAATGCTCGTGCTACGACACTGGAGGAGATCAGAAATAGGAGCCTTTCCAGGCCGAGCAGTGGAGATGGTGGCTTCCTTCTCGTGGGACATGGCGCCGCGGTGTCTGTGCAGCAAGTTCCCATGAAAAGGACTAGGCAGGATGATGGCAATAAAAATACACGCACTAGGCATTCGGACTAAACGCAGGAGTAGTGAACTCAGCGCCGTTAGCGCTTGAATGAAACTTAAAGGAGATTTAAGATGTCACAACTTCTGAATCAAGAAGTGCCGCTCAAGTTCTTGGGGATTTATGCGAACACCGCCGCTGCTCCTTCCTCTACACAAAGGGTAGAGATTCAGAGTTAACCGTCAAGGGAGTAAGTCGAAAGGTGGGCACTGTTTAGTTAAGTAACGTTTAACTCAGGATAAGGAAGGGAGTGTTCCCGATCACACACCAAATAAGGAACAATAATTCAACGTTTGTGCGTTGCCCACACTCTCCGCTGAACCCTTCTGTTGATAAAATGCAACTGAGTGCTATCCCCGAACTTCCACAGGCATTTGTTCAATGTCTGGAAGAATGTGGCCTCAAGTCTGACGTCGAATTCCTTTCGACAACTGTTGTGGAAATTCTGCGCAATATTCCCCCAGGTTTCATCACAAGAGCAGAAATCGGCAAATACAAGGAGGTCGTCGCGAAAGTCACGTCTGCCCCTGGTCTCGCCGCAGGAAGTCTCCTAGAGTCAACGTCTGAAAACGTGTCTCAAGAGACGACCCTCAAATTGCCCTCCTCTCTGGCTACCTTCTCACATATTCTCTCCCCCCACAGTGGGCGAGTTGTTGAACTATCGGGGCATCGAGAGTCCAGAAAATTCGTGAGCGCCGCGTGCCTACTTATGGCTCTGCGTTGTGGTAACCTGAATCTTCGAGGAATTCATACTTAATATTGTCCTACGTCACCTAGCCGAGAACGCTCACGGCGCGGTACATTGGGTGGACACTACGGGTGATTTTCCGCCCGACAAAGCGTCCAATATCGCTTCTCGCTTAAGGACAAATGTGAGTTCCAAGCCCCTTTCAACCCCTATCACGGACCGACTCTACGTCCTCTTACTGTAGGGAGGATTGACATGTCTTGAGCGCATCCAGTTGTCCCTGGCATTGGAAATCGAACAACTTTATGATGTTCTTGATGAAGTTACACCTCCTCTTGCGGTATTCCTCTTCAGTTTGTTTGTCGTCAGGAATTAGCCGCGTACTTATCCACGGTTATAGGCAGATGATAGTGTTCTGTCTACCGGATACTTGGTCATTGACAATATTAGTTCCCTCCTTGGACCCCTTCTGAGTGCAACGTCTTCTCAAGGCCACGCTCTAATGGTGGATCTCATGCATCAACTCAAACTCCTGGCTCAACGGCACCTCATCACGGTGATAGTTCGTACTTGTTAACGCCAGGAGGAATCTCGCTCTAAGGCAAATTAATAGGTAATCAACACTAGTACTGGTCCCCACCGTGACTCCTACGGGGTGAACAAGAAACCAGCCCTTGGTCCGACTTTCGCGTTTTTAACGGACGCAACATTATGGATTGCTGCAGACAAGTGCTATCAGCCTACATCGGACATGGACTCACGCAACGAAGACAGTGACATCATCTGCCACATTGAATTACTCAAATCGAACTTTACGGTCAGTCACGTAGCTTTCTCCTTAAGGATTCAATCTTATAATCCATTTCACAGGCTGCGATCACGCCTGGTAGCTGTATCCTCACATCTGGATTATATTTGGATGCATAAATGAGTGAGCTTCCTATTTCGGTAATTAGTTCTTTCGTTGCATCCTTGTATTCCTTCGTTATCCCCACAATCCAGCCAGCCGCGCTCATGCCGACCTTCGCTCTACTAGAAAGAGTAAGTGGCCTTACAAACCACGGATAATAGAACGTCAGAATTGAAGTCACGCCATTTCATCATTGCGCAATATTGGCAATTGTTCGCGAATCACACCCCTCCCAGTGCAACGAAAGCAACAATCAAACCAATTCTAAGTTCCGTCAAAGCGGTATATATAAAGGAGAAGTCTTCGGATATACCGTGCTGTGCTGCATAACAACGCAATGGCTCCAGTCGCGACTAACGGTAGTAACAAACTTGTCAACCCCTTTTACTCCCCGTCAACTGGGGATGACGAAGACAAAAATTACCCTTATCCGCAATTTAAAGTGAGTACATACATTCATGGTGGACTCATTCCTGACTGAACACTCCAAAGCCATTCTTTCCCGACGTGACATGGGAGCCTTTGACCGAAATTGATGTTGAGGATCGCGGGCTCCATGCTGATCCCAAGAAGAAGAGCCTATTCACATTGGCATCCAAAGTCAAACACCTTACACCCACCATTGGGACTGAGTTAGAAGGGATTGACCTCAGGCAATTAACCTCCCAGCAGAAGGACGAACTGTAAGTTGGGTCCTGTTGAACGGCCCACATACTGAGCTAGTGAACAGGGCTCTGTTAGTCGCGGAGCGAGGAGTGGTTTGTCCGTCCTTTTGCCCTTCCGTTCTGAAATTCCCTTTCCGCATCTAATGCCATGTTTCAATAGTCTTCCGTGATCAGGAAATCGACATCCATCAACAACTAGAGCTTGCCAGGCATTTTGGTCCCCTTCACAAGCACGCGACTACTCCAATTCCCAAAGATGGTTTGGAAGAAGTTCATGGTGTGTTCTGCGTGCGCCGTGATATTCTTTGATAGCACTGAAGATTTCAGTGGTATACAATGATGCTTCCCGTCGCCCAGATACCTCAGCTTTCTCGAAGCTTGAACTGTGGCACGCAGATGTAAACTTCTTGTCCCATGCCATTTACGCAATGCTGAAGACAATCAGGTCACCTATGAAATTCAGCCCCCTTCTACGACTTCACTGAAACTCATCACTGCACCAGAAGTTGGTGGCGACACACTTTGGAGTTCGGGGTGAGCAAGTTGCTTTAAGCCTTACAACGACCTTTGTCTTATCTCACGTCAAGCTACGCTTTGTACTCCTCTTTGAGTCCTGGCCTCCAAAAGTACCTTGAGGGTTTGTCTGCCCTCCACAGTGCTATTGCTCAAGCAGAGGGTGCTCGGGCAGCTGGTCTCACTGTCCGTCGAACCGAAATTGAAACCATCCACCCCGTTGTTCGGGTTCACCCCGCAACTGGTTGGAAGAGTGTCTTTGTCAACCCTGGTATGTTGAACAAAGACATGAAGCCATCCAATATCATAACGGAAGGTTAGGTTTTACGAGGCGTATCATTGGCGTTCCGAAAGCCGAATCCGATGCTATTCTTTCCTTCCTGTTCCATCAGATCAGCGAAAATCCTGACCATCAAGTTCGCTTTAGGTGGGAAGCTAACTCAGTAGCATTCTGGGACAACAGAGTAGGAAATACTTTCTGTTATCGTACCGGGTGCTTACTGTTCCCCTTTTTGCAGGTCGTCATGCACTCAGCAACATTTGACTTCTGGCCTGCAACTCGGCATGCCCTCCGTGCCACTCCTCACGGCGAGAAACCTCTTTCTGTCAAGGAGTACGAGGAGAAGACGGGTAAAGTGGCGAGTGATCGACAAGTCGAGATTTGGAAACAACAAGGAGTGAATGTTTCTCTGTTTCAGAATGGAGGCAACAGTACTCAGAAGAAACGCGGATACAACGATTAATAAATTCATGTATATTTACTCCAAAAGGGACTCTCCTTGACTTCCTGTAACTGCTGTGCAGATTAAGGTTTTTTTATAGTTTCTGCACTGAAGTGTTTGACTTGATCAGGGTCCGATGAGTGTAATCAGATTCACAAATAGCATTGCACCTTTGTTGAGAGTTTAGGTTATTATGTTGGGACTGAATGCACTGCTTAATCGTGTTGCCGATCACGCCCAGATCGTTTCTGGTTGTTGATTAGCGCTGCTATTTTTAAGTTGATCGGACGACCTGCCTTGGGCGGTTTTAGATTGGGAACTTAGCGCCGCTTGATACATACTAAGTAGAAGTACCCTTCCGAAATCTGCACTACTTATCGCCATCCATGTGAAATGTTTCCGAATTTACGTTTACGGCATATTACAGTAGGTCCTACCTCGTAGCTCGTATATAGTACGTAACCGTCCATAAGTCCACCCATATAAACCTTGCCAGTTCTGCTCGATTACTTACATTCATCGTATGTTCAGGTCAGGTTTGATAGCGAAACTACCTCAGTCCCAAGGTCCGCGAACGCCCAAGGGTGCAGTCACGGGAGGGTACATACACCCCGCCGCAAGAGGTTCCAACCCAATTTTGGCTCAGTCGATAACTATCTGATAGGCGATCAGGTCCGTAGATAGACTACTAAGTTCATCAATCACGTAAGAAAACAGCCGAGAAAAAACATTAGCATGTGACGCCTGGCGGCCCTGGACTCAAATCGTCGATGATCGCACTCTTGCCGACTGTGACGAAAGGATCACTAAACCGATCATATTGGTGACGCAGAGAATCTTTGGATCTTGGGTGACAGGTCTGTCCGTCCATCTGAATGTCACACCGACAACAACGAAGATTAGGGAAGATAGACTGTGAACAGAGTGTGTGAAAAATGTATTAATATTGAAGAAAGACTTCGAAAAATGGGAACGGTGGGAATGAAATATGTGGTCCAATGTACAGACGATGCAAAGGAGAAAGACCGAAAAATAGTAGATGCGGCCTAGGCAGTGGATGCCAGCGAGAAACGAATGATACACAAACGCTCGTGAAGTGAAGAACCAAAAGTTACAACAAACATAATTAGGCTGGAGGGTAAGAGTGGCATTTAGCGGGAGGCTGCTTGAGGTGCCGAGGAGTGTTGAGAGGTGCGCATGAACGATTGGTGTTGGAGATGCTCTGGAGGGTAACCACGCCCATGGGCAGACGTAGGAGCGGATGCAGGTGGCAGCGACTGCGCTTGTACGGGTGTAGCCCATGGAGGGACGGGTAGTGCATTAGAAGTGGGTTGCACAGGAGGTGGCGGCCCTTGGGACACCTGGGGAGGAGGGATCGTCCGATTGGGTTCCGACGGCATTGGGGTTGGTTCCTGTGCCATTACGTTCATAAGTTGGAAGGATCCCTGGTGATGTTGTTGAGGATTGGGTTTTGTATCTGCGGGTGAAGAAGGTTCCACAACGTTTTTGTGCTTTGAACGCGCTTTGTCGGATGATTCGGCAGCCCTCGCTGAAGCGCGCAAGGTCTCGAGATCGATACGGGGTGTTTGGCCAGTTGGATCGGTTTTATCGCGCTTGCGCATCAATTTTGCATAATCTTGTAAAAATGTGAGAAATATGACGATGACATGGTCGGCTGAGCACGTACGAAGTCCACATGCGTTACACAAGGTACGCGCACCATCCGGTCCCCTGCGCCATTCAGGTGTTTCCCGGATGTTGCAGGAATGACATTTACCAGGAGGTGTGGCCCGCTGTCCAGACCAATGAGCGGAAGATGATCGAGAATTAGCTTTAGCATCAAGGTTAAGCAAGAATTATGGCTTACACTTCTCTTCCTGTATTTACTTTTAGCTTGGCCTGTGCTGCTGTTTGCGCCAGCGGTGCTAGTGGCACGCTTGCTTCGAATAATTTGCATGTCCTGTTCAGCGGTTGTTTGGGACTTGTCATTCGACTGGGTATACTGCCGTAGGAATTTGGTCAGTCCAGAGACGGATTCGCTCTAAGTACGCGGCTTACATCGACAGGCGGGTCACCATTGCTACCCCCCTCTTGCGCCATATCCTCCCACGGCCTTTTTGGTGCTCGATAGTCTTCAGGTGATCCATGCATAGAATCGGCCATTTTGTTACGCTCACCCTCCGGAAGGTACTCCCGCCTGAAGTCTTCCAGAAGTCGAACAACCTGCAAAGCCTTTTGTGACATATCTTGCAACTCCGCAGATGTTGGTTGTATGTGTGGCATATTTTGTTGTGCGGTGGCTACGTAGAAATGTCAAGAATTGCGTTGAATAAAAAGGACGCGAACGAACCATAATGATGAGCGAAAGTATACAATGCATTGCAGTGTTTGACGATCTGCTCCAGTCGATGTCAATACCGTCGATGATAGGCTAACAATGGGGATACCAAGCCTACCTCATTCATCGGGTCATTATTCTCGGGAACGCGCTCGGGCTCGGGCACAACTGAGGCCGTCTGAGCAAAATGTGTATTACGGGAATCAACACTGGTCTGCACCAGCGGGGTTGTCCTTGAAAAAGGCAACTGTTGTTGCGGTTGTTGGGCCGGGGGATGCTGCTGCTGGGTTTGCTGTTGAGGTTGTGCCGAGGGGTGCTGAGGATGTTGAGTTATCGGTGTTGGAGCCTGGAGGTGTTGCGCGGGGTGGTGGTGGGTCTGTGGTGGCTGCAGGGGCGGGTGTTGCTGGTGTTGATGTTGCTGTTGGGGATGTTGCTGACTTTGTTGCATCACCGACTGAGGTGTCGGGGGTGGCACCGCATTCGCCTGATGGTGACTGGGAACGGATGGAGGAGGGTGCGGGACATGATGTGGATTGACGGATGTTTGCAAAGTCTGCGGTTGCGCCTGTTGGGGATGTGGAGGGGCAGCCAGAGATTGATGGTGGGATTGCTGAGGATGACTTTGCTGGCCCCAAGGGCTTTGAGGTTGGTGGGCGGAGGGATTGGGCGATGGATAAGGATTCCCATGGGGGGGATGATTTGAAATTTGCTGTTGGGGTGGATGTGATACTGGTGGAGGGGGATGAGAAGGTTGATGATTTGAGGTGTGGTGAGGTTGTTGGCTGGGGTGTGGAGGTTGAAGAAGAGATGACGGGTGCGCAGGGGGTTGGCTCGACGATTGCGGAGGTGCCTGCTGCTGCTGCTGCTGTTGTTGTTGTTGTTGTTGTTGTTGTTGTTGTTGTTGTTGTTGTTGTTGTTGTTGCTGCGAAGGGTGAATATGGAGGACTTGCTGAGATGCAGCCGGATGGGGTGGTGCCTGATGTGGTAGTTGTTGGTGATGGGGTGGAGGAGGGACATGTGAAGGATGGACAGGTTGTCGCGTTTGCAAATAGTGTTGCTGATAACCACTGTATCCAGGATGATTAGAAACAGTAATATTATGGTTCAGCTGCTCCTGCGGTGATGTTGCAGTTGAATGAGGAGGAGGATGATTTTGATTAGGGATTTGATGGTAGGGGCTATTTGGTTGTGGCTGGTTCGACGGATACGAACCGTACGGTGGTGCGTACGCATTCTGGGTACGGACCTCTGTTTAATGCCGACATGGACTGTTGAAGACATATGTGACTTACGTGAGAGGGACGCCCATCACGAGTAGCACCCATGTTTGTCGACGACGGCCGCGGCCTTCTAGCTTGTAGGGGTGAATGAGGAGACCCATCTTCGCCACGCGTTGCCGGACCGATATGAACAGAACCGGGCATCTGTGCTACTTGCGCGGACAGAGGGATCCCAGGACGAGCATAGACCACATCATGTTTACCATATTCAGTGTTTGGTGCCATATCATGACCAGCGGAGAGGGGTGGACTATGCTGCTGAGGTTGGGGCTGTTGAGGCTGAGAGTGCTGGGGATGAGGTGGCATTGAACCCTGTACACCTTGCAGATGGGTTCGAGCGGTTCCATTGCATATGGCGAGGAACATGGTCTTGGGGATTCGAGGTGAAGTCACTGGAGGCGCCATTATGAGAAGGTGTAGAATCTTGGGGGTTGCCAGGAGAAGGTCGGTAAAAATTTAAATCCTTGAGAGACGGAAGGCGAAGGTCGCCGGTACTGGGGTAGCTGCTCAAGGAATACCTAGAGTGTTGGGCGGCATGTTGAGCTGAAGCCATAACAGTGCCAACAAAGTGTTGGTGAATGCTGATATTGGGCCTGCGGTGGATCGGCAACACAGGAGATTGAGATCAGGAAGGTGATTTCTGCTCAAATCTGGGTTGTGTTTGTGTGTATCTCCCGATGACGACGGATCTTGTAAGCCACGATATCTGGATTGGAAAACACATCAATACAAAGAAAAACGTGCGACAACATAAGATCACAAACACGATTTCACCGGGCCTGACCGGGTGAGGGAAGCGTAAGGTTTCGCGCTCCTTCGTGGGCCTGAATGCTAGCAGATGATTCAGTACGATGAACAAAAAATGCTGAGTTGTGCGGTGACTGGTATTGAGGATAAAGTGAGAGGGGAGGGGAGGGAAAGAGAGAAGGGTGATGAGGGCGAGAAGAAGAGGAGAACGCGTCTGACCAATTCGCCAACTGCACTGCCTGTCTGGGCAAGTACACCAGCTGGCTTTAGATCTCACCGTCGGAGTTTGAATTGACCCTGCCAGCCGTTCCAAGCCAGATCCCCCATGCACTTCCCCTCTTCGTCATCAACACCTTGAGACTGGTCTTAGAGCAACACAAAATCCCGCGATATACCTGTTTTTCACCCGCCAATTCGTCGTCTGGACGAGGGTACACATCGGGTTGACCGTCCCGGAAATCGGGACTCGGCTTCGATTCAGATCGATTAGCTCCACCTTGTATTACGTACACCCCCCCCTGATTAGGTACCCGATTTACACTCCAACTCCGCATCCATTCCTCGAACCCATCCCTCCCTCCCGTTCTCTCATCTCTCTGTGAAAATTTCACACACATCTGCATCACCTTCGTGGTCTGGTGTATTGTTAACCAAAGAGCTGAGTGGGAAGTTTGTGGTCGGTGTTATTGTGGGCAGATTCAGAGCCCCACGTGGTGGCCTTGCGTTACGTTCCTGATCAGATCATCACGCAGGGCTTAGCCAACCGACAACCTGCCTAAGATCATTCTCGATTCATACTCCGAAGTTGTCCGATTTGTCATCTCTCGTACTTTGTGAATAAAGGCTTGTCTACACCTATATAGAGGTAATATCCCAAATGGCGCCCACAGCCAAAACCTCCAGTGGTCCTCACAAAATGCCATAGAACAACACAAGAGTCTTGTTCAAACTCGAGCCGGCCAGGATTAGATTTTCCAGAGTACATACTTAAGTATGGAACGCAGTTCCCATCATTTCACCCAAGATCAGATCAAGTAGAAGGGTCTCCCTTAATCCGCTCTCACTGCGCCTAAGGGGCCTTCACTTCCCATCCCTAATCTGCACCATTAAGCATTGCCCCGAGGTTACTTTCCAATCATACAGTATTCATCATTTGCATTTATAACAGAACCCGGCACCCTAGTGTTTCACTACATGAATAGGGAATGAAAGTCCACTCCGGTGTCGTTTCAAACGTGTGTTGTTGCTGCTGCTGCTGCTGAGCTTGGTAGAGCAATAGTCATTGGTCAACTGTTCATCAGACGATCGCCAGGCCGCACAGTAGCCTTAAAGAAACGCAAAGGCGGTAAATATGATGCTAACCCAAGAAGCTTTTATGCCGTGGGTTCTCCGGATGGTTCAGAATGTCGATGACGTTGGTCCAACGGCGTGGTGGCGCCTTTGATTCGGCCATAATTTAAATAAGAAGAATGTGCGCCCTAATTTGTTCGCCTCTAAACAGACCACAAGGGAGAGGCGATATGCAGGCGCAAGGTCGCGCAGAGTCACCCCTCTTGGTCGTTGCTGATGCTGAGAGTGTCTAAAACAAAGGTTCGCCATCGGCTCCTGTTCCGATCTTGGATCTTGGCGAGTTCCAGCATTCACCGGAACCCCCCACTGTCTCTTGCCAAGGGTCGTGGTCTCGTTCTCCGTGGTCCCGAGGACTCTCACTCAAGGTCGTTACAAGAAGACAGGTGTAACATTTCAGCGGCACCGCCAGTGACCGTTATAATCACAAATATTCATTCTACGAGTTGGGATCATTTACACCTTACGAGGGATTTACCAAATTTGTACTGTAGCTTCGCACTCCGTCCAGCTATTTTTGCGCTCTGCGCGGCCTACTCTAGGTGTTGGTGTAACTGGTTTACATTCTTCCTGCTCCTGGAGTTAGCCTCGTGCCATGCAAATGGACGCATCATGCATCCTGGTGATTACGATCTGACCTGGGGCATATCTCAACAACATTCCTCAACCTCGGTTAGCAGATCTCTCGTCCGTCATTGATAATCGATCTTTTTATCCCACACATTCCCCAACGCACACTCCATACTTACTAGCAGCAACGCTGCGCTGGAACGACACATCTACCTTCAGTACCCTCAATGTGTGCAGACAAACATCGTTGTTCGCAACTTCGCTCAGTGATCGGAAACCGCAACCCCGTGGGAAAGTGATCTAAATCGCGATTAAACTGACCTGATAAGTTTGGCAGCTGTGCAGATCACGATTACATAGACTGCGTTCCACCCCTGGGTGGTTCCCGACAGGGTATACACTAAGATACATTGCCAAGATCTCAGCTCATCAACCTGCATCCACCATGTCCGACGTGCCGCAAACAGACGTTTCCCGTCCGTCTGCGCTTCCCACTGCCAATCTCCAACGCACCGCGATAACACAATCAGCTGTCGACCAGAACTCGGCAGAGTACCTTGATGGAATCGAAGAAGAATGGAATAAGCGCGTGGATATGGAAGTTGAAACTTTGGTAGACGGGATGGTAGATCTTGTGACTTTAGCTTCGGTAGGCCCTTTGTTTGTTTTTTTTGCGTATTTGCCACAAGCCCTGACCTGGTAAAATCCAGATCGGAGACAAGGACAAGTTTCGTATTGCACAGGAATCTTTCCAAGCGTCATCGCGCGCAGAATCCATGGTGAGCTTTCCCGTGACATCAGCGTCTCGGGTCTTGAGAGAAATTTCTCCAGATACGCGCGGCAAACTCTCTACTTTCAATCACACATTCTATGAAACTCTTGCTCCTTCTTTCAGATGAAGCCCAAATTGCCCACCGTCGAGATGTTGAACTCCAAAATGTCCAAAGGGAGCGCGACGAGATTAAGGAAGAAGTGGGAAATCTACTGACCAATTTATTACGCGAATCTCATTTCCAAACGACGGCGAGTCATCCGAGTTCAGCAGAACCGATGCTATAAATAAACAGACGTGAGGTCATTTATTCGTTGGATTCATAAATAACGGGATACGTGTCATTGATACATTCGTTACAGCCAAAATTTGGATGCCCAAACCTACTCGACCAAGGCACAAACCCAAGAAGAAATGTTCCGAAAACCTTATCCCTCAATTTCGCCCAACGCCAGCCCGATAATGAACAGCCGCTTCATGGGTCCGACGCGCTCTGATTCTATTCTCCTTCAACCGATCCAAACCATACTGGATGCTCTTCATCTGCACCTCCAACGGAATACTCTCCCCAACCAACCCTGGTGTTGCCACCCTCTCCCTCAATTCTTCCATGTCCTCGCTCAAAGATTGCAACGTCTGCAGTGTTGCAATCACATGCATCCTTGCTTGGCGCCTATACTTCCCAATATCCGTCAAAGTGACAAGATTCTCATTGAAGTTCTTCAGCTCCTTCTTATTCCCGCCCAGCGCTGTCCACAGTCGCGCGAGCAGTTCGTCACGATCAGCCTTGACAGACTTGTCTTCACGGGCAACGAGTTCGTGGATGCCGTTCAGCCGTTCTTCCAGCTCGTTTAGATTTTCAATGTTAACCTCAGCTTCGAGGACTAGGCGTGATATTTGGGCAGAGAGTGTATCCATGGCATCTTGGAAAGTGGACATGACAACTTTGCTTTTACGTGATTGCCTCCAGGGTATCAGGGTATCGAAGGAAAGAAGGGTGTCTTTGGAATTTGTCGCTTCGATTGTCCGGAGAGCGTGATCGTTAACTGCCATGATACTCGAATGATTTAAATTAGCAGCTCTTCAAAATGATAGATAGAACGCTTACCTGTCCACCGATCCACCGACTTTTGAGTGTAATCTATGCAAACGCCTTGCCGTTTTCTTCGCATCTTGGACAAAGTCCGAGAGCATATCGGCAAGAGCGTCCTTGGACCGCATAGTACTGATTCGAACGACAGTGGCAAGGTCCGATGTTGCCATTTCGGCTTTCTTGACTTCCAGGGACAAAGCAGAACCTCCGCTTGACTCGTCCAGCAACTGTTCGAACGTCTTGGTCTGAGTCTCCATGAGCCTCGGATAGTTGACTCCTTGAGGAGGAAGTGGCATCGGACGGCACATGACGGACGACGAAACTACGGGAAGCCAGCAGAGAGGCGCGAAGGCAGTCCGAAGTGTTTGGGATACTGCCGAAAGGATCATGGCCAACATCCAGAGGAAAAGGACAAGGCCAAGCGGCTTTCGGAGGAGCGCCAAAGCTGTTCGGACCACATCGAAAATGTACCAACTTCCGAATGAAACGCCCTTCACCGCACCATCGACGAGCTCTTCAGCCGAAATTTTGGGCAAACTATTGCTGATCTTCGTTGGGGTGGTATGGGTATGTCCTTTAAGCCCATTTTCGTGTGAGCCCACAGGTTTGGGCGTTTCCCGGGATGGTGTCCTCTCCTTCATGAATTCGGGTGGCTCCTGATGCGATGGCCTGTCTTCGACGGACCGGAGAGCTGGCGTCCTCTCCCTGGGAAGGTGGGGTATCCCCTGGTATAGCACCTCCTTCCTCTTCTCCGGTAGAACGGGGATATCGTTGTTGGGCTTAACTTCACAGAGGGCTTCTTGTTGAAGCACCTCCTGAGGCGGTGTTTTCCCCCTCGCCTGCCTCGTTGGCGTATTCGGGTTAGGGTAGTTCACAGCCGCGAAAACTGGCGTCTGCTTGCGTGTTGGCGTCTGAATTCCCCCAACCCGTTTACGTCTACGAGCCTTCGTTCCCGGCGTGCGTCGGGTAGCTGGCGCAGTTAAGACATTGCTCTGCGCCGACTTGGCACTGCTATCGCCTTCTTCTGCAGTATCGGATACGTCCACCCATGAATTATCATTCTCGGATGTATTGTCTTCTGTCTGACTCTGATGGTCGCTTGGGGGGGAATCGAGTTTTGGCTGCTTATCGCCAGAAGACTTGCGAAGAGCCCGCGTTCTTGATCTTGTGCTGCGTGGAGTGGACGACATGGGCTGTGAAGTATAGATTATTTTCACTTAGAGAGAGCTGTTGAACAGATTATGAGCTTGACATGTGTTGGAAGCATGGAAGCAGGCCCACAATGAACAATGTGTCTCACGTGATGTTACGTCATTGTGGGCGTTCAGAGGATCCTGATTTTTTTCGCAAGAATACGGGCCCCCTCCCTCGCTCTGGAGGCGATGTCCCTCCGGTAATCCACTGTGAACTCTGCACCGAACAAGTGCTTAGGCGCATGTGAAGACCAATAACTTCCATTCCAATATTGTAAATGGGGGACTGGGGGTTACGCACTTACGAGTCAAACGGTAGTACACAGATTTTATAGACTCCAATCAATGATGTTAGACCACCCAGCTTGGGTACAAAATAGTCGGGCGGTTCATTCGTGGAGCCACCGGGTCAATTCAAGTTGAACGTGTCCATGCAATTCTTCCGCGCACAAGTTCTCCGTTGAGAACGTAAGAGTCAACAGCTGACAAGTTGGAAGGTTGAACCCTACCCCTATTTTATGAGATGGTACATTGGTATGCTACAAGGTGACCTGGGCCGAGGAAATTTGGATCGCAAGTTGTTTTATGAATTACAATTGTATGGGTCATGATCAAGTTTTGAGTTTAGGAGGAACTCTGTACATCAAGTACATACACAGGAGGGAAATAACAAAAGTAGGTGAGTCACCTACGTGATTCTAGCCCATTCCGACCGTGATTTAAGGGACCACAGTACGCGAGGCAGCGGCTCCGGCAGCGGATATGAGAGGTAAATACTCTTAGCCAAAGTCAATGAGGGTCACGATTCATAGAATGACAAAAGACATTCCCGGAATCTCCATAACGCTCCTCTCTCAGAAAGCAAGGCATACGTGCAAGCGTAGTCAGCGTAACATTCCGCAGCGGCACAGTGACTGCTGACAGCATAAGATGGTAAGACACTATGCGGGAGAGATGAGGTCAGCGAGTGGCCCTTACTGAAGGCGGAGCCATTGGAGACCTTTATTTACGCGAATTGGTAGTCCTCAGGTGTTGGTGCGCCAGGGACAAGCGAGAGGTTCCCAGAGAAGGGAATAGCGGTCAGGTAACCTCTCGGAAATTGGTTGGGGATGGAAATGTACGCCTCAGGCCGGGTCGAGGGGCTGTGGCGACTCTTCATTCATGATGCATGAATCGAGGTGACCTAACGGTCAAAGGTGACGGCAGGGACATCGTAAGTTTGATTCAGCGCCTTTTTGTTGCTGCTTCAACCCCAGTATAGACGGCAATACAAGAAACAGACCAACAGGTGCCAATTTGTAATAGCTGGGGGGGGGGCACGGATGATATACAGAAACACACTCCTGAAACTCAGAATTGGCCTTTGATTCGGGACTGGCGCATTACCCTGCTCTGAAGCGTGGTTTTGGAGGAAGGGATGTCGATGAAGGCTCTCGCCGCTTCGCATCAAATATGGAAGGAGCTTGGGGATTTTCAGATCCGGAAATTGTGGCGGCACACTAGGCCTAGGCTTTTCCAAGTCCTCGCAGCGACAGGTAGACACAGGAAACCTTCTGGAAGACTCAGAAATACGAGGAATATGGCAGTGATGTCACGAGTTCCGTCCGTCAGTATGGTATTCGGACGTTACCAGACCAGAAGAGAGGTCTGCACGTAAACCGTTCGGAGATGAGATGTCTATCGTATGCCAACGAAGCGAGCACTTGTACTTTGTTACTGTGCACACGGAACTGAGACAGCAACATAGAATAGAACCTGAATCCGGTGGGATTCACAAGAATAGGAAAATGACTCTGAGTGGCGCAATCACAGGCTGTTCATTGCGGCGCAAGTACTGTAGGGCGTTGCAATGTGATGTTTTGTCTATAGTGGGAACTTCGAAAGAACAATGCAAACCTGGTGTTCCGAGGAGGGAAAAGTCGAGCTCGGTAGTGACGGGCGGCGATCCCGGTAAGGGCATAAGAGGCGAAAGACAATAAGATGCTGGGGTCAGAGGGTACGGCAGTATTTCCATTTTGGACCATCAAATTGATCGCACATTCCATTTATGCATCCACGTGCGAATTCCATTTGCCATCTCTCAGTGTTGGCACAGGTCCAAAGACAATAAGAGGCCCTTCCGCAAATATGACCCACCCTCTACTCACTTTTTTTCCTTTCGTTTCTCCATCTCAGCGCTACCCGCAAACGCCTTTGCATTCCCCCACTTTTCTCGAGCTAAATTTGTAGGAAGTAAGCTCGGGCGGTCTCAGTCCACAAGTATTTGTGAAATTTGGACCAAACGTAAGGCGTTAAATCATACATGACTGGGATTTTTGCTGATCAAACGATGGCATTCTTAGGAACGAGCACAAGCACCCGCCCCCTAACTATTTCGACTAACCTGCGATGTCCACCTCTTGCAACGAGTACCCCGTACGTGATATATATATCCTCGTGGCTACGCCGTGTTCTGAGACCATCCTATAGCATATGATGGGGGACGATGATGGGCCTCTTGCAGCAGACGTAAGCCCATCCCTATAGCAGTGACCCCCCCCGCCTCTGAAAATTATTTCAGCACTACAAAAGAGCTGTGCTCCGGGCAGCCCCCAGTCGATTTGCTATCGAGTTTCTGCCTCCCACTAAAGTCGGAGGAAGTACGAGCTGCAGCTACGGCATGCGAGTATCCCCTATTAGCCGCGGAGACCGGTCTTCGATATCTTCCAACGGCTCCAACTCCGAATACGAGGTTTGGCGGCGATGGGAAGATTGCTTGTGGTTCCAGGACGGCCTCGAACTCGAGTATAAACGCTCTGCTAGACAGAAACGGCAGCGCTTGTTACAAGGCAAGGGAATTAAGAAGAATGGCTTTTATATGCAGGACCAGGCATCATCTTGGGACTCCCTGCCACCGGGTCCCGACCCCAACACTGTCGCTCAAGATATTCACGATCACATCCCTAAGCTTACAAAACGTGGCACAATATTTCGCACTAGCCCTGCCACTGTCGAGCAACGCAATCAAGAGCTACAGGCTCTTGTAGAGGCTTTGTTCAAGGAGAGTCAACCTAGCCTTATCAAGGAGATCAGGTCAACGAGACTCGTCACCGATTTCTTTGGGTATTGGCAGCGTGATGCCGATCTTGCTGCGAAGAATTCTAAGGCCAAGGGCCGGGATACTCGTGATTCCTTAACACCAAGCATCTTTTCCTCCTACTTCTCTGCATCTTCCACCCCATCCCTTGTGGATACTCCCTCTACCAAGACTCCTAAGTCCCTTCCTACCTCTCCTATAAAGCGGCCTTTCCTCCGTCCACGAGCATCAACATCGACCGAGCGCCCTCATTCGGTAGCAACCTCACAGGCGTCCGGGCATCCTGCCTCTATGTCTTCCGACTCCTATGCAACATCGTACGCTTCTTCTACCACCACTATCCGACGTCGTGCCCTTTCCGTCACATCCTCCGATTCTTCTTCCTCTCATTCGGATGCATCTTCTGACAATGGAACCGTCTCTAGCAATCCCGGAGTATTTGAAGAAGTTCCGGTTATGTTTGGTCACAACCCCCTGCAACATATTCACAACGTTTCCCGACCAGGGTCTATGCTGGACGCCTTGCCTGAAGAACACGATGACATGGCTACACCCGTGAAGCAGCAAGAGTTTCCCGCTCCTCTCCGAAGCAAGGCTAATCCACTACATCAGCGAAGAAATCGCAATGGTCAAATTTTCGTCACACCGCCTGATACCCCGGTGTCTCCTTCCTCATTCAGCGCTCCCGTGTCTCCAAGTGAGCCTAAGGCTGTTCCAGGTAGGCCCCCTCTGTGGCGAGCGTATAAACATGTTCTGACAACTTCATCAGACCGCTCGATCCGCGAGTCATGGGCAACCATCGATTCGACTTCGACTTATCTTGAAGGTCTCAATATTGGGCTTCCCACTCCTTCTGCTGGTCACCGCTATTCGATGGCTAGCGTTAATACGTTCATGACCACCGATTCGGCAGAGGCTGTTCACCCTCGCATAGTCTTATCTCCCGCCAGGGCACCAGAGAGCCAGGAAAACGCAGCGCGGAAAGGACCTCGTGCTTCCGTTCCCGTCTCCTTGTCAGATTTTGACATGATGTACCCCGAGTGTTCCGAGGATGATGGCATTAGCTCAATATGTGGTATGTGCATTCCTGATCTGACGGAGATCGTCTCACTAAACAATTGTTTTCAGATGCTTTCCCAAGACCAGCATCCTTTATTCCCGAACGACCCGAGACCCCTGTAGCTCAAAACATGATACTGCGTTCCAAGGCACCTGAACCTTACCTTGCAGTTCCACCCTCACCAACTACTTCCGTTTCAACCACATTCTCTTTCTCCACTGCCGTGTCGGCCTCCTCCACCATTGCCATGAGCTCCTCTTCTGGCAATGACAACACTCTTTCAATCAAAGCTGCATTGAACAACACTATTATCATGCTTCGCGTTTCCCGCGACGTTACTTTTGCCGAACTTCGCCAACGTATCTATAACAAGTTTATTGGACAGGAAGGTGTCCCGTTATCAAAGGAGTTTACGGTCGCGGTCGTTGTCGCCCAAATGGACGTACCCATCGCACAACTGCCCAAAGTCGCCGGGAGGAAGCGATCCGCATCAGTTACCTCCGTTGACAATCCAGAAATGCGAATTGTTGATTCTCAGGGCGACTGGGAGGTGGTAGCTTACACAACTGAAAGCACAAAACTGACACTCCGAATCCTCGATACCCCCGCTTGAAGTTAACAACAACTTCTCTCCCTCCGCTCAATCACGCTATTTACTCTACTACGTACTCACACGTTCCTTTCGGCTCACTTGCTGTTTCATCAACACTCACAGTTATTTTTGTGAACATTTTTTTATTCTGCAATTCAATCCGGTTCCCTTTCGGCATCCAGGGTTGTTTCGTTCGTTCCCTACAATCCCCAACAGTGTTATCCTTATTATCCCGCTTCATTTCATTCTGAATGATATTGCCAGTGACTTTCTACTGGACAATTACCAGTAAATATTCTTCGGCTTTTGTTTAATTTGCCCAATTGTGTTTCCAAGTGCATTATTACTTACGACTCTTCACACCTGTAGAATGATTGGTACGAAATCAATGTATCAGTGGATTTTCCGATTTATCGACTTGATTGTTCCTTGTCCTATATGTATCTGTTCTGCCTCACACTCGTAAACTAAGCTTGGAATATATTTGGATCTCGTCAGCGCCTGGAATATTCCCATGTGGTAATCAAATCTCTGAGCTCTCTGCCCATTCACTAAGCGATCTCCCATGAAAAGTGCATGAAGCCTGAACCCTGGGCCAATCGGAAGTACTCGGTCCACAAGACTGGTGCAAAGCAGCCATTCTTATCTTCAAGCTGGTTGTCCTCGTGTGGACCTCAACATGCCAAGGACACGGACAACATGGTGGACGCGACGGACGCTGCGGCAATATTTAGTCACAGGCTTATCTGACCGGAAAGTGATGGAATGCATCTGGCCATGCCCCGAAAAGCTGGAGGGACTCCTAAATCCCTGTGCCTGGATGGACACTGAGGATTATGAAGGTCTTGGGGTTGTTCCTCCTGCCTCGATAGCGTGACCTCATCTCCAATGGCCGTCCTAGCGTTAAGGATGCCATCCACACTTGCTCTTTGTCTTGATAGACCTCACTAGGTCTCACTAGTCTTGTTGCTATCTGTTCTTTGGTCGCTTTTTGAATCGGCCGATATCTTCGTGCATTTAGATTTGGCAGAAACGTGACCCCCAACCTTAGGCATCTGTCGTGATGTTTTCACAGACCTCTATAAGCAAGTTACCGCCCAGGCTTCAATGGGGGTGTCAAGCCACAGAAAGAAACCCCTCAAGATACCACTGGTAGTTGGGTGTGGAAAGGGGGCCGACCGGATGGTCAACTGAACATTTACAAACTGAGAGCTTATGGCATTCTACTGTCTGGATTGTCCAGCCTCTGCGGTTATGAGCACGTACGCGGGAGGACAAAGTAGAAAGGGTTAGTGTTTGTGGAAGGCTAGAAGGCAGTTGGAGCAATGGGAAGTACAGTCAAATATTGGCAAGATAATGACAGGACCCTGACTGTGAGGGAAAGGCAGGTTTTGGGATTTCTATTAGAAAGATTAAGTGCTGTTTGGAGGGGCTGGAAATACAGGAATTAGAAAAAGTTGAATAATGGAATTCATCGGATTGATTCCGAACACGGTGACCGAAGCCAAAAATATGCCACGGTTTGAATTCCGTGCTTTTTGGCGAGAGACATCTAAACCTCTCGACAGTTGCGGCTAGCTCTCGTGTGGCTGAGCCGCGGGGAACATCGAGCGCCCGTAAGGCTTCAGGACAACCTAAGATCGAGGACCAACTCGCACTGTTTGCGGTGTAGATGTAAGTGGTGTGGTTGGAGACTTCGCGTTTGCTGGTGGTGCACCAACAGGTAACGGTGACCTGGTCCAGTCCGGTAGGATACCCCTGTCGGTTCGGCTTGGCGTGCTAGGAGCGATATTCATGTCCTCGTCTTCCGCATTTTGAGCTGCTGGGTCTGCCTCGTCCCAGTTTTCTCTTGAGACCTCTACACCGCCTGTTTTGAGAGCCCTATACGAGATAAGTAGAGGTGATTTTGATGGGGAATGTGTACATACCCAGCTAACGAACCACCGACCCATGCTATCAGTGAAGATGCAAATGCAGGGGCTTTACCTGCATTTGCAGCGGCCCGACTTGAGGTCGCGGGGGGAGGCGATGGATCATTAAGAATCGCGATATATGGTACAAGGGGCCTCAACGACTCAAACCGATCATATAAAGGCGGCGGTGGTCTTCCAGGAATAACCGGACGTCGCTGATTGCGACGTCCAACGGTCGGTGGTTGAACAGCGCGTAAAATCTCTGCGTGCAGTCGTGGGATGAATCCTGGGAGCATTGCAGTACCTCCCGTGATTAGGATGGAGCAAGCGAGGGTTTTCCGGAGATCCATAGGTATTTTGAGTAAAACGTTAAGAATGAGTTCGGCAAGACTACTCTCGTCGGTGTCACCGCCTTCAAAGAGGACTTCCGCTGCCCGTTCGCGGATCCAGCCTGGAATTATCAGTGTTCCAAGCCCCGTGCTGGTTTGTTGATGCTGAGGTGGAGTGACGCGCATGTGGATAGGTGCAGCTCTTGAGTGCCGTTTATAAAGGTTTGCAATAGCTTGTAGATGGCTTTCGCTTGGCGCATTTCCCAAGGGAAGGCAGCGGGGAGGACCATTCCGCCTCTGAGGATTCAGATGGCTCGGCTTGAGAGGATGTAGTTGGGTGGTCGGAATCTACGGTAGAAAATTCGGACTCAGATGGAGCTACTGAGTCGCTCGGTGGGACCTCCAACTCGGCAGAATCGTCTTCTGGTGTTGGTGTCGCTTCCCCGGTGTCGTCCGGAACATCTGGAATGATATCGCTCACGAAACAACAACGTGTTTTAATTTCTTCGATAAGTTGGTCTGTAAGGATTTCTTGTGGTGCTCGGGTGGCTCTGTCAGCGGATGGAACCGTGACAGTAGAACCTAGGGAAGCAAGAGGAGGAAGGTAGGTTGCGAACATGAGGAGAAGAGCACGTAGATGCTGCGTAAATCTGGCCCCGGCCAGGGGCGTGGTTCGAAGCTGAGGAAAAAGTGGCCTTGAAGCAAAAATCTATAAATGATTAGAAAAAAAATATTGGACTTGTACACTAGGTGTCTTACAGGCAAAGCAACGGACTCAAGGTGACCACAATCCACCACCAAACCAGTGATCCTACCCATGGCTAGTAAGGAGAGTAGATGGCTCGATGCAAATGAGACTGAGGGAACCTGAAAGTGGTCAGCAAAAAGTAGTATAACCCTCATGCAATACCTGCCTGGCTTTCGAAAAGTATCCTCGCAATAAGATCCTTGATATACAGGGGTAGGAGTGGGTGTTCAACTAAGATGACCTTTCTCGCCTTCGGATCTGTCATTAACGAACTTCGAAATTCATTCAATATCACTCACATTGATAGAAACCAGGTCATCTACTCACTCATGGAAGACCGACCTGAGGCATTTCTGCAACCGAATCTCAAGAATCCTATCTTCTTCTGCGCGTTCTTGTGGATCCGTAGCCTTTGAGAGGTTCCATAACGTGCCGTTGGGCCCTACTGCATGAAATACATCTCGAGGCTTTCCTTCACCACTGAATCCGACTTTCCAAATTCTGGAGCCCGGGTCAATGATAACACGGTCCTCAACGCCATATAATGAGTGTCTGCGCGTCGTCGTATAGTGCGGTGAGGATTGGATAATGTGAGTGCTGGTTAAGCGAGAAGTCACTGGCGTCGTTAGGTGGTGTGTTGACCGCGATGTGGGAGTTGTAGGTTGAGCGGACATGGTCATGGGTGGAAGAGAATAACGAATGGTAGTGGATGATTGGAAAATGAATACTATATCATCACGTGGGGTCAATCATTAATTTGACAGTGCTAACACCGACCACAGAATTATGCAAGGAGAGCAAGCTATTTAGGTCTGTCTATGTGTATATCATGTATGTATCATGATCGCCTTGTAGAAAACCGTGCAGCGGAGAGCATGATAAGTAGCGCCCAGTGCTCGAATTGTTCCTTGGACATGAAAAGCACGCCCTGCGACAAAACAGCCTTGATAATTTGTGCTTGCATGCCCTATTAGAATGAATGTGAGACCCACTCAAGAGATTAGACGTGAGACCTACCTGATACCACCCAATGAAACCCTCCCGCTGCCACACGCGCTTGAGGATATCGACAGCACCAACGTGCTTCTTTTGTGTATGGTGGTAAGTATGGTGTGCAGGGAGTGGTCGTTGGTTTTCAATGGCATCATCAGCGTCCGCACTCCGTGCTTGGATACGAACTTTAGCCATAATATAGGGATATGTCACCTGTTAAACAGGATTGGTAAGTCAAGTCTTCTCAAGAGGGATGACATGACATGCAATTGTGGCAAGAGTCTTGCTCAAGGCACCAACCAGAAAGTTGAGCCCAGGGGACATTTTACTTGAGTTCCCATTCCGAGCGAGCAGCACTAGACTCTTCACGCGCTCAAATACACCATATGTAATGGCGGGATTGACAGTGAGAACCAACCCTGGTTTGAGTCCCAGCCACAAACCAGTGACACCTTCCTCCTCAATGATTTCACGAGCGACGGCAACGAAGGAGTCGTCGTTCTCCTCCTCATCAGTTTCCGCGAGAGGAAGAACTTCAAGCTTGTTCGGACGACCGACTTGCTGCCGGGTAGCAATCACGGAGACAGGAATGGTGAAGATCTGGGCGAGAGCACCAGCAACAGCACCCAGTAACAATTCCGCCGCAGTCGAGAGGGTGGGTAATTTGGATCCCGAAGGCCGTTTCCGCGTTAGACGCTTGATGTAGGCTCCCCGAACAAACGAGTAGAAGAAAAAATAGGCATATTCTGTGAAGCCGTTAATGTGTGCGTCCCGGATCAACCATAGAGATAAACGTACGCATGGAGAATGTGTTAAGCATGGTCGCACCGAACCCACGAAATAGACCAGCGATGCCCTCTTTCTTGTAGATCCTGAGTAGGACCGAGAGCATTGAAAGTTCACCCCTACGCTTGCCTTTCACATCGGATGGTAAAGCCTGTATTCTAGTCTTAGCCCTGCACAACAATGAGTGGTAATTTCCCCCGGGAAACTCTGACAACGCACACATCTAGAGGATACACGACGCTGAGAAAATCCTGTGTGAGTAGACCATGACGTCGGTGCAAGATAGGCGGCCCCGGATGAACTTACGCAGTGCTGAAACAGCCTCCGAGGGCACCAGCCAACGCAGATCCAAAAGGGCTCAATGTTGGGTTCGACTGGGCAGACATTATGGGAGGTATAGGAGAAAGACGGAGAGAAAAGTGGCAATTGTGAGTCCGGGAAAGACGGCTAACAACCGGGACTTCTGACTTCTGCCTTATCATGTGATTCCCCATATCTTCACCTTAATCCAATGTCGCCAAACACAAACTTTCCACTAAATCTCGATATTGCCCCGTCCACACATCCTTTACTCAAACTAGCTGACGTCTTTACTTATGACGCTCAGCGAAATGCGATCAACCAGTATGGTATCGCAGGCCGTGTCTGGTAGTTGCCTGCACCGGTAATGCAATCACGCTCCCTCATCAGTTTCACCTCCTTCCAGGGAAGCTGCGTACGCAATGTCTTTCTACGTGAACCCACCACCAGAACACGAGTTTGAACCCCGGTTCCTGAATTTACCTTTACCGCGCACGATAATTGAGCTCGGTTCGGGAACCGGTGTGGTTGCTGCCACGATCGCGAATGTTCTTGACCGCCATGAGGATCTGATGATTGCTACAGATTTGCAAGAGGTATGTTGGTGTGTGCAATTTGAAACACTTCTATCATAGGGTTACTTATGTTCTTCGAGCTATAGGTCTGCCCCCTCCTCATGGATAACCTCTGCGTTCTATCTGGATGTCCCGTACTTGTGTGGCCTCTCCCCTGGGGGAACGCCAGCGCTGGCCTCCGGCTGGCTTCCGAGTTATTTTCAGGACCTAGCGGAAGAACTCTGACACATATCGTCTGTAGTGATCTGGTGAGATCGTCAACATAACGCCGTCCTGGACTCCCATATCACTCAGCATCACCCACTAGGTGTACTTTCCCGAACTACTAGCACCTCTTCTCCGCACCCTTCTCCAACTCACATCGCCGCCATTTGTCCGGGATTCAGTGCAACCAGTGATCACTATATCCTATAAAATCCGCAGCCTTACTAAGGAAACTGCATTTTGGTCGGCATTCGGTCTCTAGGTTCGACTTCAGGCCCGTACTTGTTAAGTGCGACCCTGGTTTACGTGGGCGAGGGGGCGATGACAACTGGCAACGGTTTGGCGCCGACGCGGATGACAAGATGTTTATTTTCGCGGCACGTCGACGCGTGGATTCATTTGCTTGGAAGGTCCCCTCGGACGACCAGGCCCTCCTGGATGGGGTCAATGCTTGGGGTAGCTCTGAGAAGAAGAGTGATGATGCATTTGAATCTCTGCTGTTTATGTCTTTCCAGGCCAATTAAATTACAACCGTTCCCATCGTTGCGGAGAAATACCGTTGACTACTAGCCGCAGAAAAAGGTGCACACCTGGTTGCTCGGTGAACACATAAATCTCGACCATCTTGGAAATCGGCGGGATAGTCAAGAGCCGCATCTATTTTTGTTCAATGTCTTACATGGTTTCAGGCCTTCAAAATCCATCATGGGCCTTTTGTTTTTCAGGGCACAAGTACAACCTCTTCCTATGCAGTACCCCAGCTTCTCATTTTCGGGATAACCTTAAGAAGGTCTGCAGATCAGATTTCTCCAGTTGACAAGAGAATGACAATTTCTGGTTTATTGTCTTTCCAACCTTTTGTCTTTTATCCCCTTCCTCGGACTCACACGTCACTTAACACCGTTCATTGAGAAGAACATTCGGCACCAAATCCTCGATAATATTAGTGATTACTCGAAAGCGCCAGGCTCTTTTAAAGCTCTAAACTACTTCAACGGTAGGGGGGGGGTATTGCTGTGACACAAAAAGGGGTATGAGCAGATAGCTAAGCACGTACATCATGAACACGTAAAGACATCATTAAGACATGTCGAGTCCATTACCATGAGAAGGTAATTGGTGAGGAAGGGGGGGGGAAAAGCGGGAATCATGCGACCTGGCGTGACCGGTTGAACCTGCCTTGCAGGTCCTTCCAAAGTGGGTGGATAGTACATGGCCTGGCGGATAGAACTAGCTATCCACCGACGCCAAAAGGGACATAAATAAATATGTGGATGAGTGTGTGGAAGTGGAGTCAGGAGAGAGGTCATCATGACATAACAGATCGTCAGGAGGACATGAGGAGCGAAGGATCCGGGTAGGAAATTGGGAACCGAGAAGGGATGGGGGGGGGGGTGATCACACGGGTGCACACAAGGTGGGGAGAAAGGCACTCGAAGGGTACCAGGACAACAAAAGAGAAGGATGCGCTTTCCCGCGAGGCGGTAGTCTGCTGGTAGATCATGCGACCATAATATGACCATGTACAGACGCCTGGAAGAGACCTTCACCATGACGTACACCACAAGCAAGGGGATCATACGCAGGCGGCGAATAGGGGGTCGCCCTTGGGCCCCGAGCATGCATAGTAGCAATCTCCACTGGCTCACAGATAAGCGTTGTAGCAGAATCTGAGTGGAAACCTGCAACAGCAAATGGGCTCAACACGACTGAATAGGAGATGCTGAAATGGCCCATATCCGACGAAGGCCGCAGGTCTTTGGGTAGACGAATCTCGCCTTCAAGGTGACGGACGTATGGCGAGCTTTGCATAGTTTCAGAGGGCCACCAGGAGGCAGTACTCATATCTTCGACGGTTTCATTCCATGCTACGTCGGCTCGCGCGTAGGTTGACTGGTTATAGAACCGGACACGACGGCGGAGGGATACAACAACGGAGCTTGGTTTAGATAATGCATCAAGGGCCGTCTTGTCCGGTCCTTCGATGGTCAAGCACAAGGGAATCACAGATCCCCGTGTAAATGACAGAGGCTGCGCAATCCCAAGCTAGAAGACGTAAGTCACGGTATTCACAACAAACCAACGAAAAGAACACGAACTATGCAACGAACATCAACTCGACCGGACTTCATCGCCCCTCTGCACGAAACAGGTCTCAGGATTTTCCAACCCTCGGGGTCGGTAGAAGGATTGGGGAGAGGACAACCTTGCTGGTATGCAAGCTGTCGCAGCAAAGACGGAGGTCCCGGTCTTGTGCTGGGTACGTAGCCAAAGGCAGTTTTAATCCTATCACAAGAATTAGTAAACAACCGGATAGACATGGGACTTGACTTACTGGCTATCTGACTTAAGTTTACCCTTCGAGATGTGAAGCGCAAGGTCATACTGCACACTCACCGGGGTATGGCGTTCCAGAAATGTTTCAGGAAGTCGGCATACCCGAGTTTCACCTGAACCGGTAGAAACCTCGACGGTCCTCGGAAGAGCAATTGACAATGGCCAGACGCAATGACCCAGCAGTTTGGCTCCTGCCGTTCCCTCAGAAGGTGAAGGGAAGTCTAGGTGTATCAGACGACCTTGACCAGACGGGAATGGTGTGATTCAAGAAAACGAAGGACTCGTTCAAAGAGGAGCCTGTGATTACACGGCCCGTAATCTAATACCGGTGAGCACTCGGGACAGCACAGCAAAAGTTCAGCACACCCACCGTGATATGAACTGCATGGATAGAGTTACCCTCTCTCAGCTGTGACCTCCAAATGCCCAGTAATTTTTTCCTTCTCAAAGAAGGTTGGCAGAGATTTCGAAGATTTCGCACTGCTGTAAATCTTGAGGGTAACCTTTCCGTCATTAATCTGATATTTATGTTCCGTGGGTTCGCGAGTGGCCACCTGCGCAGGTTGAGTAAGGGTATGGCGACGAGTGTAGGGAGGAAGTTCATTAGACACTGGTGCCGGCCCAGGTCGGGTAGAGTATCTCCTGTAGCTAGGTGGTGCCGAGGCGTCCATCGGGGGGTGAGGAAAAGAGAGGAGGCCGGAGAACGGATATATACTGACCTGCGAGGCAATGTGTTGATATATTGGACAACAAACTACCCTCCTATTGTAGATGGCGTGTACGAAAAAGGAGTCAGAGAAGACATTGCCGAAGATCGTATTAGGCTAATTGTTTGTCTACAGCATGTCAGCGACAAACGACGCTATAAATCCGGTCAAGTACATTCGACTCTGGTGAAACGAAGTGACATTTTTGGAACAAGACCCATTCAGGCTGGTACGCGACCCTGAACGCCTATTTCGGCATTCCTAACCGCTCACGTGCGTCCACCGACACAATTAACCTCACAGCAAACACTCCCAGAAGACAATTGGGAACTAAGCCCCCACCCATAAGGCACCTTCCCAGTATGCCCTGGGCGTCACCAGAAGTCATTGAACGCCATCAGACCCGGATTCTCGAAGACCCCCGTGTCAGATTGCTCTGTGTCAGTGTTCAGCAGTTAAACAATAAGAAACTAGCGGCCACACGATCCCGAGCTGATCCATTAAAACGCAAGCAAGCAGGACAATTATCATTACACGGTACGACCTGTAGTGTAGGCTTCGGCTGTCAGTAACCATGCAATATCGAAGTCCCTTTTGGATACGAACGCACCTCGAGGTATCACAATACCTCTTCAACCAAGTCTGATCAGTATTACTCGGCAATACTGGGAATCTAGGACCAATGTAAGTACATAAATTCGTCTCCTTGAGTGGGGCATATATTTGAGCTCGTGTTTGAGGTGTGTATCCTGCCATAAACCCTGCCTTCAACCGACGGCATCGCCTTTTCAATCTGCCTCGAAATTGGGGTGCAAAAATTCATTGGGGTCGTGCTCGGGCAGCCAAAATCTGCGTCTGTAGGTCAGAAAGTATAACACAATGACCACCCGAATGTGAACATGGGCTATCGTTGATGACGATCTCGAGTTTTTGGATCTCTCCAATCGGTGTTTCTAATCGCCCCTGTAGGGATAATGGTTGCCTTGGCGTGTTCGCGCAATCATGGCTGTTACAGTAGTGTGGTCAGGAGGCCCGGAGCTTCACTACCTTTGAGCCCAAGACCAGCCAAAATGGTATGACGGCTCTTCATGATACCCCAGCTGTTTCATTTAAGATGAAGTTGGTTCTGAAACCCGCTCGTGGTGGCAAAAATAAATCGCACAGGGTTGGCCAGCCACAAATGAGACCGGAGGCTTCTCGGTATTCACGTCGCTCGCTGAGTTGGGATCCGTGTGTATTGTAAGGGGTCTCGATGTCGTGGGTGTTATTTCAACCCAGTGGTCCGAATGTTGTAAAATGTTGAGGGATGTTACATATGATAGAGGGGAGACGCATTTGACTGTTATTCTGAGTCGTGTATGGGACCATCCAATAATTCACTAATGCATTAATGCATCACGACTCGCTGGCCGGAAGCTCAAAGGCTTTACGGGAACCTTCCGCCGCAATGAACTCCCTACACTCCGCCCGGCTCTTATCAATGTCTACCATCCAGAGGAATATCGTGCTCAACGTGCCGCTAGGGAGGTTAGGGGTCGTCAACGAACTGAAGAGAAGAACGAGTATTGGTTTCCGAAGACTCACAGGCCAAATAAGAAGGAGAACGGCATATTATTGTTGTCATGAGACGCAGTGATTATCGCACTCGACACGAGTGGCCCAATGAAAGCGGATGTTTTGCCAACCTAAAGTAATTCAATTGGTGTAGTTGTTCAGATGCGATGAATTCTCACCACTGAGAACAGCGCGAAGAAAAGAAACCTAAATTTGATTGATTAGCTCTGATACCTGGTTGTTCCCGGTATTTGTCCGGCCTTACATTTGGGGCAGTGGCGACACCTCGCTGATCATTGTTTGACTGTATGCATACCAGGGACACACCATGAACCCGTAGTATGCTTGCCACACCCTGGAGGATGTTTCGTTATCAGTGTGATCATCGGTGGCGGGCACAAGAGAAGAGCTGACCAGACTTCCCAAACGTGTTTGAATCCAAAGGCATTCGTATGAACACCTATGAGCCCCCAAATAGTCATGAGCTGGGAGCATTTAAGTTGCGTACAATCCTTCCACAATATTTGCACTCACAACGATCCAGAACACGTTGAATAAAAGCATCTAGGAAGCAAGCACGCTGAGTAGTTAAAGAGGAGAGGGATTAAAGTGATATACCGTCTTCGTCGGGATCCTGAACCGCTTCTGTACAAACCAGTGTGCGCTGAGATTTAGGTACGGTCAAAAGAGTAAAGTGTGGAAAGAAAAAGTAATCACTAAATACCAAGTGCTTGAGCAGCGATACCGACGATAAGGAGAAGGGTGAGGTCAAGCGTAGAATATGACACAATGCTATCAGAGGGACGTCAGGATTTATCCAACCAATAACAAAATTTGGGTACCCGTTTTGCAGTGTCGCTATAACCGTCCTGCGCAAGTCGTGAGAAGTAGATATGCCCTCACTGTGGAGTACGCTTACACTGTTGTGTTGAGTACATCACCCCTGGTGACCTCCATCAGATACAACGTAAAAACGGAGAATGGATCGACTGACATGAGGAAGTAGAACACCAGGTAAAGAAATGTTTGCTTCAGCTTCCAACATTCTCTAGTAGCGACATATACTTGTTTTATTCCGATAGTTAATAGGTTGGTTCCTTTAGGCAAATTCAGTCCAGGTCTACGCTTCTCAAAGATAAACCATGGTAGGGCACAAATCACTAGGACACCGGTTAGCATCCTGACGACGGAAATATAGTAAAACCGACTAACACCAGACACCACCAGAGAACGCAAGCAGAACACTGAAGGCTCGAGTGTTGTTTTCTGTACTCTCACCGCTTTTGACCGCTTTAAGAATGCCCACCATTATGGCTAGAATGACAATTTCTCCAACCGAACAAACTGTGAAGGAGATGTTGGATATCCTGTTCCTGGAAAGTGACTCGAGTCGGGCATGCGATTCTAAGCTATATTTTCTCAGCCAAAGTAACTCCTAGCTACGGAAGCAAGACTCACGATTTGCTTCCGGCATTGACCTGTTCAAGAGACTCTTGGACCTCAGGGAGGTCTCTGGCCAGTCCCGGGAATGCAGCGGTCCAGAAAGTTAATGTAAACTAGTTGGAAAGAATTATGAACGGTCTTGGTAGGTGGACGTGGGCCTCGTAGACCCATATTCACCTGGTATGTGATTACTATAGGTTTTGTTGAGATGAATTCCTCATTGGGGGTTTTACACTTTGAACTCACATCCCAAGATGTAAAGGACAACGCCCGCCTGCCATTTGGACGAGTCTTCTACGCCAAGCCAGGCAAAAGAAACGGCCACGGCTATTACCGTAAAGAAGATTGTGATATTTGGTCTGGGTATAAGCTATGAGAGCCTGTATTTCATCTTTTCTGAAGAACGAACCGCCATCGACCGTAGTCTGCCCAAGCACCAATAATGAGTAGAAGCGCGGCCTGAATCACAAAACTGATGCCGTTCGTCAGGAGAACGATCGAGTTTACTGGTGACAGGCCCAGTCAGAAGATCTTTGTTCCAAGAGAATCAATACACTTACTATCGCGAACCTTGCCAAGATACGGCAGAACACAACCTTCGGTGCCACAAGGAACAGTGAAAGGCTCTTTTGCAGGATCGTACCCAGCAAGGAAGAGCAAGTTCTGGAATTGGGAGGGACCGAAGTTGAAACCCGAGAGCCCATTATTTCCAACATAATAGAGGTAATAAGACCAGAGCTCCAACCGGGTGGTGGTTACATCTGACTTGCTCGTCATGTCAGCCGCAGGAGTGGCTGTTCCAACGACGTTCACGTCGAGTTCGTTCTTTTCGTTAGAGATCATGATGGGCAAGCAACAACCCTTCGGTAACAGGTATGTCTATGTCATATCTCAATTTGAATGGGTATGATTCGACCCACGTGGGAGGGGAGCAAGAGGCGCAGAACTGACGCAGAGAGCCAAAAATATCTTGACGTCTGAAAGAAGAAATAAATAAATGAATTTACATATCTGGCACGTGAGCGGAGCGGACAAACTCGGACACGACGAGTTTTGCTCGACGACCTCCGCAACGCTCAACTGTTCCTTCGATCTTACGACGTGCTAGAAGCGTAACGCATTCGGACGCGTACAGGACATGTATCGCGTGCTGCCTGTCTCTAGGCAGGTCGCCTCAATGTCTGGTCGGAACACTGTGAGGGTGGTGAGAAGGGTGCGTTTCTATTTTCTTTGTACATAGCACACCCCATTCAAGCGTGAAAATGCGTGAATCTTTTTTCTTATATTATTTGCTTTTCCGTTTCTCACGTATCTGGACGAAATACTAACAGGATCTGTAGCGTCTTACTACCGAGACTGCCCCGCTTCCCAAAAAGAAAAACCTCGTTCGCCGGATAATATTGGCCACAACGGCACTTAGTGGTGGCTTCTATGTTGGCAGTACCTTTGTTGCGTTCAACCATCAACCTTATTATGATTTCTTCTCGGAAAATGTTCCTTTCGGCCAACCCATGCTCGAATATGCAGAAACACATGGCTGGGACAATCTCACTGTTGACGACGTTATCGAACTCGGCACGGAGACATTCGTCACTACCTATAGTTTTGCTTCGAATACAATCAGGAAGCTGAGAGGCGAGGCCGAAGAGGTGAGGGAGGAAGTAGAGAAGAAGGCTGCGGTCGTTAAAGCAGTCAAGGACGCTCCAAAACCCGTTAAACCGACAGAAAAGGCTCCCCTGGCTCCTACCAAGAAAGATACCCCTCAACCCACAACTCAGTCCACTGCCACTCCCATCACTCCAAAGGTGGCCGGTGACCTTGAAGAACTCGTCTCGAGGGCAGAAGCTGCCATTGCCGGAAAGCCTTACCCTGGTGACATGAAGTCGACAGAAAGTGCACTTCCGTCAGAACCTACACCTGTGGACCCGGACGTTTATGTCGTTCCTCTACCGCTCGGATTTGAGCCTCCTCCAGGCTTCAAGCGCCCCTCGCCCCCAAAGAAGAATGAAGATAAACCAGTGGGGGAAAAGCAGGAACAAATTAGTCCAATTGTCCTTCCCCTCGTCGCCCCTGCAGTCTCCTCTCTTGCCGAGTCCGAACCCATCATCTCCCACCTTGCCGGTACCATTGACAACCTCGCCTCCCACCTCGCCACCAACCCCAACGCTACACCAAAGGCCGCTGACGTATTGGAAACAGCCAAGAAAGACCTCACAGCTCTTGCCGACCGTTTTGAGAAAGTCCGCGAGGATGAGCGTTTGGCTCTTGAAGCTCAACTCGATGAGCAAACTCGCGAATACTCAGTAAAGCTTCTTGAATTGGAAATGGAAGCCCAGGACAAGTTAGACCATCAGCAGGAGGACTTTAAAAGCTTCTTTGAGGAAGAAAGGGCTAAGATTATCCAAGCGTATCGAAATAAGCTTGAGAACGAGCTTAGTACACAAACAGAACTTATCAACCAACGGTATGCTATCTCGCTCTTGATTTCGTACGCAGTCTCCTGAACAGAATCACAGGCTAAAAGAAGAGGTTATCGCCCAAGGCATTGAGCTTCAACGTCGATGGATTCGCGATATCAAAATCCGTGTGGAACAAGAACGCGGTGGACGTCTGGCTAAACTCGATGAGCTATCTGCCGACCTCAAACGCCTAGAGCGAATCGCGCTTGACAATGCCGACTACCTTGATGACAACATCCGAATTCACGCCCTCTGGTCAGCACTCCGTGCTCTCAATTCTGCCGCCACATCTCCCCCTATTCGCAAACCCTTCCGAGAGGAACTTCGTGTACTCCGCCACATTGCTGCCGCTCGTGAAGACCCCACTGTCTCAGCTGCCCTTGACTCTCTAGAACAATCTGACGTTCCCGATGTTGGCGTTGAGCCATTCGCTGATCTCTCAACCTGGTTTTCCAACGAGGTCTACCCCAAAGTTGCCGAGGTTGCCCTTGTTCCTGATGAGAATGCTGGTGTCCTTTCATACCTCACCAGCCGGGCTCTTGCGGGTTTACGCTTCAAGCGCCACGGCCTAGTTTCTGGTGATGACGTTTTGAGCGTCATGGCACGCGCTGAGTACTACCTCAATGAAAAGGATCTGGACAGTGCTGCTCGTGAGCTTAATCAGGTCAGGGGCCCCGCCAAAGTCCTTTTGCATGATTGGCTGCAAGCTGCACGGAGAAGACTGGAGGTTCAACAGGCACTCGAAGTATGACTTGACTATTCTCATTGCTGCTTCGTCCGACTGATTAACTCGTTGCAGGTCGTTCAAACCCAGGCTACTCTGGCATCCTTACTCGTGTTGTAGTCACCCCCTATAGATTTTAGACAACCCAGTTTGCACGTGGTCATCCCTGCTTGCAATGTAGGCTTGCATACCTTTGTCCCCCGGACCTCCCGCCTCGCCAAGCACTATCACTGCTATTCAGATATATAAGGCTTGTACCGGACTGCCACACTCAGATTAATTCATCCTGCAGGTTGCACGGGCATGATCGCACTTGACCTAAGTGAATTTGAAAACTTTAGGAGAGCTTCGCAGTTGAGTTGGGGTCTGATATATGATGACCCGACAGCGGGTACATGACAGGTGTATGATCAGATTACATCGAGCCCCCCCATCACCTCACTTCACATCGGCGCAACTGGGAATGATCCAGGTGCGATTGGCATAGAAATATCGTTCATGGGCATAACCTGTGATGGTGGTGCGCCCACACCCCCTCCTAATGCACACTCACAAATGACTTGGGCTCTCCGGACAATGGTCTACGGAATACCCAGCAGTCAACATAGGTGAAATAGCCAAAGGAATGCATGATTGTGATTCAATGACGCACCTGTATATTATCTCCAACCTGGCCATTCGGTTGTTTAATTCCCTGAGTAACCTTGACCAACCCCGGGAAGATGGTAGCCCCAACCCTATCGAGCTCTCCACGCTCGCTCTTCAAACACCTTTTCACAAGTTCAATTTGCCTCGGGTATAGCGTACTCCTCAACTCGGGAACGAACGCACGATAGAACGCGTCTCCAGAATTCGAGCCGGAACCGTGTAGCATCCGAGAGAATGCGTAAGCAGAATCAAGGATAGATACCCCGCCCGAGACAGGTAATTGTCCGTGGAGGACGTGGAAGAGTTCAGGAACTTGTTCCTGAAGGATCATGAACGACATTTCGGGTGTGCAGGATTCTACTGCTGCTGAGAATGTTTGCCGCCGCCAGACACTGGCAACAGTTGGGTCTCCTGGGAAATGCAGAATTGTGATTTAACGCGTGTATGAAGTGAGATAGATTGGATTTAAAGTGAATGCCAGGTAGAAGCAGCCATGAGCCGCAGTAATATCATCAAGAACCAAGCAGGACTTACGGGCGAAGATATGTTCATGTATCCGTGTGAGCTGAACGTTCGCCTCGCTGGAATTCGTGGCGATCAGACAGTTGACGATTCCTTCTGATATCGTCTCGGCCATCGCATGGCGGAGGTATGCTTGAACTTGCATCGGGGTACCTTCAACATCGTCAATTTCTAGCCCAGCGGAGGAGCCGACATCTGCCAGAATTGCAGCACAGATGTTACGAAGAGGAGTAGGAGGGGCACGGATAATGTCTGCCGCCCAGCGATTGATAAGTTTATCGAGTTGCGAAGCGGCATTCTAGGAGGACAGGAACAGACAAGAATTAATTCTGAGTGGGATAGCACCAGTGGTCAGTTCTCGGGCGCACTTTAATCGAGAAATCATCGATGGTGTTCCCTCCTGGTCCTTGTATCTGTAATCCAGACCCTCCTTCAAGTAAGGCTATACGAGCTCGCAATTGGGCGACTTGTCGCTCCTGTTCCTCGAGTTGTAATCTTTGTTGCTCAACCTTCTCGTGTGCAATACGCTATCAATTTTCAATGAGCGTTGCGACCTTACCGAGCCATAACTTGGACATACGAAGTTCTGTAAGGCATAGCGGTATTGGTCACCAGAGACTACGTCCTGGCCTTGAAGAATTTGTTGTTGGGAGGAGTTTGGCGCTGGGGATTGATATCCCCCATTCTGTTGCACCGACTGTTGGTAGACAGACTGTTGGTATGCTGAGTTTGGCCTGTAAGACATGTTGAAGGAGATGGTTGACTCGAAGGGGAGGAAGGTTGTGAGTGGGGAGGAACTTTATGATTTCCGGACATTGGGCGTCCCGAGGGTTAACTACAACAGGCAATGCATGTAGTTGATTTCAATCGCGAGCGGAGTGTCCGCAAGGTCTCCCTTGTCAGCTTTTTGATGCTCCATCTACAAGATGTCATAAAACAATAGAGGTGTTACAGTAGCTAAACATTGAGCGTTGAGGTATCAGCTAAGTGAAGTGGGGAAGGGGGCACAGTCTAGCTACACAGCCAATCCGCCAAAGCCAAGATCGCCAGGGTTTTCTGCTACTCGGTCACCATCATTGAACGGATCCCTCACACTTCCGGTCTTAGCCCGCCATAGCTGTGTGTACAGTGCCTTGACCTTCTGAAGTTCAGCTTCTAGAGCAGCAGTTTTGCTAGCCAGAGCAAGGAAAGTGGCATTTTGTGCTTGTAGTGTCGCAGCGATGCCTTTATCACAAGGTCAAATAACAGGCACATCAAAAGAATTAGCAGGCGTACTTTGTGGGGTCTGGACTTGGTTGGCTGATGAAGATAGCCTTCGTTCGATTTGCTACAAAGGATGTGTATGAGCCACCAACGTAAAGTAAGAGACAATGAGAGCATACCTCTATAGTCGACTTGTACCAACTCAAGCGTTCCACCATTTGCTGCGTAACACGTTGGAAGAACCTATCTTAGGGATCAGAGGGGCCCTGGTCCGCAATGAATTGAGTATACTCTAGTGGGAAGCCGGCGTGGTCCTTCAAGTACGATGAGCCACTCTGCGGGTTGCGGAAAGCGTCGATGATCCGAGTTGCGACAATGATATCTTGCATTGCTTGATCAACTTTCACTTTCAGATCTTCCGTGTGGCGAAGGTCATTTTGAATGACATTTGTGGTATTAAGCATGTCCTAGTGCAAGCGGCTTATTAACTCCCGTAAGAAACTGTGCAAGGTTCAAATGATACCTTCTGTATTTGCCTGATCATCTCCTGGCCCTTGGTAGGTTCTTCACCAAGTTTCCGCTGGTGCAAATCCTTACTGATTTGGATGCGACCTTGAATGTGGGCACTAGTGGTGGAGGAAGGTGTTCAGATAGAAGCAAACGGAGGGAAATTTCACGCACTCAATATACTCCAAAAGTTGTTTAGCGCTTTCGGGGAGATCATTAAATTTTGTCGACTTGGTGAAAGCCAGCTGTCCTGTATTTTGAGTTTGTGCTTGCTGAGAAGGTTGACCAAAAGTTGATTGGCCGAGACTAGTCCGAAAATGCAAACTCAATAATGTACTCCCCGGAGGCATGAAAAGTCGCAGACATACGCAGGTGCAGCTCTTCCGAAGAGTGAGCTAGAACCAAATGCACCAGTCGACTGAGTGGGTTGTGTCGTAGAGCCGAACAAGGAAGGTTGTTGCTGCTGCTGGTTTGTGCTCCCGAAGAGATTCGTATTTGTCCCGGTACCTCCAAATAACGATGTGCCTCCCGCCTGCTGATTTCCGGCGTTGGCACTCCCAAACATCGATGTGGTATTCGTTTGCTGGTTGGCTGAACCAGGGTTTCCGAACAATGACGTCGTACCCGCGGGTTGTTGGTTCGTGCCAGTGCCCCCGAATAACGACGTGCTACCTTGCTGGCCCTGCTGTTGATTGTTACTACCAAAAGGTGCCGTGTTACCCGTCTGTTGCGCCAGTTGTTGGTTCGTTGCTGCACCAAAAATGTTCCCAGTCGTCGATGGTTGCTGCTGTTGCTGCTGTGTGTTGGTGCCCCCGAAGATGTTGCCTCCTGTTGTCGGTTGGGACGCTGGTGCATTTCCATATGTACTACCACCTATTGCAGGCTGTTGCTGCTGCTGTTGCTGTGTCTGCTGACCAAAAATATTGGTACTTTGGGGGGATTCTGGGTGGTGGATCCCAGTGGAGGGGCATTAGCCAGTAGGTTGGGGGAGGTGCCGGCTTGGGCGGTGTTGCTCCCAAATATTGAAGATGCCGGTTTACCACCAAAGAGAGGATTGTTGATGTTTGAGCTTCCAAACATCCTTCATGTGGTCTTATCAGTTTCTAACAGTTTATAACGTGGTGTAGTGGACAGTCACTCACGACATGGATGCAACAAGGAAGCGGCAGTAGAACACGGCCAAGGTACTTTAACCTGATACAAGTGGCAGTTGTGGACACTCGGTCACGATTGGCACGTGAGCTAGACCAAAAACAGGCGAACCGCGTTCAGTTCAGTTACTTACTGTTATTTCCCGTTTACCGAGTTCAAAAAAAGATCCATTCCCAACGACATATCCTGTCTTACGCAGGTAGGATAACGACTCTTGAGCCTGTGGTTTGCGGCTCTGGCGGCAAATTTGTGGCAAGTCGCCGGTCTGGAAGAATCAGATTAAATGCTAATCGTAGTACATGTGTAACCTCCTGAAGACCGGACTTTGGCTTGAGTAGATAACAACTCAAGTCAAGGCGACACCACAACACCACACCCCACATTTTGGACCATTTCCAACAAGCTCGTTATCCCTTGTGACGAGGGGGTAATAGCGGCACGTGGAAGAGTGATCGGGCCGCCGAGCGTAATAAAGTCGTCTGCCGGTAACCTATTCAAATCGGATAGGTTACTCTCCTTCAGCTTCAACATTTTCACCTGTCTCTCCCCAACGTCCTCCTTTCATCGTACCACCTTCTTTCATATACTAGTTAAACCAACACCCCCAACTTTTTTCCGCATTTCAATGGCTCCTGCAGTTGCACACCCGACCAGCGTTACCTTCGTTGATGAGCACACACATCGTCCAGTCAACGTCGATGCTGCTACGTATTATGGTGGGAGTGAATCCCACTCCCGTTCGAGGACTTACAGCCATGTAAGCCTATTTTTTCCTAGCATCACTCACTTGCATTAACAGATTTACTCCTGATGCACAGTCATACCTGCACTGGATACAACCCTCGACGGGCACCTGCATTTCAGGAGGACGTACACACGCGCTCTAGGCGTATGTCACACGATGAGAAGGCAGTAACTACCCCTAGACGTTTCCTCATCGATGTTGAGGAAACCATCCGTGTCATTCTCGAACAGGAGGACACTGACGGCGATTTCCAAATAAGCGTCACTGACGCGGGTCCCAAACTGATGGCCCTTGGCACTGCAACTAGCAATGGTTTTAAAACCTTCGATATCCGCGTACGTATCCACCAGTCCCAGAAAAAGAGAAAAGCTAAAACTCATGAATGGCAGGGCACATACATGCTATCCAATCTCTTACAGGAACTCGCCCTTGCGCGCGACCACAATCGAAAACGGATCATCCTTGACGAAGCCCGGTTGACAGAAAACCCGGTAGACCGATTGTCACGAATGATCCAGCACTCATTCTGGCACTCATTGACGCGTCGTATTGATGGTGATGGACTTGAAATTATCACCGCTGATCCTAAAAACAGGACAGGTCGAGTACAACCCCGTATTTATGTTCCCCACGGGGAGCCAGCTATGGCCGAATACTACAGGAGGGTCGCGAAGGAAAAGCCCCACATGAACCTCGACGTTCAGGTTCTGCCTGCCAAACCCGATGACCCTGTCTTCGTTAAAAGCTTGAACAACAAACCTGGTCTGCTGGCTTTGGCGATGAACGAGGTAGATGACGGGCACGGGGGTAAAACCTTGAAGGGTATCCCATTCATTGTTCCCGGGGCACGGTTCAACGAGGTAGGCTGTCCGCCCGCAATGATTGATTGATTAGGGCATCAAACACTCATTTAACTCGTTGTAGCTTTACAATTGGGATTCATACTTCATTTCTCTTGGACTGCTTGTTGACGGTCAGGTGAACATGGCCAAGGGCATGGTGGATCATTTCATCTTTGAAATCAAGCACTATGGAAAAATCTTGAATGGTAGCCGGAGCTACTACCTCTGCCGCACCCAGCCGCCTTTCCTGACGGACATGGCGCTCCAGATCTTTAACCAGCTTGATCGCTCAGACGTGGACGAGAATCGAACATGGCTCAAACGTGCTATCCAAGCCGCTATCAAGGAATACCATACTGTATGGGTCGCTGAGCCTCGTATGGACCCCAAGACCGGTCTGTCTAGGTACCGCCCTGATGGTCTTGGCATCCCACCTGAGACGGAAGCCACACACTTCACTCACGTTCTCGAGCCCTACGCTGCAAAACACGGCATATCAGTGCTGGAGTTTAGTGAAAAGTACAATGCCGGAATTATCAAGGAACCCGGGCTGGATGAGTACTTCCTCCACGATCGTGCTGTCCGTGAGTCTGGTCATGATACCACGTATCGATTCGAGAAACGGTGCGCGAATCTCGCGACGGTTGACCTACAATCGCTCCTCTACAAGTATGAAATCGACATTGGAACTGCTATCCGCGAAGTATTCGATGATGAGCTGGAACTCGAGGAAGACTTCCCTCTGGCGCCATTTCCACCGACCCCAGAAACTTACGCTAACCCCAACCGCGAGAGTTCAAAGAGTCGTGTTCAGACCAGTGACGAGTGGTTCGAGAGAGCAGAATTCAGGCGTCAGCAGATTGACAAGTACCTCTGGAACGAGAGCAAGGCGTTGTACTTTGACTATGATACAGTCAATGAACAGCAGATTCTCTATGAATCGGTCACATCTTTCTGGCCGCTTTGGGCTGGCTGCGCTAGTGATGAGCAGTGCTGGGAGTTGGTGTACGTTACTTCGTTTCCGCAATTGTTTCCACGTGGCCGATATGTTGTTTGTGCCTAGGACTCGATCGCTCAAGAAATTTGAGGTCATCGGTGGCGTAGTTTCTGGAACTGAAGAATCCCGCGGCAAGATTTCGCTTGATAGGCCCAATCGGCAATGGGACTACCCGTACGTGAACATTTTGTGCAGTATTGATAATGTGTTGATGTTCCTTTCAGTTATGCATGGTACGGTAGCAAGGTAGCACCTGGAGATTGATGCGTACTGATGGTCCCCGTTAGGCCTCCCCATCAGATCATGATCTGGGTCGGACTTGAGCGTTACGGGTACCTCGAAGAAGCACAGCGCTTGGCATATCGCTTCCTTTATATGATGACGACTGCCTTCGTGGACTTCAATGGTGTTGTTCCTGAGAAGGTGAGACATGACCAATCGACCTTACGCATGTACTTTAATCAACAATTGTTCAGTTCGATGCAGTCAAGCTCTCGCACCTCGTCGACGCGGAGTATGGGAACCAAGGGGTCGACTTTAAAATGGTGCCTCGTGAAGGCTTTGGTTGGATGAATGGTATGTTGTTGTACATTCAACAAATATCCTTACCAACTATTGATAAAAACAGCTGCCTACCAAGTAGGACTGACATTCTTAACCAACCACATGCGCCGTGCCGTTGCGGCCTGCACGAGTCCCGAAGTGTTCTTTGGTACAAATGTCAGCGGTCTCGCCGCAGGTTCTTCTGCTGTGGCGGATAACCTTGCCCCCACCGATCCTCTGAACTTGGCTATGGAGACTTTGGATATCACCTCTACTATTTCTGCTTAAGGCAAATATTGGACAAACCGGGCACGGTCTAATGTGGATTCTGTTACCAATCTTACTTACATAGAAGATGAATTCTAATGTTTAGGTTAATTCTGATGCGTGGAATAGATGACGTCAGTTTTCGTGATGGCAAGTCCTCACTTTAGTTGCTAGTTCATCAGAACAGATTTGTTTGCTCCTTTGTGTTTGTATTATGCCTCATGCTTCAGTTTATACTGACGAGTTTTCTCGTACCGCTACTCAATCTGTGGTCACACAGATACCCTGACCCGCGTCAACAGCCTACTCCACTCTTCTTTGAGCTGCGGCACCTTCATGCTGTTTCCTCAAACGCCCACGTGGTATTCTCGGATGTATTACAAGCTCCTGGCTTGTATGCAAACACCTCGTATAATATTCAACACACTGTACCTGTGACAACCTACAAACCGCCCTCGTTTAAGGCCTTGGTGGATGCTCGGAGATCTAATTGGGATCCACTCAGTCAAAATGCAGCAGTAAATTGGGAGGAGGACGTTGTAGTTGGACCGAATGTGGAGAGTCGAGAAACGTTGCTCCTACTCGCAAAGATGACCAACGACGCGTATTTGAGTCCTGGAGAGACAGGATGGTATGAATTGGGAGAGAATTGGACTGCAGTAAGTCTTCTCAAATTCTTACGAATCAGCTGTCATTGTTCGACTTCTATCCGATCTTTGCCAGTCTTACCCTTTTGGTTGGGAACCGGATCAAGATGGATTTCGCGGCCATGTTTTCGCGACACCGGATAATTCGACCGTCGTCGTCTCTATTAAAGGCACCTCCGCAGGGTTGTTTGGTGGAGGTGGTCCTACTGCAAAGAAGGACAAGCTGAACGATAATTTGTTGTTTTCTTGTTGTTGTGCAAGGGTTGACTGGACATGGAGTACGGTCTGTGGATGTTATCGTGGCGGGTACAAATGTGATGAGGACTGTGTAGAAAGGGCATTGATAGACGAGAGTTTGTTCTACCCCATCGGAACGGTGAGATTGTCCTTCGATCCCCCTTCTCCACAACTAATGGATTTGGGGACAGAATTTGTATAATAATCTAACCTATATCTAGTCAGTGGAACTCCCATTTATTTCTCTCCAAACTCCAAAGTGTTCTAACTCTTCTCGAACTGTGACAAATAGCCCCGACTCAAATATCTGGATAATTGGTCACTCCATGGGTGGTGCCTTAGCGAGCTTACTGGGAGCCACCTTCGGCGTCCCAGTAGTAACGTTCGAAAGTCCAGGAGAGAAGATGGCTTCAAGAAGGTTGCATTTGCCCTCACCTGTGTGTTAGATCACCAACACCACATCGTATATACCCCTGACTTCATCATGACTTCACATGCAGCCTTCTACGCATCATGTTACCCATGTGTATCATACAGCTGACCCGATTGCAATGGGAACATGCAATGGTGTCCTGTCCTCGTGTGCATTAGGTGGATACGCTATGGAGACGAGGTAAGGGGACACCATCGTGCAAGAGACAATCTCATACGTTTTCCTCCGCAATAGATGTCACCTGGGAAAAAATATCGTCTATGACACAGTATCCAACCTTTCCTGGACAGTAGATGTCCGAAGACACGGAATAGTGAATGTGATCGAGAAAATTCTCAATGAGCCGTGGCCACTGTGCACAAGTGTGGGGAGAGAAGTGCCCGAAGCGGTCGTTCAAGAGGATTGTGTGGTGGGTTCTCTATCTTAATCTCATTACATCGCATAGCACGCCAACCCTCACATCAATGTGGTATCCAGGAATGCTACAACTGGGAGTTTGGTGACTTTCCGAAGAAGTAGAGTTGATCAAGAAACCTGAGGGCACACTCCGACTCTCTTTGAGATAGAATCCACCCTATCAGGTCTTCAGGTTCCTATTCACTACATAGTGGATCCCTGTAGAGCCCACACCCCACACTATCATTTTTATATTGACTTCAAATTCGTCCATGATGATACCTTCGCCTACCGATCACAGGACACGCGTGATGAGCTTGATGCGAAAGTATTTGCCACATGAAAGAGCGCGACCGGGCTCCTTCCTTCCGACATCCATCACAAACACATATACCCACATTCAATACCTAATGCTGATCCCAATCACATTTCATCCACCGTCAACACAGAACCAACCTCCGAAACTTCCAATGGCACTAGCCAAAATCTCACACGACGAAGTCGTCCTGATCGAACTGCAAGGATCACTCGATGTTGAGGTAGCACAGCCTACAGACAAGAACGGCAAGCTTGTAGGCAAGCTGACGGTAGATGAGAGTGGATCGGTAGGTGATCTATCTGTTATTTCCGTCGGTCGAAGTGGGACAACACTATTCCGAGTGAGGCGGTACACATCTCGGCCCTTTCCCCGCAGCTTGTGCCCGATGCTGACAGACCAACTGACTTAACGATTTGACAATCTATATTATACATAGGGGAAGGCAACACTCCTGATCGGTCATCATCTTCTCGAGGGCAAGATTGCACCCCTAACGAAGCCATTGGCGATTCTTACCCGCCTTACCCCCGACAGCAACTCAGCGGCCACTCGGAGCTCCTCTGATTCTTCACCGGAGAACTCCGAAGACCGCAAGAACTGCGCAGAAGGGAAAAAAGACACGGACGCGATGGACTGTGACGACGATGATGGGAATCAACGGTCCTCCGCACCGCGAACACAGTGGGAAGTGGTTGGGATCGTAAAGCGCAAGATCTTATTTGCCAAACGGCCCATGCCAATCGTTGGCCATAGTTCTTAAACACAAAAATCAGAATTATTGTACATTCTATATATTTGTCGGGGCTAATAAATACATACTACCGATGACTGATGTACACAGAAAACCAGAAGAAACAAAAACGCAAATTCAATAAGGAATACAGACGAAGGAAAAAGTCCACCGCAAGACGAGTCCACTTAGAAAGAACCCGCGCAATCAGTGCGTAAGAGGCAATCTCGAGATTAAAAAAAGCAACCAAAAAAAAGCATCCGAGACAAGCCAGGACCACTTCGCCTGACCATATTTTAAGCGATTCCATCACATCGTGTCGTGAATGACCGGCGACCGAATGAAACCCAAGGACACACGATGTCAACTTTGGGCGGTAGGAAAGAGCTGTGGTGGGAACCATGTGATTGCGGTTGGCGTGAAGGCGAAAACCATCGGCGAACGGGCGCCAAGCGCTCGGGCCTAAGTTTATGAGGATGAGAGCGCTTGCGGGTATAGCATTTTGAGTATATGAGTGATTATAGGGGGATTGAGATACGCAAGGTAACGAGCGACGGTAGTGGTAACACCATCAATTAGAAGCCATCAAAGTGGCCCTTGAGTATTCTTTCGCCCATGGGCGACGGGGCACGCCGAGGTCGTCCGTTATCGGTACTGATGGTTGCCGAGCGGCGAGGTTTATTGATAAAGGGGGCGTTAGAGGGAGTGTTACTAACAGCCGTATTGGGTGGGGGACTTGGAGGGGATCTGGTGTTAGAAGGATCGTAAGGCTGGCAAAAAAAAAAATAGGCAAAAAAGTAGACGGGTCAGCTCCTTCGTAGAGATAACTGAATCGGTAGTGCCTACCTTAGTGAAAGTGCTGCTTAGAGAAAGTCTTCGAAGGAGACCCGTGCCACGCTCCAAACGTGGTTCTGGAAGGGTGTTGCTCTTGGGCTCGGTGAAACGATTCGCCATCTGATTGCTCGCACGACGCATATGCACGGTCGCAGGAAGCTCTCGTCCAGCATCCTCATCCTCTAAATGAAGTTCTGAGCACGAGCCTTTAGTCATATTTCAAGGGAAAAGTACCTTCAAAGACGGGTGTTGTACCAGTAAATTTTCGCCTCAAAGGGAAGGTAGCATTTGTCTTGGTGGGGGACGACATAAAATAAGAAAAGATTGGAGACGAGGTGGGGGAAGGAATGGAAGTGCGGACAGAATTGGATCCCAGCGAGCCTGAGACAGGAGTGGGCAAGTCATAGCCCGAGCTGGCTGAGCCAGACGATGCAGAGGATACGGAACGCGCCCGGTTTCGCTGATGGATGGGGATGGGATCAGAGTGCTTGACGTCAGTAGGCTTTGGGGAAGCAGTGTTTCTGGACATAGCGTTGGTATAATAAAATGACGATAGAGGTAGAAGAAACAGGTGGGAGGGAAAAGCACCAAGTTAACCCCAGCGCTTATATATGGGTGCTGGACTTGAATTCCAGACTCATTTAGGTTCGGCACGTGCCCCGCGGCGGTGGCTAAAGATATCACAATTCAGATCTCCCTGGTCACCGACAACTCTTGACAAATACATCTCCCGCTCTTAATCACAGGTACATCTCGCGTCAGTTGTCCTGTCTCGACTTACCACAGATTTGCCCAGCCAGATCCAGAACCCGAAGCTCTCGCTTCTCGCTTCTCGTTGGCTGCTACACTTCCGAGATGATAACTTGTTTCTTGAACCCATAGGAATGGACAATGCCCGTTGCGGATGACGAACCCAGGCAGGTAAGCACCGTGACATAGCACAACAACATCTCCACTGCGAAATCTCGATCCATTTTGTGATCAGAACCATCGTTATCGTCCCCGCAGCACATGACTTCCTGTCTCTCGGCTACCCCACATATCTATATCAGGGTCCCACCAGAGGCCAATTAACAGCTTCCCTTAACCTTATTAGGCAATATCAGCTATTTTCCCCCTCCGTGCAGGCATAAACATTCTAAATAAGGCACCTTATTACACACCACCTGGCCGAGGTTTATTTCGTGGCTCCTTCCTGTTCATCTCCACCACATTGATACTCAATCTATCTTCATGATTTTTCGTATTCCGCCCGTGAATTACACCCTTTAATCGACCTAACCCCCCTATCCCGGAGTGATCAACGAGTGACTGTGTGGACGTTCGGCGAGAATGCACAGCAGAAGGACGACCAAGGACATCAGACGCATCACTTCCCCCGTGTGTCAAAGAAGCAAATCCCACATTCCACATTAGAACGCCAAGATCTCCCATCTATCCAGCACTCGGGTACCCAGCATTCCAAAAAAACGGTCGCGAGTTTGGCGTTGCAGCCTCCCATGCATCCTGACCCGTTTCGAATTGGGTTTTTCTAGAAGACCTTCATGTGCTGAACATGTGCTCCTAGCCTTATTAACCCCCCTGAGCATGCCAACGATGTAGCTGATTCAAAGCACAGCCAGTAGCCCAAGCATCACGCTCTCCTAATGTAACAGTGTAGTGCTACTCGACACTACCAAGTGCGTGAGACGATTCGAACTCTCGTTGGACTTTGAGCGGACTATCCTAGCGTCCTAAAGCTTTTGCTTACACTACTATGGTGTTCTTCTGAAGAGTGATTTTTTTACGTCTGATTCCACGTGGCTAGACCTCATGCATATCTTTGGGCTACTCTGGAGGACGTCAAGAATCCTACCTTTCTCCGCCGCCAGTATGGCAAGACTACCAGGGTTAGTGAAAGCTCGAGCGACATCGTCGCCTAAAGTCTCCACTAAACCTTCACCGGCCGGTTATCCCATCACCTAAATCAGCTGATACATGCACAGGAACGAAATGGTAGCTTTTAGCCTCGTCTCAATTGTAAACCGTTGAATTACATCAGGAGGAAGGAAACGCCACGATGTACTTGTTTCGTTATCTTTCTATTCCAGCTTCTGATGGCCGCACAACCTACGTATTATCTAGTTCTCACAGCGAAGATTCGGGTAACGGGTAAGTGCCTCCTTGAGGAGGGGCTGATCTCGTATGAAAAGGCAGCAGGCATGGTTATGTAGAGATGCCTCAGGACCGCTATCTCACCAAAGGGTCCAGATGTCCGTCTCTCGCAAGTTTGGGATAGGGATGTCTGCTGGGCACACCAAGGACAGCTTGTGTGGTCACTCCCAGCTCGATCCCGCCACGACAGCGGTTCTCGTAAATCCTTTGCCGTCCACCAAACATAAACGTCCTTCCGCACGCGGGTGTATTGGATTACTGATGTCACCTCGATAGAGGCGCTATGAGTACGGCACTGCATCACGGGTGGTGCATCATATGTCCTCCTGACTAATATTAAACGGGAGAAGAATCCACTAGCACCAACCTCTTGAGTATCTCCTTAGATCCAAGCCGCTACCAAGCCGTAATTGACCATGATCACAAAGCAGAGCCGGACCCCCGTTCGCCGGGGAAACCCCCTCTACAGCAAGTTCCTGGAGAGCGTATTCCTCGGAATTAACCCTCCATCCCCGTCACCTTTCCCAGTATAGGTATCTTTTGCTAAATCTAGAGAAGGGCACCCCATCTTCGAAAAGGAGTCATCTGGAGGGAAGGACGGTGTAAATAGCACCCTACAAGTTTAGAACCCAGATTAGGATGGGCGCATGAGCCTTCACCCAAACTGTGACTAACCCCAGATATCTACATCAATAGGTTCACACCCTGGACGATCCTTCTTCATTCTGGGTAGTACGTGAAGCATATTCAGAGACCGGGAGTATGCAAAGGCTGGCTTGGAAGATGCCCTTATGAATGCTGGAGTACTTTTCGATGTGTCGGGTCGGGCTGCCGGTGTATGCAACAAAACGCGACAGAACTTATTGAAGTGGTGCGGTGCCGAGAGCCGGTGAGCATGCGCTATCAGCGTACTATTCTGGGGTGACCATCAATTCCACGAATTGTCGTAGGTGGATTGCTGTGGCAAGGAACGATGATCCATTCCATTACTCCAAAGAAGCGCTGATCCCGACGGTGGTAGCAGCCCGGGTCCAAAACCATCAGGTGCTGCAAAGGCCTGGTGGGGCTTCATCTATATGTCCATGAGATAAGCTCTTTAACTTTTCTAAAAGTGACCAAGCGTGGGTTAGTTGAGACTCGTAGGGTTGGCATATGCGGCTTTGATGTGGCGGAAGAGGACTAAAGTTAACATTGGAGTCACAATCTGAGCGCAAGCTTAGTAACAGCACCCGAATACGAGCGGATTTGAGGGGTAGGCTGTCTGCAGGATTGGAAAAGACACCTAATTTTACTGGGTGGGGGGAACACGAGACAATCATGTGGACAGGTTAACTATCAAAAAGAAGGTTTCTTTGACACTAAGTAGGTTCCATATCGGTGCAGAAGATCCATAACGCCATTCAGATAAAAGTCCTCCGCCTGGTGCCGGAGACAAGTACTTATGAATATCCTCGCCACGGTCTGCCGGTGATGTATGGGCAGATGTAGCCTTTCTTTGGGCCGCGCTAGAAGGAGGCAGTGAGTCTAACTCTGTGGAACCGTGCGCGTAGGAAAAAATCCAGCTTGAAGTGGCGGCCCTCTCCCCTCTCGACTTCGGGGAAGACTGTGACTGCCTGTTTCTTGGACAAACCCGTTATCTGAACTGTCCCTCCCACCACCGCCCGCCGTCCCCTCGTACGAGATTCGTGGTGTAAGAGAGAAAGGGCTCAAGATTTTCGCAACGACCCCAATTCCATCCAGTAGTACGATTCTCGCGGGATCCAGAAAAGCCAGACTAAGGATATGTTTCCAATTCTGAAGAAGCTATCCCTTGTAAGGTAGCGTAAGTAAGTGCCGACTTTTTCGCAGGGTAGTTATTCGCAGGTTAATAACAAGTTAATAACAAGTTAGTAACTCGGGCACAAATTACACCCAGTGAGAAACTGCGAATAAGTCTCAAGCGCTGGTACTGCCCGGCAAAGATCACACAAATATGGAAATCGAAAAAAAAAAAAAAACATTATATGGAAAGTCGTCGCATCGCACAGTAGTGGACACGATGGCAAAGTCAACGAAACTGCTCGAGGATATTGCACAACTCCTCGACCACTTGCCGATGTACTTGCCGACTCCCCCCACCCACACAATCTGCCTATTCTCTAAGAGTGATCGTCCCGAGCTGCGTCAACCCCGTGTTTCATTCCATGACTTGTCGAAAAGTCAGGATCAACCAGTATTCGATGTCAGTCCAGAGGTCTTATCAGAGAGTGTTGGCAATCCTGTCGATAATGCTGAACCTGCCACTGACCTCGCCCTCGAATTCGATGTTGATCACATCAATTTCAATGGTGGGCATGATGAACTTTCGAAGGTCTTGCCGGAACTGAGATACCCCTCTTGCCGACTCTTCAACCGGCTCTGTTATCTGCAACTACTGTTGCGCAGGCCCCGGAGGACAGCTCCGAAGACGATGATGTCAATTGGGGTAACGTATAGGCCTCGTGTAATGAAATTTGAGTTATTCACAGTTAATCACTTTCTCACAATGCGAGAAACTATTATTCGCCTGTTAATAACAGTTACTTGCTCACATGTTAATAACAGGCTGTGAATAACCCATCGGTAGGCCCCCAGCGAATAACCCTGTTACTAACTTTGCCCAGAGTTTCTCACGCTACCTTAATCCCTTGGATAGCGAGCGTTAAGTACTAGGTAACAAATTATCGGGCATTTGACGTCGAATGTTGGATTGCATAAACCCAGTCAAGGAGAGGGAGAGCATGGGGGGGGGGGGGGGGTTGAGAGAAACAAGTAGACCGGTATGTCATCGTAAACACGTACCCTGTTTGCGTTTCACGATAAATCGTGACTTACGCACCTTGAAATCTGAATTGAGATTCGAAAATATTACCAAGGTACTTGTCGTTCGTCTAAATGTGAAGAGGATCTCCTGGTGAAATTTAGTTGTTTAATCCCACTTATTCCCGCATGCTTTACAGACCACTTCCATGACATTCCAAAGCCGTATTGATCTTCTTTTTGCTGTCATCCCGGAAGATCGATAACCTGCACTAGAAGCTTAGGCACCGAGCCTCGGTTCCTTCAGCAGGTTACTTGAAATTTAATGACGTCTCGCCCGTCATTGACAGGTATCATTGCGGATTGCGGAGCAAGTGGGCAAGAACAACAGCTTTTGATTCAATAATCATCGACTACAAAGGCAGGCAGCCAGAAAGGAACCAAAAAAGGGCTTTTATATTGGGAGATACACCGAGCGACGCATAAATATGCGACGAAGGGATTAATATCGTGAATCGGGTATATTGGGCTCAAAGCCGAAACAGAAATAAACGAGTAACTGTTGGGGCCAATCCTTAGTATGCCTGTAAAACCAGACGAAACATGATTCAACAAAATACACAACAAATAATACATAGCGAGAAGGATCACAAGTGAAGGCATGAATGAAAAAATAAAAGAGTGTGAGGGGTTCCGTCCAAAAACCGGAAACGGGACCTTGAAACCCGGTATTGCAAAAAAAAAAAAAAAAAAAACATGAAAACTTCTTCGGCACTGACCTATAATCCTTTCGCAATTTGCGAAAAAGGAAGGATCGCAGGTCCATTTTTATCTCCTCTTCTTCATCCCAAAAACGCTAGTTCCGTCATCCTCCGAACTTCATCGTCCTTGATAGCACTAGTCTCCATTAAAATACTCCCCCGACTGTGCAACGTCGGCTGGACAGCCCTCCTACTTGGTGCCAGTCTGGACTCCATGCTCGTCTTCCCACCAACGCCAGTCCCAGCGCCAGGTGTCAAGTTAAATTTACTCGGCAACGTGGGTGACGGTGGCAGATGCGAGGCATCATAGGTCTTCGCACCAGCACTCATGATGCTTGAAGGCGCAACGGATGCAGCATCATAGGTCGATCTAGGTCTCGTGAAGTTCGATGCGGCCCTCCGCAAATTCCCAAACGACGCTACAACAGAAATCCTCTTAGCTCCAGACTTATCAGGCTCCGCTGTTTGGACTCTTCTGAAAGGGTTGAAAGACCTGCGTTTATCCTGCTTTCCTGGATCCGTAAATCCCCTCCCTCGTCTTGTCAGAGGTGGAGTCTGTGTTGGGACTGCGAGAGACTGGCCATGCCCTTCTGACACCGGAGAGAGTGGTGGTGGAATTTCCCCTGAATTCACGTCTGGCTCTGCCACAGGGGAATCTTCTACAGGGCTCTCAATAATCATCGGAATATTGTTAAGATGCTCTGGAGTCTTGACTTTAAGCAAACCACTTTTGCCCTTGGGAACACCAGGAGTAGCACCCTGGGATTCTGATGTGCTGACCGTAGATATTGTGGCTGTTGTTCTGGAAGAAGTGTCCAGAGAAGGCGTCATGAGGGAAGATGCGGTTTCAGAAATAGAGGGCATTTTCGTAAGCGACTCTGATCGTTTATGCGGTGAAGAAACAGTCGAGGAAGGAACAGGCTCTTCAGTAGAATTTGCATGGGTCGGAGATGTCAATGAGATGACAGGAGTTGGGGGGGCAGACAATGAAGACTTCTGGGAGTCGGAGCGGTTGTGCTCACCGGGGCTCGTCGACGACCCAACATCGTCATGCTGTGAGGGGTGGGAAGAAGGTGAAGAAGGACGTGCCGCTGGCGATGAAATTGAAGGAGAGGATTGGTGAGTGGGTTCTGAAGGTGTAGGAGGAGGGGTGGGTAGGGGCGAAACAGGGGGACCGGGTGACGGATCAGAGGGGACATGCTCAGTAGGTGGCGGCGGAAGCGCCATCTGTTGTGAATCCTTCTCCGGAACAGGTGGAGGGGTTACAGCATCATCAGACAGGGGGGAAGGTAGCGGAGTCTGGTCTTCCTTTACGGGGTCGAGTCCAGGCGCTTGAGCAAGTTCTCCGGGTTTGGGAGACTGGGATCCAAAACGGAAGTATTTCATCCGCTCGCGCTCTTCCGTTGGAGTAGAGTCGGTAGGAGCTAAATTAGCAGGAGACTTATGTTTTGCTTCCCATTCCCGCTTGATGAGATCAGCGGCTGAAGGCTCAACGGCGTCATCGACAGACTCGCGGTCCAGAGGAACGACAGGGATATGGCGATCTTGTTCGGCCTCTAGCCGACTCAAATCCCTGGGAGGGAGCAACCCACGCTCGCGCAGCGCTGCCTCGCGGTTTTGCTTCGCCTGAGGATTTGTAGTAGCCGACGGAGGTGATGTTGGTGATACAGGGGAGCGAGATCGAAAAGTCGTGCTAATTGCACAAAGGATCGTGCGAGACTTTGACCGCGGACGTTGGGGGGGATTCTTTCTGAAGAACCAAAACCACATGAGAAGGGGAAGAATAAAGTGTTGGGGTTGAAGTAACGTACCCAGCTGGCTCTAAAGTACCTGCCTTTTGGTTGGCTGTTGATTTATGAGGAGCCTCTCTTGATCCACGGGATGAGACAGGAAGTTTGCATGTGAGAGTGGATACACACCTGTTGGGAGCAGCTTTCATATCATCCGCGTTGGCGATGGCCATATTCTCCGCTGGCTTGGTCGATTGCTTCAGTTTGGATCCAGACGCCGCGGGTGCGAGGCGACGCCCAGAGACGAAAATATCGAGGAGGGATTTGCGTGACTTTATAGAACTGGCTTCCATGGAGGGACGTGAAGGAAGAGGAAGGGGAGAGAAGGAGCGAGGGGAAGGACTGTCGTCCTGGAAATGGGGGGCGGGGAGGACAGTAGTCGCCATTTGGCGGACGTCCAGAGGCAAGAAGTCAGAAATAAGTAAATGATGGCACTTGACGGAGCATGTGGTCGAGAGTTGTCAGCCCCGGAAGAATATGATCCTGGGCCCTGGAATCCGACACGGTTCGGTCTAGTGGCACAACCAACGTCAACGGCAGAGCCCGTACACGACAGTGGTGCTTGGTATCGAACGACGCAACTAAGGATTCGCAATGGCCCTAAAGCTTTAAGCTTCAAGAACCCCTCTGCCATGTAACAAACCAGTTCACGTGGGAATGTCACCCTAGATTGTGGGGTATCCTGGGTTTATCTCCGATTGTATTTAAACTTTCCATCCCAGATTCGCTGCGTCAAAACCTGGCGTCGCACTGCTAATGCGTTAAGCGCCCAGCCTAATATCCCTAGTCTCATCCACCAGCACTTCCCTGCACACCATTTCTTCCTTCTGGACAGAGCCCATAATCCCTCAGAACTTACCCCATAACCTAACGATTCGCTTAATTCAGTGTAAGAAGGATTTCCGTGTGAATTGCTTGCATTCCAGCAAGAACTAACCCGGACATGCCCGATCAAAATCAGCACTGTTCGTCAAACAATCTCCCCGTTGCATCAGTACATCAGTCAGTGCTGTCAATACTCCTGGGACCTCCCGGGGCGTGTGCCACCAAAATCTATTCTTGCACCTCTTCTTAACGACATCCCCGGAACTTGTCTCAACGAATCTTATCCGCCTGAAGGAATGGAACACTTTCAACAACAACCATCACACACCCACTACCTCCAACCAGCAAAATCTTGTTCCTCGTCCCCCGATTGGACCTTCAGCGGGTACGGTTAGGGACATTGGATGCTCTCCAAGTTACCATTGATTTTGGCGGTCAACCTACACACCCGCTCAAGTGCATCAGCTCTTCGATTATTTTATCCTCCTCTGTCTTGGGGGGGGGGTTCAGGATTCACGCCATGAGTATGCAGGGAACTAATGACCTCCATCTTACACTACCTATCTTGGGGCGCCACTAAATCTGTTTAGTGCTTCGTTCAATTCCAGCCACACCGTAAATGGGTAATTATTCTGTCCGTTTCACTCAAATAACGGTGGCTAATGTTCCTCCAACACAAAAGCTGTCATTCTTCGCTAGCCACTCCTGTCGGTCTGTACTGGCAAAATGCTAAATGCTGAACTTGGTTCCGTGGATACACATAGTCAGTGTCAGTGTCAAACAATCAATTGATGGCCATTTGCGGGGGGACTGAATCGGAGCTAAGTTTAAAATATTGCACCAGGACCCCAAACCAAAAACCAGCTTCTAAGTCGCTGGGTAAGCTTGTCTATCAGGAAGGTTGTGCTTATTCTGGGGGTAGAACTCTCCATACCAGCCACCCCCCGTAACAAGTATGTCCAAAGACTCCATATGATTTAATTCATGACTTGAACCTCAAGAAATGACAACTATCCTTTTTTTAAATCAAACTCAGGCTCATGCTTCCATCTATGTATTACGACAAATGCCACTGTCCCACTCAAAAACCCGCTGATGAAAATCACGAAACAGTGAAGCTTTGCATTGACACCGACTATACAGTCCGTGTCAAGTATCATCGAATTCTGTGCCTTTGTTCAATTTACTTCGCAGGCGTGATACGGGGGTTTTGTACCTCAAGTTAGAAGGCTCACAATACCCTACGGGCTGTGGACTCCTAACACATGAAAATGTTTTACCTCTACCATATGATAAGTATCACGCAGTGTGAGGAGGCACTATCTGGGGCCCAACGAAGAGTCTGATTGAACAGAACAGCGGGCGCCAGACACGAGACATGAATCAGTTCCCAGCTCAGCAATCACGTTAACACCGCGATCACTCTTCCAGCAACAACACAATGTCACTATACCCAACCAAGTCATACCCCTATAGCCAAAGGTCCGTCAGAATTCGAAATCCTCAAGGCATCGCATAGGTAAGTAAGCACACCCTCTTAACTTAATTCAAGTTCCAGAACCTTGACATTCACAACAGATTCCTCCGGGAAGACAGCGACATTGCCAACGACGCCTCAGCGCCCACGCCCACCACCAGCACTGGAGTAATTCAAACATGGGAAGAAAAATTAGCAGAGAAGTACTATGAGAGTTTATATCGCGAATTCGCGCTTTGCGATTTGAAGCATTACAAGTCTGGTAATGTGCGTTCCTCCATATAATCATCCAACCTCTCATCCGACCAATCAATACCAATCGTTGACGCGATTCACTTATACAGTTTGCACTCCGCTGGCGAACAGAAGACGAAGTTATTGCTGGCACGGGTGAAACTACATGCGGGAATACACGTTGCAGATACCATCATCATCTTCATCCACAACAACCCGAGCTTAATCTGAACCTGCGTCATAAGAAGCAGAAGGGTGAAAGGGAGAAGAAGAAGGGACTGGAGGAGTTGGCGACGTTGGAATTGCCATTTGCTTACGTTGAGCATGGAGAAGCTAAGAATGCATTGGTGAAGGTTGTTTTATGTCCAAGGTGTGTGAGGAAGTTGATGTGGAAGAGGAGGAAGGATAGGGAGCGCGTAATGGCTGGGAATATTGCCGAAGGTTCGGGTAATGTTGAGTATGAGGATGAACGTGGTGGGGATAATAAGCTGAGCGGAAGTGAGGGTTCGAATGATGAAGATGACAGTGAGATAGTTGGGGAGAAGGGGAAGGGGAAGGAGACAATTTCAAGGGCAGATGACGGGGGACGGGAGCTGGAAACGCGGTCTGCAAGTAGGCACGAAGAGAGGGAACGCAGCAGGAGGCGTGACTACGACGAACATTCGACAGATTGGGCATCTAAACGACGAAGTTCTCGTTCCCGTTCACCGCGGCGCCATAATCACCATGGCCGTCGTTCACATTCACCTTCAAGAAAACACAGTCGCAGGGACACATAAACCTACTGTAAAAATAACCAATATCATATCTAATTGTCTTCTACTCTCCCCCTAATTAATGTCCAAGAAACTACCGTGGCATATTTTACTCCTTGTCCTTAACATGCACACAATCCTCAACTCTCTTTGGCTCCGGAATCTCAAACGGCCAAACCTCAGCACCAACAAGGCCCTCATGTCGACCAACACTTGTAACACCTAACACCTTATATTCCTCTCCCATACCCGTCCGATCTGTTAGCCGTTTTGCCGAGTCACGAATTGTAGTACGTCGCTCTTCATTTTTTGCTGCGCGGATAAGTGCCTCCGTGCGAAGGCCTATACCCATGCGCTCAAGGAAGGTGTGTTGGGAGATTGGGCCATGTGGCGTCACTAGTTTAAATAATACGTGAGTTACTTTGGGAAGGATGAAGGGAGGATATGTACCGAGGTCGGACATGGCTTCTTTGAGGTATGCGAAGTCGACATTGGCCGTCAAATCGCTCTCACCCGGTCGAGAGAATATATCTACAATCTTATGTTGCCTGAACGCCTGATCCAATTATCAATCATATATATTCACGGGTTATGAAAAGTCTAGACCGTTACTCACCCTAAATGAATCACCATAGACTTTATCCTCACCATAATCAATGATCAACCCACACCCTCCTACAGATGAAGTTAGGCTCGGAGCCACATCACGTTTTTGTAGGCTCCTCCGGTGCTCGAATTCGGATTCGGACGTTCCAGAGATGAGCTGTGCGACTTGACGGGCAATTTTGAATGCTGCGGGGGAAACCTCGATGAAACTCCCAGCAGGGAGGTGTAGGAAACGTGGAGAAGAGAAGCCGAGGAGGGTTGAGGCTGCTGTTGGTGCTGGCGTAAGCACCCGGCGAAGATGAGGCACCATATTTGAATTATTTGAGTCGGCGTTGGTCGCTGTAGTTTGGGTAGATGTAGAGACGGATTGAGACGAGGAAGTGCGGTCAGTGTCGATCATGACTTCGTGCCATCCCGTTTCTTTTTTCTGTGACAAGAGTGAGGAGTGTTCTGGAGGTGTGGATAATATGTTGCATACCTGGAGAAGGTGGATGGGTAACGCATCGAAGAATTCGTGTGCAATAAGCATCGTGTATTGAGATGGATCTTGTAGAATGTCGCTAACAGAGTGATGGAAGTGGAGCTTGACATTGTGTTTTGAAGATCGGAGTTTCTGTTCTTGGATTGCATGGAGTGCTTGACTCGTTTCAACGAAGTGGATGTTTAGAGGGTCACTTGAGGGACGCAACTGCGAAACAACCTGTTCCCTAAGGTTCAATTTCCCCTGGGTCTTCTTTCTGGGCCTCCCGATAATAATGCACGTACCCGGAGAATGTCGTCCATCAGTGTTCCCCTCCCGGGTCCCAGTTCCACGAACCGGATGTTCGACGGACTACCAGCATTTGCCCATTGGGACAATAACCACACCCCAATTAACTAGTAAAAGGAGACTGAATGTTCACTCCTTTTGTACCTGTCGGGTGGTGTGTGGTGAGGACGAACATACCTCTCCAAAAACCTGGCTTATTTCAGGGCTGGTAATAAAATCTCCGAGACAACCAAACACGGGATTGGAAGTATTCATGTAGTAGCCGTGTGTAGGATGCGAAAGACATAGTTGCATGTACGTTGCAACTGAGATTGGACCTGTTGACTGTAAAATCAAAACTCGTGAATATTACGCGTCGCGGGTCCCAAGTGAACTGACTTTGATGTTGTCGACAATGAGTTTCTCGACGGGGGTAGGGGTATACGCATTATTGGTATTCCACCTCCGGGAACGACGGGGTATTTGGGTGAGGTTCCGGGAGCACAAGCGAGCTAATGATATCATCGCCGTTGCTGAGAGTCAGACGATGCAAGAGAGTCAGGTTCGGTCATTTCTGACATGTCCAGACGGTCCCGGTGTTGGGCGCCTTAGCTAAGCTATATAATTACCTTATTTCTCGGCGCTATCTATCTATCCTCAACCACACCCTCCACTTCTTTTCTTCCCAGCAAACAGATACCCCCACTATAATGGCTACTCGTACGTTCTGAACGGTCTCGCCACATCGAACTTGTCTCCAACACCTCCACAGGCATTCAATTTGAAAATAGTAGTGACATCGGTGTCTTTTCTAAATTGACAAACAGTTACTGCCTGTGTGCCATCAACGGCAGTACAAATTTTTACTCGGCCTTTGAGGCTGAATTGGGGGATGTTGTCCCCATTGTGCATGCAAGCATCGGCGGCACACGAATCATCGGTCGCCTAACAGCAGGTAGGTATTTTGTGTTATCTCTGCCCTCCCCTGCATGATCTCACGAGAAGTACGAAATGTATAGGAAACCGCCATGGGTTGCTTGTTCCCTCAACAGCGACGGATCAAGAACTGCAACATCTCCGTAATTCACTGCCAGACGCAGTTGCAATCCAACGTGTTGAAGAGCGGTTATCAGCGTTAGGAAACGTTATTGCATGCAATGATTATGTCGCTCTCGTCCACCCAGATGTTGATCGAGAGACAGAAGAAATCATTGCGGACGTATTAAAAGTCGAGGTCTTCCGGCAAACCATCGCGGACAATGTACTTGTCGGCAGTTACTGTGCCATTACGAACCAGGGTGGGATGGTGCACCCAAAGACGAGTATACAGGACCAGGATGAATTGAGCAGTTTGCTCCAGGTTCCTTTGGTGGTGTGTAACTCGTTCCTCCCCCTTCTTGGACTATCCGTTGATACAAACTCTTTTTAAAGGCTGGAACTGTGAATCGCGGTTCTGATGTCATTGGTGCAGGTTTGGTCGTGAACGATTGGTGTGCATTTACTGGTCTAGAGACAACAGCGACCGAGATCAGCGTGATAGAAGCGACTTTCAGTGAGTCTTGTATCGTAATACCAAGCCCCGTTATTAATGGTGTTTCAGAACTACAAGGCCAAAGTGCCAACGCAGTCATTGGAGAGATGCGAGATTCTCTGATTGATAATTGGGCATAATCGTGTTTACCATTCCACTTTAATTGGAGTACAATGTACATACATACAAGTTCCTGGATTATCAGTACAGGGTCAGACTTCCAGATATAGCCATTAACCACCCAACGTCGAGTAACAACATTCAACAGCATCAAATGCGACCCATCGACATTCAAGTCAGTTACTTGTGTATCGACTTCTCTCGACATGCTTTTCGGCGTGTGGTATGTCCCAGTGGGCCGCCGGGCGTTACAGGTTGCACTCCTCTCCGAGAGTCGCCATGGTATCATACCCGTCTCGTCCTGACCGTTTGAGCGCCTGGGCGTCTCGGGCAACTCCAGAAAGTAGGGCCCCCGGTGGCGATTGTCAAAACAAGATCTAAATTAGAGGGGGGCTAGTGTCTGACGAGAAGGCCGCAAAAAAAATACGGGCCGACATGAATGAAGGCAGAGATGCAAACACGTGTAGCTGGTCGTCAGCCTCATGCATTACTTCCTAAATACCCTGACACTCGAACAAAGTGTCCGCCCCCCCCCCTTTTATTCCCCTACACGCGTTTTTTGCGTGGTACGTTCTTTAAAGTTGTCAAGATAGCTCCCCTATCTATTCTACCTCACGTCTCGACACTGCCTTAGTCGATGTCTACGGCGGTCTCCCAGAGCACCCTCTCCGACTCAAATTCTTCTCGCATCAAGCGCAAGCCAGCACCAGTTGCCCAGATTCAACTACAACCTTCACACTCGTCTCACCAGCTCCAGGAGCAAGCGCAACCATTCACCCCAACGCGCCACAAATTCAGTTTCTCAGAAAGGTATCCGGATCCTGATCCCACAGATCCATTTGCACCACTCTGGGTATTGCGCAATCGAACAACTAGTGTGTTGCGCGCGGACGCGCAACCTATTACCGAACCTCTCTTGCAACGAGAACCTTCCTCCCAACATGAATTTGGTGTCGTTCGGCAGGCTGATCGTCGCCTCTCGGTGTCCTACCTCCATACGTTCACTGTTGCACCTACGCCTGGTGTCCCTGACGGTTCCCAGCCTTGTTATGCTTCCGATCATGGACATGGAGTAGTGCCGAAACCTCCTCAACGCATGTATAGCACTGACGACGGAGGTGATGGCGCCATGCTGGCCGTGAAGCGACGATCTATTAAGCCCACTCGACTTTCGCAAGTTGCACCTCTACTACCCTCTATTTCTCGTAGTCCTATCACCCCCGTTGCGCCAAGACCAACACATATTTACGTCTCCCGGCAACCTGAGAATGATCACAGCGGTACAGAGAGTGATTCGACAAGAGTTGGTCACGCAGGTGTTGAAGTGGATGCAACACCTCCAGCTGCGGCACAGCAACAAGAACAGAGGCCGAGGACTGGCTCGACCAACAAGCTTGCACGCTTCCTCAAGACGCGGAAGGCGAGCCAAACTGACACTGATTCACATGACCCTCAGTGCATCGATTGCAGACTTTGGCCGCATTCGCAAGGCTTCTATCTCTCCACCAGTATATTCAACTGTTGTCTGGACAGGCCCAGGCCAAGATTCCGTCCCCGTCCCAATTCAGAATCACCCATTGCATCAGACCTCTATTCCTATTATTTCTCCCCCCTCACTTGCTTATGACACTGCCCCATCTCTAACTCAGCCCGAACCTCTGAGAACCTTGGGCGCGAGGCAGGATCTCCTCGCGGTCGAAGCTTCGGTATTAATCCGGCGCACGCCATCACCGTCACCCTCATTACAGCCGGTCACAATCCCGGAGTCTATCCAATCACACACCAGCACGGCACTCCCACCACTAGAACCCCCTGTGCTTGCCACCCGTCCTTCTCAAACATCACGTACGGACGAAACACACTCCACATTTTCATTCGTCCATGTCCCTTCTGCGTTCTCGTCGCCTTCTCTGGCGCAGTTAGCTCCCGAAGGTCTCGTACCCAGAGTATCTGGAAGGCCAGCAACGGCGCCACTCCCCCATGTGTCTGGAGAAAGCGCAACAATAACTTCTCCCGCGAGAATGAAAATCAAGCGTAGTACATCCCGACCTACATCTAAAGTTCCTCCGCGTATAAGTCCTATACCCCAATCACCGCTCACGTCAAGCCCTAGCGCCATCGCCCTACCGTTCACCAATCAGTTCCATTCGATAGAACCAATAGGCGAATGGGATCTCCCGACACTCGCGGCACTAACGAAAGCCGCCTCCCTACCCATCATCGCTGAATCAGGCGTCCGTGTCACCTTTGGTACCCTTTTTGCACAGCAGAGAGCCGTTGTGGTGTTTATTCGGCATTTTTGGTGTCCTTTGTGCCAAGATTATATGACTTCTGTCGCTCCTTTGACACGGCGTATTCCACCAGCCAGTTCCACAGCTCCAGACCAGGATGCTATGAACGAAAAGGCAGATAATGGAGCCGACAGTGGGGGAGCGGTTAAATTGGTCATAATTAGCAATGGATCATATACTATGATCGGGAAGTACAAACAGATTTTCGGCGCTGTGGGGTTGGACATATATACGGACCCTTCATTGGGGGTGTATACGACTCTCGGCATGGGAAAAGATCCTGCGAGTTTGCCCGAACATGGACATGGTCGGTCAAAGAGTGGACAGGCACATTTGCATGCGGAAGTTTTGAGCAATTCGGGTGAGGAGAAGGTGCGGCCGAGGAGGAACACCCACGGTGGATATGTCAAACACGGATTGATGGGCGGAATTGCTATGGTATTTATTAGGGCTTTGAAGGTTGGGATGCCGGTGTGGGAGAAGGGAGGGGATTTGAATCAGTTGGGTGGCGAGTTTGTTTTGGGGCCTGGGTATGTATCTTCCCTGCTTACGGAACATCGCAGCTGATGCCTTCGCTTTTTTTTCCTTCCGTAGGCTGGTGTGCACATATGCACATAGAATGCAAACTACCAAAGGCCATGCACCGTTCGAAGATGTTCTCCGTGCAGCTGGAATTACTCTCCTTCCCTCTCGTCCACGTCCTGCGTCCAAAGCAAAGGAACTAGAGAAGAAAACCAACGCGCTACGAAAATCACGCCCTTCCAGTGATTCCACCAACAGTAGTACCAAAGCATCATCACGTAGCCAATCAACCGACGTCCTGTTAACTTTGGCCTCGGTTCCATTACAAACTGATACCCCAAAGCCACAAGTACAACCGTCGGTCGTGCCGGAGCGTAAAAAGTCGCATAGGAGACGACGGAGCGTTCTGAGGACCTCAACTATTGGTAATGCGAATCCCGCCCCAGTTGCGAGTGCTAGTGCCAACGCCAAGGTTATCCGACAACAGGCACCTGGAAAAGCACAGGTGCAGCCGGATAATGAAGAGAAGGGTGTTCGCGCGCCCGCAACTGCTCCTACAGACCCTCACACGACCACGACAACCTGCGCCAGTCCAGATGATCCCGCCATTACGAAAGTCACGACTCAAACGAAGACCAACGATGCCACGGATCACGAAGTGAAATGGATGGAGGAGCGACACCGCAGCCTCCAAAAAATTAAAGAAAGGAAGAACGCGAGGAGAGGGCTAAGCCTTGTGGATGAGCGGCAGGCCACATTGTCCATGTCAACATCCCAGTCGCGTACCCCTCCTCAATCTCCCCCTTTGTCCCCTTCACCGTCTGTGTCACAGTCAACGTTTCCACGACAGGCTCGTCATCGACAACGATCAAGTACAGGAATGGAAAAGACGGGTTCCCGCTCGCGTCGCGCCGGTGGCAGTGGGGCTCCGCGAGGTACCAGGGGTGAGTCGGAACTCGGAGTACAGTCTGACACTGCGATACACCCACGAAGGGAGTTGAACAGAAGTAAAAGAAGCAGGAGTATGACTCGTGGGGATGATGATGATATTGTCCTTTTTGGGAGGGAGATGAGGATGAGCAGGGTTCCGGCCCTCAGTCGAAATCATACTCAACGGGATGGGGAGGAAGACCCTGTGATTTTATTCGCGAGCAGCGCTGGCGTTCAGATCCGTGTTGAGGATGATTCTGAGACTGTCTGATAAGACGTTGGTGCATCAGTGATGCGCTTTCTTGGTGATGTTATTCGTTTTCTAGATTTATGATATGTACTACCCACAACCATGGGTTCCACGACCCATCCGTGTATCTTGCCCACATCGAGGAACTCCGGATTGACATTTCGTAGATAGTTCTCTCATGTTACCAACTATAGTGATACAGGCCCTCTGCCAAAACAAGCTGCTAATGTATCAGGAAGTTGGGCTGCGCCATAATTTTATTCCCGAACGAGCTTCCTTTCACATTGTGCTACCTCATAAACATGCTTTGGGGAATCAAGTCTTTGTCCCTGTAACTCATAGGGATACGTTATCCTCTTGTACTCGTAAAAGGACAGAAAAAACCTCTGCCAATTGTGTTATTATCCCTGTTATTGAAATAGCTGACAGTGGTCTGCAACTAAGACGTGATAGCATTCGAGAATTGGGTAATTAGTAAAAGATGAAGGATCAAATATGTTGGTAAATCCACTCCTTGTATCTAGTGAAGATGTGCGAAATTCCGGACACCGTCAATGAAGATAGAGATGTGATTGATTAGGAAGATTTCCGAAGATGCAACTCCTCGTTAGCTATGGCTTCGCACTTATAAAAAAAACGGCAACGGGGGCTTTATGAGTCGCATTGACCAGGTGTAGTTGGTGCAGTGGGGCTCGCCACCATCAACTGAAAGAAGAGGGTATCATCAATGTTTAAATATGTCGAAGTTGACGAGATTCCCACCAACGTACCTTAATTGTCTGAATGGAAGTGTAGGCAGCAGCAACGAGGCCGAAGGCAATCATTGCAATATCTGCCAGCTTCTGCCTCTTGGTCCTCGCACAAGCCCTGTAGTGCAGCATTGCAGGATAGACATAGCACAAGGGCACACTACATAACCATCATCGGCGGTAAAAAAAATGCTGGGAAACTGACATCATGGATGGGACGTACCAAGCGAAGCAACCAACGAACGCGACGAACTTGTCCAAGTCTTTAGCACCAAATGAACTGATCATTGTACAGAGCATGACCATGAAGAATCTGAAGAAGTTTTTCATCCATTTGACTTTGATGTTGCCTTTGCCACTTCGAGTGAATAGGCCGTTCTCAAGGATACGGACCGCGGGGAAAAGTTGCAAGGGCACAGATAAGAGGATGGCGAGTGCGTATAGGAATTGAACCTGCAAACCGGGAAATGGGTAGGGGTAGGTGCATTGATCGCTGTGAAGACACTCACCGATTGCACCATTTTGCTCTTTGTATCTAGGTTGACGAGGACGACCGTCTGGATATCGGAACCAAAAGTGAGGTACGCGAGGGCACCGGCTCCTCCAAATAAAACTACAACGGCTTTCAAGACTATCAATTTAGCAAGTAAGAAACTCAACATACCTGTAAGGAAGATCATGACACCTGTCAGTACCTTCGGGAACTTGTGCGGTTCTCTCATGGCATCTGTGATCGGAATGATAAGCCCAATGCCTTCAAAGGAAAACACGGCAGTTCTAAAATAATAATGTCAATTACAGGTCCACAAGTGTCACAACAGGAATAGACTTGCCCAACGAAGAGCGGAAAGTCGTTCGGATTGAACAGTTGAATGGGGGCAGGTCCTCTATCTGCAACGATGCTGATTTCACTCCCGAAAATATATAGCAACCCAGCGAGGATGAACGCGTCGGCAACAAGAGCCGTAGTACTCAATTTCGCCAGATCCCGAATGAGGGCCAGGGGTAGGAAAATGATAAGCTGCATGAGAATGAAATATTGTACCGAGATTATCTTCATGCATTGGGTGATACCCATGACGAAGGCCTGTGTTTAGGCGTTAATTAGGGGGTAGTGACAGAAACATAAGATGCCCACCTGAAGATTTTCAGCTACGAAAATGGTATAAGCGGATACAAAACCAAGTTGGGAGATAACAATAGATCCGAGGATAGCGTATCGTAGCCAAGGTCCGTAGAGAAACCCTCCGAGATCTATGAATGCATTAAACAAGTACATCAAAGACTATCTTGTCACGTCACGCACCGCCAAAACTGCCTGAGACGACGAGTTTGGTTTTTACGAGGAGCAAAAAGGAATATAAAGAGATGGAGGCGATGAATACGAAAAGCAATGCGGAAAACAACATGCCACCATTATAGAAACTGTCCAAAGATATATTGGTTTCAGTAGCAGCGGGCTGTATAGACGGGCACCGGAACGTACGCTTTGCCTAGAAACAGGACTCCAGTACCAACAAACGATTTGAGAAGCTGGTAATTTCCGTTAGTGCGCACGACGAGAACATCAGAACTTGGGCTTTACCATGAGGACAGCTTGGGTGACCGTGGCGTTTCCGTGATGCGGACCAACCGAGCCCCGACGTTGCCGCGATCGCGACCTTGATCGCGTAGAACCAATGGCACTCCCAAGTAGAGGCGCTGTTTCGCTTGTTTCGGGGACTGAAGTTGTTTGTGCAGGCCGTTCTTCATCCTCAAGTTTATCGTCATCATCTTCCTCCTCCAAGTCTTCACCAGCCTGTAGGGTTGTGAGTATACATATGTATAGTTCAGATGCAAATGATGACGGACGAAGTGACCGAACAATAAGAGGAAATCTATGAAATTATTGAGCATCTGAGGCTCCTCAGCCCCCTGTTCATTTGCCCGGAGCTTGACGTAATTCCGTCGGAAGCCCCCTGGCTCGTGAATATGTTCAAATGCAGGATCAGGTTGCTGATGCAAACCCGCGAAAGAGACGGCGCGAGCTCTCCCTACTTGTCGTTGTTGGTCCGCGTGCCACTTGTATACTTCGTGTCTTAGCAATCATAATATATGAGTCCTGATAGAAGATGAAGATAAAGAAAGCATACATAAGAACTCACGTTACATCAGCCCCAGGTGCGTCGTAAGGAATAGGAAATGGCTCTGAGGGATCTCTGGCCTTGCCGTTATTCTGAGGGACACTGCTTTGTTGCGAAGAGGGTCTCGATCGCGACGAATTGGAATCAGCTGCAGCGGCGGGTACCTTCGACTGGTCAGCCTTTGTACGCTCCTCCCTCGATACAAGATGCCTTGCAACCACTTTTGCCTTCTCCTCATCCGGAAGTCCATCAAGATCAAGAGGAGGAATATCTAGGGCAGGGGAATCGTTGGCTACGAAGCTAGGTCCCCGCGTCGCCGAGATGCCACCGACGACGGGACCAGTGGGCGGACGTAATGGCGAGGATGTGGCATCCACGACCGGTTGAGCTGAAGTTAAAGGGGTCCCAGGACGTACGATGGGCGTCCGTGTTCCGGGTGTACCACGGGGAGGGATGTTGGGGACCTGGGGAGTACCGATGTACTGTGCTCGGAGCGCGCGCAAGTCCGGGGTGCCAACCGGGGGCGATGACTGTGTTGGCACATCGTCTGTAGGTCGTGCACGAGGACTCTTTATACTTAAAGGTTTGGAAGGAGAGGTCATGGTGGTAAAGAGGAACGCAGGTGACCAAGGGCTAATACGCTGGGTTGTTTGGACGCTAAGTCCGGACTCCGCAATTGGCCCTAATGACCCGAGCGCCTTCATTCTGTTCAGCACGTGAGCACGTCCTACGTCGTTTGCTTTTATTCACTCCCCATGAGAACTACGTACCCCCATATAGCTTGCGAACATATGGCCCCATGGCTTATCTTGGATTCAAAAGCTGCTTTCGTTCGGTTATCTATCCTCGATCACTCACGCTAGAGTCAATGCAGCTCATGTAAGGCCATCATTCTCGAAGATTCAGACAGCCAAAGTCCGGCAGTCGGTTCACAGGGCACGGAAAGTCAGCAACCGTTTGCTTCAGACATTCGGAAGAATGCCCATAAAAGAATCAAGATGACAGGGTTGGAGGAAGCAATTAAATTAAAACTGAAAAACGAAAGGTAATGCTGATGAACAAGAAGATTGTGATACCCCGACACGAAATCAAAGCAAGATACAAACCGCCCTTATCTCAAATCCCTTGTCCGTCTTGCTCCTAATCCTTGTTGCCGCCGCTTGCACCGTTCCCGTGACTTCTTCACTCCTCCCCCCACTTCCCTCTCTAATGCCTCTATTCGGCAATCATTCATCCTTTCTAGATGCAGACGGTCAACGCAGTGCCGAGCACCAGGTAGCCAAAAGAGTATGCTGACGCATAACTAAGAAAGGGCTGAACGCTGAAATCGTGCTTTACTGAGGAGGTACACCAGATGACAACCCTCAAGCCCAAGGCAGAGGACGGCAACTGTGTTGAGACAAAGCCAGATGTGAAAGTAGAAGAGAGAAGGAAGGCGACAGGAGTAACTAAAACAACAAAGGAGATAGTAATCCAGAATAGGGAGCAATGGGGACACGACGAAAACGGTTGAGGTAGTGGATAACAAGAGGCCACGGTAACAAGCAGCAACGGCACAAAGGGTCTCTGAACCAAAGCCAGGTAAGTGGGGGGGAGCGACACATAGGTGAAGACAGGCAGGGCAGCAAGTGGAAGAGGATTATCAGGGCCTGATCAAGCAGACAGGAGGTCCAGGTAAACTGAATTGAAGCAAAGTATTAGGAGACGAAACGACCATCTAGCCCCGTCTTGTTGGATCAATCTATTGAGCATAAGAGCCACCCTGCCCGAAAATACGAAGAGACGTGGAGGCATTACAAACGACATAATTTGGTCGGGGAATTTTAAACCGGGAACGAGTATAGAATTTGGACAACGGCCGGGCAGGCGCCCACAAGTTCAAATAATTACTCGGCTGTTCACAAACGTTTATGATTGCCCGTACAGTAGGAGGTGGCTCAAAGTTATCCTCATCGTCACCACCGGTGCATTGAGCGCCCAGGAGTTCCCTTTATATGAGTCGCGGTCCTTGATATAATAATCCTACTTATCCTGTTTCTGTCAAAATTCTTTCTTTGACCCTTGTGCGCACTCGCTCCCGGATGAGGCGACGACAACGCCCAGCATTCATCAGAACATCAATGCCGTCATGAGGCACGCCCTCGGCTGACAGGCTCCAGACAATAAACCCCCAAGGGTTTAATGTTTGATAATGATGAAAGTACTTATGGCAATGGTGGGGCGGAAGGGCGATACAAATGGACAAGGGCCGAGTTGTTGCACGTGTGATATCCCTTGTTTGATTTCATCATCATCATCATCATCATTATAGAGGGGAATGATAGGGTGTCTGGGGGCTTCTGGGGGGCTATAAGAGGGGGACAATGGTGTAGGCTGACAAATTTTAGTCAGCATTGGTAATCCTGTGCTACTTTTGCACAGCCTTAGTCAGAATTGGTCAGCTTTGACTAAGCAAAAGTTGTTCCCTTCTACTCCTTCAAATGTTCCCACATTCCACTTTTGCATCAAACACTGCCACTTCGGTGCTTTGGGAGACCAATACTCAGTCCATGACAAAATTCAACAACCTATATAGTGTAAAATCCTTCCACTCTCTAATGCCTAAGGGCTGGCCAGATTATCAGGTTGGCCAAAGATTGTTGATAAAATAATTATACATTGACATGGACTGATAATAAAACTGAGTAGATTGGTATAGTAGATAAGAAGGGACTGATAGTAAGATAACAACTGATAATGAGATTAAGTTGGCTAACACTAGCTGATAAGGTGATTATACAAGTTAACATTGATTGATAATGAAGTTGAGTAGATTGATAGTAGATAAAAATGGACTGATAGTAAGATAACAACTGATAATGAGATTAAGTTGGCTAACACTAGCTGATAAGGTGATTATACAAGTTAATATTGACTGATAATGAAGTTAACTAAATTGGCATGGAGATGCATAAGGATTCTGTAAAAATGATAACAAGCTGCTGCAACATGGTGATAAGAGACTATAAAATTAACATTGATGAAATCAACTAGTAGGAGGATAGCTGATAGAATAAGATGACGATACACTGATATATTAACTTGGTAATACGGGATCAAATCTAGAACACTTCGTGAAATAGCTAGGGAACAGTTTAGGAGTAGGTGATACAACCTTAGTAGGTGAAACCTAGTTGACTTGCTAGACTTGAGGCAAGTAAGGGAAGAACTAAGGTGGTAAGCATACTGAATACGAGGATGTGTGAACTAAATAAGAAGGTATCAGTTGAATGGATAGAGTTACTAAGAAATCTGGTGACAATTGATGCAAGAGTTAAGCCAGATTGCTACAGAGGTGCACCAGGTGATAAGGCCCGAAACGAATATCCATAAGCAATGGAACTGAAATCATCACATAGCGTCATTTCAATTCAACTTCTCACTGGGGTATCTGACCCAAATCATTCTAACACACGTAATAAAAGTGCGTGAATAACACCGCTAACTGCGATAGGATTGTAACGACAGGACCTAAAATATAGAGTGCATTGCAAGCACATAGGACTACAGCAGACTAGAACGATGTGCCTGATCGAAGATAGTTGGTAAAACAGGCGCAAAGTGGACAAAACAATGGCTGCAAGGTGACATAATAAATACACATGTAATGAAATGCCCCATAGCTGAAAGTATGAATAACAATGTATTGAAATACTACCAGGATTTGGCTGACTGACCGAACAGGCGCAGTAATTAAATCATAGATCACCTCATGAATACAGGGCCTCGTAACCAATCCCAGTTATTATTAAGGAGTGGAAATTTGTTTGTATTCCTACCTTCATGTAACTCAGGCCATTCGCACCATAATGAAGAACCCGCCATACCCGACCTCGCTTACCATTCGTTGTCACTACTGGTCAATAACATATATACCTCAAAATTGATATCTACAGAAATTACTAAATTCATGTGTGCCAACTACGTTCTACTAAGACTCCAATACTTCAGCCGTTGGATGATGAAGCTGCACACATAGTTCGTCTGGAATTTGGTCCGGTGGCATCCCGAGTCTGCTAGCAAGATGGTTCTTGGTATTGTGAATCTTGTCGGGATGTGAAAACGATTGTTTTCCTATCTTCCTGAAAGCTCGATCCGTTTCTCGGGTGAACTCAACCTTTGGGCTAACAGTACCATGACATAAGTTCCACCCCACTGAGAATTGCGGCGGTGCCAGCAAGGGCTCAACTCAGGCATGATTATTCCTAGGTCCGCATCCAAGGGTAAATACAATACTGTATAAGTAAATTTGATTTTATGAACCAGAGTCGGGGACCGGCGTGGCAAGCGCCGCTACGATAATACAATGAATGCAATGGATAGAATATATCAAATAATCAGATCAAAGCAAGGGAATAGATGGTTATCGAGGGTTCTCCTAGACCGAAGACTTGGGTACACTGGCAGGGAACTCGGAAGCCATAAATCCGCAAAAAAGGGTGGATATCGCCGAACTAGGGGGCAAACCACAAACAGGGAAGCTCCGTAACGCAGCTGACGCGACGTCGATGTATCAAGATGCCTTGCAACCACTTTTGCCTTCTCCTCATCCGGAAGTCCATCAAGATCAAGAGGAGGAATATCTAGGGCAGGGGAATCGTTGGCTACGAAGCTAGGTCCCCGCGTCGCCGAGATGCCACCGACGACGGGACCAGTGGGCGGACGTAATGGCGAGGATGTGGCATCCACGACCGGTTGAGCTGAAGTTAAAGGGGTCCCAGGACGTACGATGGGCGTCCGTGTTCCGGGTGTACCACGGGGAGGGATGTTGGGGACCTGGGGAGTACCGATGTACTGTGCTCGGAGTGCGCGCAAGTCCGGGGTGCCAACCGGGGGCGATGACTGTGTTGGCACATCGTCTGTAGGTCGTGCACGAGGACTCTTTATACTTAAAGGTTTGGAAGGAGAGGTCATGGTGGTAAAGAGGAACGCAGGTGACCAAGGGCTAATAGCTGGGTTGTTTGGACGCTAAGTCCGGACTCCGCAATTGGCCCTAATGACCCGAGCGCCTTCATTCTGTTCAGCACGTGAGCACGTCCTACGTCGTTTGCTTTTATTCACTCCCCATGAGAACTACGTACCCCCATATAGCTTGCGAACATATGGCCCCATGGCTTATCTTGGATTCAAAAGCTGCTTTCGTTCGGTTATCTATCCTCGATCACTCACGCTAGAGTCAATGCAGCTCATGTAAGGCCATCATTCTCGAAGATTCAGACAGCCAAAGTCCGGCAGTCGGTTCACAGGGCACGGAAAGTCAGCAACCGTTTGCTTCAGACATTCGGAAGAATGCCCATAAAAGAATCAAGATGACAGGGTTGGAGGAAGCAATTAAATTAAAACTGAAAAACGAAAGGTAATGCTGATGAACAAGAAGATTGTGATACCCCGACACGAAATCAAAGCAAGATACAAACCGCCCTTATCTCAAATCCCTTGTCCGTCTTGCTCCTAATCCTTGTTGCCGCCGCTTGCACCGTTCCCGTGACTTCTTCACTCCTCCCCCCACTTCCCTCTCTAATGCCCCTATTCGGCAATCATTCATCCTGTCTAGACGCAGACGGTCAACGCAGTGCCGAGCACCAGGTAGCCAAAAGAGTATGCTGACGCATAACTAAGAAAGGGCTGAACGCTGAAATCGTGCTTTACTGAGGAGGTACACCAGATGACAACCCTCAAGCCCAAGGCAGAGGACGGCAACTGTGTTGAGACAAAGCCAGATGTGAAAGTAGAAGAGAGAAGGAAGGCGACAGGAGTAACTAAAACAACAAAGGAGGTAGTAATCCAGAATAGGGAGCAATGGGGACACGACGAAAACGGTTGAGGTAGTGGATAACAAGAGGCCACGGTAACAAGCAGCAACGGCACAAAGGGTCTCTGAACCAAAGCCAGGTAAGTGGGGGAGCGACACATAGGTGAAGACAGGCAGGGCAGCAAGTGGAAGAGGATTATCAGGGCCTGATCAAGCAGACAGGAGGTCCAGGTAAACTGAATTGAAGCAAAGTATTAGGAGACGAAACGACCATCTAGCCCCGTCTTGTTGGATCAATCTATTGAGCATAAGAGCCACCCTGCCCGAAAATACGAAGAGACGTGGAGGCATTACAAACGACATAATTTGGTCGGGGAATTTTAAACCGGGAACGAGTATAGAATTTGGACAACGGCCGGGCAGGCGCCCACAAGTTCAAATAATTACTCGGCTGTTCACAAACGTTTATGATTGCCCGTACAGTAGGAGGTGGGTCAAAGTTATCCTCATCGTCACCACCGGTGCATTGAGCGCCCAGGAGTTCCCTTTATATGAGTCGCGGTCCTTGATATAATAATCCTACTTAGCCTGTTTCTGTCAAAATTCTTTCTTTGACCCTTGTGCGCACTCGCTCCCGGATGAGGCGACGACAACGCCCAGCATTCATCAGAACATCAATGCCGTCATGAGGCACGCCCTCGGCTGACAGGCTCCAGACAATAAACCCCCAAGGGTTTAATGTCTGATAATGATGAAAGTACTTATGGCAATGGTGGGGCGGAAGGGCGATACAAATGGACAAGGGCCGAGTTGTTGCACGTGTGATATCCCTTGTTTGATTTCATGGAAGAGAGGTGGAGAATCAAACATGTCTGTAGAACAAGATGCGTACCTTGCTGCTTGAACCTGAATGTTTGATGCCAGCGAAACCCAGGTGTATTTAAGTGGAAACCAAAAACCAAAATGGCGCATACTTTCTTAGTCCACTATTATATGTGAGTTCGACACACCCAACTCCTAAGTCACCGTCGAAAGCGCGGAAGCAGAGGTGGATGCTAGGATTTCCTTGATTTGTAAAACAATGTCCCATATCCTCTCCCTGCTCCTCATGTTCGGTGACCTCTTGCTTGCAAGCAAGGTGATATGCAAACCATGGTCTCTCTTTCCCGTTGTCCGACCACTCTCTACCTGGATTGGTCAGCTTCTCCCAATCATCCCTCCAGCGCATTATCTCGGTATCTCCTTCTTCGCATTGAGTAGAACCAACAGATAAATACCATGGCCTTTGTTGTCGAATCCAGGCGTAGGTGAACCTGTCGAGGTGTAGGTGAACCTGTCGAGGTGTGCACGGAAGTTACTGTAGGGGGCTTTCGTGATAGAGATGAGGCGTAAAATGTTCCCCGGGGGTAGACAACTAACGATGATCTCTATTAGTTCGTGCGGAAGCGCCAGAAGGGGAGTGACTTTGGTGACCTTGGATCGACCCGCACTGTCTGCGGACGACGTCGCGAATTGAATTCGTGGACAACATTTGACCAGCCTAACCGCCTCTGCGATTGGAAATACGCCAGGATGTTTGAAGGCCCACATGTTACCTATCCCCATCCAGGCGTCCTCCAGAATCTCCTCATCAGAATTATCGTCTTGTGTGAGCAGTTTCAAACTTCAGCCACCATTTTTTCTCCCTGGGACCCAAATCCATGGCCTCCAGATCATCGTAAAAGAAGTAGTCGCCTGCAATCATCCCCCGCTCTACCTCTTGCTGCTGGGTCCACCCAACAGGACCATAATTTACATTCCGAAGTATTCCCCAGCCATCACCATTAGCCGAAATTACGAACTTATAGAACACATGTGCCTTCAATCCGAAGATTAGGTGTTGTAAAATGAGGAACGCGCAGAAGTGGACAACAATACGTCCTCGTCCAATGTCGTGATAGTATATTATATCAACCCTATGATACTTGAAATAGACCCCATAGCTTGGACAGCTGGATGAATGAACGTCAAATATATATGTAATTGTCCTTTCGTCCAGGACTTTTGGTTCTGCTGACCGCGTCAGAGGCACCACCTTACCGGGAGAAATCATAGACCTAGACCTGCCGATGAGACTTTCAGGAGCCTCGGCTACAACCAACTCCCCATCTTCGTTGACTTCGCAAGGAGTGACGAGAACGTAGTTGTTTGTTGCCCCAACGCCTTCACTTGTATACTGCAGGCGCTTTCGCACCACTTTGGAAGGCACCCGCCATCCCCCGGACGCCGCTTCCTTCGAGTCTCACAGGTAGTTCCCGTCTGTGAGTCCAGATATATCATCTACAAACTATCAAGTTTTTACTACCGACTGTCAATCATTGTTACTTGAATTCGAGTGTGGAGAGCCAACCTCGTCTCTATTTCTCATAGACATCCACCCAATCACCTTTGAGCTGTTGTGTGAACTGATAAGCATGACACACCCAGGTAGTTACGTACCGGACAACTTTGTGTATCGGATGGCATCCCCGACTCTGCGTAAGCAAGAGGAGGGTTCTGTCGTGTTAATTCGGTTGTTTTCTCTGTCTGGGGATGTGTGAGAAACGGAAAGGTTTTCCATATCTGTCCATGGAAAATAGTCTAGACTCTGTTTCTCGGTGGGTCTGAAATGTAACCCAATTTTGGTGCAAACAGTACACATCGTAGCCACTGAAGCTGTTCGCACCACCAAGTTGACGAATCTGCGGCTAGGTCGCCACGTCAAGGGATTAATTTCAGGCATGGTTTGCGACACTGCAGGTCCAGGAATCAGAAGGGTACTAGATAACAATAGCATGTGATTAAGTTATAGAATTTGATTTTATGAACCAGAGTCGGGGACCGGCGTGGCAAGCGCCGCTACGATAATACAATGAATGCAATGGATAGAATATATCAAATAATCAGATCAAAGCAAGGGAATAGATGGTTATCGAGGGTTCTCCTAGACCGAAGACTTGGGTACACTGGCAGGGAACTCGGAAGCCATAAATCCGCAAAAAAGGGTGGATATCGCCGAACTAGGGGGCAAACCACAAACAGGGAAGCTCCGTAACGCAGCTGACGCGACGTCGATGTATCAAGATCAAGCATAGTTCTATTGCCTTGTATCTACATTGCCAGAAGGGAACTCTTCAGATGCGTGTGGGCATGCAGGTCTTGGCCAACTCCACTGGGACTGATACTAAATTTAAATTTTCGCAGGGACTTAAGCCGGGAAAGTCGGGCAAATCTTGACAAGCTCGAGCCCTATCCTGCCTTTTGACCATGCCTATCCGTGTTGCTGTCGCTGGAGTGACCAATGCTCTCGGACGTGCTATAGTCTCTAATCTACTCAAAGACACAGACATCCGAGTTGTCCTCCTCTCGCGCCAATCGTCCGTGGATACTCACGACTTATCACACTTCACCTCTCAGGGTGCAGAGCTTCATTCAACTAACTACACCTCCATCCCTCAGCTCACATCTGTGCTGGCGGATGTCGAAACAGTCATCGTCACCTTCTTCTCCCGCAACGATATCACACCTAATGTCAATCTTATCGAGGCATCTAAAGCGGCGGGCTGTGAAACGCTTCGCCCCTGCAGAGTTTATGTTCACTTCCGAAGCCAATGCTCGGATCGATTTACTCGAGCCAAAGCGCCGTATATGGGAGAAGCTGAAGCAAAGCGGGCTTGAGTACACCGCATTTCAGAACGGGCTGTTCGCAGACTATTTTGCAATTGGCGCCCCGAAGGAGTATAGAGGCACCCTCAAAAATTTCGAGCCTCTTATTATTCATATTCCTACCGGCAAGGCAACTATTCCTGGAACTGGGGACGAACCAGTTTCGTTCAGTTCATTCCGAGACGTCGGTCGTCTCGTTGCAGGTGCCGTGAAGCTGAAGGACAGATGGCCTGAGGAGCTCAGCATGTGCAGTGAAACCACGACGTACAACGAGATTGTACGCCACGTAGAGGCTGCGACGGGCAAAAAGATAGACGTGGAGTACATAGACAAGGCTGCCATACGGAAAATGTTGGATGATAGAAGCCACCCGATGAAGCATTTCTACGCCCAGCTTTTGGATCTTATCGCTGATGGTTTGGGTGCAGTCCCTCCCGTTCTCAACAACATGCTACCCGAATTCCCAGTGGAGAACGTTGTGCGAGGGGTGATTACGGAGCACTGGAGTACATGAGAAAATTGGTTCAACCAAAAGGGTATAACAAGTTTTACAGGCTGTAACAACAACGCACCGAAACGAACAGAAGGTACAGAGAGTAGCGTATCTGAATAGTATGGGTATCAAAGTATGAACGAATCCCGGATTAATCCATGGGAAAATAAAGAAAACGAATGTGGTTACAACGGAGAAGGAAAAAGACGCAATCAGGCAACTACGACTTCCTTCGTGTCCGCATTAAAGTAGGTGATAGTGTCCTCGGGGAATCCAATGTCGGAAGCCCTACTAGGACTCACTGTCCTGCGAGATCCCCCACGGTCCAATGCATTCCGAACGCCGCGAACCCACTCAACAGCACCATGGGCCATCTCCCTCCCCTGTCTCTCCCCTTCAGTCAATCTAGGGCTCGGTGTGAAATTCCCGAGGAGTATCTTACAACGTTTGCAAACATTTGGTTACTAACTCCCTTTTATTACCATGTTTCGAAACATTCGATAACTTACATTAAAAACAGGTAAGAAATGTTTTCAAACATGGGTTTTTAATTTATTGTACGTTACAGAATAATATCTTCACCAATTCCAGTTTACCTCCCGTTTCCCATCCCCTGAGCTGTCACCTGACCCACTACATTCACCATCCGTCTCGAAATCATCCAATGCGAGGAGTGGCATATCGGAAAACATGTCACGGAGTGCAGCCGACCCTAAATCAATGAGTGGATCGACGAAAAGATGCCCCACCAATGGTGGCGTGACACCGTCTTGGTTGGTGGACAATGATGTGGCAGAGGCTCAGGTAGTTGAGCCGGTAGTTGCGAGAGAAGGACTCCGAGCCGAGATAGGATGACGTCAAAGTCATGGTCCGGTTCTAATGCCATCGCGACTTGTTATCGGGCTGGGTATAAGACACGGACAAAGGACAATCTATCGTTATCAGTTGGCCATCAGCCATGGGAACGCCTGTATGGTTTTGGAATTTCTTACAATAAAAAACCGGTGAAATTTGGGTCTTAATTTCAAACGTGTTTGCAAACGGTTTAAAACCATATTTGGAAACTGATGTTTGCTAATGTTGAATTTCATACTGAGCCCTAAGTCAATCGCATCTCGTCGGTAATTGCCACACCTTCCGCATCCAGCTGTTTCAACTTTAAATGGAACTCAAATTCCTTCCTTATCTTCTGTTCTTTTTTTTCTCGACCTTTGTGATAGGCTTCCCCAACCGCGCAAACCCATTCACCACCTTCGTATGTGGCGCGTGAGAGTTCGACACCTACGCCTTCGTGGTCAAGGTACATCCGGAGTTTATGTTCCTCAATAAATAGGGGTCTAGAAATGTTGGTGAAAATAGGTCCCCCGGGAGAGAGGAGAGAAACCTCACCATAAACGAAAGGTGTGTAAGCATCCACACATTCCGAAGTCATGCCATATCCCTAATGATCCCAGCGTGTCAGGGGACCATGAAGAAGGGACTTGAGATGAGTACTCACCAGTTTGGTTTCAAGATCCAGGTGCAGAAGACAGGCAAGGCAGTAAGTGGAAGGGGGCTATCAGGGCATGATCAAGCAGACAGGAAGTCTAGGTGAACGGATTTGAAGCAACCCTGTCGCCTTTGAACCGTTGTGTGAACAAATGGGCATGACAAGCTTAAGTGGTTGGGTACCGGACAATATGTATTAGATGGCATAATCCGATGAATGCAATGAATATACTGAATATATCGGATAATCAGAGCAAGGCAAGAGAATGGAAGGTTACCGGGGGTTCTTCCAGACCGGGGACTTGGGCACACCGGCAGGGAACTTGGAAGTAATCGATCCGCAAAAAAGGGTGGATATCACAGAACGAGAAGACAAATCACAAGCATGGAAGCCTCGTCACGCAACCGACGCGCCTGTCAATTCATCAAGTCAAACACTGTTTTATCCCCTTGTATCTACAGTATCAGAAGGGAACTCTTCAAATGCGTGTGAGCATGTAGGTCTTAACTAACTCCACTGGGGATCCGATACTGAATTTGGCAGCCTTACAGGCACTTAAGATGGGAAAGAAGGCAAATCCTGACAAGTCCAAGTTCTATCCTGCCTTTTGACTATGCCCATCCGTGTTGCTGTCGCTGGAGTGACCAATGCTCTCGGACATGCTATAGTCTCTAATCTACTCAGAGACGCAGACATCCGAGTCATCCTCTTCACGCGCAAATCGTCCGCGGACACTCATGACTTATCGCACTTCACCTCTCAGGGCGCAGAGCTTCACCCAACCGACTACACCTCCGTCTCTGAGCTCACTTCTGCGTTGGCGGGTGTCGAAACAGTCATCGTCACCTTATTCTCCCACAACGATATCACACCAACCGTCAACCTCATCGAGGCATCTAAAGCGGCGGGTGTGAAACGCTTCGCCCCTGCAGAATTCACATTCACTTCCAAAGCCAATGCTCGAATCGAATTATTCGAGCCAAAGCGCCGTATATGGGAGAAGCTGAAGCAAAGCGGGCTCGAGTATACCGCGTTTCAGAACGGGCTGTTCGCGGATCATTTTGTGACTGGCGCCCCGAAGGATTATAGAGGTCCCCTCAAAAAACTCGATCATCTCATCATCGATATTCCTGCCGGCAAGGCAACTATTCCTGGAACTGGGGACGAACCAATCTCGTTCAGTTCATACCGAGACGTTGGCCGTTTCGTTGCGGGCGCTGTGAAGCTGAAGGACAAATGGCCGGAGGAGCTCAGCATGTGTAGTGAGACTACGACGTACAACGAGATTGTACACCATGTAGAAGCTGTAACAGGCAAAAAGATGGATGTGGAGTACATAGACAAGGCCGCCATACGGAAAATGTTGGATGATAAGAGCAACCCGATGAAGCATTTCTACGCCCAGCTTTTGGATCTTATCGCTGATGGTTTGGGCGCAGTCCCTCCCGTTCTCAACAACATGCTTCCTGACAACCTGGCGGGGAATGTCGTGCAAGGGGTGATTGCGGAGCACTGGAGGGCATGAGAAAATTGGTTCAACCAAAAGGGTATAACAAGTTTTACAGGCTGTAACAACGAACAAAAGATACAAAGGGTAATAGTAGTGGACAGTACGGGTATCAAAGTTTGAACGAATCCTGGATTCATCTATAGGAAATTGAAGAAAACGAATGTGACGCATTCAGGCAACCACGACTTCCTTCGCGTCAACGTTAAAGGAAATGATAGTGTTCTCGGGGAACCCGATGTCGGAGGCCCTACTAGGACTGACTGCTCTGCGAGACCCCCCACGTTCCAATACATCCCAAACGCCGCGAACCCACTCAACAACACCACGGGCCATCTCCCTCCCCTGTCTCTCCCTTTCACTCAACCGAAGCTCATCGGTGAATTCCACTCCTTCCGCATCCATCTGTTTTAACTTTAGATAAAACTCAAATTCCTTCCTTCTCTTCTCTTCCTTCTTTTCTAGGCCTTTATGATAGGCTTCTTCAACTGCGCAAGCCCACTCGCCACCTTCATACCCGGCCCGTGAGAGTTCGATGCCTACGCCTTCCTGATCAAGGTACATCCGGAGCCCATGTTCCTCAATAAACAGGGGTCTTGAAACTGTATATATGTTGATGAAATAGGTTTTTCAGGAGAGAGGAGAGAAATCTCACCATAAACAAAAGACGTGCAAGCATCCACACATTCCGAAGTCATGCCATATCCCTAACAACCCCCAGCGTAGTCAGGGGACCATGAGGAAGACACTTGGGATGAATACTCACCAGTTTGCCAAGAACAACATCCCCTATGGCGATCAGATCGGGCATATAAATGTCCCTCGGAGCAACGTAAAACCTCTCTGGTAAGCCTCCCTCCTCGTTCTCTGCATTCCACTGCTCCTTGCTCACACCACAAATTACTGCGATCCAGTTCTCGTCGGGTAGTAATCCACAGCTATTGTCCTCTTCGTCGGAAGATTGAGTGTCAGATAATGAATTATCGGATGGATCGACATGTTGGGGATTGAAATATTTGTTTGCGAAGTCGTGAGTGACCACCGGTGTAGGTGGAATTACACGCATCTCCAGTGTTCCCGGGGATAGTCTATCACCATGCGCTTTACCCAAACTCAAAGCCCTTGACAGAGTGTTTGGAGGTTTGCTGACAGGTGGTGCGCCAGGAATCAAGATATGTGAGGGCGTAGCCAACTTTCTATACGCATCTAATTTGTGAGTGTGATAGTTCCTACTCGGGAGAGTATGGCGCCGCTTGTGAGTAGGTAGGGGTTGGTCTATAGATTCTAGGTCAGATTCTTGTGGACTGGGAGTCCCGTCGCCAGCATCGCTGAAGGAATGATCGGATATGTTCCCATTGTGGTGGGGGTTACGATTTGCTTGGCGGGCGGATAGAGAGCGGTGGTGTGAAGGAATGTGATTTGCCGTGTTATGGGGTTTGGACTTGATGTGGGTTCGGAGACTTTTATCGAGGGTCTCAAGATCCAGGTACGGAGTTTTGCCTGTGGCATTTCTAGCATTAGTATCGAGAAGTTTTAATGCTGTTATGTCCTTCGGAGATCTCTTGTTCTGGGTTCTCTCAACTTCTCGGCGGTCGCTGGTACGGGTACCTGAGTCTGGAAGAGCGAGTACTTCTTGACTCGCATTCCGGCTCTGCATGCGGCTGGTTGTTCGGGAATTATTTCCAGGCCGCTTGAATACTTGCCCACCAAACGAAACGACGAGTATTTTCATTCCTTGAAAATTCGGTAAACCTATTTTTTCCAAGAACTCGGAGCGCCCTTGTGGGGTGTATATTCCAGGTGAAGGAGGTCGAACAAGGAGAGGTGCGGCGCAGACAGTGCGAGGGATGGTGCATGAATTTGGGAAAGGTTTGGGGGCATACAGCGGGGTGGCACTAGGAGGGGACAGTAAATGTTGGGCAACATCATCAAGGAATTTGTTCAGAATGGGATCAACCCATTGAGGAGAAGGAAGAGGTGGCCGTGCAAAGAAGGATGAGATCGGGATATGACCGGGGAGACGGAGCAAAAGGTCAGCATGCTGGTAGCCTTCGTGTATTTGGGCTACAAGAGGCGCAAGAGTTGAGTATGGTATTGGGATATCTGGGAATTGTTCAGAGCTGCCTAGCAAAGATGCTTCCGATGAGCTTGATGTTGACGTTGATGTACTTTCTGGAAGAGTGGTGCATATCTGTGAAGGCGTATCGACCAGTGAAGTAGCGAGATAGCTATAGACAGAGTCAAACGTAAAATTAGTTATTAGAACTGATGGTATGCCAGCCGATTTGGCAGCGAGGCTAGAAGAAGCGCTATGAATGACATTATCACAGGGCCCCTGAGAAGGGACTCACCAGCCAAGAAATGCGGCATCGCTGAGAACGCAATTGATACCTGATTCGATCAGCCAACTGCGTTCACGATCCAATGTGGCATCCTTCTCTCTCAGGAATTCTTGCAGCCCTTCTACACTCTTTTGTCTATCCACACGGTAACTACGGGAAGTGCGTGAGAGATTAATAGAAGATGTCATAGGATTGTTAGGACGTACGCCAGGGGCTGTACAATTATAGGGTCGATGTTGGCATAGCGGTAGAGCGCACCACAGGCAATGCTGTCAGTAAAAACGTGTTGTGGGGCGGAAGAGACGATATGGACGGTCAGCTGACGACCCAGGCCAAGGGAAAGAAGATGGCGAGCAAAAGCGGAGACCCTTGTGGCGTGTCCATAACCTGGGCGGTCAGTGAGTGAGATATACGACAGAAAGTAGGGAAAGCTGACCATGTCCTGAGCAGTAGTAGGCGAAAACGAGGGTATCCATGGCATTTGGGAAAGAACTGAGGGGGGTGGTGAATTAAATCACTGGTTATCAACCCCTAACCCTAGAAATGACAAGGCCCTAACCCTAGGAAGGAATGGGGCAGCGCGTCGTAATTTCAACTAAGATGAGCATCTGTCGGAGTAACTTCTCTGTCCAAGCAGCCATGGCCCACAGGCAGATCGCTTCCGTAAATCCCGCAATGCGCCCTAATTCTGCCCCACCCCCGCCTTCTCGCTCTCCTGTCAATCTCAGTCCAGGTGACACTGAACCATTCCATACCCATCCTCCTGCCTCATCTCCACAACGCATCTCCGCCATGAAACCCCGCGTCCCTCTTCGTTTTCGGTCAGACTCCCAGTCTCTTAACACTCCCCCTAGCAGCACTTCCCTTGACTTGATGAGCGTCCTCAAACGTTCCGAATCTGCCGTCGTCAAAACTAGGTCCGGCAGCGTGCTTTCGCGAGGCTTCATCCTCAAGACTGATCATTATCCATCTGGTATGTTGTAGCAATCATTTTTCGCACTTAAATTCATTCCAGATTGATTTGCTTTAAATCTCCCAAGGGCGCGCCCTCGATCTCGATTTGAACGTACATGGTGCTCCGAACTTCCGCGCTCCTCGGATAGGCGATCCTGAACGTCTTCGGTGTTGCTCAACCCCGCACTCAAGGCTTGCGCGCTATCCTGTCTATTCTCCGGTGCCGTCCGAACACACCCAACCCATCTCATGTCGTTTGGTTCTCCACCCGTGAGGAGCCTATCGGTGAGCCTCTTATCCTCCAACCCGGTCCCTTACGCCGCCCCTGCATTTGATATTAACACTAAGATATACCTTTTGCTCAGTTTACATTTCCGGTCGTCCGTTCGTTTTGCGAGATGCTGCTGAACCTCGGCGCACCTTGAATATCTCAGACCGTGCCGAAAACCTAGAGGCAATAGAAACCAGAATGAAGAACGACATATTACAGGAAGCCACTAGGTGCGCAGATATATGTCGGGTTGCGAAAACTTATGTCCGACATTGATGATGATGCTGTTTAGGTTCGGAGGTGTAGTATTGACACACAACGAGATTGGTATGCATCATACACCTACTTAAACGCGTCGCGTACTGAAATTGGCTGCTTTGATTCTAAGCCACTGCCACAAGTGGCGAAGGTGCTATTCTCCCGACATGGACAAGTGTAGATACCAATAATGTCAAGACATCCCGCGAATTATGGGAATATATGAAGAAGGATGGATGGAACGTGGATGTGCGTGACCAACGCTGTTTTCGACTTTGTATGTCGCGTACTAACACACCACTGATCTCCAGTATTACCGGTGCGCATATACTCAAACTCTTTCCCTTCTCTCGTACTTATATCACTTTGCATTCAGTATACCCATTTCTCCAGACCGTCCGATCGAGGTATTGTTCTCTTCCCTTCAAGTCTCTGAACACCATGATGAGATGCTCTATAGGACAACTACCTCGATGCATACTTCCGAGTCATCCGTGATACCGATCCGCTACGTACCTCTCTAGTATTCAACTGCGGTATGGGTGCCGTCCGAACCACATTCGCAATGGTTGCAGCTTTGATCGTCCGGCGAAAACAACTCGTCGAGCGAGGATTTGCCGATCCTTTCGGTATGATATCCGCGAATGGCCATGTCAATGGTACGCCAGGAACTTCAACTCCCATGAATGGTGTTTCCAGCGGAGTAGGTACTGTACGTATCATCCGTTCGTTCATCGGGTGTGGACTGATCAAGTACCTATACCTCTTATTAGCCGATGGCGCCTCCTCAGGTGAGCCGCCATCCACTGGGTTTGGTCGACTTCGTATTCGCTAACCTACAACAGACTGAATCTAAACTAATCATGGCGCTGGAACAAGCCAACGCTCAACAAGAATACAGCAAATCTCTTCTTCGATTGACCTACCTACTCCAACAATGTAATCCTCCACTCACCCTTCGTCGCAGTCCCCAGACTGACTATATACAGGCCTTAAGGATACCAATTCTCAATCCGCAATAGAACTACTCATGAGCAAGCCCGCTCTCCTAGAAAGCCTGCGAAAGGCCCACCAAGGAAGTTACGGTATCATTTTGAGCTTGCTGGGGTGCTTAGACCATGGATTGAGAGCGAAAAAGTTGGTGGATAGGGTCATAGACGCTAGTATGTGCTTAAACCTCGATGAAATCTCGATGAGCAGGGACTCATAGTGTGCACAGCTGATCAAGTGACGAATCTGCGAGAAGAGATCCTGACTTATCGTTTGAGATACTCACTTACAAGTATGGACGGTCAAGGCGAGGAGTTATTGAATAAGGCTGTGAAAGCCATGGAGAAATAGTGCGATTTTTCTTGGGCCTTCTGTTCGTATCTTTTTGCTAATCATGTACCAGCTTTTTCATGATTGCATTCGCAAGTTTTGTAGAAACGTCTGAGAAGGACTTGACACAAACATTCTCAGATTGGTTAATGGTAAGTCTCGCATGCTCAATCACGCAAAACTGGGACTCACCGAAAATGGAGGCACGTACGGAGATCTGGAAGTACGTTTCACGGTTTGACAAGATCTCTGCGCTTATTGACATAATTTCTTCCTAGTCAGATCCGCTTCCTCAGAAAGACCTACGGCTCCAGGTTGAATGTATTCTCACCCATCAACGACTTGTCTTCTCTATCCAAGTCAGGCTCTGGAGCTCGTTCACTGGTCGCCGGGAAGAAGAACGATCTGGCCATTTCTGGTGGTCAGGTTCTCGGTGATGAATACACTGATCATGTCATCAAGGTCAGTGCAATTGCTGGCAACTATGGCCACTAGGCTCAATATTCCGATAGAACCGCAGCGGTATCATCCTGCGTGAAGGGTACGTGCTCTTAGGCCCTCACTCCACAACCTCGTCTGACATACAATATAGAACCCTCCTGAAATCCGACCAGTGGCACCGCGAAAAGCAGAATGTGGAAGATGCCATCCGAGGCGCAATCAACTTCAGACAAATCCCAAACTCAAACATTTATGCACTCGGTCAACCTACTGCCGAAGCCGTCGATGAAGTTGTTTCGAGGATCAAGCGCGCGCACCCGGACGCCCCAAAGATTGTTTTGATTACGTTGCGCGAGGAGCCTGTTGTCTACATTAACGGTGCACCATACTGCTTGAGAAGGGAAGGGTTTTCGCTGAGGAATATGAAGGGTAGTTGTTATTGCATATATCAGTAAGAACGCTGCTGAAATCACCCTCCCCCCCGACTTTAGATTATGGCGGAATTTCTGCGTCAAGGCTCGAGATGCTCGAGGAACGACTGAAGGATGACGTTATCGCTGAACTGAACACTTTTGGTGGCAGGGTTCTTCTACACACCGAAACCGCAGACGGCGCCGTCATTCCAGTCTGGGAAGAAGTACAACCCGAAAACGTCGCTGTGCTCAAAGACATCATGGAATCCCGAAACGATACCAACTCCGTGGTGCTTCAATACCATCGAATTCCAATTACAGCTGAAAAGCCACCCGACTTCTCTGATCTCAGCGAAATGATTGGAGTAGTCTTATGGACATCCAGGAATACGCCTATCGTGGTGAACTGCCAGTTGGGTGGCGGAAGGAGCACGTTGGCTTCTATTTTGTTGGTGTTGATCAGGCAGTGGTTGGAGACAAACTTGGTTTCGACTCCAACTGCGGTCAGCGGGATGCAGTTGCAGGGGTCGTATTCCATATCATACCAAGATGGTATCCCCATCAAGATGAAGCAGAGGAAGTCGTACCAGGTTATCAATAGTACGCGTTTTACCCTACCTCCCCGGTGATGTGCAAATGCTGATCGCTTGTTCCATAGATTTGTTACGTGTTATTCGCAAGGGACCTGCTGTTAAAAATGCGGTGGATGATGCGATTGATCAATGTTCAGCTGTATATAACCTTCGTGACTCAATTGACGTTCTTCGAGTCAGGAGTGAGGAGGCGACGGATGAAATTCAGAAGAAGATGTATGCTCAGAAAGGTGCGTCCATAGCAACTCCGTCAAGCACGTCACAGACTCACTCATCCCGAACAGGCCTTCAAAACCTGAGGAGATACTTCGAACTCATCGTTTTCCAAGCATACCTACAGTCAACTATTCCAGATACCATGCAATCGTTTGAAAGTATGGAGACATTCGTAAAGAACCGCCCTGGTGTGTCTTTTCTTGTTGCGCTCGCCTTCCGATTCCTGATTCTTCCCTCAGTAATTAAAACCTTTGAGAAAGAACTCATACTAGGCGGGACAAGTGCCCTTCAGCCACTTGAAGGCGCTTCCGCAAAAGCAGATATGGCTGATCCAGATGAAGTGACGCAAGTCGTGATGAACCGTCATGGAAGTATTCTCTCAGCCTCTACAATTCTCAAGAGCGATTTCTTCTCGAATTTGCAGAAGATGACCTTGTCGGAGTAAGCGTTAACGTTCTCGCAGGTATGATGGTGCTGAAGCGGCATGGGGACAGACGTATCAACGGATCGCCGAATTTCCGGAGGGTGCCATTGACTCTGAGGCCCTTCTCTACCAAGGGCAAGGGATCGGGATCGGATGCCATGGATTTCGTTGTAGAGAGTTCTGCTGGAGGAAAAATGGTCTGCGGAAGGTGAGATTATTTGAAACTGTGACGGGTACGTATACTGAAGAAACTGAAGTGGTATGCCCACGGTGGAAGGGTCAGTGAATTCGTCTTGACATGATGAAATAACTCAGTTCATACGCCATCAAATCCAGTCTGAAACATGCTTTGCAACGTGTTGACGCTGGCCCTGATGGCAAGAACACGGTGTTCTGGACATCCCTGCGGGAGGTATGTACTCGCCAGTCATCACTGGATGACTTTTTGGTGATGCTCCTTATTAGGAACCTGTCATATATGTTGCAGGTCGACCCCACGTTCTTCGTCTTGTCAACAAACCCCTCCAGAATGTAGAGTAAGTCCTTTTTTTTGGTACCCCGGTTGAATCAGCTGGACTTTGACGCGACGTTAGGGCGACAGGCGTGACCACCGCCGTTGTGGAAAGTATGGAACAGGGCTTCAAGAAAGATGTCCTCCGTGAAGTGAGGGAAGGGGATGGGCGCATACTCTTACATGATGAAGTTGAAGAACGCCCTAACGTCTTTTCCATCATTCCTATCTGGGAGAATGTCACCGAGGACGATATCATGACGCCGCGAGACGTTTTCGAGCTCATCAAAAAGGAGGGTTACCGAGTGCGTACAAATTTAAACCTGCGACACTTATTGTTCTAATTTTCGCTTTTAGATTGACTATGGACGCGTGGCAATCGCACGTACCCTCCTCCGTTGCTTTAGCAATCACCTCTGACAAATGTGTATTTTAGACCGATGAACAAGCACCCCTACCAGTTGCGCTTTCGCAGTTATTGGACCGGGTACAATCAGGCTTATCTCAGGCCGGAGATTTCATCTTCAACTGTCAGATGGGCAGAGGGAGGACTACAACAGGGATGGTTACTGCTTGTTTGATAGCCTCAACACAACAATGGACCAGACAGGAGCAACTGCTTGCGGAGTACGAGCCAATCACGGAGGCCGAGATCTATGACCCGATTGATGGACCTTCTGAAGAGGAGGCATACCTCCAAGGTGACATGAAGATCAATTACTCACGCTTTCATGACGACTGATGGATAATGACAGGGGAATATAAGACTATTCTACAACTTGTTGGGGTACTCTCTCATGGCAAAGTGGCGAAGCGCTTGACAGATCGTGCCATCGACTTAATGCAGGATGTCCAGAATTTGCGCAAGGCCATCTATGAGTGTGTATAAATATTTCATATGTTTCACTCTGATCCTTACTCTCCGCCAGTTACAAACTCAAGACAGAAGCTTGTGAGAAGGGCAGTGCAAAAGAACGTAACCTGCGAAACATAACTGTGAACTATTTGTATGTTTCACCCGAAAATAGATCGATTCTGCTTGCTCATAACACCTTGGATAGGTACCGGTACGGCACGCTAATTGTCTTCGCCAATTACCTGATCGAGATGAGAGAGCGCGGAGGCCCGGAGGTTACATTCCCGGAGTGGCTTCATGAGCACAGAGAGATTACGAAATTACTCGAGCGGAGATCGCTCGACTAGATTCCCTTGATCCGCTGTACCATACTTGGTATCTCGCTTTCCCGATTTGTACTATACGAGTATAATATTTAGATTTAGATAAAGCCCTGGTTTGTGGTCTCGATTAGTGAGTATGCTACAAAGGCGAGGGCTATCCCTCAGAGTATGTTACAACTAATGTCGTAGCGTGAACGCGGTTCAGTCAACATTGCGGCCCGACTGGAGCACGATGGTAGCGACGAGCGCCATCTCTAAGAGACCCGCCTGGACTGCCTCAGTCGTCATATCTAAAGTGACAGTTCCTGTCTGTCGTTGTATCTTCAAAATATACTGCGTGGGTGGGACATTGTACGGGTGTAGCTGAAAAGATGGAACGATCAGCTGACATCGAAACGCCCAGAGCAACCAACTTACGTGAACAGCGTCCCCGACTGGGGTCCAAATGTACTTTCTACCCCTAACATCCATTGTTCGATAACTACAGGGACGATGGGACAAATATCAGTTTATGTCTACCGTACGTGAGAGTACTCACTCACGTTTGACTTTGTGAAAGTGGCAACCACTGGGAGACGTATTGCCTTGGTAAGACACCAGCAACTTCAACGACTGGCTTCTGTTGCCATTCTATGACTCCTAGAACATTTCCGTCGTACTTCCTGAGCACAGTAACATGAGGTCGCTGATTCACGTCCGTCGAAACTTCAACGTATCGTTTGGAGGCTGGACCGTACACGCTACAGTTCAGTATGGTGGTGGTGGAATATGTAAAGTGGAAAACGAGGTGTTGGGAGCCCGTACTAGGGAATGGATATGGTAGTGCTCCGAGGAGGGAAGGTTGGGTCGCATTTGTGTTCGTAGGCCGCTCTGTATTAATACTTTGTGGATTAGCAGGATTATACCAGCCTCCTTGTGCGTATGGGTTGTTAGTGTACATGTTACGCGAGGTCTGGGGCTCTATGAAGAAAGAGAGAAGCTGATGAAGTAGTTGGAGTTTGATGGGTTGATCTTGTTCGTCCTTTTTTGCTTAGAGGTTCCCTTAATATATGATAACGCGAAGAGGTTTCTTCTGGGGGTAGACACAGGCCGGGCGGAGGGTGGAAGCCGCAAACCTAGCTATAACCCGTAGTTTCAGAACGATTATGTGCTGTTGATAATTCCGATTCCATTGTGTCCTCCACTTGTACGGGATTGATAATACTGACCGAAGCTACAACACACCTCAACGAGGATCGGAAAGTTTCGTGAAGCTCTGGAGATAGATAACGGGAGGATTCAGGCTCCGTTCAAGATTGTATGGCGGGAGGCAATCAAACATGTTTTCACCATCCTTCCTGAGATATTGAGGCTGTTCAAAATGGTAGAGGACAGAGAAGGAACTGAGGTCGCGGGTAGAATTACAAAATAAGACAGGTTCCTGAATTCAAATACCAGGATGTATCAATGCTGCGTCACCAGGCTGTCGACATAACGCAGTGAGAATTGTATCCGAGCTGTGGGGCGGTTGGATACGACAGTCCGAGATATCCGAGTCCAGGGTTACACTCTCAATGTGATCGTCGCAAAGCCTCGGCGAACCAAATTCTAATTCCCTTCTGCTTTCTGCGATCATCGGGCAAGTTATTTTCCCTGACAGTGGCCATTAAGAAACCGGAGAGTGTGAAAAAGCCCACAAACGGGTACTTGCTGATGATATCGAACAGAGGCACATATATGAAAGCAGCTAGGAGTCAGCCCTCGAGATCAAGCTTGCGATCAAGCTTGCACTTTTCCCCCCCCCAGCTACCTCCCCTTTTAGGTCTCCTTTACGTCATGGCTGACGAATTCAATGTTGCCGCCGCTACCAGCGAGCTGCTGCTCATAGAATATATATGAATGGCGGTACATTACGACCGCACTTCTAATACTCAGTTACGGCCCTAAGTTTGAATCTTTAAGATCATCATTGACTCTGCTCAGGCGTTACAAATCGTCCGTGTAACTAACGCTTAAGGCCGAAAGAGGATAACAGGTGCGTTCAACCTTGCTGACAATGTCCTCGAGAGTTTGAGTCAGCGCGTCAGTCAGAGATTTGTCCGGGGTTTTCGCCACCACCACGTGTGTCTCAAGATTTGCATGGTATGGTTTCATTCTAGGAACACCGAAACCGGGGTTAGTAGGATAGACTAAAGGTCATCGCTAGGGTGATTGGAATTTGATGTATATGATGCGCTTCGGGGAAGGTTCGGGGGTCGGTGGTACTAATGGGTTTAGAATGAAGATCAACGGAGGCACAGGATTGCGTCGTTGAATTGGGGTGCGGAGACCGATTCGAAAATGTTTAACACTAGTGTCTGTCCGGTTGCAAACTGCTTTGTCAGATATACAGCCATTAACTGGTCACTGAGGCGCGACCACTCAGTGAAACACCCGACTTCTATGGGCTTTCCTGGGTTGCGTTTCCGTCTTTCCTCCTCGGACTTTTTGTAAATATGATCTCAGGTATCTCTAGTTTATGTTCAACTCATTACAAGGACATTATTTACATTGTTTCCTCTGCAATGTTCGAGATCTTGCAAGAGACTCCTAGATAAGGCGTCGTTCAGTGGTATTGAGTGTTTTTATCCTGAAAAATCTTGCATACAATTATTTTAAAACATTGTTTTATTTAGTTCCCCATGTATTTGTGCACAGAAATGCATTCAAACCATGAAGAAAGTGCCGAAACTTCCTGCTCCTCGAGAGTGATTGACCTGCCCTGCCACATCACAGCGTCCCAAACCTGGAGCACCCCTAATAGTTTGTTTACCAGAAAATGCAGGCCATAGTGACCAAAGCCTAAGTAAGGAGCACTCAAGCGGCCAATTAACCAGTCCAAAATAGCTGAAAACGAGCTGGAAGTGGACGGCGAAGAGCAGGATGTCAGGAATGATCAACATCAGTTGGCTCTCTTTGAGATGCGCGACGTGACGCAGTCTCATTGAGTGGTTTGTGGTGTGATAAGAAATTCTGCAAGAGATTAGTTGATTTTACCTCTTCCTCTTAGGTATTCACTACCAAATTTGTGTAACACATAGTTTACTGGCACTCAAATAGAATATCTAATAATTTTGGGGTGAATCCCTTCAATAAATTATTCCGAAGGGGATCACTAATTTACTGTCTTGTTGACCGGTTAATGAGTGTATCGGATAAAACATAGACAACTTGTCTCCTACAACGGCTTCCTGTTTTATGTAGAAGTTCCAGTTCCAAAACGAAGGCTAGCTTCCATGCTTGTCGGACGTATACCCAGTCACGCAGCTACTTCTTGACTACGTCCACAGCGCCTTGGCAGCGGGTTTGCTTGTGGCAAAATTGAAATGCCAAGTTCATCATTATCATCATCATTGCCCCCCTTTCGTCCCCAGCGGCGAATATGTGTAATTCAGTTCACTGGGACCAGACTAACCTCCGACCCGCATTGGATGTGGATACCATCGGTCACTCAATGCAGTGAATTGAATACGATCCAAGATATGCAATGGTACTTAACAACCAGAAAGACCTGTGTTTACCGGAAATAAGCGTCAGGCGCTTGATGAGCGTCCAGATGAAACAATTGATCCATCCAAAAAAAAACACAAGTATGTAACTACAGCGCTAGAAAATTGCGCGCACGAGACCACCACCAATGGCGGCCCCTAAAAGGATCTGTCAACTTCATGTTCGTGAAGTAAGGAAGCTGTGAAGCGCACCTGCACCAAAGCCAACACCACCGGCGGCCGAATGAGCCATCTGTGGTACGATTAATGATGTGTCTGGGTTAAGATAATTCACTGTACCGTATTTTTGAGGCCGCCAATCTTTCCCTTCTTCTCTGCTTGCTCTGGAGCTTGCTGCAATCCAACGGAATTGGTAGCTCCTGCGGCTGGCGGAGGCTGGTCTGTACCATGATAGGCGGCCCTGAATGGCTTGTAGACAGGCTTCTCATTCCCGATGGCGGCGGACGCTGCAACTTTTTCTACATAGTTGGCTGGGAAGATGCCCTGGCGACCATTAACTCTACCAGTCCACCACTCAGCATTAGTCTCTTCAATGATTTCAATGATATCGCCCTTCTCGATTGAAAGGTCTCCTTCGTCCTAGAAACAGCTGTGAGTTCGGGTGAAGATAGGGCGCATTCGCTCTCAATGTACCTGGCCGCTCCATCCCCAGAGTGCACGTGCTTGGGGTGCTGTGGTTGGTGCGGGTCGTGTAGCAACAGGTGCAAGTACTGGCGTAGGAGTAGGAAAAGAAAGTGGTGTGGCGTTATTCTGGGCACCCGAACGCGGCAACTTGGAGAGAAATTGGGATGCGTCTGAGTGTGTAATGTATCCTTGTGAAGCCAAAAACTCGACGTTGTTTTCGACTTGGGAAACAATATGTGCTAGCAAGGCCGCGTTCTCTGGGTTCGCGTGAGTCATGGTGAGGAGTTGGAGAGGTGAGTTGGTATGCAACGTGGAGTTTTTAAGCTCATCACCATCTGGATGGGATCACAGCGGCCACAGGCGGGGATGACGCCTGAGGGCGCTTGGCAGGAACCCCTAACCCTAGCTCACGGTCTGATAATCCAAGTTTCACTCCTTCCATTGACTTGAAGCCAAAAATGCCTGCGATCCAGATAATAAATGCAGTCCCAGCCTACGCTTCCCCAGAAGAACACCAGTCCATTGTAGCATCTACACCTGATTCTTTCAGCAATATCCCCCCTGTGCTCAGACATAAGGAGGAAAACGTCACTGTTGTCGTCGATCCCCCACTTCCACCAGAGTTCTCAGGAGATGAATTAAAAGGAACACTTTATGTTTTGACGAGGTGAGATTGATTTCATTTCTTCCATTTGACATTCGACTTAATTTTCTGGTATAGCGTGCTTGTATTTATGTCTGCGTCAGGACGGGGGTTCCAAGTCGAGTATCCTTCAATCACACTTCACGCGGTGTCTCGCGCAGAATCTGGGCCCTACATATACTGCCAACTTGATGAATCAAGTGCGGGACGAACTACGGAGGACGAGGACACCAATATGAGCGAGCTCAGTATAATCCCAGCAGATCCTAGATCCTGCAAGTTCATTTATATTCTCGTTGTGATCTCATCTGACAATCTCTTGTCTAGTGGACACAATCTTCGAAGCTCTATCGTCTTGTGCATCATTACATCCTGACAAGGAAGGCGAAGAAGATGAACTCTCAGATGCATTCATCGACCCAACAACTACAAACTTCGAGATCTTCAACGGAGATGAGAACGAGGAACTTAGCGAAGTTGGGAGGGTACGCAGCAATTTCACCAATGATAACCGCTATGTCCCGTACTAGACCAATCCTCTTTTGATCTTTCTACCCCCAAACCAACAGGCCGCCCTTGCACATCTAGAATCTGTGACATATAATCCTTTTGAAGATGCCGAAACCCAAGAGACATCTCCCAACGCTCCGGTCAAGGAGGATTTAAATGGGAAAAGCGATGGCACGGAACACAGAGCGGAATCTTGATCATCTTTCGGCATTTCTATCAGAAAACTATACAAGCGTTTCATTGGTGATGACAAAGTAAAAAAGAACTACTACGACATAAGATAGACGTAAATGCATTAAAATCATGAAGGCCGCTTCATGAATGCTTCGAATCCTCCACCCGGTAATGAACTTGAACTCCCAGTTTTACTGATCGGAATGAACGTCGAGGGCGTTGGGGTAGGCGGCGTGATGGGGATTATGGGTTTAACCTCTGCTGGAAGCTTGGTTAAGGGAGGGTTGGTGAAGGTGGGAAGTGGGCCCCAAAAATCAGCAGTAGGCGCTGGCGGCGACTGCATCGTGCCACCGAGTGTCTTCTTTAGTGGAACTGAGCCGTGTTTCTTAGGGTGCGAGCTCGCCCCACGCCTCGAAGAGGGCAAGGGTGTGCCGGGGTTGAAATTATCTTCTGGAAGATCGAGAATTAGGTCTGGGATCGGGATTTCTGTCTGGCCTTCTGGTGCAGAAAACAAAGACCCAGGAACAGGACCGAAGATACCTGAACTTGCTAAAGGCTTTTGGGGAGTTTCGAATTCCAGGGGAGGTTGCGGTGCTGAGGCTGCTTTCTCATTTAATATCGGTTCCTTGCGGACCTTCAGAAGGGCTTTTTTCAACTTGTGTGCAGACCTCTCTGCGTTCAGTGCAGCAGCAGTCGTCACAGCGACATGAGGAGTGACCGCTCTACTCCGTCTTTGTGGGTCGGGAAGACGGACATCTCGAGACGGTGAAGGGGTGCCTGTAGGTGACACCTTGAGCCTCGTGACACGTTCAGCCAATTGCGCCACCTCATCCGTTTGTTGTTGGATCGCAATGTCAATATTGCGATATGTCCTGTTCACGATGTCGAGGGTGGGAGCCCTGGCCAAGGCTTGTGAGTCTCAGGAAAGGAACCTCAAGGGAGCGCACTAACCTAATCGACGGTCTACCTGAGGCTGCCTGAGATAGCTTCTTCTTTGACTCCTGGAGATGGGACTCCAGTTTCTGGACACGGTCTCGTATAGTCTGATGAGTCAAAATGAGAGGCGTTCTCAGAGTATACACATTCGGACATACCCTGATGCTACGACGAAGTTGTTGCTGGGCCTCGACATGCTCGGGGCCCAACGAACGATTGCTCAACATCTTGGCAAATTCCTTATCTGTCTTCGCCTTGTCGAAGCGAGCAATCTCTTCCCGCCTAGTGTTTGCTATAAGAAGGGTTAACATTCAAAGTAGCAAAAAGAACCAATGAACAACGTGCCTTTCAACATGTTGCTGTTCAACTCGCGTACTGTTTGTTTGAACGCCTCTCGTGTTTCCTTCAACTCTATGAGGTCTTTCTCGAATTGTGACAGGGTTTGCCCGAAAGTTATCGCATCACAGATGTTCCACTTATCCGGAACGCCCAGGTCCACTTTCAAGCGTGACCCTCCCACAGATTCATTCAGCTCCTTACGTTTCTGAGCCGCTCGTGCACCAAGTTCGCTCAGCTGAAGAAAAGAAGGTAAGAGGTCAGTTATCCACCACATTCTGGTGTTATGGTTGACTCACATTCTTTAATTCCTCTTCCATCAGTTTAACCACCACGTAACATTCCCTCTGCAGACCCTCCTCTACCCCAGCAGGGAGTTGAGATGCTGGAGGGGCCCCGGCTGGCTTCAAGGGTGGTGTCTGGGGAGGCGGCTGAGGCGTGCCCGCAGGCGCTTGATCAGCCTGCGGGCCGAAGGGGCTTGGTGGGGTCTTTGTGACGAACAAACCGGGACTTGGCTGTTGAGCCTCAGTTGTCGGCTTAGGAATAGTCGAAGTCGGAATGGGTGTAACAAAGCTGCCTTGAGGAGGGCTGGTTGGTTTGGGGGTGAGTAAGAATGGCGGCAACGAAAATGGTGACCCTGTAGGTGTGGCTGGAGCGGTTTTTGGCACTTGGCGGATCCCGACATCTGCTTCAGAGCGGTCGGCAGGGAGGTTTCCGGATACCGGGGTCGTTGCAGGGCGGGGAGGCACCTCAGCCTGAGGAGCAGGTTCAGAAAGTTTTGGGAAAACAGAAACTAATTGGGGACTCGGAATTGGGGAGCCTGTTGACGACAGAGGGGACTGCATGCGATCAGGTTCGGGTTTTGGTGCTAGGGGAATGATCGAAGTAGTTTTCGCGGTCCTCAGCCCCTCGAACGATGATAAGAGAGGTGTATGGGGTCGCTTAGAAGTTGTACTGTCATCCTCCTGCTTGATAGATTCCTCCTTGGCTGAAGGAAGCCCACTTGGGGAATTCGCTGTTCTGGCGAGTCTGAAGGTCTTGTCCTCTTTGACCTGACCTTCCTCTTCTTCATCTTCCCCTGATACAGGCGCAGCTGCCAGAGGTGAACTGCGGACCGGACGAGTACTGGGTCGTCCAAGCCCGATTCCGAACGGCGAGGGGGAAGGGGAGGAAGTGGCGGAAGGGGTGGAGAACGGCGTTGGGGAAGGACTTTTCGAAGGTACCCTGACCTCATTCGACGGAGAACCTGGGGGAGTAGTGCTTTCCTCCTTAGAACTCGACACCGAAGATTTCAAAGCCTCAGCTGGAGGTGATGGAGTGACTTGAACTGACGGAACCTCCGGTTGGGGTGTTGGTGATGGTGACCCATCATCGGAAGCCTTTTCTTTGTCTTCATCAGGCTGACTTTCCTCGTCGGAGGCTTCATCCTCTGTTGATGGTTCACTCGAAAAATCCGAAGATAAGAAAGAGCGCGTATCGTCGCCATTGTCATCTTCCTCCTTTTCACCCTCCTCATGCGATTCATCAGCACCGACGTCGACAAACGACCCCACTGATGAAGTAGATAGAGAACTAAGAGAGGACCCCTGCTGTTGCTCGTTGGCCTTTCCTTTCGGCGTGGTACTTTCTACATAGTCGTCCTTTGCAACGTCAGAAGTAGGCGTCCTGGGTGTACCTGGAATACTGGTGGCAGAAGGGGTGTTCTGCGTTGACGACAAGGGAGAAAAGACGGACACGGGTTTGGAAGGTGTAGATGGTACCTTCGCATCATCTTCTTTTGAGGCTGCGGGCTCCGATGTAACTTTCCCAGACTCTCCTTCGTCCTTGTCTTCACCCTTCAATAACTGAGAGAATGAAGATTTCTGTCCCGCAAAAGCAGAGAATGCTGACGTCCCCCCGCTGAACGCACCAAATCCACCAGCGGCGGGAGCTTTTGTTGGAGTCGTCGCTGGGGTTGTCGTTGGAGTCGTAGATCCCAAGGTGGCCTTTGAAACTGCACCCAGTTGTGAAGTTGCACCAAATATCGGGGCAACCGTGGATGTGCCCCTTGCAGGTCCGAGTTGCGAAGGAGAGCCGAAAGTCGGGGCAGTTGTGGTTGAAGACAGAGGCTTAAAGTTGGACGTTTGACCAATATTACCAAATGCAGTGACAGGAGGGGCCTTGGCTTCAGGCTTCTTGAAGAACGGCGACGATTGCGGTACCGCCCCCAGTGCACCAAAACCGGTAGGTCTCTGAAGAAAAGAAGATGAAGGGGCACTGATATTAGAACCCAGTGTCGATCTCTTGCTGCCCAATGCTGGACTACTTCCAGCAGGTTCTGGTGATGATGGAGGAGACACCATACTGGTGGAGGGTTTGATGGGACTCCCTTGGGGAGTGGTGGTGGCCGCTTCTCTGTCCCTCAACTCGAAACCGGATGTTGAACTGGTGAACGCCGTTCGCGCGTTGGCGAGCCCAGGAGATCCAGCTGCGAACGGACTTGAACTACCCGAAGCGAATGGCGATCCCGTTGCTTCTGTCTTTGGGCCGAATGGCGAGGCATTGTTGCTTGCCACCTGTTGAGCTTGCTTAACCCCGGAACCGAACGCGGTTGCTCCACCCGACGCAAATGCGGAAAAACCACCGGTGCTCGGTGTCGTCGACTCACTAGCCTGTAACGCGGAACCAAACGAGGATGGGGAAGAAGATGCAAATGCAGCAAAACCACCGGCATTTGTGGCCCCGGATGTTGCTGCAGGGCCTTTCCCAAAACCAGTTTGACCAAAACCAGGCTGACCAAAGCTAGTTTGTCCGAATGCCGGCTTTCCAAATGCCGTTTGCCCGAAAGCGGAATGCGACGATGTTTGGGGAGGAGAGGAAAATGCTGAGACGGTAGACTTCTCCTGCACCGAAGAGTCCACGGGACCTGTCGACCCGAAGCTACTCAAGGTGCCAAACCCTTGAGCAGGTTTGATAATCCCACCAAGGGCCGATGAAGCAGGGGCTTGGCTTGTCGGCGCAGTGCCGAATGAACCAAAAATACCAGCTCTGGCCTTGTTACCGGCACTGTCGCTGCTGCCCCCACCCAAAGATAAACCACCAAAAGACGGAGTTGTACCATCTGACATTGAAGCTTCTCTCGTCATTTCCTCAGACGGAGGAGCGAACTGGTTTGGTGGGGAAGTGGAAGGTGAGCTCACACCAAAACTCGAGGTGCCGAACACATTCGTCGTATTGCGTTGTGAGGCAATACCACCAAAAGCGCCCCCAAATGTGGTGCCAGAACCGGCCGGCCCAAACGACGAAGACGCAGGGTGGGACGATCCGAATGTTGATGGTTGGCCGAAGGTAGATGAGCCTGAAGAAAGCGAGCCGAATACAGAGGGCTTGCCGAAAGTAGGTGAAGATGTCTGTCCAAACACCGAAGTCGACTGAGACGTTGCCCCAAATACGGAGCTCTGTTGCCCTACATTGGACCCGAAAGTGCCAGCGGAAGGGGTGGATAGCGATTGATTAACGCTCGAGAGGGATGTAAGAACATTGGCGGCCTCTTTGTCATCCATAGCAGAATCCGGTGCTACATCGCTCGTTGTCGGGAGGGCTAGCTGTGTCCCAGCATTACCAACTGTGGATGAAGATATCTGAAGGTATGGCTTGGAATGTTCCAAGGACCAAGCCTGGAGCGATCCGTCGTTAAGGTAGGCATAGATGATTGGCGTCAAAGTGCTCGTATCTGTCAAGTCAGTTGCCAAGGACATCAGAGTAGTCTCCTCCGTCTGTTTGTCCAGAGGTAAAGATACAGGATTTTCTTGTGACTGCTGATGCCATTGTCCGCCATGACCACCAAGGATTTCCAGGTCCACAGATGCTTGATCACCAACTACAACTAGTGATTTGGAGGATTCAGTAATCGAATCCTCATCCCAGTGAGGTAAAATGACAGTATGTGGTTCCTGCGGGCGATCAGTCATAGTGAATGGGTAAAGCGTCTCAAAAACGGCCAGGGTATTCGACTTGATGTCCAAGGAAATGATTTGTTGGATGGGTTCACCCCCGTTTTCAATTTGTGGTGCATACGACAACCTGAATGTATGGCCCGGACTCAGCCAGTTTAAACCAACTAGCCGTCCCTCAGCAGTAGCAGGAATATGCTTGTTGGGTGTCGATTTGTTATTGAGGGCAAATGTCAAAATATCCCCACTTTGTAAACCAATGGCAAGGTGTTTGCCTTTGGGAGACCAAGACACTTCACGGCCAATCAGCTATCACATCCTAGACTTGATTCATGGTGTACTCACCTGCTACAGGACCAGCATTTGGCTCTGCCGTCGACCAACCGCCCAATGACTCCAACATAGCGTTCATTAGATGGACCACCCCGTTGCTCCGCACCACAGCAATTATGTCAACTAAGTCAGATTCTGTTCCTGGATTGGGAGAAATTTGATGCAAAATTCCAGGTTGTTCACTGTACGTGCGCAGGGGCTTGACAGGATCTGAACCAGACGAAAACAATGTCACAGTGTCGTAGACATAAATTGTGCCGCTGTCGGTTCCCACCATCAGACGTGTATCACGGCGAGAAAATGCGACGATCGTAGGAATGCCAGCATCGAGGCTGAGATCTCTTTGAGGGAAAAAGTACCCTTCGTCGTCCTCGCTCGCCTTCTGGAATGAGTCACGTAGCTCTTTGAGGGGCGAGAGTATGATATCTACAGGTGCGTAAGCAAGGAGCCCTTCTGTTTCAAGAACGTCAGGCTCACCTTGAGCATCACCAATTTTCCTGATAGCGGCAAACCATCCTTTCGTATTCGCCACAGCCAACGGGTGATATGTTTTTAGGCGATCAAGTGTAAACGGTTCAGAAAGATAAACGCGCGTCTTTTTGTTGACTAGACGAAATGTGGGGTACTACGTAGCACAATTTGTTAATGGAAGGCGCGTAGCATCCGTTTCACACTTACATTGAAACCTTCTGAGGGACATGACCTGCGGTTGGGATCTATGCTGACAGGAGATTGCGGAGGGCGAGTGAGAGGTGTGAACTCTTCCGCCACTGGCATTGAATCACCAGAGGAACTGAAATACATGAAGAAGGAAGGAAGTGGTCACCACGACCAACGCAATGGCCGCCGTTTCACAAAGTATTCCTGCCATTGAGGGCAGCAACCGCACATTGTGCGCGTGACTTTGCATCACGTGGTTCATCCCTGACCAACCCCTTGACCAACACTCTAAGATCTGAAGTTCTGAACCTGACAACTACCCTAATCTGAGTGATCAAAACACCAACCATTATCACCATGACCATTCCTAACCCTGAAGTTCTCCTGACATATATAGCTTCCCAAACTAGGGGGAACTTGGAATTTCTTGTTTCCCAAGGGCAACTCCCCGAGACTGATTGTCGATCACTTCTTGATAAACTCAAATCAATCGAGGATAATTCGCGGATTACCCAACAAACACAGGATGTTGCGATCGCATCCACTCCGACCTCACCTCCAACTCTGAACTCTCCTGCGCCCCGTGCGGAATCGTCGAGCTCCGTTACTCCTGAGATTTCCGCTCCAAAGCCAAGGCCGACAAGTCTTCAAGTGCTCTTTCGTGTCCGAGCCCTCTGGAACTACAATGAGCATAATCAGGTGAGATCTTGCCATTGTATATGGCAGGACCGAGGTCGAAGTCCGTTATAGGAGCCGAGAGATCTATCATTCTCTGCGGGTGACATGATTGACGTCCTTAGAGAAACCAATGCAGACTGGTGGGAGGGCCGATGCAACGGGAAAACCGGTCTTTTCCCTTCCAACTATGTGGAGAAGGTCAAACCAATTAGTTTCCCGTCGCCATCTCAAACAGGAGAGAACCCCACCTCCTATTCCTTGTCGACAAATTACCAATATCCCTACTACCCTCCACTCAGCGTTAACCCATACATATCAGGTCCTGCGACATACCCAAATTCCGCTCCTGAGACCCCCGCAGTGAGTGAAGGAGAGAAGTCCCATAAACCGAAGAAAGATTTGCTCCCCGGGAATGTGAGTGATCCTGTACGTCATCCTGACCATTCCAACCTCTGCATGATCTTGAGCCCTTTGCCAGCCGACCCATCACACTGCAGGCGGTGTAGGTTTTGGTGCTAATTAGTTACATTGTATAAAAATGACCTCCAGCAACCTGAAAGTCTGTTCCAGTCTGTGGTTGGAAATAGCCTTGTCTTCCCTAATTTCTGAGGTGCTAATTCATCATACTTTGGCCCTTGTTTAGCTGCAACAACCCATACAGTAAGGGACAAAACCCTTCCAATGATTTTGACTTTTTCATGAAATCTCAAATAACTCAGCAACCAGTAAAGGTATCCACTTCAGAATTTAAATGTAGGTAGTCTTGTATCTTATCTACAAATAGGTATAAACAGCATTGTGTAATATTAAGTTCCTGTGGTGATATGAATTAATCAACATTATGAGTCCATTGGAAGGGTTTTGTCCCTCTGTCTGAAACTACACAAAATCAGTTCTCTAGTACTTTGTATAGCCCCCTTTGGCCTGTAAAACAGCCTGAACCCTCCTAGGCATACTCTCTATCAAATTCTGACACACTGATGCAGGAATTTTGCCCCATTCTATATCCACCCTTTCTCTGAGTTCAGTTATGCTGGAAGGGTAGTTTTCATACTCTTCTAGCCTGTTTTTGACATAAGTCCAGAGCTGTTCAATGGGATTAAGGTCTGGGGACTGTGGTGGCCACTCCATAACCTTTAAACCATTGTTTTCAAGCCACATTTTTGCTTTTTTGCTTGTGTGTTTGGGGTTATTGTGTTACGTGCACACTTACCTTGTAGGTTGTCTTCCCTAAAGGGCGTCTATACAGACTTACTCCCAATAGAGTTAACGCGGAGATCTATATATAGAGGGGATCCACTCAGGGACTTGTCTCTATATATAGTTGGTCAAGAAGTAAGGCGAGTCACTTGTTAGACGAGGCCTTAGTTCAGGCAAGAGGATTGTGGAAGATAAGAGGCTGGTAGCCAGTTCAAACTGTCTACTACAGGGAGTATCTAACTAGCTACTTATACTAGATAAGTCGGAAGAAAGATAATGGACAAAGGATATGTGGATGTGTTGAACATCCACCATATAGGGAGAGAAGTATACTAGACGGGAAAGGTAAACACCATATCGGGTAGGGAGGGGAATGATGGCGAATCAGAGTACCAAAAAGGAGAAGAGAGAAGGGTAACTAAAGTACATACAAGGTTGAGTTAAATAAAGATCGGACCAGAAAGGAAAGAGTCCGTAAAAGGATAATGCTAGAATAAGAAGTCATAACATTATCTCCTACTAGAGGAAAAGTCTCTTTTACTTAGCCGAAACTACGGACATGTCGTCTGGATATCTATCTTCGTCCATGTCTCCGTGTCCGTCATAGAGCTCCGTAAGATGGATTAGGTTTTCTCGCCTTTTCTGCTCTTTTCTAGCGGCTGTTTTCTTCTCGTTTAGATAGACGTCGCAGTCCATAGGTCTATGTTGGGGGTTAAGTTGTCCGCAGTGTTTACAAACGTACTTTGGGCACATGTAAGTATAATGGCCCGCCGCTGCTTTCTTGCAACCTTTGCATTTTTGGTAGATGCAATCTGAAGCGTAGTGCCCGATGTAAGCTTTCTTCAATATTTTGCATCTTCGGCAGATACGCTTTCCGGGTTGGTTGTCGTCATAGGGAGGGGAGTGTTGGGAGGCTGCGGCTTCGGGAGCGACTCGAGGGCGAGGGTTAGGTAGGTGTTTGGCGCGAGATGCTGTTGCAGCGAAGGATTTTGGGTTAGAATTTCGAGTTGACGAAGGACTCGTTGATGATTTTCCTCGAGCAGGCGAGACTGATCGACTGGTCACGGGATGGGAAGTGGAAGTGGCGACGCTGGCATGGGAGAGCGGGACCGAAGGAATCGCGGATGATAAGACGCAGGGAGATCTTCGGGAAGCCATTCCGCTAGGTCGGCGAGTTTGGTGGTTGAAATCGAAGAGAGCCTGTGGGAGTCCACTAGAGGCTGCTGAGTCGATAAATAATTGGACGAGATTGGTTGCGTCGGAATAACTCCGACGAAGATTGTCGACCCCAATAAAAGCGTTCCTGATAGCGCGCCAGTGTGCTTGCTGAGCGTCGTTAAATAAATACTCTCGTCCGATCCGATTGAAATCAGCGGACGAGCTCGCCAATCGGCCGATGGCTTCCGTAGTAAGCTGATAAGGTCCAGGCCAATTCGACTTTGTTCCAGATTCACTGTTTGGAATGGGGAGAGAGGAGTTGGAGGCGACGATCCGTGGTTGGATATAGTCGACGAGGGACTCGGCGAGGAGCTCCTCGTGGGTGTTTCCAAGCGAGGTCGTTTTGGTCGGACTGGGTGGAGTGGAATAGGCGAAGACGTCCTGGACCGCTTCGGCAGATAGTCCATGGGCGTATAGCTGAACCCTGTGGACCTTTTCGTAGAGGTCCTTCGCCCTCTGAACGTTTCGGAGTAGTTGCTCCTGAGAGGTGGTGGTGGGGGCGAATCCAGTGTGTATGGAGTGTGGTTTATCCCCATCCAAGTTCCGAACTTGGGAGGCATGGTCCGAGGTGGACTCATTGATTCGGGTCGACTTGGAAGGAATGGATCCGAGGGGAGGGACTGGGTTACCAGGGGTGGTAAATGCACGGAGGGGGGAGGGACGAAGAGGGTGTGAGAGGTTGGCTGAAGGAGGATTGCCTCCAGCTGTTGGTCGAGGCATTGGAGGTCGTACGCCTCGAGAGGGCTTTGGTTTTGCGGGGAGGGTGATCTCGGAATCGGTGAGATCTGGCCCGACATCGGGCAGGGCGACTGTGGGTATGACTCCTGCAAGTAGGTATGACTGGCTTTGTTCCAGTCCATCGAGTCCGAGAGCTCCTTGTCGAAGGGGAGATCCTCCCAATTCCTCACTGGGGAGTTGTGAAGGGGGGTCCATACATCGTCCACGTAGGGTTGGACTTCCGGAGGTGAGTCCAGAGTTAGGGAGTCCATTGGAGGAGGACTCCACTCCTTCGGGGATGCTCCCCATTCCTCCAGGATATCCTGGGCCCACGTAGGACTATTGCGAAAAGATGGGCTCATGCCCGCTGAATCTAGGGGGAGGTGGGGACTCCCAGGAAGGGGGGATTCGGGTGTACTCTCCTCGACCGTGGAACACCTCCAAGTGGTTGTTGGTGTGCTCGTCGGCCATGGTTTGGAGCTTGGCGAGGGTGAAGACTCCTGGGGGAATGAAGAGGGAGGGGAGATCGAGCTGGTGTCTTGGGACATTATTAACGGGATCGAGAAAGTGATTGGTTTCAGGAGGGTTTGTGGTGGATAGTTCGGGGGAAGGGGTTCGCTTGGTGAGGATGGTTGTCTTTCCTTTAGCGACTTTGCGGGCTTTAGCCTTGGTATTTCTGGGCATTCGAATTTTAGTAGTCCGCTGTAGTGAAAATTGTGGGGATCTGGTTTTACTGGTTGGTAAATTGAGACGACTTTATTTGGTCTGAAGTGTGGATTGTTTGGGATTTTAGAGGCAGGAATGTTTGGAGAGGAGATTAGAATCCTATGGTTGGAATGACCAGAGGAATGAGGATTATCGTTGGAACGGCTTGACTTTTATACGTCCTGGGATCTGAAATTCCCATTTTCTGTCGAAGGGCTTTAATCGATGTTGCTTCCTGTATTCGTTTAGCATTTCCAAGGCATGGGGAGCTAGTTCTTCCTCTGTTTCCCAAGAGTTCTCTTCATGATTAAAGTTTTTCCACTTGACGTAGTATTGAGGTGATCCGTTTTTGATCCGATGATTAAGGATTCCTTCAATTTCGTATTCCTCGCTTCCTTCGATTAGTTCGGGAGAGGGTAATTCCGAATTTGGTCCATGGATGTCGTTCTCCAAATAAGGAGTAAGGAGGGTTGCATGGAACACGTTGTGGATCTTCCAGTTTTTGGGTAGATCTAGTCGATAGTTCAAAGGAGAAATGACTTGTGTAATTGGATATGGCCCAAGTCGTTTTGGTGATATCTTTTTCAACTTGAACGGAAGGTGTAGGTTCCGTGTTTCTAGCCATACTTGTTGTCCTAGCGTAAAAGGAGAGAAGTGAGAGGTGATTCTCCGTTCCATTTGTTCGGCAGCTAGTTTATGCGCCGCGATGGCTTCTCTTCTTGCTTGATCGAGTGCTTCGATCCGTTCCTCGGTGGATTCTATTTTGGTTTCCTCCATAATAGTAGGTATACCATGAGGCTTGCTTCCGTACATTAACTCGAATGGGGTTTGCTTTCTGTCGGAGTGGGTTCTTGAATTGTGTGCGAACTCGAGGGTAGGAATGTTGTCGACCCAGGTGGTAGGGTTTTGAGTGCAGTATATTGATAAGTAGGCTGTAATTTCTTGATTAAATCGTTCCGTCGTTCCGTCAGACTGTGGGTGGAAGGCAGATGAAAACGATTGTTTCATGTTAAGTTTCTTGAAAAGTGTCTTCATCGACTTTGCCATGAATCTAGGGTCTCTGTCGGAGATGATTTTGTCCGGAAGACCGAATCTAGCGTAGACCTTTTCTAAGAATAGGTCAGCGATATCCTTGGCTGTGGCGCTTTTTGAAGTTGGGCATAGAATTACCCCCTTCGTAAGTCCGTGATCCACCACAGACAAGATAGCATCGAATCCACGTGATTTTGGCAGATCTGTTAATAAATCCATTGATAATTGTGAGAATGGTCTTGTGGATTTAGCTGGTTCGATGGGTTGTAATGGGGGATGAGTTGGATGTCTATTGATTTTGAATTGTTGGCATTGTGCGCATCCTTTCACGTAGTTTTTGACGAAGGTAGCAAGACCGGGCCAGTAGACTTCTTGTCTGGCTTAACGGTAAGTTTCCTGTTTGCCTGGGTGTCCAGCTGATACGTGATCATGGTATCGTTGGATAATTCTTCGTTTGAGAGGAAGATCATTCGGAATAACTACTTTCCCTTCAAACGTCAACAGATGTCCGTTTTCCGTCGGGAATAGGTTATATTTAGAGTCGATTGTTTTAGGGTTCTTCGACTGTAATTGTTTGAAGGCTTCAATTGATTTATCGTCGTATTGAGTGGAAGAAGTGATCTCCTTCTGGAGTGAAGGGTCGATTAGGTTGATGAATAGTTCGTTCGGAAGAACTGTTATTTGGCTGAGGAAAAGGTCTTCCTTTAGGACAGTGACATTTTCATTGTCGTCATCGTCTGTTTCGTGATCAGGTCTTCTTGATAATGCGTCGGCAGCTGGGATTTTAGTGCCAGCGACATGTTCAATTTTGAAGTTAAATCGTGACAGGAATTGAAGCCAACGGGCTTGTCTTCGAGAAATATTCTGAGGTTTCCTCCAGAACATCAGGTTTTGGTGGTCCGTTCGGATTAGTGTTTCGTGTGGGGACCCTTCCAAGTAGTGTCTCCATTCTTCTAGTGCTCGAATTATTGCTAGTAGTTCTCTGTCGTGAACTTCATAGTTTCTTTCTGCAGGTGAGAAAGATTTCGAGAGGTAGGCGATAGGATGGCTATTGCCATTTGTGTCCTTTTGGGTGAGGATGGCTCCCGATGCATATTTTGAGGCGTCGGTCTCGATGCTGAAGGGTTTTGTTTGATCTGGCATCTGTAATACTGGTCGTTTGGTAAATTCCAGTTTTAATTTGGTGAAGGCGTCCTGTGCAGTAGGATTCTATTCGAATTTCTTTATTTTTGATAAGAGGGTGTTTAGTGGTCGAGAGATGTCGGAATAGTGGTGTATGAATTTCCGATAGAAGTTGCAAAATCCCATAAATTTGCGAACGTCTCGAGTGGTTTTAGGAACAGGCCAATCGCTGATTCCTTTAAGTTTGATATCGTCCATTTCGATATGACCAGGTGTAATGATCATTCCAAGATATTCGAGTCGGGTTTTGTCGAATTCGCATTTCTCCAGTTTCAGGAAGAGGTCGTTATCCTCCAGAATTTGTAAGGCTTCTAGGGTTAATGCGTCCAGTTCTTCTTGGGTTTCGGCGAAGAGTAGGATATCATCCATGTAAATGATGATTTTCCCTCTGCGGAGCATTTTCTCGAATATGGTGTCCATCATTTTCTGAAATGTGGCGGGGGAATTGCACATTCCAAAGAACATTACGTTAGGTTCGTAAAGTCCTAGTGGTGTTTTGAAGGCTGCTTTCCATTGGTCTCCTTCGCGAATGCAGACATTGTTATATCCTAATCTGACGTCCATTTTAGTGAATAGTTTTGCGCCTTTAAGTTTGTCCATGATCGTGGTGATCATAGGGATAGGATAGGCATTCTTGACTGTATGCGAATTGAGGTATCGGTAATCTTGGCATGGTCGTAATTTGCCATCTTTCTTTCCAACGAAAAAGAAGGATGAGGCCATAGGCGATTCTGATTCTCGAATATATCCTTTCTTTAGATTGTCGTCCAGAAAGGTTTGTAATTCTTCGGTTTCCTTGGGGGATAACGGATAGGTTTTCCCCAATTGTGGTTCGAATGAGGGTTTTAGATCGATTTTATGGTTATATGGTCGATCTGGTGGGAATCGTTCTGCTTTCTTTGGGTCAAACAAGTGTTTAAACTTGTGAAACTTCTTTGGAAGTTTATTGGTGTTGACTTTAGCATATTTATTGTTTAAGTGCGTGGATGTGGCGATTTTCGCATTAATTTCGAGTTCGAGAGGAGTTTGGTTGAATCCCAACTCGTCTTCGAGGGAGAAGTAGTCCATATCGACGTTTTCGAGGTATAGTTGTAGTTCTTCGATGGATAAGTCATCATTTTCTTCCATTATGGTGGCTTCGAATAGTTTCAGGGCAATTTGATCCAGGTTTTGTTGGTCTTTCTGATCCATTTGTGCAATGGTATCGAGAACTATTTCATTAATAGTCATTGGGCCATTTGTGGATTTTGCAATAAGCGGTAGTATTTGGTTTTGATTCCTCCACTTGAAGGTTTTCTTTGACCAATTTATATCCGGGTTGTATGCTTCCAACCAGGGGTAACCTAATATAAGGTCTTTTGATCCTAAGCCAGTGATGTAGGCTTTGATGTCGCATTCTCTTCCGTCTATGACGGCATTTAGATTGATGAATTCATTGATGGATCCTTGTTGATTGGGTGATCCGTCAACATTAGAAACTTTGATCGGCTGGCCAACTACATTTCGTTTGAATTGGTGTGTTTGTGCGAAATTTTCGGAGATGAAGTTTCCTTGAGCTCCCGAGTCGATTAAGGCGGTGAGGGGTATAGTTTTGGGAAGTGATTTCTGTTTTAGTCGTATTGGAAGGTAGATCGATGCTTTGTTTTCAGAGGTGGGAAGTCGAATCTGGTTTATAGTAGTTGTGACTCCTGAAGTTGGGTTTTGTTCTTCAGGAGTAGCGTTTAAAAATCCGATAGGGGTTTTATCGCTTGTTCCGTGATATACGAGTTTCTAAACGAAGCTTGCTCTTCGTGAGGTAATTCCTCGATCATTGCTTGGATTTCGAGAGCAGAGATTTTCTTTGGGGGATACGAAGGTTTGGTTGGAGGCCTTGAGGGTTGTATAGGCCTAGGGGGATAATTTCGCGGTGGAGGTTGAGAAGGTCCGCGATTGAATTGCCTTCGTGGCTGGTTCATGAATTTCTTCTTAGATTGGTAACTCTTTGAAAGATTTTTGTCCGGGTTGGGACAGTCTTTGATAAAGTGTTTGTCCGATCCACATCCGATGCATAAATGGCTTCTGTATCGGTTGTATTGCGTAGGTGTGAAGATCGCATTTAATTGGATTTGTGAGTCTGGAGATGATTCTGGTTCTTCGGTGTAGTATTCTTGCGAGTAAGAAGTGTCGTCTTCTTCCGAAGAATCGCTGCTATCATAGTCAAGATTATCGACGTCCATTGCCTAAGGGTCTCGAGTTGATTGTCTTTGGGGTGGTAATGGTTTTGCGTAATTCCATCCATTCCTTCGTTGAGGAATGAATCTACTTCTTTCTTTCTTGCTTTCTCCGAACATGGCTGAGGCTCGTTTTTCGACGTTGTCTCGTCGAATGGCTTCAGCGTACCATTCTGCGATGGTTCTCGGTTCTCCTGCTTCTCGGACATAAATTGCTTTCGCAAGTTTCCGATTAAGTCCTTTCTTGTATTGATCGATAAGTTCTTTATCCCGTATAATGCCAGCTTCAGTGGCTAGGCATTGGAATTGAGTGTTGAATTCCGCTGCTTTTCGTGGTCCTTGATGTAACTCCTTCCATTGATCAAGGGCGTTCATTTCTTCGTCAGCAGGGATGAAGTATTCTCTGATCCTTTCTTCGAAGTTTCTCCATGTGTCATTTCTCCAGCCATTTGTTGCCGGAGTTCCGTCCTCTTCGTGGGTTCTTTCGAACCAATATTGAGCTGCGAAGTTTCCGGATGCTCCTCCGGGTGGTATCATAGAGAGTACTAATCGGATTCGAACATTTTCGTCAGGGTATGCGGTTGGGTTTAATCCGATGTAGTTCTTTACTGAAACCCACCAGACGTTGAAGTCTTTTGGGTCTCCTCTGAATAATTCGGGAAGTCGACCGATTTCCCATTGATAATTCGGGTTGGCCACAATCATGGGAATTGGTACATATTGATGCCCAGGGGCATTGGGTGCTGCTGGAGGTGGAGCGGGTTGTACTGCAGCCATTGGTAATGGGAGTAGGGGTGGTAGGGGTTGTGGAGATCTTTGTAAAAGGGTGTTGAAGATTTCTCCAGGTAGAGGATAGACGAGGGTATCTGGTGAATAGATTACTGGTTCTTCGTCTTTATTGAAATAATTTGAGCTGGGTCCAGGAATAGTATCAAAAGTATTTCCGTCGTGTGGTGATAATTGGTTGTCGGAGTTATATGATACTTGGGTTTCTGGATTAAAGAAGGTTCCTGAGGGGATTCGTGGCCCTGGGTTTCTGAGGATATGTCCTTCTCTCGGGGTGAAGACAAATGGGGGTGAGGGGAATTGAGCAGGTGGTCTGGGAGGGGAATTGGGTGGTGTATCGTCTAGTTCGGGTTCTGGTAAGAAACCGTATTGATTTGTTTGTGGGGTCTTGGGTGGCGTCTGATTTGATCCGAGTTCTTCGAGGTGAGAATGTTCAGAGAGGGGAGATGGGGTAGGAGTATCTTCGAGGTCGGATAGACTAGATTCGGTGAGGGCTGGGGGTAGGTTGGGTGTGTCTGTTACTGCTTCTTGAAAAGTTACTTGTCTTGCTTGAGATCGAGTAACCGGGGGTGCATATGTTCTTGCGGGGTGTGTTCTTTGTGGTTCTTGATGAGGGGGTTGGTCTCTTGACCTAGCTGGTGTCTGTAGCGGAGCTGGGGTGTCTCCGGTTGTTGGTGTATAGTATTTTCTTTGTCTTTCGGGTGGAGGTTGATCCTTCCCTTTTCCTTTGTCTCGGGGAGGCGTTTTGAACTGCTTCTTCCAGGTGAATCACGCACAACTGCAGTACGTGACTCTCCTTAGTATTAGGGTGCTAATAACTTGTTGATTGCAACAATATGCAATACCAAGAGATAGCTATCGTCCGTTGATTGCAGCAATCTGCAATGCCGTCCGATATCTGTAAAGTAAAATAAAAATCACGATAGGTTTGAATCGAGCCCACAATAGGGCTATGAACAACCGGGCCTCAATAGGCAGTGCCACAATAGGCTAGTCCCAATAGACTAATGAGTCGAAGCCCCAATAGGCTTATGAGAACAACCTAGCCCACAATCAGGCACAACGTTCTAGGTAACCGTAGAGGTATCCCTAGTTACGTAGCAGTAACTAGTACTGTAGATTGGAGTTTGAACTAATGTTACGTGCACACTTACCTTGTAGGTTGTCTTCCCTAAAGGGCGTCTATACAGACTTACTCCCAATAGAGTTAACGCGGAGATCTATATATAGAGGGGATCCACTCAGGGACTTGTCTCTATATATAGTTGGTCAAGAAGTAAGGCGAGTCACTTGTTAGACGAGGCCTTAGTTCAGGCAAGAGGATTGTGGAAGATAAGAGGCTGGTAGCCAGTTCAAACTGTCTACTACAGGGAGTATCTAACTAGCTACTTATACTAGATAAGTCGGAAGAAAGATAATGGACAAAGGATATGTGGATGTGTTGAACATCCACCATATAGGGAGAGAAGTATACTAGACGGGAAAGGTAAACACCATATCGGGTAGGGAGGGGAATGATGGCGAATCAGAGTACCAAAAAGGAGAAGAGAGAAGGGTAACTAAAGTACATACAAGGTTGAGTTAAATAAAGATCGGACCAGAAAGGAAAGAGTCCGTAAAAGGATAATGCTAGAATAAGAAGTCATAACATATTGTCCTGTTGGAAAAGGACTTGCCACTTCTTCTTCCTGTATTTCTTGAGACTTTGGTAAAGTTTGTCATCCAAAATGCAAACATAAAGGTCACCATCCATGGTACCTTCAATGTGGTGTATATGGCCAGGCCCCTGCCATAGCATGCACCCCCATATCATGCAAGAACCTCCTCCAAACTTGACAGTTCCATTCACCAGCCTGTCACTAAGCCCCTCTCCTGCTGTTTTCCATACCCAATGCCTTCCATCTGACCCCATCCAATTGATTTTAGTCTCATCTGTTGAATCTCGATCCGTACCACTACGTTGGTTCAGTCTATTTATAGCTGAAACGGGTTCTTGAGTACTTCACTCTTGAAGAGAGATAACGAACAATGTACTAGACCGCACTCTAGGTTGCAGGTCATGGTCTATTAAATAGAACAATGTACGCAGTATGCTCTGTATATGCTACTGGCAGATAAGACCTCACCTGTATTAGGTAGAACGGCGCACAGACCAGAGACATTAGATATATAAGACCTATGTAGTATGCGTACACTCCTTAGACAATTTAGTCTTTCTATTGCCCATCATTCCTCTCAGATATCCTCTAGCAACAGTCTATAACCAACATCTCAACAAACCCAGTGAGTGCGACTCCCCTCCGCCACTAGCGCAAGCTACCGTGGTGTACTCGTCTTAACAGGTTATGGGCCCCGACCGCCGCTCACTCAGACCGCGTTTAACAACGCTGGTAGAGTGTAGGAGGCTACGGTCGTACGCAACCTGGGAGACAGTGGTCCTTTGGTCCATTTGATCTCTGTGTCTGCCCCATGTTGCGACGTGTGCATCACGCACTGCAGTCCTACATGATGCTAACGCGTGTTTACCCTATCTTAGATATGTCTAAACCGGCTCCTGCTCCGCAGGGCTTTGTTCAAACCCCTAGCGGACAGCTTCCCGTCCTTACTGGGACGGGTAACTACACTATCTGGTCGCTTCGCCTTCGGTCTGCACTGATGTGCATTTCCTTAAACGATTGCTCCTGGACCGGATGGGATTTTTCTGGAGCTATGGACGAACCCGTCCAGTACGAGCAGGCTTATGGACCTGAGCACCCTGCTACCCCGGCGACTAGCACTTCGCCGGCGCGTCCCGCACGACCAGGAACTCCAATTCCTGCGACTGCTGAGGAGCGCCACAGTGTTGGTATGGCCAACAACCTCCAGATGCGAGCTCTTGGGTTGATTGAGGCAACTCTCCCCAACAGCATGCTCAAGCATTCCGCCCGGGACGCACGCGCTCTCTGGTCTCAGTTGCAGGGCCAATACGGCCTTCCTGGACCAGCTCAGGTTTATAACGAGTTCATTCGCGCAATTACGTTTGAGCTCCCCCTCGGTGGTGATCCCTCGCTCAAGATGAGCGAGCTCCAGTAGATCTTCGGGCAGCTTGACGCCATGGATAGTGGCATCGCCCCGGAGATTGAAACCATGATCCTTCTCCATTCCCTCCACCCGTCTTTGAGCCACGTTGCTCAGACGCTCCTCACCTCGAACACGTCGCTCCATGAGCTAACGTGGGATAAGGCCCGAAGCGGTATTATTGCCGCTTACGCCTCCAACCAGACCGCCCACGCGCAACGAGCGCGCTTTACTCCACGACAGGGAGGTGGGCAGCAGCAGCAGCAGTGACAGCAGCAAGGCGGGCAGCGACCGCAAGGTCAGCAGCAGCCTTCGGGGTCTAAAAAGCCCCAGCAGCAGCCTCAGCAGCAGCAGCAGCAGCAGAAGCCATCTGGAGGAGAAGGCGACGGCGAGAAGAAACGCCGATGGCGCCCCCGAGGAAAAGGAAAGGGAAAGGGAAAGGAGGGAGGTGCGCAAGGCAATGCCGCCACCTCTTCCGGATATATCCAGGACGTGGACTTCGTGTCGCAGGCACATACCGTGCCGCCACCATCCACTCGTTCCCTTGTAGAAGCAACGCGTCGAGCCAAGACACCTCCCGTTGCCTCTAACTCCGCTGCCACTGGCAGCAATGCCACTCCGCTCGCGTCGCGCATCACTGCGCCCGAGCCTGAAGCTCGTCGCAAACCTTCGGTGAAAGCCAAGGTTACCGCATTGAAGAAGTGGGACGAACGTCTCAAATCAACTTCTTCGTTGGGCGAAAGTTCAGAGGAAATGTGGAAGCGTTTTGACGAAATGGATGTCGAGCATTCTCCATCCACCGTCACGAGGGAGGAAGACGAAATAGCGTGGCCGGCCCCTGTGTACAGCAAGCCAGCGATTATCAAGAAGCCCAAGCCGCTCAAGAAGAAGCAGGCACCGAAGGAAATCGAGTCTGTCCTCGAGTCGGTCTTAGATGACAACGACTCGGACACCGACTACGGTTCCGACGGAGGGTGCGGGTCAGTACCTTCAACTGACTATTATTCTTGTTCTGACGCAGAAGAGGATGTGCAGCCCCATCAATGGATGGGACGGAACGATACAGACGCAGGGACTGTCCGCCTCGGAGCGGAACGCCCTGGAAATTCCGAGGTTGAGTTGGGACGACCAGGTGGCCGCCGAAGAGAGCGGGGCACCTATGCAGATGTAGCACGTTGTCCACCTCCTGTAGGAACTTGTCGTAGACACCGCTGTACAGACTTTGTAAACTGCAATGTATGCTGGAAGCATGCCCAAGGCGCTTCTCCTTCTGCTTATTCCGCTAGTCCGACTAAGCTGGAAAGTAAGATGAACGCTACATATACCGTGAATAATCACGAGTATTCAGACAAGTTAAGGTCAGAACTCCACGAAGAGCACGAGGATCTTAATCAGATCATTACATATCACATCTGTGATTTGTCTCAGTGCCAAAAGTGTCGAGAAGAAGGGAACAAACACTCTGTGAATAACGCAGACTGGCTCCTTGATTCTGGAGCATCGTACCATGTCACCGGTTATCTCTCTGATTTTGCAGAGGTTAAGATGGGCCATTTCGGGCTTATACAAGCCGCTGGCAACCGGATTTATGAAATGACAGGACGAGGGTCTGTGATTTTCCAGCATGACGTGTCAGACAAGGGAAAGTCCAAGAGTGCTACTTCGTGTATTGCGCCGGTCTTTTACATCAAAGAAATCACAGAACGGTTAATGTCCTCAGGCCAGATTCTTCGGAACGGCTACGTTTTAGAGGCAACTGTTAAAGGGACCACTATCTGTGATAAATCAGGACGAGCTGTATTGTCCGCCTGGCCTCATCGTTTGTTCAAAAACAACGTACATACGGTGCACACATATGTCTTGCAAAATAGCAAGGAGAAACCAGTCGCGTTGACGTTACGCCAACTTGATTATATCGATTGGCATCGTCGAATGGGACATCCTTCGGATCGCGCGCTCTCCAAGCTTCCAAAGCACGTAGAGGGCATCACGTCAATTCCCGCACCATCTACTCGGAAAGGCATTTGCGACGGCTGTGCCAAGGGGAAAATGCATAATAACCCCTTCCCGATAAACTCCAAGCGAGCCACCGCAGTCTTTGAGCTATGTCACTCAGACTTGCTGGAACTGCCCGTCATTAGTTACTATAAATATAAATGGGCAATGACGTTCCTTGATGACTTTTCTTCTCACGCACATATAGTCCTCCTTCGAAAGAAGTCTGAGGCTTCTGAGAAGCTCATTCAGCTAATCAGTGCGTTAGAGAACCTCTCCGGAATGCGAGTCAAACGACTTCGCACCGATAATGGAGGAGAATATGTCAATGAAAGGTTATTGGCAGGACTCGCGGCGCGTGGAATTACCCACGAGACCACTGCTCCCTATGCGCATCAGCAGAATGGGAGAGCAGAGCGACTGAACCGCACCCTACACGAGAAAGCCCAAGCTATAAGGCTACAGGCATGTCTACCTGACTCGTGGTGGGAATTTGCGTTGAACACAGCTGTGTATTTATATAATCGCACACCAGTCCAGTGTCTGCAGTGGAAGACACCTTTTGAGTGTTATTCAAGGGAAAAACCAAATTTGTCCCATATCCATGTGTTTGGATGCGGCGCGTATGTTTATCTACCCGATGAGATCCGCCCAAACAAATTGTCCGCAAAATCCGAGATGATGATCTTTCTTGGATACAAAGGCAGTAAAAATTACGTCTTTATGCGGCACACGGCAGGCAATGTGATTTTTATATCACCAAACGCCTTGTTCGACGAGGGATATTTCCCTAAATGCCCCGATTCAGTGCCGGATAGCAGTAACCGGCCTAATCACGGAGGAGAGAGAAATCTGCCTAGACCAGGATTAGAGAATGAACCACCTATTCCGCCATCTTCGGATGACGCAGGAATTGTTCCACCTCCACCTGATCATCCAGTATCATTACCTCCCGTTGCTCCACCATTTAAACCGAAATATTCTCCGCCTTCACCTCCTTTACCCCGGCATGATTCTACTCCGCCGGACAGCATTATTTCACGATGGCCATCACCTGGCAATACGCCACCTTGGATTCCCCCACCTGAGTCGCCACCTTTGCGTGGAACGACCGTTGAGGAGGAGCCCGATGTACGTGATAATTGGCATGTGGACAGAGATGTATGGGACACCGAGAACGAGGAGTTCCCAATCCCTGTTCCCAAACGTCGCGCTGTCGGTTCTGATCAGGTAGAGCCGCGTCGTTCTGAACGACAAGGCAGGCCTCCTGTTAGACCGGGTAATACATACGGAGATAATAGGCATCCAATTTCGATAGAAAGAGAAATAGATCGGACTCACCGACAAGAGCAGCAGAGGCAAAGGCAGCGTGTACGCGCCAATGCCCCTTCGGACGAAATTATTCGTGAGCGAAGAGCAAGGACTAACCATCCTGAATATGTGAGGCAAAGAGTTCGTGCTGAGCGGTACCCGCCACAACCCTTTGATTTGCCTCCATTTCAGCTCCCTCCACGTCCGGAACTGCCGCCTATGCCTGAAAACAATGATCCAACATCTCACGATGTTAATGAAATGGACATTGAAAGGCTTGTCGCTGAGGGAGGAGTAAAGTTGATCGATTTCTTGATACAGACGGTACACAACACCGCACACGGAGAACCTGAAACCTTCCGTGACATGCTTAAGCTTCCTGAGCCCGTTAAGGCAAGATGGATGGCTGCGTGTATCGAGGAACTCGAAGCGTTGAAGAAACGTGGAGTATACGAATTGGTAGATCTTCCGAAAGGAAGGAGGACGGTTAAAAACCGTTGGGTATTTCTCGAAAAGTCTGACGGCCGCCTGCGAGCTCGCTTAGTTGCGAAGGGGTTCTCGCAGATTGAAGGCATCGACTATAATGAGCTTTTCTCACCAGTTGTCCGCTACGAGTCTGCACGCGTAAGCTTCGCACTCGCTGCAATCCACGATTGGGATATGCATAGCGTTGATGTAAAAACTGCCTATTTATATGGCAAACTGGACGAGGAGATATATATGGAACAGCCCGAAGGGTTTCGACTTCCCGGGCAGGAAGGAAAAGTATGGAGACTTAAACGAGTGATTTACGGCCTTAAACAAGCCGGTCGCCAGTGGTGGAAAGAATTGCATCAATCTATGATTGAGCTGGGATTTACCCGCTGCAAATCTGACTACGCTGTATATTTTCACAGACATCCAAAGACGAAAGAGCTAGTAGTAGCCATTGTCTACGTTGATGACGTGAACTTCTTAGGGAAGAAAAACTCCCCCCTCCTCAACGAGTTGAAGGGAAAGTTTACTAAAAAGTGGGAATGCAGAGATCACGGTCCCTGTGAAGAGTTCCTTGGGATGAAAATCTCGAGGAATCGCTCCAAGAAACAAATCTTCGTCCAACAGGTGAAATACCTGGATAAGATCTTGCAGCGCTTCCAGGTTCCGCAATCCGCCGCGGCTAAAACACCATTACCAGCTGGCTTCCAGTTCATAACAAACAAGGAAACTGCATCGCACCCCTTCTGTCAAAAGTACCAACAATTGGTTGGATCTTTAATGTACTTGATGATCGGTACTAGGCCCGACATAGCCTTTGCCGTAGTTAAGCTGGCGCAATATGCCGCTAACCCCGCACCCGAGCACTATCGCGCTGGAATTCACGTACTAAAGTACTTGTCTATGACAAGGAACTATGCGTTGAAATATGAAGGCGATACTGGGAAATCCGCGGTGACGCTGGAATGTCTCAGTGACTCGGATTGGGCTCAAGATACAGAAACCCGCCGATCTGTTTCGGGAAACATTTGTATGATCGCGTCCGGTGCTGTAACCTGGACTTCGCGGCGACAAAAGACGGTTTCATTATCGTCCACCGAGGCGGAATACAAAGAACTGTCTGACGCTTCACGACAAGTGAAATGGCTGTCACAGCTTCTGGAGGAGCTCGGTATTGAGCACCCAACTCCTATTCTCTACGGCGACAATGATGGGTCCAAATTCTGGACTGAAAATCCCATTGTTGAAAAACGATCGAAGCACGTGGATATCCATTACCACTATGTGCGAGAATTAGTCGAGGAAGGTATTATTGTTATTGGTGATGTGTCTTCACAAGACAATCCCGCCGATATCTTTACGAAGAATCTTGGCGTAACCAAAATCAATCTCTTCCGCCCTGAGCTTGGACTGATTTTTGGTTCCGATATCGAAGCATGGGATAAAGCCGCTCGATCGATGAAACGTTAATCTCCCTCCTTCAAGTGAGGAGGAGTGTTGAATCTCGATCCGTACCACTACGTTGGTTCAGTCTATTTATAGCTGAAACGGGTTCTTGAGTACTTCACTCTTGAAGAGAGATAACGAACAATGTACTAGACCGCACTCTAGGTTGCAGGTCATGGTCTATTAAATAGAACAATGTACGCAGTATGCTCTGTATATGCTACTGGCAGATAAGACCTCACCTGTATTAGGTAGAATGGCGCACAGACCAGAGACATTAGATATATAAGACCTATGTAGTATGCGTACACTCTTTAGACAATCCAGTCTTTCTATTGCCCATCATTCCTCTCAGATATCCTCTAGCCACAGTCTATAACTATCATCTCAACAAACCCAGTGAGTGCGACTCCCCTCCGCCACTAGCGCAAGCTACCGTGGTGTACTCGTCTTAACATTCTGCTTGTGAACCCTAGTGAGTAAAGGCCGTTTTCTCTTCACTACAGCCTTCATCCCTGCCCTTTTGAGTGTCCTTCAAATTGTTTTGGATGAAACAGGTTGGTTGGTAACATTTTGGAGGGCCTTTGTGACCTGAGAGGCATTATCGGCCTTGCAAGAGGTGAGAAGTCAAATGGCATATTTGGTATCAGAGGGGGAAAGCTTGCTTGGATGGCCACCAGTGGATTTGGAAATTGTTGGCCTATGTTTAGAGCGAACTCTAGAGATAGTACTGAGGGAATAACCAGTAGTGGAAGCAATTTGGGTAGCAGTATGTCCTTTGTCAAGGAGAAAGAGGATATGATCAATCTGAGAAGAAGAGAGAGGTTTCATGTCAACAGAAGATAAGTTATTGGGTTACTTTGGCCTGGAGAAGTAAGCTTTCATCTTTATACACAATCTACTCTCATCATATGATTTTATTTGAATTTGTTTGAGAGCAGTAAACAGAGTTATGTGCCTGGAGAAGATGAGGGACAAAACCCTTCCAATGCACTCATAATATTCAATAATTCATATCTCCATAGAAACAAAGTATAATATTAAATGCTTAAACATATTTGTAGATAAGAAGCATGACTACCTTCATTTAAAATTTGAAATGAATTGGCTTAGTGGTTGCTGAGTTATTTGAGATTTCATGAAAAAGTCAAAATCATTGGAAGGGTTTTGTCCCTTACTGTAAGTATCATAGCCCTTCTTGTTGGATTCAATATTAGTGTCACAAGACTGCATTCCTGTTTTGTGACTCTGATTGAAGGTTGAAGCATTCCTAGCCTCAACGCCTCATCTTCGGTGAGGAACCGCTTCCCATCCGTCTCCCCTTCGCAGGCCACTTTCAGCGCGAGCAATATTACATAATAGCGGAAGACGGGTCAAGCAACATCAGTTCCGACTTATCTTACCACCCTCACAGCCCCTGCAACCCGCTTTTCACGACGTATGAATCGCATTGATATTACACCGATCTCTGATGACGTCCTGGATAGCATTTCCGAAGAGTCTAGAGTTTCAATCCGAAGATTGGCTAGTTTTCTTGCCAACGCCAAGCTACCTGACCTGTCCGTTGATTATTCTGTCGTCCGCCACGCTCGTTTACATGATGCGATCCTCCCTTGTCCAGTACAACTTATCCCAAGAGTAAACTAGCGGCGGTGCTGGTGCTCTTGTACGAAGAGGGAGGACAACTCCGAGTTTTACTCACGACTCGGTCCAGGGCGTTGCGCACACATGCTGGTCAGACCGCGCTCCCAGGTGGAAAGGCGGACGAAACAGATAAAGACCTTGTGGAAACTGCGGTACGTCATTAGCATCCTGTTAATTTGAAGTTTTTGACACCCATTTGAAGTTTCGCGAGGCGTACGAAGAAGTCCAGCTGCCATTGAATTCCCCGGACATACATCTGATCGGTCTTCACGAACCTTTCTTGTCGCTACACAGGCTCATCGTCACTCCTGTATTCGCCTTCCTCATTCGGCCTGAAGTCCTCAGGAGGCTCAGACCTTGTGAACGAGAAGTTTCCAGAATTTTTAGTCATCCATTGAAAGCGATATTGGACCCACATCTTTCTGAACACGAGGCTTCTCTTGTAGAAATTGGGAGCGAGGACTGGCCATACGAAACTACTTATCACGTACGTTGGCAACTTTGGTTATTTCCAGCACATTCTCCAACCCATATAATCTTAAGAGCACGAGCGACTCCGCAGTCCCGATGCTCAACAACGTGTTGTACAGGATGCACCGTTTTCGGTCAATGGCTTCCCCTATTAAGGGTTTGACCTCAGATATACTGGTAAGGTTATGTCTATGTCCTAACATGTGAGCGAGGATTCACATCTTCGCGGTGCTCTCATGATAGATCAAGACGGCCGAAATTGCATATGGGAAACCAACAGTCTACGAGCGGTTTGCTCCTGGCCAAATCCGGGGGTTCCATGCCGTCCTGGCAGCCTCATCGAACTGAGTGGCGCTATTCAGGCGGTGACTTGGTTCGGGGCCAAGATAGAATACCTGCAGTTAGAATTGACTCAAACATTCTGCCCACTCTCAGGGATAGAAAACAAGGTGTACATGCTCGCTTTAGGCAATGCTGATGCCAGTGTGCGCGGGAAAAGAAGCCAAGAATTTGAATAGATTTGAATACAACAAATGAGATGGGAACATAATTATAAATAGTTGGGCCTGACGGCCACCGTCAACGCATCGATAATTCCACAGCTTGTGTTTACCCTTCCCTGCCGCACATTCCGCCTCCGAGCTCATGCGCCCTTCATCGCCCTACCGGCCTACGTTCAATCCATTTAGCACGGATTCTCCTCCTCCCTCGAGTTCCAGATACGCCGCTCCGCCGACATTGACCCGCTCGGCTCCGGAGAGCACCATGTATCGTGTCTTTAACGTGCCCTATCAGGAGCCCTCAACTGAACACCAGCAACGACCACTTGATATGCAATCGAATGACTGTGGTTTATGGACTTATAACCCAGTGTTTGGGATCGTACATTCTCCCCCCGACGGTTGTTCCATCTGTAACACGTATGTGGATCACATGATGGTGGCCATGAACATTAGCGACGCCTCTTTCGTGCAAGCTGTCGATGCACGCAAAGAAAGCCAGGATACTTTTTTCATGGATGGTTTTAGTGAAGGCATGCGCCATCAACGTTACAATGACTTGCAGCTGAACGAAGATATCGAGCACCTCCGCACTAAGCTCGATTTAGCTATGAGCGCTATCAAAGAAAGTGAAGCCGAAAATGAAAGACTACGCAAGGAGCTCGACCGGGCCAGGCAGCAAACTACTAATTCCGAAGAGTCTCAGTACTTGAAGATTCCCTTCAGCCCCATGGACAGTCTCCCTTCTCGCTCCTCACCTTCTACTTCGGGTGCATTGGGAACAGGAAGCCGCGGCTCTTCTTCTGGTTCATCGATGGAATTGCAACGCCACATTAGCCAAGATGCCAATCTAAGTTCTCCCTGGTTTTCTGGTATTACGGAGCCACGCGAGGTGCATACCATCTATACCATATCTTCCCTGAATGATAGACAGCAGAACCAGGTCGACAGTCCCGCAAAGCAGTCTCTCCCCTCGTACGCACTGGCGGTCTCAAACCACCTCCCCAGCATCTTCGCTTCCCACACCGCACCCCACTTACCCATGAAACCCCATCCCGTAACCAAAGTCCCTCCTTCTAGAGTTGAACCCCATTCTCCAATGACTTCGCGGAGCCAACACGATAAATCGAAGGCAAGATATCCAAAGACAATGAAGGAATTGAAAGATCTCGTTGACCTTGCCCACGAACCAACAAGTGACGGAGTGGCTGCTTTGTCGATCGTGAAGAGTTTCTGCTCGCGTGCGCACAGTACTCCTCGAGAGCATAAAAGCCTCATGCAACGTTGGATTCTTATGAACTGGAAGAATCCCTATGCCACAGGCTCTACCACTTCTACGCCGACTACTGACGCCAAACCAAATCCCCGCATCGATGACCCCGTAAATACTTGGTATGAATACCTTTGTGCTCATCCCCATTCTTGGCCTAAAGGTGTTCGCAAAGATCTATTCAATCGCCCAGTCATGTCTGACCTTATTGCGAACCGGGCGGTGGCACGCATGAAACCCACCGAGCCTGCGGCATCGAGGAACGATTTCGTCGCACATGTCACTGATATGTTTGCGATCCCGGGAATGTACAAACGACTTCTGGAGATGAATAATCTCACCGTTGCTCCCGAGATGTCTTACAAACTTTTCACCGGACCAATCAACATTGACGCCATTGTTCGCCATTTTGCCGAATCTGGAGTAACACCCGCAGAAGCTGTGAAGAATTTCGAGCCTTGGGCGAAACACTACAAGGAGTGCTGAATAATTCATTGGACCTCCTCCCCTCGACAGCCGCTCCATCTGACAAAAGCTCCTCATTCTGTTATGGTTTAATTGGACGCTGCCTGCCCCCTCGCTTTGCTATCCTCGTTGCACTGTTTTGTTTGTCCGCTATAACCTGTGTGTATATGTCCCACTATGTTCTTTCGCATTCGCTACCCTTGTTCTGTTTGGGTTCTGCTGAGGCTTGTTGTATTGCTTTGCATTCGCACATATCGAACGTTGGTATTCGAGGTTTTTGTGAATACCCTAAGCCATCCCTGATTTAATCCAGACAAAAATTTGAGATGTGTGGATTTCGCTGAGGTTCCGGACAGAATTTGGCAAGATGGCTGTCACACCTGGGGGCCAGCATTGCAGGTGAAGCTTGAAGTCTGGGACCATCTGGAAGCCAAGTGTTTGTACGCTAGGATATAACTTATTGCATTGCGGGCTGAGGCTGGTGAGATACATCATAACATTAAGATTTTGGCGCGCGGAACCGAAACTTACCAATCTTGCATGTTTTTCAACCAAGTGAGTCTATCGGGGCTAGTTGCTGAGGGTAAATTTCGGAACCTTATACTATCCTTCACCCTCGGTTGGCGCTCCCGGTTGGCGCGTCACATCAGTGTCACACCAGCCAAACCAAAGTTCCCATTCTGCAAACAGTGTCACACCTCCCCCAATGAGCGTGACAAACTCAGCAACTTCCAGACCGTGTTCCAGCCCATGGAAAATTATTGAAAAAATTCGAGAATGTTTTAAAATTCAAATGATTTATGGTACCAATTTTCACGCAGATTGAGGGAAGGGAAGGTGGTGAACGCCAACTGGGGGGGAACGCCAACCGAGGGTGAAGGATAGTACCTCACGTTTTCCCCCACAAGCATGTTTTCTCTACAGTCAGTAACCATAGGAGCTTATGAGCTACTCGACAAACATCCACTTCTAATAGGCGTTGAGAGGCGTGATCGCACATGGGAGGTGAACACCCTGGGGGAACAGGATTTATGGTTTCATGCCGAATTCATAATAGGGGTTCAAAGAGAGCGCAGAAAGCAGGAAACCCAGCGACTCACTCAAGGGGGCAAAGAAAGCGGAATATTATGAACGCTTAGATCCTAACGTGAGTTATGGTCTAAAATGGGACCTCACAGAGAGCCTGGGGGTCACTAGCACTTCTAGGTACTTATGTAGATTCGGACAAAAAATCGCGAACTTGATTCAAGGTACTTAATCAAGATCACGGATATCCAAGTTCCTAGCACGATGTGCGGCACCATGTTCCTATCAGCCGAGCATCATGCATCATGATGGTCAACGTTCAACGCTCAACCTTGGTCAACACATTTTATTTCGAGCCTGGGTCTGATCGATGATCGATGATCGAACGATGATCTTCTGATCCTGAGCACTTGCAAGGGTGTGAGAAACGACATCGGGTGAATGCGGTAAGTGGATGCAGGTGAGAACTAAAATACCATAAGGTTGTCCAGATCTTGACCCTTTCAGAGGACATGCTAAGGTGATTTCAAGGCCTGGAAGATTCAATGTCATCGCTCTTCAAAAATCTCCGAATTCACCAAATATTTGGCTCAAGTACTGATGTCGGGAAGACCGTTTTAACCACAGCGCTTGTCAAAGCTTCGATTGCGAGGAATACACCCGTTTTCTATCTTAAACCCATAAGTACTGGTCCACCTGAAGAGGCAGACGAAGTGTATGTGTTTTGTACATCGAGGCCAAGTTTATAATTAATGGAGGGGATAGGCATATTAAACGCTACGCAAAGTCGAACCTCGTCGATGTAGACTGTCTATTCCGTTTTGACGAGCCCGTCAGTCCGCATCTTGCCGCTAAGTTGGCAGCCTCCAATGATATTCCGCGCGAAGTACGTGTCATGGCCAGCCATTGTACCTGTCTAATACGCTCAAATCACGTAGGTATCCGACCAGACTGCTGTCAACACTATTGCAGATCGCATCAGGCAATGTGCAAGCAGGAGCCAAAGATATGCACATATGTATCTCGAAACGGCTGGAGGTAAGGTCACGTCGGGAATCTGAATCCCCCACGCCCATTTATGTTCAACACGGATCCAAACACCTTTATCTAGGTGTACACAGCCCTTCGATTTCCGGAACAACCCAAGCGGATTGTTATAGACCGTTATTTCTACCGACGATCTTGGTTGGAGACTCGAAACTGGGAGGAATATCATCCACCATTTCGTCCTATGAGTCTCTCCTCCTCCGAGGTTACATCATCGATGCTGTCCTTCTCTTCCGAGATCGCTACTATCGCAACTGGGAGTACCTGGAATCATACTTTGCCGACCAGGACATCCGTTTGTATGCTGTCGATCTTCCACCGTCTCGACTTCCCGATCCCGCTCTGGACCACCAGTCCACCCAAAAGTACTACGACGACTTAATCGCAGATTCCACTCCAAGTGGAATTAATGCTATCGCTGACCATCTCGATAGATGCCATACCAAGCGTCTTGACGAGCTTGCGTCGATGCCAAAGCGTACCCTTGACAGCATCTGGTGGCCATTTGTCCAACACGGATTAGCAAGGACGGAGGAAGACGTGACGGTCATTGATAGCGCGCATTCCGACTTCTTTAGTGTCTATCGGTCGCACGAACAAAGCGACAACACACCATCCCTACTTATACCTGAACTTGATGGGTCTGCGTCATGGTGGACGCAGACCGTGGGCCACGCACATCCCTCTCTTACTCTTGCTGCTGCGAGGGCCAGCGGTCGATACGGACATGTGATGTTTCCTCAAGCGATACACCTTCCTGCATTGAACCTGGCCGAGAGGCTCCTCTGTGACGGACCTGGGAAAGGCTGGGCTTCTCGTGCCTTCTTTTCCGATAACGGTTCCACTGGGATGGAAGTGGCTTTAAAGATGGCCTTACGTGCCTACTCTGTCAAGAACAACTTGAGCGAGTCGGACAAAAAGCGCCTGGGCGTCCTCGGTTTGCATGGGAGCTATCACGGCGATACTATTGGTGCGATGGATGCTTGTGTTGAAGGCGTCTATTCATGTGAATGGCACGACGCAAAAGGGTTTTGGTTTGATCCACCCTCCGTCGGCATCAAGAACGGAAGTCCTACTATCACCTTGACACAGCCGTTGCATACCCTGGTTGGGGAGAAGATCCTCCCCGCGCCTTCACTGTCATGGATCTATGACGTAAAGTCGCGTCTGCAGACCCCTTTGGCTGCGACATATCGCGCGTATATTCAAAAGACATTAGAGGAGCTCGAAAGCAAAGGACAAAAATTCGGCGCTCTTGTGCTTGAACCCCTCCTAATGGGTGCTGGAGGAATGATATTCGTAGACCCGCTTTTCCAACGAGTCATGGTGGACATCGTTCGCGGTCAAGGGGAGAGTGGTGGCTCGACCGGCTGGTCCGGTCTTCCTGTCATCTTTGATGAGGTTTTCGTTGGATTACATCGTATTGGCATCGAAAGCACAGGTCCGTTACTTGGCGTCCATCCAGACATATCCGTCAACGCAAAAGTCCTCACGGGTGGCCTCGTCCCTCTTGCGGTCACACTTGCATCAGAATCTATTTTCAAGGCCTTCTGGAGTGACAGCAAAGCCACTGCATTACTACACGGACATTCCTATACTGCTCATGCCATCGGTTGTGAAGTTGCCAATGAGACACTTAAACTGATCGATAACCTTAAGGCCAGCACTGAGTGGCAAACCGCACAAGCTAGTTGGTCAGATAGTCCTTCGCTTCCAAGCAAAGTTTGGAGCTTCTGGGATCCTGGGTTTATTCACGTGGTATCAGAACTTCCGAATGTAGAGAATGTGATGACACTTGGATGTGTATTGGCGATTACATTAAAGAGTGGCTCGAATTCCGGTGAGTCGGAAGTATCGCGGTCCTCGTGGTGAAGCGATGTTGACATATACTCAGGTTACATTTCAACGTCCGCACAGGTCACGTTCGAACCTCTGAAGAAACACATCGCCAACAGCAGGGAATTGTCGGCCGCCCCCGGCGGTGCCCCTTTTACCACTCATTATAGAACGCTTGGCAACGTTGCATACTTCATGACTAGCCTTAACACGAGCTGCACCGTTACTAGGTCAATGGAGGATAGCATTTGGAGGATCTTGAAAAGTGTGGCGATAAAGCGAGTCGAATAACGAATCTAGAAAATGTATGCGTGGAGTCAACCGGCCAAATAAATTCTCGATCATCTCGATGATCCAGATCTCATATCTGATGGTTATCAGTGAATAATCCACAATTATATACTCTTCCCTCATTCCGCCAGCCAATTTTATCCGTGCTACTCGCCCGGATACGAGCACAATGGCCAGATTTTCATTCTTTACCAAGGTCTTTACCAAGACACAATGTGAAAGAGACGGGTTCCGTGTTCCCATTTCTCAAGTTTTGGCGCTGGCGAAGTGTCGGCCGCGTTACCACCTGCTCCCAGCGGGCTTCTTTCAGTGGTTCGATTTTGCGATTGTTCCCAGTCAATTAGCCTGAGCTAGGTCGCCACGCAGAGCCGACCTGAATAGGTTCTGTTGTCAATCGCATCGAGGAATCGACAAAATATCAATGTAGCAGCTCTGTCTCCGCACCGGTTCCAGAAAACTAGATTTTCGCTGTCTTTGTTGATTCAATGCTGCCGGGGGGATGTACAGTAAGGGACAAAACCCTTCCAATGATTTTGACTTTTTCATGAAATCTCAAATAACTCAGCAACCACTAAGCCAATTCATTTCAAATTTTAAATGAAGGTAGTCATGCTTCTTATCTACAAATATGTTTAAGCATTTAATATTATACTTTGTTTCTATGGAGATATGAATTATTGAATATTATGAGTGCATTGGAAGGGTTTTGTCCCTCATCTTCTCCAGGCACATAACTCTGTTTACTGCTCTCAAACAAATTCAAATAAAATCATATGATGAGAGTAGATTGTGTATAAAGATGAAAGCTTACTTCTCCAGGCCAAAGTAACCCAATAACTTATCTTCTGTTGACATGAAACCTCTCTCTTCTTCTCAGATTGATCATATCCTCTTTCTCCTTGACAAAGGACATACTGCTACCCAAATTGCTTCCACTACTGGTTATTCCCTCAGTACTATCTCTAGAGTTCGCTCTAAACATAGGCCAACAATTTCCAAATCCACTGGTGGCCATCCAAGCAAGCTTTCCCCCTCTGATACCAAATATGCCATTTGACTTCTCACCTCTTGCAAGGCCGATAATGCCTCTCAGGTCACAAAGGCCCTCCAAAATGTTACCAACCAACCTGTTTCATCCAAAACAATTTGAAGGACACTCAAAAGGGCAGGGATGAAGGCTGTAGTGAAGAGAAAACGGCCTTTACTCACTAGGGTTCACAAGCAGAAGAGGCTGGTGTTTGCAAAAACATATGCAAACTGGACTGTGGAGGACTGGAAGCAGGTAGTTTGGACAGATGAGACTAAAATCAATTGGATGGGGTCAGATGGAAGGCATTGGGTGTGGAAAACAGCAGGAGAGGGGCTTAGTGACAGGCTGGTGAATGGAACTGTCAAGTTTGGAGGAGGTTCTTGCATGATATGGGGGTGCATGCTATGGCAGGGGCCTGGCCATATACACCACATTGAAGGTACCATGGATGGTGACCTTTATGTTTGCATTTTGGATGACAAACTTTACCAAAGTCTCAAGAAATACAGGAAGAAGAAGTGGCAAGTCCTTTTCCAACAGGACAATAACCCCAAACACACAAGCAAAAAAGCAAAAATGTGGCTTGAAAACAATGGTTTAAAGGTTATGGAGTGGCCACCACAGTCCCCAGACCTTAATCCCATTGAACAGCTCTGGACTTATGTCAAAAACAGGCTAGAAGAGTATGAAAACTACCCTTCCAGCATAACTGAACTCAGAGAAAGGGTGGATATAGAATGGGGCAAAATTCCTGCATCAGTGTGTCAGAATTTGATAGAGAGTATGCCTAGGAGGGTTCAGGCTGTTTTACAGGCCAAAGGGGGCTATACAAAGTACTAGAGAACTGATTTTGTGTAGTTTCAGACAGAGGGACAAAACCCTTCCAATGGACTCATAATGTTGATTAATTCATATCACCACAGGAACTTAATATTACATAATGCTGTTTATACCTATTTGTAGATAAGATACAAGACTACCTACATTTAAATTCTGAAGTGGATACCTTTACTGGTTGCTGAGTTATTTGAGATTTCATGAAAAAGTCAAAATCATTGGAAGGGTTTTGTCCCTTACTGTACCACACAAGATGGCAGGTCCAAGTCTATCCTTCCTGGTGTCACTCATTCACTGTGTTTTCTCACAATAGGCATTTCTTAATGGGGAAGCATCTTGCAGAAGCATATGGAACGTCATCCATCATAGTTGTTTAAGCGGGGCAGGAAGGGGCAAATACCGAACCATTGTACGTTCTGTGGCATCCCTGTGATCATTCCAACTTCTCTGGTAAGAAAATTTGACAGAGGAAATGCATCGGCGCGGTGCATGCATCTATTGGAAAAACGGGTATTCCCTTCCCGGTACCCAGCAAGAACTCCTTCAATTACTTAAAGACTAACGAGAGAGTGACGAGCAAAGAAATCCTGCCCAGTCAATCCTACGTCCACTCATGTTGCCCGGATATTGCATTCTCGTTGGACTATATCTAGTCCGCCTTTGCGTTGCCTCGCGAACGCACTGCAAGACTATGCCGCAAGACCCAGAATGGCCTGGTGAATCCGTTTGGAATCACTTCAACGCTTCGGTAGACGGGCGCTTGATTCGCACTATCCCTATCGCATCAGTATGCCATGGATCTGATTACAACCCTACAAAGTGCGACACCGTACAACAGGGGTGGCACCATTCCCAATTACAGTACGTCGCCTTCTAAACGCTTCCTTGGATTTGAGACTTCTGCTTTTTGTAGTGAAGAATATGCGTCATCCATCATGTCGCCCGTTTTCTTAAACAAGAGCTGCGATCCCTTCACCTTGTGAATGACCAGTGCGAGATCGGGGCCTACGTACAGTATTCAGTCGATGTGGCGACACCAGACCATATCATCCGAACGCTCGAGTTTGCAAAGAAACACAACATCCGTTTTGTGGTGAAGAACACCGGACACGAGTAGGTCGCTGACACCAAACTATTCAAATAGGACTGACTCGCCTCATCCAGTTACATGGGTAAATCAACTGGTGCTGGTGGTTTGGCCATCTGGATGCACCACCTGACGGACAGAGAGTGGATCCCGCAATACATTGGTCCCAAATATTCTGGACCCGCAGTGAAAATTCATGCCGGAGTTATTGGTGATATGCTCGGACAAGATGCCGAAGCCAGGGGCCAAGTCATTGTTGCCGGACAATGTCCTGTGAGTCCCCCACCAGCAGTTCATCCATTGCGAGAATACCACTCACCGAGTGAAAGACCGTTGGTTATGCAGGTGGCTATATACAGGGTGGTGGTCACTCCGTATTAAGCTCTCTGTATGGCATGGCTGCAGATCAGGTCCTGGAATTCGAGGTCGTCACCACCAACGGCAAGTTCGTTCGTGCATCACCCTCGGAAAATTCAGACTTATTTTGGGCCCTGAGTGGTGGAGTAAGTCACCTCAAGAGTCGGTCTTCATTTTCGCTAACGGCTGAATAGGGAGGAGGCACATATGGAATTGTCTGGTCTGCCACTGTCAAAACATATTCTGACATGCCTGTAACAAGTGTCCGCGTGCTCTACCAACCTGCTTCTTCTGACAAAAGTGCTTTGGATATACACTGGCAGAGCATTGCCATCTACCTCACGGAATCACCCAGATATCTCAGCGCAGGTGCCTATCACATCAACTACTTTGACAACGCCCTCTTCCATGTTGTAATCCTCTTCCCGAAGAAAACCCCTGAAGAGGTAGCTGCCTTGACCCAGCCTTGGTTTAATGGGCTACAAGCTCTCGGTATCACTCCTGCTATTTCGGAGACCGTCCAACACCCGACCGTGCGCAACGCGACTGTGCTCGTCTACGAGATCTTCGGTGGGGAGATCCTCATCGGAACTGACCTCTACGGTGCCCGCATCCTACCCATGAGATTCTGGGAAACAGAGCGAAGCCGCGCTAGTTTGTTTAATACCCTACGAGGGATCGTCAACGACGGTGGTCATATCGTAGACATTGCCGTCAAGCCCACGAGAGATATTTCCGGAAACCCTAACAACGCCGTTCCCCCTGCGTTCAGGACGATGCACAGCATGTGTGTCGTTGTGTGGTATGAAGTTTCTTGAATCCGCTGAGCGTGACAGCAGTCTCTGAAAATTCGAGCCAGGAATTGGAATGACACTGCGACCTGGGATGAACAATTCGCGGGAACAAGATCAGTGACTACCTTGACTAACAGACTCGCGAAAATAACACCAGAGACAGGAGCATACTTAAACGAGGCAAGTATTTGAGGCTCCCTCATATGAAGATGCTCACGCCTGTCTAGGCGGACGCATTTGATCCCAACTGGAAGCAAAATTTCTATGGAGTTAATTATGACAAGTTGTTGCGGATCAAAGATAAATACGATCCGGATCAGGTGCTATATGGCACGACTGCCGTCGGAGGGGATCGATGGGTGACGGTCGACAGCGGACGGCTGTGCCCACAGGGGGTATAAGCGAGCAGAAGGGTCACTTTTCCGAGCCTACCTTGATTGTTCAACCCCCTCCACAAGAAAGGAACTCCGCAACCAAATGACTAACACCTACTTATGACTGTCAGTGTACTTGGTAACAAATTATGCTTCCTTTTCCTGCCAAAGTGCTCAGTCCAGCTTCAGATCTCTCACATTCATTCCAGGATTAAGGCAGCCACGTGACGGTGCAAAGCGATTTAAGTCTAACTACGCCAGTACTGCGCTAGATCATGAATCCTATCCAGCACAACAGTCAAATAAGAAGTCTCGTTTAGCAACGTTTCGAAATGTTTGATAGCATCTTCCTCAGTCAGATCAAGCCTAAACTTATCTTGTATCTGTTCATGAACATCTCGGTGCTTGATATCGGGTATGTTCGCATCTACCATGAGTGCTACCAGGTTCAAAATGAGGTTGGCACTCTTTCGTAAGATCGTGAAGGCGGTGAAGCAGAAATTTTTGAAACGGGCATAATGTGGGGATTGGGCGCCGCCCATACCGTCGACCATTTCTTTACAAACTTTTACTGGAGGAGGGAACGGTTTGGGATCTCGGCCGAGGATGTATCCAAAATCAACTATGGCGCCGGCCAGTCAGCAACTTGTGAGCATCCATAATGAAATTGAAGTACCATGGAAGAAGTGTCCATCGGGACCTACGAGTAAGTTGTCGAGGTGCCGGTCTCCTACGCCGAGGAGGTAGGTCACAACACAATAGCCAGCTAGCATTTGGTCAGGAACCAAAGGTGGTATAATGTTATTTGCGACCTCACCGCAGCTTCGAACAAACGTATCGATCACACTTGGTTCGACGCCAGAAGTCCCAACACTTCCCTCATCAGGGTTATGCACGCGAAGGTAATTGAGAAGGTTCCCATACTCGCTGACGATAGCCGCGATAGTTTTGCTTGGGATGAATTGCACCATCCCCTGTAATGAACCAGTAGCAAGAACATCATAAGGGCTTAACTTCAAGTCCAGATTCTCTTTCCGTAGTAATCGATCCATGAGTGTAATCAGCTGGATCACAAGCTGATCCTGGCGCATGTCGTCTCCATCTTTAAAGATTACAGGGTATTCGGAACCGTCCGAACATTGGAAGTTCAAAAGCAGCGGATATAGGTTGGACTTGAAGACGGACGACTTCTCGGGGGTGATTCCTGTAATTTCAATCTTGGCGTTCAGGGGCAGTGGCAGCGGCGGCATAGAAGACAGGTTGCTCCGCGAGTCTGCAAGGATGGAACGAAGCCGTTCAATCTTCTTGGGCCGGGGATCTTTTGATGTTCGAAGCTCGCGAGCTCGTTTTGCAAGTGTTTCCACAAGAAGACCCTGTCTTCTCATTAGCTCACGGCGCTCGGAACCGCCTCCGGACTAGGTCACGGTTGGTTCTGTGATTTCGCGGTGTGAAAGGGATAACCTACCTCTAGGATCTTGTTCATAAACTTGAACACAACACGGCCATACATCTTAGCCATGATCCTATCTTCGAGGGCCACCTCGACCATTAAGTACCAATACAAGCGATTGCCGAGAATAGGGTTCTGGACGCCCCTCAAGATAAGGAAATCGGTCAAACCGCTGTCTTCGTAAGAGATGGCGTTTGTGGCCGAGCGAGACGACCTCTGATCGCTTGCTGCGCTCTCGAATTTCAGAGCCTGGACAAGTTGAAGGAGATAGAGTAAGAGTTCCTGTCGTAGAGGCATGAGGAATGGTTCCAAAGTTAACCATACACATCCACTCACGTCATCATCGGCTCGACTGAGTTGCTTGACAGCGAAAGCCCGCACTCTCGAGTCAACGGTATTAGGCCCAAGGAGCTCCAGTGCATCGTCAGTATCAATTTCGGTCCACATGGGCAGCAACTCTTCCACCGCCTGCTTGACCTCGAACGAATCTCGCCAGGTAACAGCTCTGAGGAATTTGGTAAGGCCTCGCTTATCCCGGGCCAAATAGAACCGAAATTTCCAAATCAAATCCTTCTCCTCGGAAGTCAGCTGTTGGCTTGGAGAATAATTGAGGATAACCTGAAAGGGACTCAGTTGCCACACTCATCTCAACCGAAAAATCTCACCCCAAGTTCATCTCGTATCTTGGCATTTGGTTTGAGCTCTCTGTCATAAGGGCTGCTTCGATGGCTTCGGACCAGACGCCGGTGCTTGTCTTCAACCGGGTTATCGTGAACGATGTCAGGATCAATGACACTCCAGAGGCTAAGATCGTGAACTAGGTTAGGTAAGAGGTTGGTAGTTGCAGGCTGATGTGGTGTTGTGCTCGCGTGTGTTACTGTTGTGATTGGCTGGTTGGTTGTTTCCTGCTCAGGCATTAAACTCTGTGGGAATTTGAACTAATGTGCAAGGGACTGACGGGTTCACTAAAGATGACAGGGAAGTCGAAACGCGGGAGGTCGATATAAAGGAACAAGTTTTCTGATTTCTCGGTTTCAGCCTAGACAACATAAGTCATTCATAACAATTAAACGATTGAGTACTTACAGCATGTATCTCCTCCATCCTCCTAAATGTGAGTTTGTCCAGCCAATCTGACTTCGGGAGGTCACCTCGTTCATATTTCTTGACGAGCTGAATGGGGGGAAGAGTGAATTTGCGAAAGCGAAGGAAGCTAATCAGGCGTACCTTTTCCAACCGACCCATCTCGTCCTGTACTTCCATCTTACTAGGTGTAGTAGTGTCAACACTTCCATCGGCCTCAGCCCCTGGCCACAGCAAAAGCCTGTGCTTTCCACGGCGGAGTGTCCTGCACATTGTTCATGAGCATCCAACATCTCACCCCACTCTGCCACTTGCCATTTCTTCCCAAATAACCTAAAAGTGGACCCTCCAACAGGGACCGCGGACCGAGGGCCACCAGTATCCCAAACCGTGAAAGTGATCTGTGAGCTCAGAGGAAGGTCACAGTAACGTATTGGCAACGTTATCCACTCATTCCACCTGGAATGTTCAGGTCATTCGTTTGCGGTTACACAATCAAACGTCCTACTTGCGTATACGAGTTCTTGAATGCCTTGAAAGACGTGCGAAAGGGTATCGTCAAGGGTTTGTTGTCCGCAACCAACTGGCAAGTCACGTATAGATCCGAGAACGACCTGGGAGGTTGTCGAATTGTCTATGGTACTTGGGGGTTCGTTGTAACGGAATTGACTCACGATAATTGTACACCGTGGAACTTGAGCTCGGGGTTATCCAAAATTTCGGTGAAGGAACGTGGCTTTCTAATTCCTTCAAGCTGAGATCTACCAGTTGCCAATTAGCTGAGACAAAGTCTTTCACAAATGCCTCGTACATTCTCAGAGTCACCGGCAGTTTGATATCGCATAGTTTAGCAAAAGTAAAATCGTCTCTGTTGTCCTTGTCCATTATACGAGTCTAGATGAAAGTAGCATTGGTATAGATGAAAGCAAGGAGGAAGCTGAATGCGGTCCAGTCATAGTGTCCAACCTTAACTCCTTTGATCCCATGCTTATGTAATGTAGGGGAAGCAGTCGTTCCAACTTCGGCGTCAAAATGCATAACACGATATAATAAGGCCGAGATTGACCAACCACACGAGGAGTACGTCCTTGGAGGCTGACGCTTTGGAAGCCCTGTGATGCACATTGTATAAAATCTTAAAAAGAGAAACGGAGGACAAATAAACACCTACGTCGACGCGGCAGGCTGTGGGCTTGATGATGGACCCGAGGAAGACTGCGTCTGCCGTGGCTCGGCGGAAGCCCCCGGGCCAGTGAGGCTCGGTCCATTCTCACCATCTCTGTTTCCTACTTGTGCAGAGGGATTGAAAGCCAGCGTAGTATTGCTCTGCAAGACCCATCGTATTCCACCCATGACATGAGACAAAAATAGTTCGTCCTAAATACGCATTTAATGAGCTGTTGATCCGTTTCTCGTAAATCAAACGAACGACTCAGTACCTCCCATGTTTCGTTCAAATGGCCCAAGCTAGTATAGAAACTACGTCCAGCAAGACCGCCACTACCGACGCCAGCACCATGTTCTTGATACCAAGCTTGAATCCCTGTCAATGTACAAAATATTCCAAGACATATGAATGACTTACCAATAGGATGGGGAGATCCTTGATCAGATTTACGTGTGCCGTTATCTACGAAAGTCGTTGTGACAATTAGTAAATTGTGTCTTCATGGCCCCGAGCATTCGCTGACCGACGTAGCTAGATTCGTCAGCGGCAAGCACAACGACCGCACCAAGAGAACGAGGATCGGATACAAAGGTATACCTGGATAGTGGTTGAGTAGAGGCGAACCTGCCGCAAATCCTACTCACATTTCGTCCACCACTTTCCACGCAGATGGTAAACCGGAAGTACTCGGATGGTCCCGGACAATCACGTCGACAGTCTTTGGAATCTCGTTGCTTAGCAGAGAAGGTACAAGAATGAGAAGTAAGGACGCACGGCGTTTTGTAAGTCGGCATGATAATCAAAGTACGAACCTAACGCAAGCGTCAGCCCCTCCTGCTTTCAAAACACAGCGCAACCCTACGTACCAAGTTCCTTCCCATAAAACGTCGTGTTCCTTAGACAATCGCTCGCGGAATGGATGGCAACAAAGTTTCCTCCTTTGTTCAAATACCCTTGGAACGCCATCTTCCCAGCGTCGTCCAGAACTCTCGACTCGTGAGTACGAAAATTAATTCAGGGAAATTACGCATACCTTCCCCCGTATTACTCAGAAACAAGACTGCGTCGTATTTCTGTAGCTTATCATCCGTAAACTGGGCTTGGTCTTCCGTATGATTTAACACGGCATTAATAGCGGATGAGTGGCTGGTCAAGGCCTCGACAGCGGTAGGTATGGAATCATGGCGAAATGCCACTGTTCGCGAGAATACGAGAATACGAGCAGGCGAAGCCCTTGTTGACAGGATATTGAACGAGGCGTAGATTGAGAGATATAGGAACCACAACCTGTCGAGGAAATCAGAGCGTGCAGGTGCGGGCTATCTCTTAAACATACATTGTGTCCGATACAGTGCCCGCTGCTTTACTGGCGTGGTGCCGAGCCCGGTTGTGTGACCCGCCAGTTGGATATGTTTGTTTTTCCAGGGGATTAATCACTTTCCGAGGATATTCCTAAAGGGGATGTACTGAAGTTTGTGATCAGTGTCGTAAAATTAGTTACAAAATCTGTACTCTGCTGCTTCGGCACAAATTAACAGGGATGGAACGGTTCACAAGATTAGTGTATTAAAAAAGTCCCCAATGTGGATTATTCTGTCCGGTAGGAAACCAACCTACATACGTTCCGGTCAGCGAGTGAAGGGATGTTAAGTGGGAAGAGGGACTTTTCGATGAATGTCGATACTTGAAGAGCTTGAATGCATACTCAATGCAAGCTCAATGTACAGTTCGCGGATAGACTCCGGAGGGGGGGGGGAGAAAGTCAAGTTTCTAAATGTGATTACGCGTGAGGTACATATTAGACTAGGGATGGTAGTTGAGTGTAAGGATCTGTTGAACTAGTAAGAAAAGCGTCGAGGTGCAGCTGACATCCAGCATAGCGGTCATAACATAGCATGGTAAGGCTCGAAATCGAGGGGTATCACGGGGTGGAGGGTCCGATCTAGTAAAGGAAGACTGATAACATCACTGGTGTTGACACTCGGCACGATCTCCATACTCGTCGTCGTCATCTTCATCTAACCAATCTTCTTCATCTCCTTCGCCAAACTGGGGTGGAAAACCTTGGTCAAAGAAGTTTGGACCAGCTGGATATGAGCGAGAACGCACTTCAGCCAGGTCAGTCTCCTCGAATTCCACATCGTCAACAGTACTGGAAGGGGGTTCGATATCGCTCTTTTTCGGTGGTAACAATGATGCAAGGGCCTGAGGACAACGGTCAATCACAGGTCTCAAATTGCTCGGGGGTGCTCACTTGTGTGTTGACAGTACTCAGCCAGGCCTCGTCGGGCATCTCGAGTGAAAGAACAACGTATAGATCGCCCTTTTCGTCGGGGTGCTTGTAGATGGGCATCCCCTCGCCTCGAAGGACAATGGTTTGATCAGGCTTAATTATTTTGCCTGGTGGGCTCGAGATCCTAACTCCACGGCCATCTAAGTGTGTGACAAGCACCCTGGAGAAGCCCATGAGCGCTTCTGAGAGTGTAATCTTGACCCGAGTGAGGAGGTCGTTGCCTGAGCGCTCGAAGGACTCATGGGGTTTAACCTTCAGCTGGATGATCACGTCACCTGCAGGTACGTCCGGCTACAGACTAAATTAATCGATGAGCTGTATTTCTCGAAATGTGGCCCACCTCTTGATCACCAGCACCTGCGAGGACTATCCGTTGTCGGTCAGTCATGCCCTTCTCAATAAAAACTTCCTGGCGTCCTTTCTCCTTTACAGTCTTACTCCCCTTACATTTCTTGCACCTTTCAATATATCGTCAGAGACAAAGCGATATATGATAGGCCACTTACCGATCCTTTTCTTTCAGAAGCTCTCCGCTGCCTTTACACTCTCTACATTGTGCTCGAGAGGTAGCGAGTTGATTCGCTGCGACCTTTTCCATCGTCCGTCAGAACTTTGCACTGCTCGGGTGAAGACAGGGGTTTACCTGTGTTTGCACAAAAGTCCAGCCTTTTCCCGAGCAGTTAAAGCAGGTCTTTGGTTTTGCGTTACCCTTTGCTCCAGAACTTTTGTCATATTTAGTCGGTGAGTACGAGGGAAAGCTTCATGGGTAGACCTACCCTTTGCATGTCGAGCAAATAACCTCCTTCTCCATGTTCAGCTTAAATGATTTGCCATTATAAAGGTCTTCCAGAGTAACCTCGTAAGGAACGATGGTGTCTTCTCCCTTTCTACGCTTCGGCCCGGGCCCGAAGTCGAATCCAAAGGAGGGACCTGCTCCGCCGCCGAAGAACTGTTCGAATATCTCCTCGAGACCTGTCGTCGTCGACGGGCCTTTCCCGCTCAATCCTTCCATGCCATGGGTATCGTAGATGTGCCGTGTCTGAGAATCACTCAAGATCTCGTACCTATCAAACTTTGTTGGCACAGAAGACGGATGATGGACAATGGCAGTGAACATACGCAGCGGCTATCTCCTGGAACTTCACTCCAGCCTCCGGGTCGTTGATGTTTTTGTCCTATTGAACGCGAATTTGACGGATTGAGGAAATGGGATACATATGGTGTTCTCGAATGAACTCACGGGGTGGTGTTCCATAGCCTACAAGATGGATCAATGACCGCTAGATGAAGAACAAAGGAGCACTAACTTTCTTTCGGTAAGCTTTTTTGATCTCGGCTGCAGACCAAGATATTGAGACCGACTACGAGTCACAGAGGAGAAAAGTACCTTCGGCTGCATCTGGGGAAACGCCAAGTAGCTCATATAGTTCGGTCTCAATTGCCACTGAGACAACCTGTCAGCTCGCAAGAAAATACGCCGGTGAATAGGACATACTCGTTTACGCGTAAATAAAACTTTTGAAGAGGAACAGCTGTAAGAAGACGCAACACCTCGAAGGGGTTGGGCTTGCAGGTTGCGCATTGCACACCCACTCACAAGGCGAATTTTTGGATCGGAGTTTTAATGTTATTAGGTACGATTTTAATACGCGCCCACATCCAGACTCCTCGCTTACTTGACTCTTAAACTTCCTCGCAGTTCATTGCAGTGAGTAGAAATACCTACACGCCTGAGGCCTGAGGGCTTGGAGTGATGTTTCCATATTATCTACATTGTCAAACACGGGTTACCCTCGTGGAAGACGAGACAAATCTTGCTGATCTTTTCTTGGCGTCTGCTCATTTACTGACTATCTCGTTTCTTCTAGGTGCACCCAATGGGTTATAAGCGTCATACTGTTAAATAGGTTTTACATCGCTCATATCCTCCCATTGACAAGGACCTCGAGTCCCACACCTTTGTGCATGCACCTCCTTGTATGGCGCGGCATGAATTTCTATTTTGACGCTGCTAAAGTCTTGGACCGACTCGATGCAAAGGAAGGTTCTATCAAGAGTATTATCGCTACCTTGTCCGAGAAAAACCGAAAGAGAACCAGTGCATTGGTTATTGAAACCCTTAAATGTACGTTTTGGTGTTGTTCTTGGCTCCATTTTGAACTAGAGCTTGGGGTATTTAGACAAATCCGCTTTGACAGACGTCATTCAAAGATCTCTTTTGCTGAAGCAGGAGCGGAAAATTAAATCTTTGAACCATGCCCTTGTTCTTGTTCACGACTTATTACTAGCCGGGGGCATCCAAGCAGGAGATGGTCCCGTCAAACAGGCTATTCTCCGCCATAAAACAAGGCTCAAAGCAGAGTTCACCAAGCTTAAGATCGGACAGGGCGTCAAGAGTAATACCGATCTCGCACAACAGCCTGATGCCCGCGCTTGTGAGTCCTTCCATGGAGCTACATCTGGGTAGGTTCTTACTCTATCCCTGTCAAGCCCAGATACCCCGTTATGTCCGTGTCAACACGATATTCTGGACATGCGAAACAGCCATCCAGTATTTTATTGACAAAGGTTTTTCTATCGGCAACCCTCTTTCGTCAAGGTGCTTATTACGACCAATTCTGTGTTGTGCCCTGAACGCTGACGTCTTTGTGTCAGCATGCACTTTAACAAGGATGAACACATCCCCGACCTTCTCCTCTTTGCACCTCAAACATCCTTTCAAGAAGATCCGGTTTATACCTCAGGAAAAATCATTCTTCAGGACAAAGCTTCCTGTTTCCCCGCGTTTGTGTTATCTCCTCCTCCAAACGACGAGAGTGTCGTCATAGACGCCACGGCAGCTCCGGGGAATAAAACGTCCCACCTCAATGCGCTGATGAGGGGAAAGGGAAAGGTAAGCGATGCATAGTTTGTTGCCCACATCATCCTAATCAGGAACTTACGCCTCAGGTATATGCATTCGAACGCGATACCAAACGTTTTGAAACGCTTAAGATGATGCTCTCGAAAGCTGGCTGCGAGAATGTAGAACCCATCCATGCCGACTTCCTCAATGTTGATCCATTCGATCGTCAATTTAAACCAGTTACTCACATGTGAGCGTTGGTATGACCGGCTCTGCAATATACCCTGACAGTGTCATCCAATTAGTCTTCTGGACCCATCATGTAGTGGTTCGGGCATAGTAAATCGGCTTGATCACCTTTTATTCGCAGGTGAGTCGCAGAAATCTCCTTAATGGTGTATGCTCAGTCCTTGCTCAGAAAGTGACAACCAAAACGGAGATGAAGATCGACTCAAGAAACTCGTAGCGTTCCAGCTCAAGATGATCAAACATGCGATGCGATGTAGGTGTCCTCAGACACGTATAATTTTTGGGGTTGGAGCTTGAAGCATGACTAACAATTCTCCTGTTAGTTCCAAACGTTCAGAAGATTGTCTACTCAACGTGCAGTATACACGCCACCGAGAATGAACATGTTGTTTCCTCTGCTCTCACTTCTGACACGGGGGAGAGTAAGGACTTTATTCTAGCACCTCGAGAGGTTGTTCTTCCGACTTGGCATCGGCGAGGCTACACAGAGGAGATGAAGACTGGCGATGCAACGTCTGTCGTGCGTTGCGTTCCAGGTGAAGACGCAACCAACGGATTTTTTGTGTCTTGTTTCATCAGGAAGCCCAATAAGCGGAAACGGAAGAGCCAGCCAGAGAACTTGGGTAGGAACTGGCAGAAGAAAAGGAAAAATCTGTCGACAGTAATACCAATATAACGTGGTGGTAGTTCTCAAGTAGTTGAGTCAATACAAACATGCATTTGTGAGGCTACACTCCAAGTCAAGAACATACAACAAGAGAATGAGCTGTATCAGATTAATGGATAGTTAGTGGTACCGGAGAAACCTAAACTCGTTGAACCCTGCAGAAGACCCGCGGGGAGGATTCGCCCGACCTGAACATTAACCTATCAAGTGAGTGTATCTCCGGTAAACGTGACATAAAAAAGGAATGGGAAATGTGAGCTTGTATCGGATAAAGACCTGCGCTAGTGAGGGTGATAACGTCTAAGGTGAGGACGCTATAGCTGTAGCAACGGTGCATGGTCAGCTGTGTTGTTGAGTATATTGGCCCTGATAGTAAGCGGCATAATTGGAATAGTCCTGTGGTTGCTGATATCCACCCTGCTGGTAGCCGGTCCACGCATTGTAACCTGCGGCTTGATATCCTGCACCGTACCCTTGGGGAGGTCGATAACCTTGTTGCTGTTGTTGCTGAGCGGCGGCAGGTTGTTGCCAGTTCTCTGGTCGGCGCCAAGGAGGGACGTTAGAACCGCCTGCTGTGATATCATGACCCATGCTGGAACCGCCCCACGACTTCCCTGCCTCTGCTCCACCGCCAGTGCCCTCACCCAACTCGGCCATCAAACTTGCGTATTCGGAATCGAAACCACCTCTATTCATCTGTTGAGGTGGTGGTGGAGGAGCATTGGGGTCTTTGTTCACTGTACAATCCCTCGCCATGTGACCAGCGCTACCACAGACACGGCAAATGATGTTAGCAGTGAAGTTGCGTTGCTCGGGGCAGTCATATTTGCGGTGACCGACGCCACCACAATTTTGGCAAATCTGGTTTTCATCATCGCGCAAAGTACCATTCAAAGCGGCCAGTTCTCGAAGCTGGTTGCGTTTGTGGTCGTTTTGGCCTTCGGGTGTGGAAGCTGCCTGTGAAAAATCAGTGAGATCAGGCTCAGGCGGAACGGAACGTGACAACGCACTGTCTCAATAACCCTATTAATCATTTTAACGCAAGCTGCTACCTTATCTTCAGAGTCAGCAATGACGAGACAATGGAGATCCTCCTCCGCATCCTCGGCATATTGATCAGGGTCGGGCCTTTCCTTCCTTGACGCTACCTTTGCCGCGGATACTAATTTTGGCACCACTCTCGCGTTCCATTTTCTTGAGGCTGTTACCACGAGGACCAACAAGTAAACCAAAGAAGTTGATCTCCGGGAATTCCTTGACAGGGATGTAGACTTTTTCGGATGGTCGCTGGGATCGCTTTTGCTGATGGTACTCGACTGGCGCGCGGAAGTTGGGGTCATTCTTCATGGCACGATCTACAAGCCTGATACGCTCGTCCTCAAGCTTTTTGCGGTAGCGAACCTCGCGGGTGTTCGTCCTCCGACCATGCGCATCATAGGTTGGAGGGGGAGATGGTGACCTGGGGAGAACAAATTCAGTATATGCGTCGAGGAAACAGGGAGATTAGGACATACCTCTCACGCTCTGGAGGAATGAAGTCGTTAAGTCGAAGTTTACGGTTGATCTCTTCCAAACGCAGGTGAATTGCATAATTGTCCAGTTGGGCCTGGGAGACACCAGCCGCAGAAATTGCAGTTGGTAAACCAGGGATTTCAGTTTTAGCCTCACCCCAACGGCTACGTCGTTTACGGGGCGCATTGGGATCAACTAGCCAAGTGAGAGATAATGATAGGTCAGGGTTAGTATCCGTTAGTTATACTTTTAGCACTCTTAAAAGCGGTCAATGCCTCATACGGCTACAACAAATCGCTGCAATAGCGTAAAGCGCCAAATTTGCCGGTGACGAGAATGAGCTGGTTAGATTCTGAGCTTACCTTTCGGATCCCCGGTACCGGGCGATTCTTCTCGCCCCCGTTTTCCCGGAGGACTCGCGGTATCTTGGTCACGCTGACGAGGGTAGGCGGAGGGGGAAGGCTGGGCAAGCTGGGGGGGAGCAGTATCTTCCGCCGGTGCTGGCCCGAAACGACGACGTTGACCAAGAGGGACTGGGGAAGTTCACTGTCAGCCTTGAAGGCGAAAAGGCGATCTAGTGGGCTTACCTTCGTTAGTGCCTGTTATTTGCTTGGTTGCAGGTCTCCACATGTTTAAAGACAAGAAACGATAATAGTTGGGGCACCGTGGCAGTGGTAAGGAGTCAAGGAGCGAAAGTTGGTTGAAGTTCCAACTCCGCTTTGATTACTCATCTGTGAGCGGTACCGCCTTAAGTCAAGTTACCCATGCGGCGCCTGACTTGGATCCTCGTCCTTCCTGACCACCACACGAATTGTCATGTCAAATAAGCGCACTGCAGAAGGTGAGTAGAATACTGTGGGCGCTCGAGCGTAGCACGACAATATACTCTTAGGATCAACATACCCCGTGAAACGACCCCGCAAGAATGCTGACCAAGACGACTACATTGACATTGACGATGAGGACGATGTAATACCACCTTCCCCTCCGGATACCTCTTTAGTTCCCCGGGGTGCGACAATTAACTTCAGTGCGCTAACACGCAAATTGGCGGAAGCGAGGCGGACGAAAGACAAGGACTTCTCGAATCTTACCTCACTAGAGGTGCACCGAAGACAACAGGACGCCCTTGTCTCGCATATTTTCAATGAACAAGACTTCTCGTGGTTACACTTAAAGCCTGACCACGCTTCGCGTCCATTATGGATTAGCCCAGATGATGGCCATATCATTCTCGAGGCGTTTTCGCCTATTGCAGAGCAAGCGCAGGACTTCTTAACAGCTATCAGCGAGCCAGTTAGCAGGTACGTTGGGACAACGTCCTTATTAGACATGAACGCTGTAATACTCATCTTGCAGACCCGCGTTTATCCACGAATACAAGTTAACTTCTTATTCGCTCTACGCCGCGGTTTCCGTTGGACTCCAGACGGAGGACATAATTGAAGTTAGTTTACCAACTATCTTGAAGAATTGGAACCACTGCTTATCATGTAATTTAGGTCTTGAACAGACTATCCAAAGTCCCAGTTCCGGACAGCATTACGTCTTTCATTCGGGAACGAACGTTGAGTTACGGAAAGGTCAAACTGGTCCTCAAACATAACAAGTACTTCGTGGAATCTAGTCACCCAGAAACGTTGCAGCTATTGCTCAAGGACAGAGTTATTCGTGAAGCGCGGCTATTCTCGATTCAACAGGATAATGGCATTAAAGCGACGACTTTCACCACTTCCAAGGCGCCTGTTAAGGGCAACCTTGTTATTCCTGGCACCAAGGAAGCCAAGAAAGACGATACCACGCCTGGTAAAACACAGGGTCTCACAAATGGCACGTCGGACGCAAACCTATTTACCTCGGTCGTTGGTGTCGAGTCAGGTCAGCAGGGCCGTATCTCGATGAAAATCAACTGACCCTTTGCAGACGAGATGGATGAGGATGACGACAATGTCCATGCTTTTGAAATTCACGATTCCAAAATCGACGTAAGCGTCATAATGACTTTGAAGTACTCGGACTCACACCCTTTCAGGAAGTCAAAAGGCGCTGCAACGAACTCGAGTATCCTATGCTAGAGGAGTACGACTTTAGAAATGACACAGTGAATGCCAATCTCGACATCGACCTCAAACCTGCTACGGTCATTCGTCCATACCAAGAAACCAGCCTCAGTAAGATGTTTGGCAATGGGTGCGCCCACCATTCCACTACTCATTCAGTCTTTCCTGATTCATGATCAACCAGACGTGCCCGTTCGGGGATTATTGTATTGCCATGCGGTGCAGGGAAGACATTGGTTGGGATAACCGCAGCTTGCACGATCAAAAAGTCATGTTTAGTGCTGTGCACTTCCTCGTTAGTTGAACTGTTCGATGGTTTCAGCTCCGATACTGAATTTCGCTTCCAAGGGTTTCGGTCATGCAATGGAAGCAACAGTTCATGCAGTGGTCCAATATCACAGACCGCCAGATTGCTGTTTTTACCGCTGACCAAAAGGAGAAGGCGAGTTTAGGGGCAACAGATTGCACCCGACGACTCACCACATTCGGTTTCTTTTCTAGTTCGCCGGAGATAGTGGCATCGTCGTCTCCACATACTCAATGGTTGCTAACACCCACAATCGATCGCATGAATCAAAGAAAATGATGGAGTTTCTAACATCTCGGGAATGGGGTTTCATCCTCCTTGATGAAGTTCACGTTGTTCCCGCCGCAATGTTTCGCCGAGTGGTTACTACAATCAAAGCCCACTCTAAACTCGGCCTTACTGGTATGCTACACCGCCCATTTCTTGAAGTGAAAGTTTTGACTTTTATGATTTGCTGTCCAGCTACCCTCGTTCGTGAGGACGACAAGATCGCAGATCTCAATTATATGATTGGACCTAAGCTTTACGAAGCCAATTGGATGTGAGCCTGGCCCTTTTATTATTATTATTATGTAATGATGTTAAACGATCCGTCGCAGGGACCTTGCCGCAAAAGGGCATATAGCAAATGTTCAGGTACATTCCATCCGACCGTTTTGGTAATGACTTCCTGACGACCCCTAAACAGTGTGCAGAGGTCTGGTGTCCCATGACACCAGAATTCTATGGCCAGTACCTCCGCGAACAATCCAGGAAACGGATGTTATTGTATTGCATGAACCCGAACAAGTTCCAGGCATGTCAGTTCCTCATTAAATATCACGAAGACAGGGGCGACAAGGTCATCGTGTTCTCGGATAATGTCTATGCCTTGGAAGTAAGTTGGTTATTCCAGACCTTGAACGTTCTGGAGTATTTACGCTTTGCTGGAAAGGCATATGCGAGACGTCTGAACAAGTTGTATATCCATGGAGGTACTGGGCAGGTCGAGCGAATGAGAATCCTATCCCATTTCCAGCACAGCCCAAAAGTGAATACTATATTTTTGTCGAAGGTCAGTGGCTCGAACACTTAGAACCCAGTCCTTCTATAATCCTTCTATCATCCGTTATATCAGGTTGGCGATACATCCATAGATTTACCCGAGGCAACTTGCCTCATCCAAATTTCGTCGCATTTCGGTTCCCGCCGACAGGAGGCACAACGCCTGGGTAAGCTTTAACTCATAGACACCCGCCTGCATACTAAGTCGACGATCAAGGGCGCATTTTGCGTGCTAAAAGGCGTAACGACGAAGGTTTCAATGCTTTCTTCTATTCGCTCGTTTCCAAGGACACCCAGGAAATGTATTATAGCACCAAGCGTCAACAGTTTCTCATCGACCAGGGTTACGCCTTCAAGGTGATTACTCACCTTGATGGATCAGGAGACATGCCAGACCTCGTATACAAAACGAGAGACGAACAAATTGAACTCCTACAATCTGTCCTTCTTGCCAACGAAAGCGAGGCAGAGCTCGGTTCCGACATTCGGGCGTCAGAAGGCGATCTCGCTGGCACGGTCACATCAAAGGATTTCGGGCCAACAAGATTCCCCGCTGCTCAAAGGACGACGGGGTCCCTAAACGCCCTGAGCGGTGCACAGCACATGTCGTACATCGAGCAAAACAAATCTGCAAACAAAAAATTAGCAAGGGAAGCAGCCCCGAGGCACAAGTTATTCGCCAAACGTGAAAAAGAAAAAGCAGCAGCTCGGAAAGAGGCCCGCGCTGTTGGTCGGGGTTAACACGCCAGGTGTAGGGTTACAAGGTTACAAGGTTTGCGTGGGAGCAGTTATTTCGTCCCTTTCTGACGAGGTGTACATTACAATCCGCTGTACCTAAACTAGTGTGCGTATAATCACAATTTTTTCTTTTAATCACTTAATTTAAGGCGAATTTTTTGAGCGTAGCTCATGGGGCAGGCACTTTCACAAGCAGGATCAAGGCTACGGAACGCTCGGACGCAAATCCTGGCCATTAATATCAAAAGAGGTGCCGTAATGCACAGCCACCTGACAGGTGGCTAAAGAAGCATCAATCGCGTGAAGCCCACTGAACGACTTGATTGGAATTTGTTCACCCGGAATATTTGTAGAGACTTAATGAGGCAGAGGACAGGCGGGTGGAGGTAATTCACGTTTTCAGGGTTCCAGCCAGACTTTGGGGTCGATCGGATTCCCAAACCGGAGAATGGGCAAGACCCCAGTAGCCGTCGTCGGACGGTGCCCCTTATATACTTGATTGCTAAAGCCTGGATTGTATCTTTCTTCCGCATTCTTGGTTTTCTGCCCTACGCCTTTACGATGTCATCCAAGCGAGGCCGTAAAAGAAATGATAATCTTCCTCCCAATCGTGCGAGGGACGTACAGCGCGCCTTCCGTGCTCGACGTGCCGCGCACTTGCAGGTAAATTTCACTGGCCCGCCATGGTGTGAAATTCTTTGAAATTCCGTCCGCTAATACGGCCTTTTTACTTGCTATAGGCTTTGGAGCTACGGGTCTCAGAACTCGAGGAGGAAAATGATTACCTTCGGCACATACTTGATCTCCCGCCGTCAAATAGGCTTCCTTTGGGCAAGGGACCGACCGGAAAAGACAAGGCAAAGGTTTACCACTCCATGGTGGCAAGCAGCTCTCCCAACCAAACTCTCGCAATTGCCTCTGCGAGTCGGGAATCCTCTACCGTAGACTCGCCTGGTCCCCGGAAACGCTCGAGTTCGCCCAACACTCTTGACCTCTCGATGTCTTCGCGGCCAATACAGGTCATCGAAAGCAACTCTTCATGGAACGGTGATCTCATGATTGGGAGCGATCATCAGCCGGACATACAATCGTCCGCAAGTTCTTCGTGTCTTGCGCCCACGGCAGCCCCATCGCCGCTTAAACCACCCTACTCTTCCTACGGCACTCCGCTCCCTTCCTCGTCACGCAACTCTATGTCTAGCGACGTATATGTACAGAACAATTCGGTCCAGTCGCAGTCCTCTGATCGCTCGTTATCACAAAGCTACAGTGAGCAAAGTTTCACCTTACGGCATTCCGAGATACATGAGGGGCCTCCGCGACAGTATCCCTATACGCCTTCTTTCCATACATATGACCATACCAGCATGCACAGTCCAAGCCCTTCACCGGGCACATCCACGTTCCAATCTCAAAACCAGCATCAGCAACTACAACATCGGGAGTCCCCCATATCCTATGCCTGCTCTCAGCGTCAAAGGCGTATGACAATTCCGCCAGGTTTTCAAGTTGGCCCAGGATATACCAATATCCATCATTCTTCTCAAATCCAGGCACACTCTACTCGCCAAGTAGAGCTCATCCAGAGTCAGGACGAGGTTGGGCGCTTGACCCCCTCTAGACACGGTGCATATAGCCTGGATGGCCGTCTAAACCACCAACCTTTACCTTAGTTTTATTCTCACCCTTGTAGCCCCTTGTAGCGGTACATATGTACCATACCCCCATGCACGCCTACGGTTTGATTTCAAGGATGCTACGTCGCTAATAGTCTCCGTGATGTTTAGGTTCGCCGTTTATACCTAGAAATGTACAGCAAGTATATTACCTTACACCTTTAGCCTACATCTTCTTACTTTATCGTATATCCCATTTATTAATCAAAACGCCCCGTTGGGTTGGTCTCGCCCTTTGTCGCTACTGGTTGGTAGGGTGCATTGTGTGCTTTCCTTCAGCGGCCCGGTCACACCACAAATTCAAGATTTGAATCCTTCCACTGTTGGTTTCCGAACATACGTGACGGGCATCATGAGAGCAGGCAGACAGCTTTCGTCAAAGGGAAGGGTATTCTCCATTGCGCGAACAACGATCGGTATATACAACAACATTCCTAGATACGTAGGGGAGCAGTAGAAACGGTTCGAGCGGAAAAAACTCTAGGTATAGCTTGGCGGAAGCCTGTACGATGTTGTCCATTCTTTCGTGAGAATGTAAAATATTCTCAAAGTATCAAGTTGCTGGATTGAGATTGCACCAGTCCACCCGGCCATCAACGCCATATTTCCTTTCCAACCATTCGTTCGCCGCCTTGAAATGTCCATTTCCGAGAAAGCCGCGATTGGCGGAGAAGGGGGACGGATGCTAGAAAGCGGCCCGTGTGTGGAAGTTTAAGTGGAGCTCGATTGAGAGGATGGCCTTTGACTTACAGCGCTGCTTAGGATGAGGTGTTTGGTCTGACATGAAACCACTGAGTTCTCTTCCACCGAGGATGATTCGTGAATAAGTACCTTACTCAACTTAGCTACTCTTTTCCCTGCCCACGCCCCCCATGCTAGAAAGACAACGCCTCGGCCAACACCGGCCGCCTCGGAATCGTCTGTTCCACTTGAGAGATTGGCACCACCATATCTATCAACCACATCAACAACCTTCTCAGTAAACGTTTCCCAGCCTTTATTGGAATGAGATCCGGCATCGCCAGCGCGAACGGTGAGACAAGTGTTCAATAATAAGACACCATTAGAAGCCCAGGCAGTCAGGTTGCTAAGGAAGCGATGTTAGACAAATCTAAACGGCAAGACGGGAGAGTCATCTTACCCAGTGTTTGGGCGCCTCAAATTCTGGATATTCTGCCTTCAATTCCAAATATATCTATGAGGGTGCGAACCCATCAGGTAGTCAGCTACATACGTACAGGAGATTGGTAATGAGGAAAGGCACCAACGTTTCTCAGTGAGGGCGGAGGGGATACACCGACGGGTACGGAGAAGCAAAGGCCTAGAAGTAGAAGAGGAGTCAGAGAAACGAATCAAGCGCGGTCAATTTCTTGTGTTTAAGTACCATGTGCTTGACCGTGACCGTGATAGGGGTCTGGGAATTACATATTCAGCACAATCAGAATGTGATATCAAGGTGAACAGGTTCACCTTGACCTATAATCACAACTTTGATCTTTCCGAGGGGAGTTCGTGACCAAGCATATATGTCTTTAGCTGAACCACATTCAGCGATGCCCTATACCAAGGTTTTAATTTTGAAATTTTGCACGGCTCACCAGGTGGGTAGACCTTGCAAGACTTCGGTGTATCATCTGGTCCCTTTACACCTTCTCCCGCAAGAAAACGTTTCAGAGATATAAAGTAGGGCTTGGTGATCTCATCTTTCAAAAGCTTTAACCTGTTTCCATGGATCAGCTATGGCGAGGTAAAATCCGAGGATAATTTAACGCACCAACTCTTGCCCATGACCTCGCATTCCAGGCGTAACAATTGTTTTTGCTCGTCGTTGAGGGCATCGATATAAGCAGACAAAGAAAAGGGAATAGAGTTGAGTTTCTGCAATCCGGACGTTTTTAAAGCCGAAACGGTGATTCTGTTGTTTGTAGAAGTGCCCTGGGTTCCTGACGCAGAGAGCTTAACCTTCTTGGTGGATTCTTTTCCCCTGTTGCCGCCGAAGAACATGTCTTCAATCGTGCGTTGGCGTTTATTGGACGTTTTTGCTTGTTCCTGAGACGAGCTGGGTGTTGCCTGAGAAGACTGAGAAGAGCTTTGTGGTTCTTCAGGCTTCTTTGCTCGGTAGCTGGGATCAATATCCTCGAGGAACACAGTGGCATTTGTTTCGCCTGCAGGAGAGGACATCGCGAAATCTGCGTACGGGGTATAGGTCAGAGACGGACTGAGTGGGACAACGTGCCACCGCTATTCGCTGGCAAAAGACGCGTCACAAATAAGCTCGAGGCAATATAGGTAAGTACGTACTTAAGGTCCCAGCCATTTATAATTAGCAACTTGAATTTGAGGTCACGTGCGACCAATCTGAGCGTCTTCTGCAGAATCTGGATTACTGCGACTCTCAGCCCTTCATTTCCCCTCTAGGTTAGTGCTTCCCTGTGAAGTCAGCCAACTAGGTCATTTTTCTTTCTAACACAACTTGTCAAGTACCTAGCCAAACTGCCTCGATCACATTCTTCGCCATCGCCACCCTCCAAGGATGCCAGCGGACGTGGCGAGCTCACGAGAAGGCACAACCAGAACGGCCCCAGGTTTCGTCGGCGGCTGAATTCATCCAGCGTTAATGAATCTGGCGGAGGAGGCAACACATCAGAAAAGGCAACCTTGGATTGGAGCACGAGCTATCAAGCAGGTTCATCCAGGTGCGTCCGGGAGTCTTGTCTGGCGTCACACAAGCGTTTATAGTTATCTCCAGCTCTGCTTCAAGCAGTTCTGACGATGAGACAGAAGATGAAATATCAACCTCTTCACGCGGTCGACCCACCTCACTCAAGCCCAGTGTCAATGGGTCCGTAAATCCCAGGAACGGGATACCAGTACGCCGTCGCGGATCCCAAGTGGAATCCTCCGGTGACTCTGCCGGTAGTACCACTAACCTGACAACAAACGGCTCTTCGTTTGCCCGGTCACGGTCGCCTGCTTCCACTCGACATCATACCACACTTCTTGCTTCCAAATATCGCCGTCATGCATCCCCCATGAATACTAGGGCCGACAAGTTGAAGGGTTTATTCGGACCTGTCACATTGCTGCCTGCATTCGTGGATATCAAGCTGCGTGTGCCGCTCACTACATACACATACACGTTCAATGTGGACCTCCGCAAATTCGGAGAGTCCCTGTTGCTTCTGGGCACATTGCTTTACGCCACGAAATATTCTCAATCATTCCCTAACTTTGAAAATCTCACGGGGGGTTTGTTTGATGTGCAGTATTGGCTGACGATTGGTGAGTAGCTGACCCTCGCATGCTTGCTCGTTAACCAACAAGGATATCAGAACTTTATTGCCTCTGTGTCACGTCATGTCTGTACTTTGTCTGGATTCATACCTCACTGTCAAGATCTGGTTCGCCGACTCTGCTGTCTACCAAGGAATTGCCTCAGGTCGTCCGTCCTGCTTCTCCACCGACTGCGCCAAGACCTGCCTCACCACGCTTTGCGGAAACACGAGACACTAAACGAGTTAATAGAGCTACTTTTGGTTATGTATGGATGTCCGTTCCAAAAAATTATCGGTGAGTTTGTCTGAAGGGACTACGTTTCTTGACTCTCATTTCTTGACTCCAGCGATTCTTCTGATGATGGTATTTTTAACGGCCTTTTACTTACCCCTTTAATCGCCCTGGCTCTTTTGGTCAACGCGTTGCGGTCCGTCACTTCAGATTCATTTAAGGCGGTCCTTCCTACAGGCTGGATTATGGAGGCTCCCATGGAGCTTCATAAGCTGCACACAGCATCTCAGGCCTTGGTTCTGTCACGATTTTCCCTTGTCAACCTAAGCACTTTGTGCTCAACCATCTTCCTGTTCCACATCTACGCATCGTGGTGGTTTGAGCGCTATTATTCGAAGTCACCTCACGCGAAGGAAGGGGAGAGAACGTCCGTGCCACGGAGTGAAGGGTGGCGGGCATGGTATTATGCTCTGTTCACCATCGCCATCAGTGTTACAGCCATCACGATCAGGATTGCTCTGAACCATCACGCTGTTGGCAGTTTGGCAACGTGAGTTCGACCTTGTCTCCAATGGTTGACGTGGGGCTGACAAAGGGCGACGTCTAGACCTAACAATGTTTGAAACCGTGGTTGGATCGCTATTCTTCCAATTCTGTCTCTATATCGCTTTGCGTATGGCGCACAGAGGTTTCAGCCTCGGTGAACTTGGGGTTGTGTGTTTCGGTGCAACAGCGTTATGGCTGGAATTTTTGAATTTGACCATTGCCAGGGTAAGTTTTGTTGTGGTTTGCTCTAGCCCTCCGTCTAACAAAAACAGCTACGGCCAATCACGACGCCTTTCGTTCGAACGTACCGCCTACCTACACCTTTGCTCACATTCCAAGTTGCCCTGGTTGTGGGTCCTCTTATGACGGGATTTTTACTGTCACCATTTTTGGTGTTATCTCGGAATTATGCTAAGCGCCCTTCTCATCGGTTCCGTTTGCTTCAGGAGAATCAGGCAAAGGAGCGTAACCGGCGTTACGCTGCGTTGGGATTTTACGCTGGGACCGTACTCATTGTCGGTGGACTGATCGGCCTGTGGACGCGATGGCTTCTGGGAAATCGTGATCCATGGCTTTGGGTGATTTACCGGATCTTAGAGGGACGGAAGAAATGGCACCGGCCTGCGCTGCTCACTTACTGGGGTCTACTCGGATGTTTGAGTGTTGCTGGATGGAACCGTCAGCTGGCAAGATCACGGAAGCTCAGGCTACGGAGCGTCACTGCCGAATATATGCTAGCGTCGATCTCAGAAGACCCCAATCCTCCACAAAGTAATGAAATCACGAGCGCCGCGGCGCAGCCGTTGCAGTCTTCCACAGGTGCTTTAGGCATGACATTTCCAAATTTGCCGAATTTGCCAAGTCTTCCAAACCTACCCAATGGTGTCAGGGTAGCGCATGTGGCAGCGGATCTACTGGACGCCGCAGACAAGCATGTACCCACGTTGAAGTTGAATGCTCGGAGAAAATTCTTTCACGGACTTGCGGTTGTCATGTTTATTCCTGGGGTTGCGGTTGATGTGAGTTTGGTGTTATGGTTAAAGTTGTCAAATGCGCTGATCACTGTTGGTTCCCAAGCCGGCATTCACACACCTTTCTTTCAACGTTGCATTCGCGTTGTTCATCTTTGCGGAGTACATCCGATATTTCGCGATTTACCCCTTCGGTGTTGCGATTCATCTTTTCATGAATGAATTCCTAGACGACCGGGATAGTGGAACGGCTATTCTTAGCCATTTTTATTTATTAACGGGGTGTGCGGGTTCCCTATGGCTAGAAGGGTGAGCCCTGATTTGCTCTGTCAACCTAAACACGCCGAACATTTCTTCTAGGCCCACACTTCTGTTGCAGTACACAGGAATACTCGCTGTTGGTGTCGGTGACGCAGTTGTAAGTGTGAATAGTTGTTAGTGAACTCTATTAACATACCCGCGGCCATAGGCGTCTGTGGTAGGGAAGCGGATAGGTGTCCATCGATGGACACCAACAACATCGAAAACTCTAGAGGGGACACTGGCCTTTATATTATCTATTGTATTATTTGCATGGTCTCTGCGCCTTGTGGGATGCACAGAGCCCTTCTCGGTATGTTTGACTTCATCACCATGTAGTATGACTAATTTGTCAATGGGTAGACCATGCGTTATTTGCTGGGAATCGGTGTTTCAGCGCTGTTAGAGGCTCTGTCGGACCAAAACGACAACTTGACTTTGCCGTTATATATGTGGAGCACACTGGTGCTTGTTAGTCCTTAATGCGAAATACATGTATTCCCCCCCTTGATAAATCTGGTTAGTGTAAGGGTTTTTGGGGGTGACAAGCGAAGATCTATAGGAAGTGCAACATGATGTGGCTTCAAAAGGCAAGTAAGGTGATAGGACGTGTCATTTAGAATGATCGGAGAACAGAAAACTTCGATGGTTGGAGCTGGAACAAACTCCATGGAGGCCGGAGATGATGCGTGGTGCATCACGGCGACGCGTGTACCCACCCTGTCTGAAGGCAGGCCGATTGGAACCGCGAACACAGGGTATGCGGGGAACTGGGCTGTGGGATGAACAACGTCCTAGGTGAGGTGTTGCAAAGAACTTGGTTTTAATGCCCAACAGGCGATGCGCATGGAAAGGGGATTCGTGACGTCATGGTTCCCAGGTCGCGGAAATTGCCGTTGGTGTTTGTTTGTTTTGGTGTTGATACTGTGGTGGTGGTACTCCAGATTGGATCCAGTGGGGATCGGCGAGCGACGAGTGCAACTCAGCCTGTCTCCACTACCTTCACTCACACCGGCCCTATATCCCTTGCTGTCCCGTCTATCTCTTAGGCTCTTGGCTCAGCTCAAGGCGGAATCCTCTCTCATCTTATTGTCTCGTTTACCCGCTGGCGGTGTTACCTCTCTGCAGCCTGCATTATAACAGCTCATGAGTTGAGGCCGACCCTATAACGCTCTTGGCTTCACCTGTGTGCCGTTGGACGACAATTCATCAACTGGCAACTATGCTGCAGCCACCAATACCTGAGGTCTCTCTCACAGACTCTAATATGTCCCCTCAGCCACCCCAAGGGCTATTAAACGGCACCTTTTCGCATCACCCTCTACCTTCGACTGAACCACATTTGCCATCAACGGTATTCCTTCAGCGGCCATCGAGGAAACTCGTCCGTCCGTCAACAGCACCAGCAATGGAGGACGTCGTATTACTCCCATCGGGAAATTCGAAGCAGACGCGGGAAGGACAAGAAGTTGATAATACACCCCGCCCTGATGGTATAACCTATCCTGTGGCTTTCAGTAGCCAGGCAGAGTCTTTGAACCCCTCCACAAATCGAGATGAAAATAATCTGGTCATTGCGGGCCCTTCAGGGCTACATCTGGGTACGTGGATATGCACGGATTAGTCTTGGCAATCCAGGGAGTCTCATGTATCTGCTTTCCTGTTAGGTTCACTACCGTCACCATCTCTTGCATCACGACAGCCCTCCCTGCAAAGTGTGGGTGCTGAAATGAGATCTGTGACCGACAATCCAGACTTGGATTGGCCAACCTTCATCCACGCATACGCGAATGGGCGTTGGGATCCCCATTGTACACCACATCGTCCAAGATCGACCATGCAGGATGTCGAGCTCCCCAAGTTTTCAGTTATTGATTCTCCAAAATTTGATTCTGGATTAGCTTCAGTGTTGCCAGCGGGATCAGCTGATGGACCTACAACTAGTATTTCGCCGCCTTCTCCTGCCGTGGAGAACCCTCACGAAAATGTCGACTCTCAGAAAATACCCACTCAACTCCCCGCTACCGATCTTATACCTTCGCAGGAACCCTCAGCCGCCCAAAAACCAACCTTTCTCAGTTTACCCAATCCTACTTTAACCTTTAAATTCCACGGCCTCCGAACTACGATGCCCCTGAGTCCGCCTCCTCCCCACCGTCTCCGCAATTCATTCTCAAATGTACTCGTTCAATCAGATACTACCCCCACGACAACCCCCGCGGCGAATGCAGAGCTCCAGACCACTGTGGCTACTATGCGTTGGGCTGCTGCGAGAGTTGATATATCGCCTTTGGCACTTCCTTCGCCTGAACACGAGTTAGCCGATCCAATGAGAGGAGTAACCGCTGCGCTCCCTGGTAACCACCCTCCAGAGAGCTACCCAGATTACCTCATTACACCGGGTGGTACGCGCAGGAGTCGACTGACTGAGTTTTGGGAAGGTACAACGGACATTGAGGATGACAACAACCAGAAACGGTGTTCTTGTCCCGCAGTTCCTCTCCAGGAGAAAAAAGATACGGAACATTTACCGCAGCTTGTTCAAACCGCAGCCCCTGGAATGGATACCGAGTCTCCGACTACACGAAGGAGATCATACCTCAGCCTCCCAACAACTGCACCGCCTGCCACTGCCCCGTCAAAGGACACATATCACGCATTTGATATAGTCCAGGATGACTACTTTGGTGATGTCGGACTGGGGCCGACAACATCAATGACGTCGGCGATGGCAGCAACAACAACTGAGGTCACCCCAGAGACTACCGCAACTAGCAACATTACGTCGGCCCAGCAATCCCCTAGTTACACTTAGACAGGAAGGAACACCACTGCCTGAACTTGGGACTGTCTCCGTACCAGCCACCACAAGAAGAATTTGCCTGACCAGGCAGATTTCCTCACCACTACCGGCTGCGCTACCATCGAAGGAGACTCGTGCATTTGGTGGTCGTATTATTTCGGATACTTCCCCAGCGGCGAGAGTGCGCCGCACTTCGAGGGAAGAGCAGCTGTTTGATGAGTTGCAGTACCTTGTTCCACCTGACCCACCTGATGAGCTTGAGAGGAGGAGAGCTCTATACAAGTACGTGCACCGCCACCGCTTCAATCCCAACTTGGCGTTCACCATGCGTCTTATAGATACAATATCTGGAATACCGGACCCGACATGAATTTCGACAGGATAGCTCATCTTGCAAAGTTGGTATTCAATACGAAGGGTGTTGTGATTTCTTTGATTGATGGCGGCGAAATGTAAGTTGGTTTAGTTCTCTTTTTGAGTGGCAACTTAGCAACCTCTGCAATTAAAGCTGGCAGAAGTCGGAATGTGAGTTGAATTCCTGGCTTAATTCGACCCAGAGTTCATATTTATGATTCAGGGGGGGTGAAAGATATGACAATCCTACGTTCAATGTCTTTCTGTGGTCACGCAATACTCCAACGGTAATTGTGAAATGTTCATTTCAACGATATCAGACTAACACTCACATAGCGGTGATGAGCCGATGGTGATCACGGACGCACATGCGGATTGGCGATTCGCACGAAATGTGAACTGATCTCACCTCATTTTCCGTCCGCATTTCATTAATACTTTAAACCCCAGCCCAAGGTATTCAACGGTCCCCGCGTGCGCTTCTACGCAGGTGCACCGTTGCGAACCCAAGATGGGTTCAACGTTGGGACGTAAGACTTTCTGATCGCCTTCATGGATATCGCTGGTTAACAACCACGACTAGCCTGGCTCTTATGGATGATATTCCTCGGGAAGAGTTTTCCCCCCGGCAACGACATACGCTCAAAGAATTTGCGGTTTGTCCCTTATCTCGAACGTTTTTTTTTTTAATTAAACACCTGAAATTATTTCATAGGCAATTGTGATGCGTGAGATGGAATTGTGGCGTGACAAGGTACGCGTTCTCCTTGAGTTAACTGGCAGAAATAGCGCAAGCTGACGTCGCATGTAATATGCAGATCCAACTGCGGATCCGAGATCGTATCCAGAATTCGGTATGCTCGGAACTTAGTACCCTAATCGTGAAGTCTTCTAACATACCTTTAGATGGAACAATTCTCGCGGGAATGTCTAGAAATAGATGAAGAATCATCCACGAGGGAGCGTGCCGATTCCGTGGGCGGTTCGTCCATGGACAAGGTGTACGACCGCGCTGCGAAATTGGTTAAACGCACGCTCGATGTAGAAGGCGTGGTTGTCATGGACGTGTCACATTGCGAAATTCTGGAGACAATGGGTTCTGAGGCCAATGTCGCTGTGACAATGCACGTTGGAGATGCTGGCTCGGAGATGAAGAAGCAGAACTTGACAACAGATGAGTATCATCGACTCAACGTGTTTTTCGCGAAACACCCGGACGGGAAGATTTCGGAAGGCATCATGCCCCCATGTTTTCGGCCTTTCCTACCTACCCATATTCAATACGCTTTGAGTGAGTACAACCCTTACCACACGCAAACGTACCTGACATGAATGCCCAGCTGTGCCCATTTATAACATCGATAAACAACTGTTCGCGCTAATATGCGCATACAATGCGTCTGACCATACAAAACGCTTTGTACGCGTTCCTTGTATCCTTGTTAATCATTGGTAGCTGATATCCCCCCGTAGCTCGAGGGCCACGAGTTATCATACTTACGTGCCATTGGTAAACCACATTAGTCTGATTACTTGATTTCTCTCGTTCACCCTTGCACAGGTGTCATTATTTTGTCTGCCGTGCTCAAGCGCCGGATGATCTTAGCAGATAAGGCAAAAAGTCTTTTCATATCCAAGTACGCAAGCTCAAGTGTTTTACTGAGATCGTACCCTAAGCCAAGTTAAACAGTATTTCGCACGAACTCCGAACACCATTACATGGGGTCAGTGGTTTAGCCCCTTCCTGTATAGTAACCTGAACATTTGCCCAGATTCTGGCCGCTGCTGAACTATTGGGAGACACTTCTCTGGATCCGTCGCAGCTGTCGTACCTCCAGACTGTTCAAGCATGTGGGACGTCGCTTGTGGAAACTGTCAATCACGTCCTGGATTTTACCAAACTCAGCGGGAATGCCAAGTCTGGCGGTCTCGATCATATCATCATGCCTTCCACGTGAGTACTTACAGGAATGTCCCCCCCCAGAGCCTAATCGTTGGGTTCTGGGCAAACAGTGTGGACCTCATGCAGCTCGTCGAAGAAGCTATCGACGGTTGTTGGGTAGGACACAGAGCACGAACCGCCGTAATGGGTGATTCTGGTATAGGAAGCGTTTACTCGCCACCCAAAGAGGAAACTGGTGAACTCCCCGCTATGACAAGGCGGAAATATGTCGAGACTGTTATCGACATTGGATATAGGAAGAAAGTGAGTAAGAGTGGCATAGTCTAACATCTTTCTTGTTGACACCCAGGTCCACAACTGCAGGGATGGACTCTGAAATGTGAGAAAGGAGGTATCCGGCGTGTCTTAATGAACTTGTTCGGAAACAGTCTGAAGTTCACTGCCGTAAGTTTCCCCTTCGACATATCCAAACCAAGCACGTACTGATGGTGTCCAAATCAGGATGGGTTCATTCATGTTATGCTCCATCGGTTACCGAGATCTGAGGAAGATCCCCCAAATAAGGTCAAGGTGGAATTGGTTGTTCTTGATTCTGGCAAGGTCCGCAGGAGTTATTAATGCCTCTTCGTCGCTGACTCAATCTTTGATTAGGGCATCAGCCAGAATTTCTTGAAGGTGAGTGCAATCTCGGGTAACCTAATATGATGATATTCTTGTTCATACGATGTTTTAGAACCAACTTTTCCACCCATTCTCACAAGAGAACCCGTTGCAGACCGGAACAGGACTTGGCTTAGCCATTGTCAGCTCTATTGTTACTTCAGAGGCGATTGGGGGGAAAGTAGACGTCTGGAGTCAGGAAGGTGTAGGCACGGAGATTAAGGTGACCTTTAACGCCGAGGTGGACGATGAAGGAATGGATGAGCGCGGCGATGAGACCGCGTGTATGGAAGCCATAAAGACGGATGATGGCACCCTTCCGACCGTATCGCTTGCTGGGTTTCACGGCACACACCGGGGGATACAACTACTGGAGAGGGTTCTGCGCTCGTATTTGGGGCAATGGTGGCACTTTGATGTTGTTGCGGGCGTGGAAAATGGTGATATTGTCATCCTTAATGAAGATATCTCACCTGTGATCCGTGCGACGGAGTGCTACGACATTAGTCGTCCCTTCGTCGTCCTTTCTAGCTCTCGAGGCAATCCTTCCGTCATGCAGATCGCCACCGAGCATGAACGCATCGGAGGGTTTTGTCGAATCCTTTACAAACCCGGCGGGCCAACCCGCCTCCGTAGCATCCTGAAACTTGCCGTCCATGCCAGGAGTATAAGTTCCGCACCCGTTGGTCATAGGACATCTTCCGACGCACTTGTTTCTGAAGCGGATGGAGGCAGGATGCCTCGACGGAACTCGGAAGAAGGCTACCTTAACCGCCGACCGCATATGGGGCTGAGGTTTTCAAGCGCCTACCCAATACTACCATCCGTACCTTCATCCAATGAATCCACGGAAAAGGAGGAAAGCCCCGCGCCCCCCGCGTCACCTCTCCTACTTTCCCCCCAGAGTGGTACAACAAACGACCTCTCCCTCGATGCCACTGAATACACAGATACATCTGCACCCTCATCTGTTGAATCATTATATAAGCCGAGCCTGGAGATCACAGCGGAGAAACTGCGAAATGAAGACTACGTCCACCTACGAAGCCTCGTTGACACAGGACCCGAAGCACCAGCCTCAGAAACCGGGGCTCCAGAGACAACTCCTTCTAGCACGACTACCGACGCCAATGTACTTGACGACATCGGGTCCCCTTACCCACGTGAGGTCAAAAGTCCAACCATTCAGAGCCCAAAACCTCTGACGAGCGATACCTGGCCTGCTACTGGACCAATCTCTCCCGATTCGGCAGTTATTCCTATTGGTGATTCAGGAACTTTGCTAAAGTCATCAATCCTGTCAGACGCGATTCCTGACGTGAAGAAGTTCCGTGTACTCGTGGTGGAAGATAACGGTATCCTGCGCAACCTTCTGTGAGTATCACGCTAACCCACACTAGCGAACTTTCACTAAGGAGTCAATTAGAACCAAATGGCTGGCAAGTAAAGGGTATGAGTTTCGGCACGCGGTGGACGGGCAAGCCGGTGTCTCTGTGTACAGCGAGGAAGGACCTTTTGAGTGCGTCAATTCAACCCTTTACAAGCAGCATGAAGCTCAATCTTTTTTTAGTGTTGTTTTGTTGGACCTTTCCATGCCCGTCCTTGACGGTGAGGTTACATCCATTTCCCACCTGCGTTTCAAATGCCGATAACGCCTCTATCCAGGTGTCTCTGCTACCGCCATGATCCGCAAAATTGAGCGAGAGGAACCGGACGGTCATCACGCCCGCATTCTCGCGCTCACTGGCATGTCTTCTCTTGAAGACAAGCGGCGAGCTTTCGAGGCCGGTGTTGATGGGTAGTGAGTAGAGTGCATCGAGATACCTTAATCCCTTTTTAACACTTGTACACGCAGCCTCATCAAGCCCGTAGCTTTCAAGATCCTTGATGAGATGTTCCATAAAATGGGCCTCATATGAGCCCTCTACAGGAGGGGGCGACAGCCAATCGGCCCCAGCCACAAGTCGTACCACACTCTCTCGGCTATCATACCACAGGATCCCACGACTTAGACACCAATCTGGAAATGTATTTTATCTCTGATTGTTTTCCTTCCCACTCCAACACCCCTATCCCGCATGTCCCGCGACCCTTGCTATCGTGTAATACCTTCGCATCTTGAACCGACCCAGTCTGACTCCCATACTCAAACGCCATGCTCACATAAATTTTTACTGTCACTACTTCGCTAATGATTGCTTCTCTCCTGTGTCTTGTTCTTTTGTGTGACAGTTTGTATCTTATTGAACTCCTTTTCTTTTTTCTTTCGTTGTCCTTTTAGCCAACCGATTCAGACCTTACCTATGGCTAACTAATGATGATATCCCAACTAACCGTTTGGAATTGTAAAATTTCATCTCGTCCTTAATTCCCTTCGCACCCAACTAAACGACCGACAAGAATCTGTAGCTAAATGATATCTCACTTCTCTCTTGTATAATCACTCGACTCAGTTTCCTTCTTGCATCTTTTATCTTCAATAAATTAGTTCTTTACTCAGAACCTCGTATACCAGTAAATGTAGAAACAGTGACAGAAATAACCACTCACTGGAGGCAACAAGTATACGAAGACTGACGTGTAACCGAGGTTCCGTATGCAACATTTCAACGTTAGAGAGCAGCAAGAATCACTCTTTTAAAGGGCACTGATCTATAGGTACAGAGAATTGTTTTACTTTCTTCTGGGTATTACCTCCTAGCGAGGGAAAGTGGGTTACAGGGGAAGTGTAGGTCAAGGAGCGTAAAACATGACTGGACTCAATCTTCTCGGACTCTAGAAGGACTAGTTTCGCGTCCCTCCGCTTGAGCACGGTGCCTCGTGAGGAGGCGATCTAGTGCTTCCTTCTGGCCAACAGCAAGTTCACCAGACTGGATACCAGAGTGGTAGATACGAAGAAGAGAGTCAACGTCATCCATAGATTGCGTGCGTACGTCGGCTAGCTCCTTGATCTTGGCCGTCGCGTCCTTGATCTGCACAAAGAGAATAGTAAATCACTGTTGTTGTGTTGTTGCATGAAGGCGGCGCACCTCATCGTCTGTCAACTGCAGACCAAGTTGTTCAACACGGGATTTAACGGCGTTCCAACCAGTGAGGCGGTGGCTAGACAATATAATTAGTCATACTCCCAGTTAAATTCACAGGGTGGGGGACGTGTACCCGATGGAGACATAACGAGTGAGGCCAAAATCCTCGGGCTTGAGGATTTCATAGGTGCTGGGGTTGTTGAGGATGGCCTTGGCATGGATACCTGCCTTGTGAGTGAAAGCACAGTAACCACTGGAGGTTCTGCATTAGCACTGGTGCAAGATTACGAAGTTTGGAGACAAATCAGGGAGGGGGGTAACGCAAGGTGAAGGTTCGATGGAGAAAGAAACACGAACGTAATGGGATTCATGAAAGGAACGTTGACCTCGACGGCCTCAGCGACGAGGTTCTCGATCTCGCGGAGCATCTGCAAATTATACTTGGACTTGACATACTCCGGGTTGGCGGCATAGAGACAGGCGACGAGACCACCAAGGGGAGTGATCCCGACACGTTCACCAATACCAAGAACGGCTACGGTGGTATGGTAAGATAGGTCCCATTTACGGAAACAGTAACCCAGCGTACATGTATCAATGTGGGTAGCACCAGCTTCAAGGGCGCAATAAGCATTAGCAATGGCTAGCCGGGGATCAGCAGGCAAATCCCAAATCATTTGTAGTATTGTGACGTACCCATTCCGGTGTCATTGTGAAGGTGGACTTCAATATCGCACGCAACGACGCCTCTCAGTGTCCTGACAAGGTCGTAGACTTGTCTAGGGTTGGCACAGCCAACAGTATCAGCAATACCGACCCTGTTCACGCCAATCTTATCGACGGTTTGGTAAATGGATAGCAAATCGACAAGGTCGGAGCGGAAAGAATCTTCCGAAGAGAAGCGAACTTCAATGTCCTTGGACTTGACAAACTCAATGACCTCAATAGCAGTCTTAGTGATGTACGTCATGTCCTTGCCATGAGAAAATTCGCGGAGAAATGATGATGTACCAATCACGACATCGACGCCATCAACACCTATAAAAAGGATTAGCTTCGTCGATAAGATTTTCGTGTCAGCGAAAAATTCTGCAGACCAGTCTCAACGGCAATTCGAGCATCATCCATATGGCAACGAATGTGGGTGAGGACCTTGGCCTTCAAACCGAGCTTGCAAATAGCCTCACAGTCGGCCCTTGACTGTTCAGAGGCAGCGGGGGAGGTGAGTTCGATGTACTCCACACCAAATGCATCAAGAGCCTTGGCGATTGCAATTTTAGTCTTGGTGTCGAAAAACGCATTGGCGAATTGCTCTCCCTCTGAAAAGTTCATTAAGTTATATCATTGAAAAAGAAAAAAGAAAAGAATGGATGTCGAACCTCGGAGGGTAGACTCAATGATATTGAAGTTGGAGATGTTGGAGAGGAATTCAGAGGCGCGTGGTGCGTATGGGTTTCTGCGTTGTTGCTCTAACTGGGCGCGGCTAGCGGACGAGGTACCGCGTTTCTGGACGCCATTGTTAAGAGGGACAGCAACCATATTTTTGGGATCGGTGTTGAGGGTGTCGCCGTTTTGGTGTGGGCACATTTTAGGTGGAGAAAACTGAGGAGATGAAGTGATAGAACTGGGTGGATGTTCCCGACTTTTTGTGATTTTTAGCTAAATGAGTCACTCGTCTCATCGTATCTTATCACGTGCGGACTGCTCGGCCGAATTTCATTGGCCGAATTTCGTCCTCTCCGTCCTTTCATAGTTCCTTCTTGGCTCCAATTACATACATACACAATAGTGTTGTCTATTGCCCTGAAGGCCTGAGCTTCGCGATCACTTTTGTAGCAAGTTACCTGATGTCTCTCAACATTATCATAATCCACAAGCGTCCCAGGAATGTCCTAAGAGATGGATAAATGTGTCCAGCCCGTGAGTATCGTTACTTGAAGGTGGTGCATCATATGGGTGGAGTACACTTTGATTGCACAGGACGCTCTCTAATCTTCTTCAAATGGGGACCCTCGCGAGCTCGGCTGTCGTTCGAAGCTATCACCCAAGTTCACCGGAGCGGAAGGCAAACTGCAGGCTTGGATAGATACGCTAGCCTAGTTCAAAGTGCCGCAAAAGCCTTAAGAACAGGTGCCGATATCTGGCTGCGTCCTCTCGTATACTGGCGCTCGGAATTGACTTAGTTGGTAGTATCCCCCGTTCTCGGGAGAAAGATAGGTTATCGGCATCCGGGGAAAGCACACCCAAAAGTTTGTCGGGTCTGACAACGTCGGGGTACTGCCCTGGTATTATTCAGGAAATCAAATGTTTTGTCCAATAACATGAGATGCGCACGCTGCAGTCCACATTCCTCCTTAGATGACACGGCGCTCGCAGCGGGTTTCTATGTGCACTTTTTCACAGTTCAAATCACAGTAAGGCATCGCACAACGCCTGCACTTGTAGTTGCCCCAATAGCTGCAAACGGAACATAATGCGCGTGGTGGGTAAGTTGGTGGAGGAGTTGTCGCGGTCAAATAAGTCGGGGTATCCGCGGGGAGAGCAGCTATGCCCTAAAGGTTCATATTCAGTAGGACGCGATTTTTGCGCACAACTAGTTAGACTCACCGATTCCTCGATGAGTGTAGCGAGATTTTTCTTGTATAACAAGGCTGTGCGAATATTCATAGTTGATTTCTTCCTAGAAGCAGCGGCGGATGTGCCAGGAATAACGAGATGTGTTCGTTTGTCGGAGATGGTCTGTCTAGCGCGTCCGTGCTTCATTCCTCCTCCTTCGACACCTTCATCATCGGAGACGGATACAACATTTGCCTCAGAATAGTTGGACCTCTGCTCAGTGTCATTTATGCAAGGATATGGCGCAAGCAGGGGGGGCCATACCTCGAGTTCATCCAGGTGTCGCTTGGTCCTCTTTGCGATGATTTCGGGTGTTAGGGCCTGGCTCGCGACATTGACCTGACGAGCGACTACAAGATCGGGTCAGGATATGTATAGTTGAAGAGGTCTAATACGAGGACATACGCTGTTGCCTGTTTCTCTTTGGAGGCATGTTAACTATTTGAATAATGAGTATGTAACTCCGTAAGGCTTGCATTTTGATTACTGAGCACGCAATCGTGATCGTTGCCTCCCAGATTTAGTGATAGCGTTTCATTTCCTCCCACTTATTGTATCCTCGTCTCTATAAACCTGCTATCGACACCCATTTCGTTCTTGGGTGCAGCAATCTACGAGGTTTACTTGTCATCTTCGGCTCAACCACCACCCCACCACTTGACACTGTCTCCTCCGACTTGCAAACCAAGAACTGCACAAAATGACTGATAACCCACAAAACGAAAAGCTTAAAGTCGGACAACATGACCTCCCCACACCCGAGCCTGAGTCGCCCCGCCGTCCTCGTAAACCTTACCGTTTCTCCACCCTCTGTGCAACCGTCGAAAACCCCGACATGAAAGACCAGTACGGGAGTTCTTCCGTACCCATATACCAAACCGCGACCTTCAAAGGCGTAGGAGGTGAATACGACTATACTCGTAGCGGAAACCCAACAAGAAGCCACCTCGGTAAGCGTTAGCTTTATCTCGGTTGATGAGATCTGCAACCTCGCTAATTTCGCCTCCCCCCAGAACATCACATCGCGAAAATCTCGTCAGCTGCCCATGCATTCGTCGTGTCCTCCGGAATGGCTGCCCTTGATATCATCCTGCGTTTGCTCAAACCTGGAGACGAGGTTATTGCTGGCGATGATTTGTACGGTGGCACAAATCGTTTGTTGGCGTATATCAGAACCCATGTTGGTGTTACTGTCCACCACGTCGACACTACGGACCCCGCGTCACTGCACCCTTACATCCATCCAGGAAAGACCGCTATGGTTCTTCTCGAGAGCCCCACCAATCCATTGCTTAAGATCGTAGATCTTGCAACGATCAGCAAAGACGTCAAAGAACGGGCGCCAAATGCTGTCATTGTCGTCGATAACACCATGATGAGTCCATATCTGCAAAGGCCATTGGAACATGGTGCAGATATCGTTTATGATAGCGCAACGAAGTATTTAAGTGGTCACCATGATCTCATGGCAGGAGTAGCGACCTGCAACCGGGATGACATCGGAAAAGTGAGTACTCAACATTGAGAAGTGACGGGAACGCATTAATCACTATATCCCAGCAACTCGCCTTTACAATAAACGCTGTTGGAAATGCACTTACGCCAATAGACAGCTTCCTCCTTCTCCGTGGCATTAAAACCTTAGCACTTCGCATGGATCGCCAACAAACTACTTCACAACTCGTCGCCGAATTCCTCCATAGTCTTGGTTTCCATGTCAACTACCCTGGACTTCCCGGACATCCTGGAAAAGATATCCATGCCCGCATAGCAGATGGCAATGGCGCAGTTCTGAGCTTCGAAACAGGCAGCAAAAGTTTGAGCGAAAAGATCGTGGCAGGTACCCGCCTCTGGGGCATCAGCGTGAGCTTTGGCTGTGTCAACAGCTTGATCAGTATGCCTTGTGTTATGTCGTAAGTACCCCTTCACTCAACCCGATAGCACTTTGATATCAGGCATTAATGAGCTTAAAATAACCTTAGGCACGCTTCAATCGACGCGGCAACACGAGCTGCTCGTGGACTTCCGGAAGACTTGATACGGTTGTGTGTTGGTATTGAAGACCCTCATGACCTGCTGGACGACCTAGAGCGTGCTTTACTTGCAGCTGGTGCAATTGAATTCAATGAGGTGCAGAACAAGTATGTACGCGTTGCAGAGCCCGAAGGAATGGATCCCATCACTCGAGCCGTTCAGAAACTTGCGGTTGGGAGAGAACTTGGTCATGACACGAGGGAGTGGCTCGTCAGTGCCCCCGGAAAAGTCATTCTGTTTGGTGAACATGCTGTTGTCCATGGTGTGGTGAGTATTCTGTGATCAAGCTCTTTCGTCCTTCCCTTTCGGGATGTCCATCTGCTCATGCCATGGACCGGATCTCCTCCCGCTATACCCCATAACAATGTGGTGTGTGGGGGCACCCACCAGATCCATTCCGGACCGTTAAACAAGTCCGGATATGCTCTAACATTTCCTCTTCCAGACTGCTGTTGCAGCCTCGGTCGATCTCCGCTGCTATGGCCTTGTGAGCCCTCGGCAGGATCATCGCGTCTCTGCTCACTTCCACGACATTGGAGATTTCTACAAAGAGTGGGATATTAATGGCTTACCCTGGGACGCTGTTACGCCGCTGCCCATGAAGGTCGGATCTCGGGAAGATCTAGATCAACGACTCGTCGATGCCTTGCTTCAAGGACCCTTGAGCCAAATTCCTGACGCACAAAGAAATGCTAGAGTTGCAAGCCTCGCATTCCTTTATTTGTACATGATCCTTAGTAAGGATAGTGAGCGGTAAGTCCTCGAATATCCTAGACGCCGCGATGCTGAGACTATGAACTCTCCTCTCCTCACGGATCTGGATGACAACATCAGCCCTTCATTCAACTTTAGTGCGCGAGCAACACTTCCGGTAGGCGCCGGCCTAGGTTCTTCGGCATCCTTCTCTGTCTGCGCGGCGACGACTATCCTCTTGTTACACAGGCGTATTAGTATACCCCAACTTCCGCCACCCACAGACCCCACCATAGGACATGTCCACGTTTCCCACGAAGGCCGGCGAGCACTTCCCCCAGCAATTGCGGAAGAGGTGAATCGGTGGGCAATTCATTTCGGAGAAGATATTACACGGGAATCCGAGTGGTGTGGATAATAGTGTTGCTGTGTATGGTGGTGCGTTGTCGTATACGAGACCTGGATTTTTAAGGAAAAGTGGGATGGAAGTTATTCAAGGGTTAGTTTCTTTTCTAATTTCCTTACAGGCACAGGAATTAATAAATGGGTCCCTACCTTCTTTTGGTCACAGATTCAAGTCCTTGAAGTTCTTGCTTACGAACTCCAAGGTGCCCCGGGATACTAAGAAATTGGTTGCGGGTGTCGGCGAGAAAAAAGCCAATGTGGATTGTTTTTTCTTTTCTGTTTAACCGAACCGATAGCACTTACGGTGTTATGATATTTTTAGGAGCCAGAACTCGTGAATAACACTCTTGACGCCATCCAGAGTATCAGCGACGAGGCTAGGAGAGCTCTGGCGGATCCAGAGTTGCCTCGTGCATCACTGCTCCAGGCTTTGTCGGTACGTTTCCAGTGCAGTTATATCTGATCTGTTGTCTCACTCCTCGATATCATCCCTTCACGCGTTGTGAACTATTTGAACATAGGCACTTATCACTGAAAATCATGGTCATCTCGTGACGCTCGGTGTGTCACACCCTGCGTTGGAAGCAATCCGCTCCACGACGGCCAAGCCTTATGGCTTAAGCACCAAGCTTACCGGTGCGGGAGGCGGTGGTTGTGCCGTCACTCTCCTCCCAGACGGTAGGGAGTCCTTGCTCTGCACCCACCTGCTATTCCCGTGAATCTTTGCTAACACTGCGACCTTGTGTAGATTTCAAACCGCAAGACCTGCAGAACCTCGTTGACGATTTGACCCGCATGAACTATGAACCCTACATTACCTCTATAGGCGGCAGTGGTTTGGGTATCTTGTCACCATATCCTGAACATCGGAACCGCGACGTCGCCGCTCCTGTTGCAAGGACACACGAGCCCTTGGGACAGGTGACACCACCCGAGACTCCCCTTCCTGACCGTGAAGCACAACCGGAGCAATTTGCTGCCGCAAATGATAAGGAAAGCATGGAGGCGGCACTGCGCGTGCCTTTCGAAACTATCTCACTGGAGAGGCTATCTGAATGGGCCACCGGACTTGGGAGGTGGTTGTATGTGTAATTGATTTATCCACCCACAGCCGGGTCCCTTTGTGTAATCTAGATTTTTGTCCGCATCGTATTTTCAACACAGATCTCATGGTTGATGATCCGTTGTGACTTACATTTTGTTTCTCGTATCTTGTGGAAAATTGGCGGTGCTTTCCATTGCTAAAGCGCTAATCCTCGTTTGCATGTAACTTCTAACAATACAATGTATTTCACGATGTATTTTTTACATGTTCTGATTCCGGCCCGCGAACCACCGACCACGTTTCGCTGCGCTCATCATTACGATTCCGATGTACTTGGTTTCAAAATATCATTGCTGGTCCCCTGGTGCCATATGATGTCCCGCGCGCTCTGTGCTTGTGTCGACTCTCGATTTGACCTTCCATCTCGAGCGTACTGTTTTGAGCATACGAGGCGAGCTGCTTTGATATCAACACAAGATGCATGAGATCTTTTACGATTTATTCGCTTTTCTGCTTCCCCTGTTGCAGACATGCAATCTTTCAGTGAGGCGCGGCAGATCACACTATTTTGGCTCAGCGCCAAGACTGCTCCCGGGGATGAGTCCTGCTATACCCATTGGTTACCCCGCCAAACGCCGAACACACACCGTGAAGAGCCACAACAACGTCATTGCGATGGCGTCCGTCGCCGCCCCGGAGGGTGACACTAAAGGCCTAAAGGCCAGTCAACTCCATCGACCCGTAGGAGTTCGCTCAGGTGCCTAGCTCACTCTGTCCTACTGGAGCTCTGGCGCCACCCACCCTCGCATCAGGAATAAGATTCTGTGGAACCGGGAACGAGTGCCCTCCGTGGCAGCAACCACGCGTCCAATAGAAATGGTTGTTATTGTCTGCGAGCGCAGTCAGACAACTCTGCTTCCTGGCCCCACGGTTCTCATCAGGCCCATGCAACTCCTTTGAATACAGAGAAACTTGCCGCGAACTCTCGGCCTAAATAGATGACTCCTGTGGGTGCAAACGCTTATCCACAGGCCGGAAATTCTATACATATGTGCACCCACCGACAACTATCACGGTGGAGTTTAATTGCTGGTAAGTGCAATAATCTGGTAACACCGGTGAGCATTTTGAGTGGTAGAGGGGAAGAGGCTGGGGAACAGTTGCACACAAAAAGTTAACTTCTTCTTTGAGCTCGGTTTCATCTCCATTGTTGCTCAAGCAGCGGGTGTCTTGATCTCCTCTTAATTTTGCTTTCATGGGCTTTGTCTGGTTTAGTACGAGGGGGGGGGCTCACCCTGGGCTCAAATCTGTTAGTATCACAAACCGCTCCGAGGTCATTCGAAACAGGCTCCTGATACCGGGCAAGTAACAGTAAGAACTCGCACTGTAATGTATACACACACAGTTTTGACTTCAAACACACCCTCTCAGTCAGCTAGTACGCCCTTCCTTTAAGTGCTGTGTATCGTAGAGTCAGTGCCCCAGTCCTCGTGTATGTGGCGGGGGGTTAATGTTGAATATCATTTGTAGACTAGTTATCATACTCATAGACGATGGTGTCACAGAAAGTCATTAGCACGCTTGTCGAGTAAAGTAAACATTGAGGTCGACTACGTTACATAAGCAACTCAGGGAATATAAAGTATACTACCTCGTCGACTCGTGGGCTTGAAGAAGTAAGATGAAGAGCTAAACAAGGTGGTGCCTAATATCTACGGCGGAGGACTGTGAAGGTTGAATGTGGGAGAAAGCAGGTGGAAGACAAATCTTTTCGCGAGGTCGAGGAGTGGGTTTGAAAACAGTACTACGTGAGCGTACCCAAATGCGTCCAGCCAGGAGAACGAAGGCCATGTGAATCTCATTTGCTAGTCAGGCATTCAGGCGCTCCGTTTGAGTAGTTGATAGGTGCGAAACATGGTGTTTGTGAAGGGGTTCGTGGACATTTGGTACCAAACCCAAGTAGAATATTGTCCGACCACCCGGCCAAGGTGGGCTATCCCCTCTGCAAGAGGAGGGTTCTGTCAATTCAAATGCCCCCTCTCTCTGCCGAACGACCTGCAGCGGTGGGAACGGGAGAAATTAAGTTAAATTGAGAGCTCCGCGGGAGCTCCCCAACTCTACATTCCATGAGCAAATAAATAAATAACGTCAAATGAGAGTCCTACACCAGGTTTTGTGGTCAAGTGTACTTGTTTTGCATCCATCACCAGAGTCGGAGACTGGCGCTCAAGGCGCCGCTAAGATCCGATACCGCATTAACAAGAAAAGGCCCGACCCGGTATTCTTTCCCTCCGAAGGTGATTGATCCGACCCCGGATCAACTGATCATCTGAGCTTGAAGCAAAGCCGGCGGCCCTGCTCCCCCAAAAGGCACTTCATGTAAACACCGCACCGACAAACCCATGCGATATAAGTTATTTAACTCCAAAAAATCTAAAGTATGCCGCATTGAAGAATATACTTTTTGAATTCAATACAATACATCATCAACTCGTCGACGCTGTGGCACTCGCTGAGCACAATTTTCAGCGCATTTGATAGATTTATCATTTCACATGTGGCTCGGGAACCCACGAAACCACTTCCAAACCTACTTATGGGTGCCACGCAAATTTGATGCTGGAGACTTTACCTTGATTCCTTAGACAAGGCCGTCATAGGGTGTACAACAATTTTAGGGTCGCGAGCGATTTCCTCTTCCCCTGATAAACCGTGACAATAAAAATTTAACCGTAGCTTGTCTGCTATCTTGGCTACTCGAATACCATTTTCTTTTACTATTTTACGATGTGTCCGTGTTCCAGCATCTGCGAGTTTTCAAGGGAGAGCCGAAATATCAGGTGTTTCAAAATCCTGTGTCACAGACGTCACAGAAGTTTTGACTCAGTTCTCTGGGAACGCTTAGCGGCCCTTGTATCGCCCAGAGAGGGTAAAACAGTAATTCTCAAATTCCACCCCACCTGCTCTGTTCTACAATTCCGTTTTTTTACCGTTTGTAGTATTCAGGGTCTGGAATATCGGGTGCACTTTTTGTGGTGAGCGATCCAACGGATCTGGAGAGATCTGGAGTTTGATCTAAATTTGATGGCAATTTCACCTTGACAAACCATGTTTTTCGTGATTTTTATCTCACTTTTGACCTGGAGCACAAAATAGACTTGATGGGTGTATGAATACATGTTAGGTACATGCTACAAAAAAATTGTGAAGAACAGTGATTGAGTGTACCTTCATAAATTACAGTTTTAACCCGATCGGGTTTGAAAGAAGTGATCATTGACAGTAATTCAGACAGTGCCAGGCTCAAGCCGCATTCATCACTACACCTGCTTTCGAACATGTCGGTGTCTCATATTCGAGTCGCATCAGACGAGGGGTTGGGTGACAGTCTTGCAAGGTAGAAATTGTCGGAGCACCTAGTGTATATGTGGATACATCAGGATAAAGCAGTTATACAATTATAAGGTAGTTAATATCACTATATCGAGTAGTAAGTATTTCAATAAAACAATATCGGCTGGGCCATTTTGAGGGCGGCGAAAGGAGAATCTTATCCTATGCTACATCACATTGACCTTAAAGGCCGGGGTTCAGAAGAAGGTTGCCGTTTTTTAATATTCACTCGTCGTCCGAGTCCGAGTCAACCTCTTCGGGCAACTCGCTGGGCCTCAATGTCAGAGTCAAAGTGCGTTTGACTTCATCATGTTCGGGCCCGAAGTAACGAGGGGATTCGAAGCTCCATCTAAAGCAAGGTGGCTGTGAGGATTTGATGGCGGACTATGAAAGGTGATAACGTACACTATGTTTCCAATCACCCAGCTACCGATCCCGTCAACGAGTCGTGAAGCATCACCACCAATAGTTGTGCGAAGCTCGTCGCGGGCCGATATATAGTCATCCACAAATTGCCGGCAGCGAACACCGACGTAATCGCATGCTTCTTGCAGACCGACGTTGCGGTCCTTCATAAGCACAGTGACGACATTATTGCCCGTATGTCCCTTTGACTGCTCGACGTTGTAAGAATAAACATCCTTAATTTAATCCAAAGATAAGCATGTTCCCAGTTGGAAATTGGGCGCACTATGACTCACATTAGCCCAACAGACGTGGTCGCACGCAGCCCAATAGGCCTTGATGAAGACGGGGTGCTCGTATATCTCATCTGGGAGGTCGATGCCGAGGACGTACTCCATAAGAGCGAAACACAAGCGGACGGCACTGTTATTCCGTCGAAGTGGAATATATTCTTCCATGGTAAGGACCTCTCCCGCCTCCCGAAGCTCGGCTTCCCTTGCCACACATCGGGTGTACTCTTCGCAAAGCCCAATGAAGCGGCGGAGGTTGTTAGGTCCAGCAAGTCGGACAAGGCGGGCCCGGAACCTGGTACCATCGGCGTCAGTCTCCCCAAATCAGTTATTGGGTGCCTCGGGACCTACTCTTTCGTGATCGTTGCGACAACGGAATCGTCGCTCGACTCAGGATCCTTCATCGCATTGACAAAGCTCAAGCAAGTTCTGCGAGCATCCTTGCCACTTTGCTCGTCGCTGATTTCGTCAACAACGAACAGGGTATTGACCTGTTTAAGGTACCAGAATTAGAGGTTATCTGACGAGTGGTTGTTCAAACTTACGAAATCGCATGTTGTTCTAAATTGTTCGTATCCGGCGAAACAGTATGAATGAGAGCAAAGGAGCTCGTTAAGACCTTGAATGAAGTCGGCACGTTTTCGGTCGGTGAAAATGTTGAAAGAGTTAATCCAAGCGCGGGATTCCGCAGTTGCCTCCTTGTAGTAGGGATTGGTCCCGTCTTGTAGGGGGCAACCAGCAAAAAGGTCTGGTAGCTTGAACTGCATCCTGAGTTGTCAAAAGCTTACGAAGAAAGTTGTTAGACGGGGAAGTTAGATGCCTGGGATGTTGGAATGAAAGCGAAACATTCCTCATTTTTATACTGTCCCCCAAGGCGCTTGAACGGCCATTCTGGATTGAAGCCGATCTGGATTGAAGCCGACCTGGTTGGCCCACACAGCAGGATTCGACGATTTGAGGAACTGGTTGCGACATGATCACGGAAAGGCCAGATCTCCAGATATGCTGTTAAAATTAACAGTATCTAAACTGAGTTCCCGCGTCTTGAAAACAATATTCACACACCAAGTTGACATCAAAAATACAAATCTCTGAGATAGATCTTGTTTGCAGGCGATCCGGCGGTCGAGACGGGAGGAGGCGGGTGTAAAAGGGGATTCAGTATGAGAGCGCTGCAAGTACACCCACGCACCACTGTGGGCTTGTTAATTCCAGGAGTAGACTTCCTGCGTTTTACACATTCGATAGTGTCGTCCGAGCCCGAAGGGCTACGAAGTAGCACCGTCAGCAACCTAGGAACTATTTTGAGAAATATTGTTTCTACAATAGGCAGACTAATTTGGCCCTTCGGTGGATCTTGATCCGCCAACCTCTGGGGGTCAAGGCTTGGAAACGTGGCGAAATGAACCGCCTTGAACGCTCCCTTTCCAAGACTTGACGGTCGGACGATGGGGATTGAATGGTGCGAACGTCTTAGTTTTGGCTTTTTCAAAGACAACGAAAAGCTTTTCGACGTTAACGGTCACGTAGTCCATAGCCCGGGTCAACCGGTGGTCACTGATAGTTAACAATATCGCAGAAACTTTCCGGACCGGTATTCGTCATACCAGATGGGGCACCTGTGTACTTATCGTACGAAACCAGGTACCATAAGGTTGGTGATTGATGCATTATTGATGGACCACGTTCTTGCGCAGCCCCTCACAGAAACTCTAATGAAGGCCAGTCAGCAGAAGTGAACCAGACTGCAACCCACGATCCTGTCGTGTTGTTGGCCAACCATGACTGCACACACTGGTGAGATCTGTATTCGTTGCTGACATAGCACCTCCTGTTGCATTAAATAAACCCTTTAGGGTCCGCGGTCAAAGGATGGAAAGTGTGCGAACTCACCACCTATGGCCGCTGGAGGCAATGGGAAGGAGGTTTGAGCCAAAGACTAAGCCTTAGAGAGGACTTGGAGTTTCCGACGCGCACTCGGAAGTAACAGCAGCCTCTCGCAAACGAATTCCTTCCCGATGGGTATGTGAGAACCCGGCGCAGGATGCGGGCACAAAGGGAAATATACTTCGGAGCTGTGCCACGTTTCATGACTCATTCTGGTCGTCCATGTTATGGGAGAGTCATAGCTCATCCATGTCAGGACCGGATCTAAAATAAAAACACATGCACACGGTGATACACTGTCGGAGGGCTTCATCAGCCCCATCCAAACGCGATGACCGAAGGAGTGACTTGGAATAGCAGCAATATCAACGATTTACAATAATTAAGGACTAGCATTATTCAGTAGCCCTTCAAAGCTTCAAGCCAAACCGGCGATTAGACAATGGACCTGGGGTTCGATCTTCATGAGATAACTTTTCGCAGGGTAGCGCTGAGCTCCGAGTCGGTGATTATCTTGAGTGCTGATTGCGGGCTTCCCGGTTGGAGGTTAGATCAGGCCTCAGGGCTCACACGACGACCATATCTGATGCAGCGGAATAGATTAGAAGTCCCTGACTACGATTTTGTTACGCAGATGATGTGTTGATTCACCTACTCGTTGTGTATCGCTCTACGCCTCGATGCTGAGATTGCCACACGCGCCACCGGGCAACCGTACTCTCAACGATGCGACATCTTCGAAAGTCCCACAATTCCTTGTTCATTCAGTTATTGATTCCTGGTAAGTACGTAGTAGGTGGGTGGAAGACGCTTACCTTACACCGCTGGTACCTCTTGGTGAGTCATATCCCGAACTCTGCGCTTTAGGCTAGAATCCTTAAGCGCGCACAGCTACGCCATCAGCTGCCAAGCGCTTCTTCCCCAACATTCCAGCGTGCCAATTATCGAGGGTGAGAACATCAGCTTAAGAACCCGAGATACATTGTATAGATCCCGGTGTACCATCTTCAGGCTCATAATTAATGATGTTGTTTCGAAATAGCTTGGTAGCAGCTGGATCTCACGGAAACGGCTCGAGGCATTCCTATCTATGTAGCCTTCAGCGGACGGCATGACGTACTGCGGGTCCGATGTAAAGTTATGAGCTTCAACTTCAACACTTGGACACACAAAAATGACCAATGGATTGGCGCAAGGGCTTGTGGGGATTCGATGGAAGCGATTTCGACAATGAAGACCCCCGTGATCGAAAGCAATGCATACACCATGTTGACCATTTGGAACTTAACACTGTGGCACTCACGTGAGTCAAGCTTAATTTGCTGCCATTCATGTCTTGGAGCCTGTTTTCCGCGTGCGATAATTCGGGGCATTTAATGAGCCGTAGGGAAAGGACCATGGTCCGGAAGGTACTAACTATCCAGTTAACTTTGGTGTTCTTGACCTGCTTCAGCCCGGCAAATGAAATCCCGATTGGTGGGTTTGCTGCTCCACTACCGGTCAACAAAGAGGTGTTTGATCGCTCTATTCTATGTGATGAGATCATCATCGGATGCAACGGATATATGCTGCAATTCTAGTGAAGTGATCAGTGGTCCCTCCCCCGGGCAGCACTGGAAGTTTTGAGAAGATCCGACCTGCAGATAATAAGATGTTTGGCCTACAGCCATGGATGCCTCGGCGTCCTTAAAGAAGGCAAGAGTCGAGTGGTATTTGTAGGTCCGAGGGATGGTGATTGATCTAAGAATATTCAATACAATCATGCAGTTAATAGGGTGGCGACTGGTGTGGATATAATAAAACAAAAAAGAAATAGCACGGCAATTACACCGTGTGGAGTAAGGAAATGTAGCGCCGGTAGTGCATAAACAACGAGAGGGTTAGAAACATATCCGGTAACTAGCGTATCTACCACTGGTTTCACTTGGTCTTGTGATCTTGACCACTTGTCCACGCCGCAACCCATAATACCGCGCTACTGGATCCGCCAGTTGTATACGAGGCAATTGTGTCTCTTTGAGACGACTGGAACCAATGAAGGTATAAGAAAAGGTACTTTTAAACAGTAGGTGAGAGATTTGAAGTTACGTACTATTTCTCCAACAAGGTCTTTTTCTCCTCCTGTGTTAGGACCTCGTGCCGTGGTACCAAAGTATGATGGACAATGTTGACTAAAAGGTCAGCTTCTGAAAATTCCTCAAGTCGATACTGGGCAGACATTGCAACTATAACCTGTAGAAGGATCATGGTTCCTATTTTGTACTGGACCACAGAGTAAAAAAATCTCTTACTTTACGAGCCGACGGTGTCATGTTTCCTGGGAAGACGATGATACCTCGTTGAATTGACTTTTCCTCGAGAATACCAAGGAGCCTGGAACTTGTGAACGATGGGTGTCGATGGGAAAACAGCGATCACTCACTTTCGCATCGTCTTAACGCCTACGCTCTTCTCATCTGTGAAATAGACGAAGATCTGATCGGTTGGATTGCTTCGAGAGGTGGTGTAGAAGTTGAGTTGGTTGCGGCTTCCATGGACAGAGTGTCATGAGACGCAACGAATGGGAGCTACAATCACAGACTTACTCGACTACACCACTATTATTGGCATAGAGGTCGCGAAAACGTTGTAAGTCCATATGAATTTCATCGTCCGATACCAAGAATCCCTGGTTTATTCAGCGTTGGGACGACATCTTAAAAATGAGGACACACTCTATCTCTAACAAGTTCATGAATGGTCCTGTTAACCTTCCACAGTTTTGCAGTCTCGTCGACGTCGCCCATGGTGAGAATAAGTGGGACAGATGTGTTGAGGACGGCAAACGCGGTCAGCAATATTTTAGAGATTCAAACTCCGATCGCTCTCACTTGCACCACTACAATGCCTCCACAACCAAGTTCATCCAATGGTCAGCCCATGCAAACGACTGTCGCACTCAGCAATGCGCTGATGGTATGAATATACGTGCAACCTCTTCCAAGATTACTGTCGGTATTGATTATTGTCATAGGGGAAATATAAACCTGCGAAGATATTCAAGAACAGCGTGGACTCTCCAACCGCTGCGGCACCCTCGCAGCGAACAAACAGTGACCCGAGACATATTACAGGTATAACCTTTGACGATAGAGGCGATAGCATTGTGACAAGCGCAGAAGATGAAACTTTTCGCCTGTGGAACTGCAAAAGCGGCAAGCAAGTTTTTTTGTTGTGGTACTCGAGACATGTTCTCATTTGATTTTGATCACAGAGCCATTAAAACGTTCTACTCGAAGAAGTATGGAGTGGATTTACCTCGGTTTACGCACAAAAACACTGTTATTCTCCATGCTTCAACGAAGGAGGACGATTCAATCCGGTACCATTCCCTCCACGACAACAAGTATCTGCACTATTTTAAGGGCCACAAGGCTAAGGTCATCTCGTTAGAGGTTTCGCCCATTGATGATGGTTTCATGTCGGGATCAATGGACAAGACAGTTAGGCTATGGGATCTGCGGTCGCCGGCGTGTCGGGGGCTCCTAGCACTACCTTCAACGCCTATTGTCGCTTACGACTCATCCGGCCTGGTCTTTGCAGTTGCTGTCAATCACTATTCGCGCATCCTCCTTTATGACCAAGCCAATTTCGACAAAGCACCTTTTTTAACGATCACCCTCGAAGACCCGACGCTCGCGCTCATCAGCTATCCACCACGGCCAATCTATATCACATCACTCTCTTTTTCCACGAATGGCAAATACCTCCTCGTGGGTTGCTCAGGCGATGCACACTACATATTAGACGCGTTCGAAGGTCATCTACTAGCCAAATTGGAGGGACACGTGGGTTTGGAACGTAGAAGCATGTCTTCTCCCCCAAGCATTGAACCTACAAAGGGAAGTAGTGGTGAAGGAGTTAATTGGACGCCTGATAGCAAATACGTGATAAGCGGCAGTTTGGACGGGAGAATCCTGATCTGGGATGCCCAGAATCTCCCTCAACGGACAGGACCTGTGGATTTAAAGGCACACCCTCTCAGATTGCACCCTTTGGTATCACTAGATGGACATCCAGGGCCTTCGAGATGTGTGAGGTTCAACCCAAGATACAATATGATGGTCAGCGCGGGTGCTGAGCTGGTACGTAATTTTCTGATTTTTGTCTTGTGGTAATTTCTGACAGTGGGATGCAGGCATTCTGGCTACCAGATTATAGCGTGGATACCGAAGAGATAGCACGAGATTTGTTGAGAAAGAAGGGTTCAGCATAACTTCTCGAGTCCCATTCTGTACTTCATACGCATTTTCTATGTAACTTATTTGTGGCATTTACACTGGACGCGAGCTGTCATGTGACTTTATGAGGCTCGATCATATGCGTGGAAATGGACGACGAATGTGGACGTGGCAGCCAGCAGCTAAGACACATTTCACTCCTTCACTCACGGTTTCTTCATCTCGTCCAAACTTTCTGTTTGGCCCGTCCCGGTTTAAACATGCGTTTCAACTACCTTCCTTTGGCAGCGCTCTCCGTTGCTGTGTTCGTTTCCTCCGTTTTTGCAGGTGAGTGTCATCCTGTCGTATGCAGTAAAGTACATGACTCTAAACTGGATTCCGTGCATTTCCGGTGATGTCTAGCCGAACTAACTGAAGTAGTCGAGGAGATCGCAGAACCGGAAATCGTTGTAACCACCTCCTTCCCGGAATCCAACCCGTTCAGTCGTGCGTTGTTCGTTTCACGTCATGACTTTGTGCAATGTCCTGACCCGTCGGCTTACCGGTATATCATTGACGCATAGAAATTGTTAATGGGGAGAAAAACTCGCTCACATTGACTGTGGAAAACAAGTCGGACCGGAACGTCACCCTACTCGGTGTCTCTGGCTCTTTGCATAGACCGGATACGAATGCGCTGATTAAGAATGTGCGTAGTCTCCTTTCCAGGGCAAGAGGGGAAGACGTAACTGATGAAATCTATAGTTGACCTCATTGAACTATGGTATTCCTCTTCTTGAGGGTGTGACTCTCAACCTTCCCTATGTATTTTACAGCGAGTAAGTTTTTCACCTCCGATATCGCCTTGGACGTCGCCAACCGGTTTTATTCCACAGGTTCAAGGTACCATCCTTTTCCGATCGCGTGGTGACTATTTTTAATAAGTATATCCGATCAGACTGGTGATGCTCGTTTGAACTTGTGGCTGGAACATTCGGATGAGGTTCGCCAATCATCCCAATCCCTTGGTCATGACTCAATCTTGCCATCAGGATAAGAAATATCGCATTTCCGCCTATGACTCTATCGTAACCATCGTTGAACCCGAGATCTCTTGGTTCGACTGGAAGATGTGTGCTTTTCGTTATCCGACGCTTCGGAATTATACTGATAACCGGCTCGCTTTGGCAGGTGGTCAACCTACTTAGTTGTCGCGGGTCTCTTTGGTGGCCTTTCGTACTATGCCTATCTCACCTTTGTCCCTCAACCCAAGAGGCGCACCAAAAAAGCCCCCGTTCCCGATGTCAGCGCACCGGTGGGCACTGTCACAGCCACTGGTGCCGGTGGGTACCAAGAGGAGTGGATTCCCGAACACCACCTTCGCAAGGGTAAGAAGACTAAACAGGCTGGCGGCGCCGTCTCCGGAACTAGCGGTGATGAGCTTAGCGGTGTTGAGACCAGCGGCGCGGAAGGCAAGAAGAGGAAGGGACGCAAGTAGACCCTGGCTGAGCCTGTTGGATGGGCTGGGTGGGTGTTGGAAGCCCATTACCTCAAAAATTCTAATTCTGGATTATGGTTACTTAATTCCTGGACACTCGACGTTCAGCGAAATGAGGCAGGTGAATATTTATTCCTTCTCATGTTATCATACCACGTATCCTTGGGTTCTAGTGAGAATATCAAGTTGCTGTTCGCTGTTACTTGTAAAGCTGAGATAAGATATCAAGAAGTTACTCACTAGCTTTCCGTAAGTCGTTGTGTGTCATATCTTGCCGTTAAATGCCTTGTTCAATTTCGCCTTAAAAATAAAAAGTCGTGGCAGTGTCATATCGACTTGGAAAACATGGAACGTGTTATTTAAACGGTGGCTTGCATCAAGCCGCTTCAAGCCGTTAACCCCTTGGATTCTTTAAACCCCCTTCTGATTCGCGATATGCGGTGACCTGTGAAGTGAGAAATCTACCTAGCATCGCAATATGGTCGAATAGCAATCTAGTTCGGCACCGCTCCAGATACAGCTCGTGTTCTCGTATTCTCGTATTCCCGTGTTCTCACGTAGTCTTGCCGATAATTGCAACAACACACTGTCTGCCAAGAGGGCCAAAGAAGTTCGGGGACTGGCAACCTCTTTAACGGCGGTCATGGAGCGGAGCTAAGTCTGCCTGTTGTTTCCAGTTCACAGAGAGGCACGAACGTCGAAAGTACAAGGCTGAATTCGGTCAAAGGGCGGTGCTTGAAAACGAAAGTTGGCGTGTACATATGCTCGCTTGACTTTCTGGATAGTTCTGCTTATAGATTGGCTACTTGAGAATGATGTTGATGTTGATGTTCATTCACTGATGCCAATCGTTACAGAGTCATTTTCTCCAATCTACGGCCAGGATAATGTCATCACACCGATTGGCTACGCATTCCAGCGATGTCAGAATGGATACAGACATGCAAAAGGGCGCGGGCGGTCGCGACAAAGGAGGGATAACTGGAGAAAGATAATGAGGACGGAAATTCTGGAAAGGGGTGATGGCGGTAACAGCTATTGATGGGAGTGTTTTGGAGTGTTTGTGTGCTAGGATTGATATTGAGTTGCTGTCGCTCCCATTCCCTTGTCCCCCGCCCTCCTCCTCTCTTCCCATCGCTTGTTCTGTATATAACCCACACTTAACATGGCCACAAATGCTGCCTCTAGAGTAAGTCCTCCTTTTTACACCCCGGTCAACCCGGCCCCCCCCCCTCCGGTTGGCGGGTCTTCCTGGGCTTGTATTCTTTCTCCAAAGTACTAGGTCTGACCCGTTTTGAAGGCTGCACAGGCTCAGTTTTTGAGGGAATACAAATTAGTCGTGGTCGGTGGAGGTGGTAAGTGTGTTCGCGTTTGCTTCTGGAAAATTTTGGATTGACCACCCGAGCAGGTGTCGGAAAGTCTGCGTTGACAATCCAATTTATACAAAGTCACTTCGTCGACGAATACGATCCAACTATCGAGGGTATTTCCGTCTGAGCTATATTCCCACATCTAGCAAATTGACATTCTTCGGACAGACTCATACAGAAAACAATGTGTCATTGACGACGAAGTCGCTCTTCTTGACGTTCTCGATACCGCTGGTCAGGAGGAGTACGGGTGAGTTGGAGCCTCCTCACTTTACAGGCCCTTTTTTTCTTGTTCACGCAATTCAACTTTGTTGCACTTTTTTTTTTTTTTTGCCTCGTGATTGCGGATCGCGCGATTCGCCTTATCCTTCTATGGTCCCTTGTTCCACGAGGCGCCAACTTCCCTTTCCATCACAATTGAATTCTAGACCCTGACTAAAACTGACTATGACACCTTTTAGTGCCATGCGGGAACAGTACATGCGTACTGGAGAAGGCTTCCTCCTCGTCTACAGTATTACATCACGCAACTCATTTGAAGAAATCAGTACTTTCCACCAACAAATTCTCCGTGTCAAGGACCAGGACTCCTTCCCCGTCATCGTTGTCGCGAACAAATGTGACCTGGAATATGAGCGTCAGGTCGGCATGAATGGTGCGCTTGTGCTACATTAGTTCAGGTACTTTCAGGACGCGTTTTGACCAACTCCATTTAGAGGGTCGTGACCTCGCAAGACATTTTGGCTGCAAGTTCATTGAGACCTCGGCCAAGCAACGGATCAACGTTGACGAAGCTTTCACCAACCTTGTTCGTGAAATCCGAAAATATAACAAGGCAAGTCATTTTGTGCCCTTTTAACTTTCGAAGTTTTCCCGAACTGACGCTCGGGGTTTTCCAGGACCAACAGACAGGTCGCCCCCTCCACGGTAATGGGGGTGTCTCTGGAGGTTATGGGGGCAAAGATCACCATGATGATGGAGGCGCAGGATGCTGTGGCGGTTGCGTTATCCTGTAGAGTACCCGTATTTTCGGCTTTTTTTTATTTCTCTTCTCGTCATGACATTCACCCTGTTCCCCTCTTCCTTTATGTTCATCCATGATACCTTGCTTAATCTTGGATAACCCCCAGTTCTTACCATCTTTTCCTTATTATTGGAACTCATAAAGGAGGAAGCACTCAATTCAGATTCAGAGGCTGAGTTTTGTATATTAGTTAGACAAGGAAATACTATGGTGGTCCCATTGCGCTTCTTTCGCATGAGCCCCTGGTGAGACTTGCAGAGTATCCTAACTTGTCCTCTCTTGGTTTAACCGGTGGCTTAAGGAACGCTCCGAAGCAGTTTCACCATGGACAAGAGAAGAACCTGGCACGGATTCCTGATCATGATTATATTCCAGCGGGTTTCTCCTTTTCATTTGGGTCTGGATACATGATACAAACGAATGGCGCCTTTAATAGACAATCACGCAAAAATGAAGAATGCGCAGCTCACCTCGTGCAGCCGCTTCAATATATTCGTCGTTGGTTATTCCAATCGAATCTATACCCAGTTCGTATCGTCCGGCTGTACCACTGTTCCCGCCAAGTAGAGAAATACCGATCGAACGTATTCTCTCTCCGTACATTTCTATTTGTGCATCGGAGACTTCGCCCGAATTTGTACGAACAAAGCTTTCGAATGGGATCTTTCAAAATGAAAAGAACAGAAAAGTTTAGCGATTTATTTGGAGGGAGAGAATTCAACTTGGACGCACGTAAATATTTTCCCAACCACCGTCGCGTCGCTTAAAATATAGTCTATGTTGCCACAAATCGGTCGAAATAGGACCGTCGGTTTGGATATTGCAAAAGTACGAATTGTGTGTTGGCGGGTCACCTCCTAGGCGAAGGCGAAGTGCGAGATAACGGTGGTTCGAGACGTCCTCCGTCATCTCTCCGAACAAAGTCGGTCGTTTCTAATTTGCGCAAACCCGAAAACGCAAGTCAGCAATCCATTTTCGATGTACAGCCCAGGCATACACACCTTATTCCGGAATCCAGCGTATCCTCCTCTCAGTTTCCCTTCCAATCCCGCTTTCACGCCTAACCGCATATCACCCCAAAACACACCCGTTGCCTCCCGTCCAATGGTTTCATTATGTTTGGTGTTCTGGTCAAGCTCTAGATGCACCGTTGACGTCCCACCAATATCCGCGTCGCACCCTATTGCGTGTTGGTCTAGGTCATCCTGAGAGTTGAATGTGAATAGCGTTCTGGATACGCGAGACGGCGGGTCTGCGCCTTTCATGAGTAATGCTGGGCAGAATCGTTTGTAAAGGGTCTCTAATATTTTTGTGGAAACATGAATGCATACTGCGTGCCACATTATCGCGGAAGACTTGCGCAGACCTATTAACGTATTGAGATAACCGGGACATGGCATATGTAGACAAGGGATGTGTTGTGTAGTTGAGCGTGAGGAATGGGAACGTTGCCCACAAATATCCTTGACATCAATCTTAGCCGTGCATTAGAGTAGTTACGTCATCTCGACCACCGAAACCTGAACACAAACTACTTCATTAAATCCAAAGAGTCCGAGGAACATCAACAATTCTCCTAGAGCTCGGCGGGAGGGCAAAAGAGGACCCCTCTTAAGTATAACATACAACTACTACGAGTGATTCCAGTCACATACTAAAGGCCTACACCCACAGGCAATGTCCAATGTCAAAAGCACACGAAATTTTTGTTAAATACCTCAGAACGATCGAGGCACAGGAGTCGGGGGAGGGCGATAATGCCCGGAGGACCTACTATTGGCAGAGGGACTCCGTGAAAGCATTAGAGGGCGCCAGTGGGGGGACGGAGAAGGCAATGCCCGGTTTTGGGAGTATGGCGAGGTGCTGGGGCTCGCGGAGAGCATCAGGGGCCGAGCACCAGGGCTCGAGCGTGGAGAGCTCGCATTACTCAATGCAGTGTTGTCGAAAGTTGGTGACCAAGACTGTGATACACGATGCGCTGCCCACTGCTGGCCAAAGGTCGCTGAGGGAGGCCGAATGGCTGGGTGTGAGGCAGTGGGTGGTGTTACAAGAGTCCATACCCCCTCCGGTGTGACGACAGGAGAGCGGGAAGTTGTTATCGGGCTCGATGTCGCGCTCGAGATTGAAGGAGAGGTACCACGGCGCGGGGGAGCTGGCAGACTCTTCATTGTAGTGTCTAGGATCAGTTGACCCTTCGGGTTCCCTACAACAGGCGACTTTTCAAGCGCGGGTGGCGGCATGACAAGCATCCTTTGAAGCTGGTCGACCGGAGTGATGGGACGACCCAGAGACGATGGGATGCTGTTGTCGCTTGCGCTTCGTTCATGCTCGCGATACATGGGCAATAAACTCCTGTTGGATGACTGGGAGGGTGGTCGGTCTGCATAATCCGAAGTTGGCTGGTATGCAGGCACGGGGAATCGATACTGATCAATTCGTGCTAGCAGCATGGCCTTCTGATTCTCGTCGTAAGGATTGTTTTTGTCCAAGAAATACCCGGTAGGCCCAAAGCTCTCCATGGTCTTGCGACTTTCGTTGTATATTGACCGTCCGTCGAAGGCAGGACCGAGAACCCGGAAGGTGTTATAGAGCAACAATACATTGACAGCGCCTATAAATTGTTCACTGGACCTGATAGCCGGACAGGGAAGATCGTTGCTCACCAAGAAGGAACCAACAGACGAAGGCAAACACCATAGCTTCCCAAGCAATACTGAACCCTGAAATCACCAAAAGGCGCATTATAGAGTAGGGAACCAAGAGCGCGATATAAGCTAGCCCACAAGTTAGCGCCCTTCTCAGACTTTGCGGAAGAAACTATACCAATGGGATACCTGATATACCTGGTAAGAAAATGCTAAATGCGACAGTTCTGGAGTACACACCATAGCATGCTCCTCGCAACACGAGCAATAAACCTGTGGTAATTCTCATTATTTCCATCCCAACGACCGTTAGGATCCAGCGTTAACTTGATGCCTCCCTTAATCATCAGGGTGCCGCGAAGCACCAAGAAAATGAACGAATACAAGAAGGCGGCAAGAAGCGAAGCAATAAAAATCTTGGACAAATCCGTCAGCGGTCAAAGAGAGAGAGAGCGTGATAACCTTAACGTACCGGAAGCAGGTGAAAGATAAACTGGAATTTTGGGAAGATATCACGGACTCCGCATGACAGACCAGCTGGACCATAAACATAACCTTGGGGTACCCGCAGTGCGAAAGGGACGGCGGCTGGGATGCCATCAGCTCCCGATGCATCACAACGAGAATGTGATGAACGCGCTCACCGGCGGTTCCAGCGATAGCCCAACCGATAATAATAGTTGGCAAAGAGATTAGAATTGACTGCCTCTTCTTCAGCACGAGCGAGTTGAATGTATGGACAGCGATGGCGACGGTAAAATACGCTGAGGCCCAGTTTCCGACCTGCATCACGAAAGCTGCCAAGCGTATATCAGGCTGATGACTCCAATCAAGTTCTGTTGCAGTTTACCTTGTGATCGACATAGCCCACCTAATACGACCGTAACCTTTTGTGGACCAAAATGAAACAAACGACCTCACCATCCGTTATGCCTCTCTGGAGCAACCAGGGGAATCCTACGATCCCAGCGACGCTCGTCATCAAATTTCCAATGAGCAAGCATGCGGCGTATTGTCCTAATTGCGTATGGAAGAAGCGGTACTCTTGGGAATCGGCTGGATTGGATTTCCGTAGCTTTGCTAAAGCTAGCCAAAGCGCTCTGAGAACGACGGAAACAAGTGCTGCAGTCGAGAGTACAGCAAACACATCGATGACCTTGCAGAAATCTCATGAGCCTGTCAGAGCTATGTACGAAATAAAAAAAACTCACGATAGCACCCGGGTAGTGACTCTGCGGAATTGGAATAACCTCGCCTTCGGCCATGATCACAATAAAAAAAAGTTGGGACCCCTCAAGGTAACAACCCTATATCCACTACAGATAAGAAAGAAAGAAAGGAAACAAATCAAGATCGGCCGTCCAGCGCCAACGACGTTAATGGTACAGGGTCGACTCTCTTAAGGAGCCAACAGGAACCAGTCCAGCGAAAGAACGAAACGAGAGCAGGCGGCTCGAAGGACGTGAACGTCAAGGTCCAAGAGAACAGAACCTGAACAGAGCATTTCTCCGGGAATATGCACCCTCTTTGCGGATGGCAACTGTGTGTAGATGTTTACTCGTTGAGGTTTGGTTGGATGGCTGGCCGATCGATCTCATACCAACCACCCACCCCTAAGACCACCGCATTTAATGATCGATGAAGCCTTGGAAACGCGCGAGTGAATATGGATATGTGATTTTCCTAGTTCGCTTGGGTACGAAAGGATGGGAAAGGGAAAGGGTACGAACAGACAACCATCGCAACCATCATGCATCTTGCATCATGTTTTGTGTGTGTCATCAATCAACTTCAGATTAATGACAATCGAAGACAAAAACTCAAGAGAGTCCGCTCACGTGGAATAATAAACAACAAACATCACTTCTTCGAGAAATACTTATCGAGACCCTGGGGATCGTTCCGACCCTTTTTCTTTGCATTTCCGGGTTTGAAACCTTCTTTCCTCGATATAGGCCCGATGGGGGAACTGTGTCCTTCGGGTTGACCTGCTAGGTCGTGCGCAAAGTGGAAGTCCTCATGCTCAAGCCGCAGGCCCGACAGGGCTTCTTGTCGGATACCATCATCAACACCTGACAAACTCTCCGAAAGATGAAAAGTCTTGCCACAGCGTGGACACCCCCATGATAGAAGACTGCCTGATAAAATTTCCTGTATGTTCGTATCAGGCCCAATATCGCTCTTTTGATTGACGTCGTCCACAGCAATGTGGAACTCAGTCAATTCATCGTGTTTCTCATTTCTTGACCGTTTCCTTGGAGAACTTGTCGAGGCTGATTTGAGGAATCCTTCAATACTTCGCTGTCCCCCCTCCGCGGCATCAATCCCAGTAAACGCCAACTGCACATGACTAACATTCACTGTTGTGTTTGTGCCAACAAGCTCTTTCCACAGTTTGTCACCGGCATCGGCAATAGTATCAACCGAGAGTTTGCGAGTGAATGGAAATGGAGCTTGTTTTGACCTTCCTGTTTGATATCCTATATTGCCCACGTCAGGATCCTAGTAACCAAGGACACGTATAAAAATACCTTTCTTTGCATGCAATACGATCGTCTTTGGCCATAAACTTGGACTGACTTGTCGTGCGTCATTAAGGCGCAAAGCCAACTCCGCAGCGAGGACTCGAATCCAGTGATATCCTTCGGCGGCATTCGTAATGGGCTTGGGCAAATTTTTTGAGGCCAACATGCTCTTGTTAAGCGCAGATTTCTCCTTGACTGGTGACTCGTCAATATTACCCTGGAAACAAAACAAGAGACACGAGCAACACACTTTCTGCTCTATCAATACCCCTATTTCAATAACTCTTTAATCAATGTGTCCATCATTGGCACAGTAAGGACGACAGTACCGAAGCACCTCGTAGACCCAAATGGCATTTTCTCCAAACTTGTGCTGCATCTCATCTATATCGGCAGTTAGTAGATCTGGAGAATAGCGGTTAAGTTATTGAGTCACCGAGGGATATTGCCCTACAGACAGGACTCGGTTAGATGTGTGCCGGATGGAATCATGGGGGGTAGCAAAGCTTACAGCAGATCTCCGACCGTTGAAACGTCATACTCTTGGGCGAGAGCTTTGCCGAGCTTGCCACCCAAGAAGCGAATCTGTAAAATGCGCACGGCACATCACGTTATATTCCTACAGGTGCTAAATGGAATTAAAAGGTAGATACGTGCTTTCTGGAATGGTAGGGGCTTCAAGTAGGCGGGTATCGCCTTATTCCGCAAAATACTCTGTATCATTGTACTTAGCTTGGGCTCGGGAGATGATTCATATAAACTTTACCTGACTGTTCGGCTTCTTGTAAGATGCAGTTAACTGGAGGTAGAGCGTTGGTTAACCCCAAAGCCAACATGGAACCCCTAATAAAGGCGAACCTTTGCAAGGAATTTATTCCGCGCAATGCCCTAACGATCAATAAGAGTTGATGTTAAGTCGTCACACGACTTAAGGATGAACTAGAGGATGCTCACAGCTGAAGTTGTATATCCCATTTCCCTCACTTTCGCCCTTGCCTGGTCCATCAGCTCAGCTGCAATTGACAGTGCTACATCATGCCAGGTGAGGGCATATTGCTCGTCCCCTGATTTGGCATCCCTGTTTTCTTCGGGGTCCAGCAAGCTACTTCCCTCTGCCATCTCCGCCTTTGGCCCCAAATTTCCCTCGTCCCTTTCCTCTTCGGACTTGCCCTTGGATTCCTCTTCGGATTCTGACCCATTTAATGGTATGACATGGCCAACACTGAGTTCCCTCCATTCTATCCGTGGTGGAGGTGGTAATAAAGTATCGACACCATCGGGTGAATCTTCTGGTACCTTGGTAAGGTAAGGGTACCTCTGCAGGAGAATTTCCTTCACCGCCTTCGTATAATCAAAGAAGGCTTCGTCAATCGACGCTTTTTCTAAATCAAACGACGAAGCATGAGCAAAGCAAACTCTCGACCATCAATATCACGATAACTCACCGATTTCTACAGATGCAGGCAGACTTTCCCTAAACACACTCGCGATCCTCGCACTCTCTTTTCTATAATAATCCAACGAAACTTTATGCGTATTCGTGTCCACCTCCTCCCAATACCCTGGCTCGCTATCCCCTTCCCTATACGTTGCCACGTGCACAACCTTTAGTGATGGGCACTTCTCCAGGGCTTCCTTTAATTTTATCATTCTTGTAATCCCATACTTCCTCGCGGGGTAATTCACGGCAATTATCGAACTCCATTGTAAGACCACCAGCGGCGTTTCCCTGTCCACATCTAAGCGCACCATTTCGCACATAGCATAGAAGGCATCGCTGTCGCAGAGTGCTACGACTCTAAGCGGGTCTTTGACACCGAAGTTGTTAGAGAGGGCGTGACGGTATGTTATAGCAGGTTCAAGGTCGATGAAGTCTGGGTCGATGGGAGAACTTAAGGTTGCCTTCGCCTTACCCTTCCATGGACTAGGACGTGTAGGTGATGAAGGTGCCATTTCTCCAATGATGGTGATCAGCACATGTATCGGGAGTGCCAGCTAAGACGGCGAGACACCCGACACCACTGGATGATTCGGACAAACAAACACGTCGCGTCCACATCCAAACAAGGCAACATTGGATTCATTCGACTGAATTCTACTTATGGCAAAGCTACGCGTCTGACAAGTATCGATACAAGATTTATTTTTATGCCAGACTCACGATCTCCCATTCAACTGGCCACTTTTTGCAACGCATTCTTAGTGCTAATATCGATGCCCAAGAGATCCTGCGACACAAATTAATTATAACATGGAAGAAAGCGGTAATTTATTCACCTTGCCCGCCCTCAGCTCGTCAGGTGAAGGCATGAGACCAAGCCTCAGTAACTCAGATGCTTTCGAAACCACAGGGTCATTTTGCATCGAAGAGACTCCAACGACTCGCCCATCTTTCACATAATACGCAATGAACTGTCGAATAGATTCAGTAGTCTGCCCACTTTGGTATTGAGAAAACCTGTACCTTCAATTCACCGGGATCGCCCTTGATAATAACGTCGTCATGCTTGTGACCAACACCGCAATATCGCAGCTGCTGGCCCTCTGAAACTGACTGAACAATTTGTTCAAATCGCATAAACCGGAATACGTACGGGTGCTCCAGAAGATCGGAATCTTGACGAAAGGTTGTGGATTGCCTGCTATAGTCTTGCCAACCGCACGTCCATGATTTCCAGCGAGCTGCAAAAGACACAGCCATGAAACCAAGAAGGAATGGAACTCCAAAATAAACTAACACTCCAATGTTCAATGCGAACCTCAGGCCCGTTGATCTGAGGGTAGATGGCAATGTCACCTATATCGGGTCAGATACAACGCCATGCGGAACTGAATACTCAACTCACCAATGGCATAAACATTCTCAGTATCGGGACCGCTTCTTACTCGAAGGTACTCGTCCACCCTGATACCACCATCCCTCTCAATCTCAAGCCCACTGCCTTTAAGGAAATCTGTCGCAGGCCTTACGCCAACACCCATAACAATAAAATCAGCGGGAATAGTTTCGCCGTTGACAACAACGCCTGCCGCAAGCTTGGGGTTGTCCTCTCTGGGAACAATCTTATCGACTTTGGTTTGCATATGAAACTTGGCACCGACAGACTCGTGATACTACCCATCCATTCAGTGGGAATGTATGGCAATGCCTCAATCACATGCACTCACCTTCATCAATCCAGCGCCAACCTTCTTTCCAAGAACGCTCTCGAAAGGATACTCTTCCATGCCGATAACATCAATAGACGCAAGTTTCCTCTTTGAGAGAGCCACGACCAGCTCCATACCGATGAACGAGCTACCAATGATCACAACTCGCTTGCCCTCTTGTGCGGCTGTGTTCGTTGTTGCACAAATATCAATGTTACGTCCATAAAACGGGATGAAGCACTGCCCTGGTACTGACCTGCATCAACTTTCCTCGAATCATTGATACCACGGAAAGTGTAAACATTCTCGAGATTGGCACCTTCAATCGGCAACACACGGGGAATTCCGCCAGGAGCGAGGATAAGCTTTTCATACGTGAGTGTGTCAGCACCGTTCTCAAGAGTGACCGTCTTCTTCTTAAGGTCTACAGAGGTGACTTCCTGTGACAAAGGTGTAAGTTAAGCGGTGAACGCGGGGTTTAGAGTAAAGAAACGCACAGTTCCGAGACGAAGAGTCGTACCATATTTAATTTTGAGGTCAGCGGCCGTCTTCCACTGAATTGTAGTAGGATCAGTGATGAGAGCTTTGCTGAGCTTCGTCCTGATTGGGGGCTTCAGCAAGGATTTCCGATATCAGAATTCGAGTACATGGATACCTATCAATAGGTGGGTCGGGCTCCTTGGACAAAACGGTGATGGGCCCCTTGTATCCGTACTAGAAAAGACCGGAGTTAATACAACGCTCCAGGGAGAAGCTCATGTTCGTCATATACCGCTCGTAAACTCTCTATGGCGTAGAATGTACCCGACCCCCCACCAATGATAATCAATCCTGTCTTGAAAGAAGTATCTTCCGTCAGAAGCCGAGGGTTCTTCCTCATGTTATCCTTGGCCGTGAGCTCGGGGTCCGCAGTCACATGTATTTTTCCATCAGCGACGTGGACTTTGAACGAGTGAATGTTAGCGGGCGCTGGTGCATCCTCTACCTCGGGTTTCAGGAGATGGTGGATACAACAGGTTGCGACCGAGAGAACGTACCAATATCACCAGTGCATATCTTCCAGCAAGCTATCGAGAGGAGTTAGTAAAGGAGATTGAAATGGTTGGCTGTGAGACACGTGCCTCCGTGCCATGGGCTAAGTGACTGTGTTGAGAGTGATCGCTGGAGATGACATCATGGAAACGCACCATACGAGACGACCATCGGCTGTGAGAACACCCTGCGCGAGCGGGGCTCCAAAGTGAGTGCAAAACGCACTCGTCGCGTGAATTTTGTCTCCTAAGCGAGACAACAGAACTTTTCCCGACTCGAAATCAACCTCCTTCCTAGCAGCCAGTGAGAATAATATTCAAGAGACAACCGATCCACATACAGCTGACCGTCCTGCAACTCAGATTCATCAAGGACAGCAATCGTTTTAACCATGGCACTGAAAGGTTTCTTCCAAATAGAGGTGCGAGATGTAAGAAAGATGGGATGGCGCAACGAAATCCTGGATATCATTTAAGTCTCTGCCGGACTCAGGTGATATGCTAACATATCAATCTGGAATAACTCACCATCTACTCCCTGGCCAATGAGAATCTCCGCATTCGTCATTTTGTGTGTCGATGATCTGTTCACGTGATCATGCCTCCTTCCTCGACCACTCGTCCCGGGTCAGTTCTGGGTACGTGCAAGGGTCTGTTAGTTCTGGGCCAATATGCACCTATTCTTATCCCTAGCCCGGATGCACCGTCAGTGACACCGGTTTTTTTTTTTACCCATCTGACACGACTTCAGATATTCGCAGCGAAGCCAAACTCAGACGACTCAAAGCGTTCGCTGAAACTTCGAGAATCTCAGGTCTTGTCAAGAAAGGGCGCCCAGGTATCCTCGTGTTCGACGGCGAGAAGGAAGAAATAAGGACCTTTCTGGCGAATGCACGGAGTACGCGCCTTCCATTTTTGCTTAGCCGCTCAACCCGACTGATTTGGTCTAGGTTTGAGGTATTTGGATTTCCATCACATTGATACGGTTCCGTTGCCGCAAGATGCCAAGCTCCGGATCGCGAGTGGACGGACAGGTTTGCATGAAGTGGAAGATATGGCTGGGTTGGCAGAGTCGCTAGAAGGCATTTCAATGAAAGAATGGTTTCGCCAGCACATGGGAATGGAGAAGGGACCGTGATTTGTCACACTGAAATGCAGATATCGGAAAGTAATACATTAGTGTTCCATGGCAAGAACGGAACGCATACAATACAAGAAATCATGCCTATGCACCAACAGCCTCAAGTGGGGTAGCAGGAATGGGAGGAACAGCGGCGGCGACCGTGACCGACGGAGCTGTCTTCCCTTCTGTTCCTTCTTCCACCTCCTCAACTACCTCTCGTTCTTTCCCCTTGCCCTTCCCTTCCACAGCTGCCTTCCCTTTGTCTGCTTCAGGCGAAGGTGACGTTTTTGCCTTCTTCCGTTTCTTCAGAAGTCCCACCGAAACCGCACTTTTCACGTTATCGACCAAGTCTCTGCTCTGTTCCAAATACTCCGTATCATCGAATCGATGCTTCTTCCCTGCTAAAACCTGCACCGACACATCTCCCGGTTTCTTTGGCTGCCCGTGTTCAATGCCAAGCCTTTTTTCTAGTGCGTCGAGTTTCGCACGTTGCGCCTCAGCCTTGGCTGCAAGTCGCTGTGGCTCTGACTCCAAGTACTCGGCAAGCCTAGTTAAGAATGAGTTCATGGAATCAAGGAAGTAAATGTCGGACAGGCAATCACTTTTTGGCTTCCTTGAGTGTGCTCAATCGCCTCCCGTTAAGATCCCTGCACGAGTCATTGTTACTTGTCTTCTGGCTGCTCATCCTGCCTCCAGCAGCCCTCAACTGACTTCCGAAACCACCTTTGCCGCCGGGTAAACGCGGTGTAAGGCGGAGTGCTACGAAGTTTGATGTCGAAGAACCATCTTCTGAGTGCAGCGAGGACAAGGGTTGTTCATCGTCGGTGATTATTCCGGTATGTGTGGAGAGTGTGAGGACAGAGGTGAGGTGAAAGGGAAAGGACGGGTATCTGTCGCCTAAATGTCCAAAAACGTCAGCCACGGGTGTTGAATCAGGTAGGTTTAGTGTCAGAGAAGGGAAAGGAGAGAAAGCATGAATGAGAACAGTCGTCGACATGACTGCTTGGGTGAAGTCAGGAATGTTGGTAGCTGTGTTGCATTAAAAGCTAATGATAACCAATACCAAACAGTACCACCACGTGACATAACCTATGTCGCAGGTAGACTCGTCATGATCATCAGCGTCTCCACTCAAAGGATTCAGATTCATACTGTAAGAGGTGGGACCTGTCAAAAACACTCACCAGACCCATGACTTTCCTTGGCGTCCCTTCCCCGTTTGACTGGCCTCTCCAGCTCTGTGCGGTTTCAACCGCTATCTGCTATGTCTCTTCCGTTGTCACGTCCAATGTCTCCCAGGTTGACCGCATCTGGACATTCGCACCAACAATTTACACGGCTTACTACGCTCTTCTACCACTCTGGTCGACCAAGCAGAGCCTCCCTCTCGTTCCATATGCGCCTAAATCTCTGGGCCACGATGTCTTGAAAGATTACAGTCCACGGGCACTTCTCATGCTCACCCTCATCACTCTGTGGATGTTCAGGCTCACCTATAATACCTACCGGCGCGGTCTTTTTAACTTGTATGTATATCATATACTCCCAGCTTCGTGTATTTATCCTCATTTGTTCAGGAAAGACGAAGATTATCGCTGGGCCGTCCTCCGCTCCCAGGTTCCCGCTTGGCTCTTCCAAATCATAAACTTCGTTTTCATCGCAGTCATCCAAAACTTCCTTCTCTTCCTCCTTGGAATACCGACATTCATCGCCAGTGCGCTCCAGCCCCACACCGATCTTGCAACCTTTGATTACGTCCTCGCTTTCACTGCACTCAGCATACTCGCATTTGAGTTTACCGCTGACAACCAACAGTACGCGTTTCAGACGTACAAATATTCATATCTGGCCCACGCGAAAGGCGACAAGACCATCGAACCCTACGATGAGAAGAAGCAGTGGTCGCTTTCAAGGTTGGATTGGACACCCTCAGATGCCCGACGCGGGTTTGTCACCAAAGGGTTATGGAGATATTCCAGGCACCCCAACTTCGCTTGTGAACAAAGCTTCTGGGTACGTAGTTACTACTCTTCCCCCGAAAATTTGTTTAACAAGCTTTTCAGTGGATCATCACCCTTTTCCCCCTCCTGGCTCCATCTCCTCCTGACCTTCCTTCGTTCCCATCTCCCGCCGTCCTTTCAAATCCTGACCTACGTAAATTTGCTCTCGAAGGATTCGTCAAAAAGGCAGGGCTGCTCTTACTTCCTGCATTGGCTCTTTCCGCCCTCTTCTTCTCCTCCACTCAGTACACAGAGGCGATCACGAAGAAAAAGTATCCAACAGCCTATGCCGCGTACCAGAAACGCGTTGGCATGTTCCTTCCATTCAAATCTCTGGCTACCGGGCTATCAGGGAACAAAGAAAAGGAGCAGACCGATGAATTGGTTTGGGGTGAATTCTATGGCGATAAAACGACGAAAGCCCAAAAATCCGATTGATACAACACTAAACTTATTCGCTAAACGTTCTGTATCTGTAACTAGTCCTGCTTACACCAACTGTACAAGTGTACAAATTCGGTTTATTGAAATTTGAAACTCTCTAAGTGCTCGACTGCCCATCAATCCCTCCTTCCAACTTTGGGAGTTATAGCAAAGCCCAGAAAGGTAATTAGCAATCCCCCACGGGGGAATTTGAAATTCCTTTGTGGGAAATAACCCATTTACATCTTTTTTCTGTTGCGGCTGTTCCCCACAAGAAATTCTCTCGTAAGACTTACTCTCCTCAGTAACTTATCAAAAAACTGGGTCCCAACCAATCCATCAAACTGCCTTGTGTGGTAATTTCTCAAAGACTTACCTTTTGAAGCAATTCTCAAAACCCAGGTCAAGACCAATCCAGCTGTGCAGCATGAAGGTATAAAGCAGGGCGCCCACAGCCTGTGGGTCCTTACTCCCCCAACGATCCTCTGACCTCTCTGAGAGCCCCCCAACACTACTCTCTCGCTCTATAATCTACCCTCTCTTGGTTAAGGACTTGCTTGACCTCCGTGATTATGCCCCGCACTACCGAAGACCTTGTGCACAGCCGCCCAAGTCCAATGGTAGGGGGAAACTATGCCCGTGCACAAAATACAACAATGACCGTCTTTATACCATTAAGGCCAACAGGTATTGTGAGACCTGTGACAAGGAATTTTGTCGCCCTTCGGAGCTCAAGCGACACCTCGAGCGCACTTTGATCCACAACCCTAACGCCCGGTTAGTCGATGCCGTCAATCTCCTTGTTCTTGATCTGGACAACTGGCGTCGTCCTTGTTCCTCGACAGGCAGTTCAAGTGCAGCTTCTGTGGATCTTCACACACTCAGAAGTCCAACCTCCTCATCCATGAACGTATCCAGTGAGTACCCTCATATTCCTGGAATCCAAGACGGTGCTCATGTCGAATAAGTTCCAATGAACGGAAAGAATGCTGCCGCCTCCCCTTGGATTCTCCTGGTACCAAGGAATGTCTGTTCGTTTGTAACGACCCATCCTCCATGATCCGGCATATAGACAACGTCCATCTCGCGCCATACTTCAATCGTGGCCTTCCCATCCCCGAGTGGCTCACCCAAGGCCTACAAGGAAGGGAGGCTGTGAAAGCGGCGTTGCGCCGTGCTTCACGCTCCCCTACTGGTTTTCCTCACTCATCACCACCCCCAGAGCCTTCAAAAACAAGTTCTTCAGTTCCCACCCCACTAGCTGGAATGTCATTCCCCGAAATGCCGGGAGAGGACCACGAGGTACTTCTCCCTTGTGCAACTTCACGACCAAGTACTGAATCCCTCGATATTCCTAGTTACCAGCGTCCACTCAAAATATTTTCGAGGTGGACGAAACTACTATCATTGGCGACACCTTCTCCATAAACCTGCCAGGTTAGCACGATTCTACCACATTCCTCTGGCATAGAAATTTTGATTTATTGGCCCATAGACATCGGAATGGATCTGATGAACCTCGACTTTAATTGCGACCCCGCTCAACTCCCCGCTCCGACTTTTGCAGTTCCTCAAATTGAGGAATCAACATTCGACCCTATTCCGTCATCAGCTCTGTTTTCCCAAGCAGCAAGCGTCGAATTTTTCCAGTTCCCCTCCTCCCCACAGCCCAACGTGAACCAACTTTCGGCATCTGGTGGCCTCTTCGGCATAGGCGATTTTATCCTCTCTGCTGGAGCTGCAGCAACTACCTTTGGTGACATCACACCCGATGACGCCTTTTTGCTCGATACCAACCAGACGCAGATGAACTACCAGTTTCCTATGCTCAACGATAGTCTCAGCCCCATCAGTTTCTTCTCGCCCATGGAGCCACGGGTTCAACTGGATTTGTATAATTTTCCATAGTCAGGCTCACATTAATTCGAGTCCGACTCTGTTTCTCTCTTCCCTTCCCTTTGGTGTATAGGATACCCGATGCACTTATTTCGTAGCAGATTTTTCGACTTGCACATAATCATTTTTCATTCATTGACAGCTGGTGTCTTTGCTGTATCATACAAATCCTTTCCGAGCTAAACCATCTCGGCTGTTCAGCGAAATGAGAACAAGTGTCCGTCGGGTGTGCACTCAAATTCACAACCAAGCACGTGCTTAAAACCTAACTGCGAAGCAGCAGCTTGCCCTGCTACTCACTCCACAAACTGTGGCGATCACTGGATAGGGTAATTGCTCGACGACAATTTGTATTAAGATGGATCCAACAGGGAGCATCCGGATTGAGGCCTTCGACACTGCCATACCTTTGGGAGCATTTGAACCTTTCTCGTCGTACTCCCTGGTATGCTCTGGACTGGTTCCCTAGACATAAGGATCACCAGAACTAAAACGCTAACCGTTTGTCGACACCTAAACCACTACCTGCTCGTGAATATATATAAATTGCCAGAGCATTTAGTATGAACTATGCGGACGTGACATTGCCGTCCGAACTTTGCATCACCATCAAGGGGTCCACGAGAACATTAAGGCTACAATCAGCACAGTGGCAAAGGGTGATGGACGCCATGTCATTCACTTTCCAGAGAACGCTGAAAGCTAGCCTATGGGCCTTGGAGATAGAGGGGGAAAGAAGAGTTCCTCCGACCGGGCATAGTGCGCGATACACGATGCCTAGTGTCTTGAGTCCGTGGCGCAAAATTCTCGGGCCTGTGTATTACTAGAGCCGAAAATAATATTAGAGGGAGATCCACTGGCCTTTGCTAGCAAGTCAAGCCGGCCACGACGCCCTATTTACGGCTGGGTGTCCAGTAATCCTACCCAAACTTTCAGGATACAGGGACTCCGGAGCCTTTCTTGCAGGTGGGCGCCTTCAGGTATTCAATATCATTCAGCGCTCAGCTATTTCCCAGTAAACAAGAACAAACGATTTCGGACATATTTTGACGAGTATCCAGAGGCTGGTGAACCTTCCCTAGCGTCCTTCTCTCCTCCTTTGTTGACGGCCCCTTGTACGAATATGCGGTTCGTACGATCGCTGGCGCGTACATATAGGCCTCGGAGGTTCTTTGCGACTGTCGTTGGTGGACAAGTGCGAGCTCCTCAAACTACCATTGAAAAGGTTGTGCAGAAGTATGCAGTCGGTCTCCCAGAGGGGAAAGTTGTCAAAGCCGGAGACTATGTCATGATTCGTCCAGAGCATGTTATGACACATGACAATACTGGTCCCGTCATCAGCAAGTTTGTACTTTTTTGATCTGTTTCTCTAAGATGTGCTTATTTTACAAACAGATTCAAATCAATTGGTGCTTCCAAAATTCTTGACTCTAAACAACCAGTCTTCACCCTCGATCATGATGTGCAAAACAGGTCGGCGAAAAACTTGGCCAAGTACGCTGCCATTGAAGAATTTGCGAGGAAGCACAATGTGGATTTTTATCCTGCCGGACGGGGAATCGGCCACCAGGTCCTTGTCGAGGAAGGTTACGCCTTCCCTTTTACCTTGACCGTTGCCAGCGACAGTCATAGTAATATGTACGGGGGCGTCGGATGTGTTGGGACGCCAATTGTCCGTACAGATGCTGCAGCGCTATGGGCGACAGGCAAAACATGGTGGCAGGTACCTCGAATGGTCAAAGTCGAGCTCCAGGGCAAGCTTGCTCCTGGTGTTACAGGCAAAGATGTCATCGTTGCCCTTTGTGGATCGTTCAACAAAGACGAAGTCCTCAATGCTGCTATCGAATTCACTGGCGACGGTGTTGCAGCCTTGGGCATTGACGACCGTCTAACCATTGCAAACATGACGACGGAATGGGGTGCTCTCGTGGGCGTTTTTCCGGTCGATGAGACGACACTACAGTGGTACAGCAAGGTCTTGAACAAATTCGAATTGCGCACTTTCGCTTCCTCAAATTCGGGCATTCCGCCACCTCCTCCCCACCCCCGTATTAACCGCGAAAGACTCAGTGCCCTGCGAACTAGCACTATCCAATCCGATCCCGGCGCGGACTATTCTTCTCATCTTATATTTGACCTTTCTACCCTGGTACCTCACGTTTCAGGCCCCAATAGCGTCAAAATCTCAAACCCTCTCCCCGTTCTCGAAGAAAGGAAGATTACCATTGACAAGGCCTACCTCGTCAGCTGCACAAACTCCCGTGTTTCTGATATCGCTGCGGCTGCCAAAGTCATGAAAGGCAATAAAGTAGCTGATGGTGTCGAATTCTACATCGCCGCGGCCAGCTCTGCCGTCCAACAGGAAGCAGAGCGTCTTGGTCATTGGGATGACCTCATTCGATCTGGGGCCAAAGTCCTTCCAGCGGGATGCGGTCCCTGCATCGGTCTAGGAACGGGACTTCTTGAAGAGGGTCAAACTGGTATCAGCGCCACAAATAGGAATTACAAAGGTCGCATGGGCCACCCTAATGCTCAAGCCTATCTTGCCAGTCCTGCTGTTGTTGCTGCGAGCGCTATCCGTGGGTATATTTGTGGCCCGGCCTCCCTCGATCCCAGTACGCTCCCACCCGTCCAGGCACCTACGTTTTCCATTTCACAGATGTCTCCTTCCTCTACTTCTGCTTCTTCCTCAACAGAAGAACCCCTTCTCGAAGGCTTCCCTCGCACTTTCTCCGGACCCCTTCTATTCGTTCCACAAGACAATCTCAATACGGATGGTATCTACCCCGGCAAGTACACATACCAGGATGATATCACCCTTGAGCGGCAGGCTCAGGTCGTAATGGAAAATTACGATCCCGAGTTCGCACCCCTCGTTGCTTCTGTGGTTGCTAAGCAAGCAGAATCTGGAGAGGCTGATGGTCTCAAAGAGGGTGCCATTCTCGTCGCCGGATATAATTTCGGCACTGGTTCGTCGCGCGAACAAGCAGCGACGGCCCTGAAGGCCGCTGGTATACCTCTCGTGATCGCAGGATCCTTTGGAGATATCTTTAAGCGTAATGCGATTAACAACGGCTTGGTATGCATTGAAAGTCCAGAGCTCGTGAAGGATCTTACCGAGGAATACGCCAAGGATGGAAAGCGGGGTGCTGGCGGGGAGCGTGGCGAGCTGACCGTGGACGAAGGTCTCAGCATTAAAGTTGACATGGCCACCGGCCAGGTCAATGTAACTGGTGCTCTTACCAAGTCTTACACCATTCGTCCTGTTGGACCTTCCGTCCAGGAGCTCTGGCTCTGCGGTGGCCTTGAAGGTTATATCCTCAGAGAGGTCCAGGCTCAGGCTTGAGGTGGAGTGTAATAAAAGTATATTTGGTTTAGTTTCATGGAATTAATCGAACTGTATCAGGTATGTAGCACGTATTCAGTGCGTATATAGCATGCGATACCCGGGGCTCGTTGGCGAACAGGTTCAAAGGGCTGTGTGCCAAATACTGCGGCTGTTGACCACAGCTCCCGATACACGGCTGGTGGCTTGCACAACAGAATCTGGGGCAAAGTGCTCTCGAAGAACGGCTAGTTTAGACCTGTACTCGTCAACACCAACGTAAGCACCACACATGCGGCGCTTTCCATTGAATGCAGAACGACCATGCAAAACACGGTGGTTGTCAATCACTAAGGACGAGGGTGTTTAGATAAAGACTGGAGCGAAAAGATCTCCAACGTACCAACAACAGTGCCGGGCTTAAGCTGTACCCAGTATTCAAAATCTGGACTCGTCAAATATCTGTTCCAAGCCCTGATTGCGTCATACCTTGGGGAAAATGACATATGTCAGCGCTCATGTCAAAGCGACGGTGTCCTACCATTTTTCGACCAGAGCGGGCTCAAGATGGTTCATAACGCTTCTGTCGTCATTATTCCAACGTACTTGCACAAGCTCTTTAGTACACGGATCATGACCTAGAACAGGATAACCAGACGCTGGGCTGGGCTGATAGATCGAGGAAGTTTCTCCTGCGGCATGAGCAGGAACCGGAATCTGGGACAGAATTTCGTACAGATCGGGGTGATGTTCCTTTAAATTCTTTGCGACGTAAAACCCGTCAACGAGCAATGTCGCTCCGCCGGTACCATCGGTATGTGAGAGTAGATGAAACACTTGAAGACCTGAAGGGTCCGTCTGAAGTAGGATAAGGATTTTGGTCCTGGTCCAGAACAATGGCACGAACGTAGTAAGTGTTATCGGTATGGGCGCCCAGGGCCAGCGTGGTATATGCGGTGTCACCTTTGGCTAGATCGGACGTAAAGTCCCAAAAGCGCCCGTCTTTCGGGCACTATTAGCATTAATCACCGAAAATGCTTTGGACATCAGACACCTACACTGGGTCTCGCGAATGAAGCCAATACGCTCCACGAGCTTTTCAGTTGCTTCCGGTGTTAGTGGAACCCCAGAAATAAACGAGAACCCATATTCATCCTGGACCACGTCCCGTCGAATCTCGCATCTTACGGAAGTGAATGCACAAAAGAATACCCACGACATTTTTCAACCATTTGAAGAGGCCTGCATCATCTTCGGCCATTGCCTCTTGATAAGTTACTGTAGGGGGATGTTGAGATATCCTCGCACCCCACCCGATCTTCCTGGGGGACGTCAGCAACCATGCGATAGGATTTTCGACCCCGGCTCACTCTGAGGTTATTTGTGTGTGATTGATTGGGGGATCATACGAGTTGCGCTGAAGCCAGGACCAAGGATAGAAGGATACATGTGGTTTGGGAGATTGCCCTTAATTAATAAGTAGTAAGCAGTGAGACCGCGGCGACTCATGAACCGGGCGGACAAGTTACTTCCAAACCATCGGCTTTAGGCGTTACCTCAAGCGGCCTGATATTTGGTGGGATCTACGGATATGGGGTGAGAAGTGTAGCGGGACAGGACCTGGAAAGTACCCACGTCGAAGGTGTTCAATAGACGCTGCTTGGTGGTCGGGTGGAAACATTCTGGGCACCGGCAGTGATCGCGCAGCCAAATGTTGTGACTTAGGACATAATATTCGTGGGCAATATGCGCAAGATTGTGAGGCACGAAAAACTCACAATCTCGCCCACCTCTTAGCATCCCAGCTAATGGAAACTTTATGTTCGTCGATACCAAGCGTTGGTATCGCCTCAGGTGCAGGCGAGGCAATGCCATTGCTGCGTGGCATTAGCCGAGCTCGAGGTACAGCTGACCCAAACCCCCTTGCGATATGGGACGTAAAACTGCCATAAGGGAGGGATCGTGCAGTCTAGGAGAGGCACCATGAGGTTTAACAGCAGGCCGAGAAGACAGGCCAGGACTTGCCGGTGAGCCTAGACGGGAGTGGGGCCTGCACGCAGCAAGGGTGGTCCGGGCTGAACTTAAGTAATGATGAAACATAGATTCCAGTCGATAGGTCGTAGAGGGCAAGAAGCAAGGATACAAGGGAGGGCCAGATAGTCTATTGAATTGTCAACTGGGAATACGGACAAATGTAAACAAATGGGGAAGACGATAGTAACGGAATAAAATACAGTTTAGCCCATTCATCCCTCGTCAATCAGGGCTTCAGATCCCGTCTTTAGCCACTTATATCTGCCAGATTGACACTATGCATTCTTCCTCCTCTCTTCCACTCCAGTCATCTCTCCTCGCTATACATAATGTCAGGGGACGCCAATGAATTAGCTTTCCCATTGGGTGGGTTCATTTCCGACGACAGGTCGTCTGGCTTCTCGTGACATCAGCCTCTATAGAATTCGAGCGAAAGCAGGTCGCTGAAAGGGTGGCAGAAAGGCTTCAAAGAATTGCCCTTCTTCGAGAAGAGATCGCCGAACTTACAAGGCAAAACACCAAGGACCGATTCTACATCGCGACACATCGCCTCCTTCCCAGGGAAGTGCTAGGCGAAATATTCGCTTATGCAGCAACTGGAGGTTCCGGATCTTGGTTAGCACCTATCGTTATTTCCCATGTCTCCAACCATTGGCGGGTAGGTCAAAATTTTACCACAAGAACGTTCACTTGCTGACTTTTTTGTGCTTCGGTCCTAGAGTGTGGTTAACACGACACCCCGCGCTTGGAACCATATATGCATCAAGATCGTCCCCAATTTGCATTACTCACAAATTGTCAAGACCTGGGTTGAACTCTCGGGTTGTTCTCCACTCCACCTTCGCTTCGAAACCCCGCAATGGGGTACCGAAACGCGTGAAGCCGCCCGACAGTCGTCGCTGGCCAGTTATCTTGCACTTCTACAACCACACGTCGCAAGATGGAGTTCGGTCGAAATCTTCATTCGTGACGCGCCCCAGCATTCTATCTGGAATATCCAGCTTCTTCTTCAACACTTCAACTTCGACATGCCCGCGCTCAGATCATTTTACTTGGACACAACACGGCAATTATGGCGGGACTACCATGTTCTCAAAGGTGGAGTTTCTACTTTGACCCGCCTCAAGATTGGACATTGCCGGCCGAGCACCTCGAATCATTGGCTTGCCCATCTCGAGGAGCTGGAAATCACGGATGCAATGCATTCACTATATTACATCCATGGGTTACTACAGGCTTGCCCACTTCTCACAAGCCTCAAACTCGATATCGCCGTCCAAGAACGCGAAGTGCGTGGCTTGAGTACTGTCAGGTTCCCTCACTTGCGGAACCTTCATATAAACGATATCATCTACCTCTCGTTCTTCCGACTTCCAACTCTCCGGTCTCTCACTTTCGCGAAAAAGTCAACAAAAGGATTGCAAGAGGGACGCAACCTTCTTACCAACTTATCAATGATGCTCGAAGCATCGGACAATTCTTCATTTCGGGAGTTGAACTTGATCGATGTGGACATCGGTCGGTACAACTTCGAGGCGCGCAATTTTCCCTCACTATCAAAAATCTGTCTTACCCGCTGCATCATTCGAACTGAGGCACTGGACCGCCACGATGAGCATTCGTTATGGTCGGATCTCCACACACTAGAGTTCCATTCTTGCGACCACATCCCCGACGCATTTTTTGATCCCTTCGTTGAAGATAACGTTTGGGTCAGCCCGTTAATGAAAATCGTTTTCTTCGACTGCGCTAGCGTAAAACCGGCGTTGGTAGCTAAAATTTCAGCTTGTCGGATGTGCCCGCATGTTGCCTATTCTCCATCCACTCGGACGCCACCAACAACCTGTGCAACTCCATTCCCATGCTCAGGTCCTTCGAGCCGGATGTGCCCCTCTCTTTCCACCTCCGCTAATCTTCCATTCCCGTCCCTTCAAAGGTGGTCATAATCTCGTTCTTTGTCGAGGCTGGTTTCCTGTTCCTTTCCATAGTTCTGGTCTTAGCTGTATAAGTACGATTTGATGCCCCGCTAGTGTACGTTGTCCGTATACCGGTGTCCTCGAGAGCCTGGGCGCTTGAGCTTGAACTTGATCAATTGATCATCTTTCAAATATCACCAGTCACCTCCGTTCTGCCGGGGTCCCAGTAGGTCAACGGTTTACCCATACCGGCCGTGGCAATGAGCCATTGGTGCTACCATCACAGGTGCCATACCCATCTCTTGGATTTCGGAAGTGGCGCCAAGCTATGTCGGCAATGGCGGTGTGGACTTTTGTTATCCCGACCCTAACGTGGTCTATCTCCCTTCCTGTATTGGAAGGAGGCATGGTGAAATCTCCGTGCAAAGAGACTGATGGTGGTCTAGTGTTGCTACGGCTATAGCCCGCTGGCGCCAAGAAGGGACAACTCTTGACTGATGCCGAGTCGGAGAGTTGAGTCAGAATACCAAAAGATCCCCGTGATCACCAGCATGGTGTCTGCTGTGAAGTATGATGAATTGAATAGCCCCCTCATCATGAATGTTGACTGATCAAACAAGGTGTGTCTTTGGTGTTGAGTTGTGGTATTGCAGACGGGATCCTCGAAGTATGCAATGATAAATGTACAAGTAAACAAATAAGGTAAATTGGCTATTGTAGATTCCAATGAAACATGCGGTCGTGAAGTTTCCTTCAGGTGATCGAAGGTGCGAAAGAAAAGTTATTGAAACTGAAAAAATAGTCTGTGTTGTGACCCAGGAAGTGAGAGGATGATCCTAGAGGCCGTTATAGAAAGCATTGAAAGTGTCAATTGGACTTGTGAACTGGGAGTAATCAAAAAAGTCCAGATTAAATTGTTGTGGGTTAGTGGCACCCAAGCGCAAATCCTGCGGCGTTTGCCACTCCTCAGGGGGGCAACCAAAAAGGAACTGACTGTCGAGGAGCTCAGGGAAGGAACCTGATGCGGCCTCCTTGAACAAGTCGGTCCCAGCAGGCAACTGCATCAAGCGGGAATTGAAATCATTGAAGTTTGTTGGCCCAAAATCATTGGAAAATGTTTGCGATTCCGACATCGAGAAGCCGAAGTTGGATGCACAGGGGAACTGACAGAACGGATGGTAATCATCAAGGGAGATGGGGACGGCATCACAAATCGCGGATTGCCTGGAGGAACTGGAAGAGGTTGAGTTGGTATCACAACTAAAACTGGACGAGTCTGATCGCAGTTCTGAAAGCGAAATCAGTGCCTGATTGCTCTCACAAAGAACGGATACCAACTTGAAATTTCGAATACGGGGGTCTCGGCCCCGATGGGCTCAGAGCCGACAAGCTCCATAGTATCAGTGCGGAAAACCTGCAATAAGAAAGCAAATTCAGTGATTAGAAGAATGGTGAATAGAAGATGGTGCGTACCTGAACTTTGAAAGGAAAGGAGGATTTAGAGGTCGAGGGTTCAGGCGGACCGAGAAATTGAGCCTTCTTAGTGAGAGGGGTTGTCATAGCTGCCTCGCGCTTTGACTCCCTTTCAGCTTGCGCAGCTTGACGTTTTGACCCCGTATATCTAGCTCGCGCGGCTCCACGCTTCTTGGCTTTCTCTTTTTCAATCCATTCCGGCAGATTTCCCTGTGCTTGGTTATAAGCCTCCAAGTGGGCGCGTCTCATATGCCGAACCATGGAGTGGGGGTCGAGACAGCTGAAGCTGCATAGTTCGGTCTTGTCTTTATTCAAAGGCAAACCGCACCTCCGATCCGACTTGCTGTCGAGACTACGCCAACGTTAACATAAGTCGTTGATTGAGAGGAAGGTAAGGTACTTACTGGCCGACCTCATGGATTCTGTGGTTTGTTGAGTTATTGAACAAATCGCCGCAGTACTTGCAGGAGAATTTACTAACAGAAGGAGAGAGGGTATTTGAATGAACACAACAATAAAAGGGGATTAGGTAAGTGGACCTACCGAGAACTCAGTGGGTTGTGAATAAGGGTGTTCTTGAGGTGTCGCCTGAGTTCAGCAGGACGAGAGAAATCCTGGTCACAGATTTCACAATAACGGTCAGCCTAAATAGCAATATGATCAGTGAAAGAAAGACAAAAGAAAATGGCTATTGTTCTGTACCTTCCGAACAAAACCGGGCCGAGAGGCGAATTTGGGAATACGCGGCATGGAGTGGCGAGTGAGTGTAGACAAGTGGGTGAGATGTTGGTCGCGGTGGGGCGGAGGAGGATATCGAGAGGATATTCAGAGTTGTCAAAGAGACCTTGGTTGTGTGGACCCACGGCACTGTGGACGCTCAGCTTTATACTATCCAGCAGCATCGGTGGATTGGTCTTGGCCTAGTTTTTAGAATTGCTTCATATAGCAGGTTTTGCGAGGATTGCCAGGCATGGCAGTTTGATGGATTGGTTCGGACATGGTTTTTGGAAAAATTGCTGAGTATGGTATTTTTTTCGTCCAGTGCTTGGGCCCACGTCAGAAAACCACCGGAATTGGACGCGCCCTGAGGAGAACTTTGACTGGAGACCGATAATAGCAGATTCTCGAACAACCATTGTATAGAGAAGTGGCTGTGGGGTCGGAAAATTACCTTTCTGAGATTCAAAAGCTTTCGTTTTTGTTTGTCGGGGCTGGGTTGAAAAAAATCAATGGTAGCTTCCCGAGTTGGCCAATGGCCTTCAAAGGGGGCAGCGCAGAGTCCAATAGTGTTTACTGGAATCCCTCTGGGTACATTCGAGATATTTGACAACGGGCAACTGCAACCAACCTCAAGAACAATACTCAGTGGGAGGCTACACGAATTAGGATCATACACTCACCTTGGATAAAGGGTCTTCGAAAACAATCAACGAGAACTGCTGGAAGCCGGTGAGGCTGAAAGCAATGCAAAGGAATTCCAAAGGCATATTTACGGTGCAGGTGGCCACATCATGGAAGGGGGGTGCACGGCGTTTCAACCTGAACCCATTGCTTGTGAAGCAACAAGTAAAGCAGTGACTGTTTGCAGAAGAATCTGAAGGGATTCAGGGGCAGGAATCCGGTGGAACATCAAAGCGTGGTGTTGCAACTAGACACTTTTAAGTGTGGGCCACGACGGTGCGGACGCGCATTGGGCCTGCCCTGATCGGAGCTAACGTCTCCAGAGTTTTGCATCAGAAGTATCAGACCAAGTTTGCAGTACGAGCTACGAACTTCCCATCTTGTGTGGGGGGATAGAGAATATTTGAAACGTCTATTCAATGAAAACAAGATAGGCTTAAACATCAATACGCTTATAGCCCTTCACCTGTAATACCCGCCCAGAGTCAGCACTAGTTGTTTCCGCAAATACCCATTGGCGTACCCGGTTATCCTGAAGCATTTGGATATACTTGTCCGCTAGCCATTTGCAGTTTTCATAGTGGTTCACGCCTTCTCCCTTCTGACATTTCTCGAGCTCCTCACGGACGAGCCGGACTTCCATCGCCTTGACCCATGATTCACGAATGTGGTGGTCACGCTCCGCGAGTTTCTCTACATCACGTCACTAAGCCTTCGACGCAGGTTTAAATTTTTTGAAATATACCTTTGATTTGAGCTTCTCTCGTCTCGTCGAAGGGCATGGTATAAGTTGGGTGGATGAAGGATGTTGTTCTATGTTTGGCCGAGCGGGTGTTAACTCGGGATGTTCGGGGCGGCCGGTTCAACTGTGCGCAAGTAGTTTTATTTGGTGCACCTGCTCGGAATACCGTGCTAAGTGTGCTGACCTCAAGCAACATGCTCCAATCCTATCCTCTTCGCCTCCCTGTTGTTGACCCTGTGGTTACCCTCACCAATCGTGCGCATACCCCCTTCAACCGTCTGGATGACTATTCAACGCCTTAACAGCGAAACCCCATCTGTGGGTTATTGAACTTCATAATAACCAGGATAATCGGCTCACGACAACTCTCATCAATAAGGGCTTGCGCCCAGTACTTGATGCAGTGGAGAAGCACTGGAGGGAACGGTGGAGAAATGCTTGGGATACTGGTGATAAAGAAAGCGGTCGAGGTGCATTGATTATTGTAGGGCGTCGTGACCAGGACAAATTCTTCAGCAACGGTAAGCCTGTCCAATCTTGCATGGATCATTGCTAAGGACTTTTTTTTGAGGCCTTGACATCGAGGAAGTCCGTCTAGACCCCAATTTCTTCTCTGGTGCGATGGTAGCTGGCAGTGAAATAGACGAGCTCGCTGACTCTATGACAACAGAAACCTTCAATCCCCTCCTGGCTCGCCTGCTCCTATTCCCAAGTATGTGTCGAAAGTGTGGCGTATGGAGATTCACTTTAACCCCATCAAAGTTCCAACTATCGCCGCTATCAATGGGCATTGCTATGCCGGAGGTTTCATGCTATCGTTAGCCTGTGATTACCGTATCATGACCGACGGTACCAAGCGTAATGCTTGGCTTTGTATGAATGAGGTGGGTCACTGGGGCCCCACCACAGCATCTATCGATCTCATATTGCAACAGGTCCACTTTGGTGCTGTCTGGCCTTTGTCTTTTGCAGCAATCCTCAGAGCTAAATTTGGTGACCATCGTTTGCAACGCAAGATTGCTTTGGAAGGTTACCGCTTTGTTCCAAGTGAAGCTCTTGTAGATGGCATCCTCGATCATTTGGTGACTGGCAATACGGCTGCTGTAGTCGCTAAGGCTGAGGAGGTTGCTGAGAACGTCAGTGTCGCTGCCTCTGCCGGTGTCTGGGGCCTGATCAAGGTATGCTTCTTGATTCTGCAAGTCAACTTGTCATCCACTTAGCTGTATTTTTAGTCGGACCTTTATCGTGATACCGTGGAAACTATTAGGAAGGACTTAAGAGTCACGAATGCGATAATTGAAGATGACGCTGCTAAGGCCCGGCTATAATCGGTATCCACTCGCCGGCTCGAGTTATATGAAGCCCAATATCATCACCAGCCCGCACCAGACTTTCGTTCCAGGTATTTGAAAGATCCGTCTTGCTACCAGGTGTGATGGACCTTATTTGTTGCCATGTTGTTATTTGGGTTATTGAGACTCATTTCGTTGATATAACTTCGGTGTTTCCGGTATGATGGGCGTTCTGATTGCTTTCACCACATTGGGTAGGTATACCCTTCCCAACACAATGTGTAGTATTCAAGTTGAGGCCCTTCACCAAGCAACGGGAATCACGACTGTCGGTCCTTGAGCACGTTAAATGCGTCCCCGACGTATCCACAAGCATAGCGTGCCAAATTAGTGTTATATCCTCTTCCCCGTGCCTCTCTTGCGTTGCTACCGCGGTGGCTAGCGCCCTTGTGTAATACACCGGTTTTGCTCGAAGAGATAGAACAAGACCTCCACAACAACATCGTGATAAATAGTCCCAAGTCCAGTCTACAGGCATTACAACACGCCACCTATCATCTCGACACTGCCCTGCCATGGGAAAGCAGTTGCTGGCATTCAACCATTCTCATGTCACAGCCAAGAATGCCATGAATAAGAATCTACGTGTGGTGGCCGTGCTTTGTTACTGAACTGTTTCCTGGATTTTTAGATGGCGAACCTCAGAGGTTTCTCCGTTCTTATTCAGCAAGTCCGTTCTGGGTTCATGGTGTTGAAAGCCTGATTTTGCAAAGAGGGAATACAACTTCTCATTTAATCACCTCGGACAAATTATAAACCGGAACAAACGACCTGGTTATTCAATGTTCAATCCTCGGCCTCAGTGCTCAGCGCCCAGCGCCCAGCGCTCAATGCCCAGGTAGCCAAAACGCGGCCGGTGTCCGTTGGTCTGGGAGCGAGAGAGAAAGCTAATCTCTGTTGCGTTGGAAACTCGCGTCACGGTGGGAATGGGAAAACACACGGTCAAACAATTCCGGAGTGCATACCTTCATCTCCAGTATGTGCGTGGACTACGCACGCACCGGGATCATTTTGAGCAACTCACTTCGGTGTCTTTTTGCCGGCGTATCCAAGTACTTGGGTCTTCAAGGCTTAGAATCCCAGCTTAAGATGTTTCGTAGTGAGGCTTTCGTGAAATGATCCTGTGATACCCGTGCCCCCGTGAAAAACAGCTCGGACAACTCGACTTTAGGTCCTAGGACACCTCTCATCGAACAATTGCTGGGTTCCAACTGCATCACTTCGTTACTATCAGATCTGCCCTATAACGTGAGTTATTTTTACTCGTGCAGTTGCGCACTTGAGCTGATCAGGCGGTCCAGATGGAACTGCTTTGATGGAATACAAAGAACCATTCATGGAACCTCTTATATATCCGGTGTGGCAAACAGTGATTGTTTCCATCCACTTTCATCTTTCCCTCGTCCCCCGTGGCAGCTCCAGGCAGGGCATCCTTCTTTCTCTTGCATATTCAATCTTTTTCCTTCTTCGACAGCCCCTCTTGAAGAGGAACGCTCAGACTTCAAGTCACTTACTTAATCTTTTGTTCGAAGACTTCCCAAGATGCAGCTTCAGGTGTCCTTTATGACCTTGCTGGCCGGCATATTCGTCGTTCTTTCAAGTACACAGAGTTCTGTAGATGCCCTGCCCCTTTCCAAGAAGGAGACACCAGGATTGGTGACCCTTCCCTTGAAACGAGTCCCACTTTCTCGTTCTGTTCATCCCCAGATTGTGCGCCCATCTCCCTGATACAACGTAATGATGCACTAATTGACTATGGTCCACCTAGCTCCTCCAACAGCACATCAATCGCAGTCGTCGCCGTCTTGCACGGATGACCGGCCGCGAGGAACCAACTCGCGAGGAGCAACAGCGTCACCTTGAACGACGAGTCCTCGCTGTCGAGGGCCCTGATGGCCTAGAGAAGCGCTTCAGCCGACATGGTGTTCCCAAATCCAGGCCCAAAGGCACGACTTCAAAGAAAGCAGTCACTAAACAGGGGGGGAACAACCAGAAAGCGACAGGTGGTAATAATAAACTCTTTGACCAACCCAAGCAAACCAAGGGTCAGAATGTGAAGCAGAATGGTGGTGCCACTGGGACTGGCAATCGTAACGGTCAACAGACTAACGGTGACGAGGGTCAGGACGACACTTCCACTACTGCTGGCAAAACTGGGAACGTTGCTAATGGAAACAAGAACGGCAAACAAGGAGCAACGGGTGTTGGAAGCAACATCAACACCAACACAACTTCTGCAAACACAGGGTCAGCGAATACTGCCAACAATTTGTACGTCTGAGGACGCATTCCCCTGAAATCTGTGTGGAACTTATAAATTCTTGGAACGGCTCCAGTGCCAACGTTGATAACGTCGCCACCGCCAATGCTCCCTCTGCTGACAACTCGCTGGGCCTTGACATCGAGTAAGCGATAGCGCACTTCACCCGACTTTTTATTTTCTCATTAAGTGTCAGGGCAAATGACATCGGTTATCTAGCCACAGTGAAGTTGGGTACACCACCACGAGATTTTTTGCTTCTCATGGATTCTGGTTCAGCCGACCTTTGGGTTGGCGCCGAGAACTGCAAGTCGGATGCTGGAGGCGATTGTGTGGGTATCGATACCATTCTGTCTAAAGTGAAGACTAATTCAAACACACCAGGGTGACCATGAATTCTTAGGTTCTGCTTCATCCAGTACCTTCGTTGACACTAATACACCTTTCTCCGTGACCTATGGCACTGGTTCCGTCTCTGGGGATATCATCACCGACAAACTCAACATCGCCGGTCTCCAGCTCGATACCCATAAGTTTGGCGTAGCGACAACTGAGAGCGTTGAGTTCTCTGACAACTCAACCCCCTTCGACGGTCTCATGGGCCTAGCGCAATCCGTACGTCTCCGTTTGGGCCGTCTCGGGAAATTTGATGTTAAAGTGGTCTACTAGACTCTATCAGAGCAAAAAACACTCACCCCGATTGAGGCCCTTGCCCAACAAGGTTTGGTTAATGCTCCCGTTATTGGATACAAGATTTCCCGTCTCCTCGACAACAAGAACGACGGTGAAATCACGTTTGGGTGAGTCCTTGCTTCGAGATTACCGCCGTTGTCGTTATTGACCCCACTTCAGTGGAGTGGACCAAACCAAGTTTGACCCCGCGACTGTTGTCAATTTGGACAATGTGAACAACCAAGGTTTCTGGGAGTCTGCCATAGATGCAGTCGCTGTGGATGGCAAAGACCTCGGCCTGCAAGGGCGTACTGCCATCCTCGATACCGGTCAGTCCGCACTCTGAACGAAGCCCCCATCTACTGAGCGTGATACCACCTAGGCACAACTTTGATTGTCGCCCCCGATGCCGACGCTAAGGCTGTGCATGATGCGATTACAGATGCTAAGTCTGACGGTCAGGGCGGATTCACAGTCCCATGTAACACTCAAGCTTCGGTTGCTCTTACTTTCGGTGGGCAGGCTTTCGCAATCGACTCTCGTGACCTCGCCTTCCAACCTGTTGATCCCAATGACCCTAACGGCGACTGTGTGTCTGGTATTTCCTCTGGGAATATTGGTGGTGCCAATGAGTGGCTTGTGAGTCTTTCACCTTTGCAAGCAGGATACCCAAACCGATAATTGACTTCTATTCCACCAACAGGTCGGTGATGTGTTCCTCAAGAATGCGTACTTCTCTACAGATGTCGCGAATAACCAGATGAGCTTGGCTAAACTCGTTTGAGCTGCACACTTCAATTAATTTGGTGGATGTATTACTATACATGTAATCTATGGATATGTTCAGAAACCATAAGTAAGGACCCCAAAAAACACGCGTCGCACGTCCTAACTACCGACCATCGTGCACCTTAACCCGCGACATCCATATTCCATGTGTTCATCAAAAACTTTCCCTTTGCGTTTGTGTGTAATTTAAAACTAGTGGGTGCTAATTTTAGGATTGGACATTAAGATTGATACGCGGAAGCTTTGGCTACACGACAAGCCCAAAAGCTCCATGACGGAAGTATCGTTCGCTTGGGTTTCATAAACACACAACACACATTTAGCGGCCGCCACTCGGCGCTTTTGGGGACTTGCTCGCTTCAAGCGTTCGCTCTCTTCTAGCCCTCTCCCCTTCCCAATGGTCCTTCTGCAACTACCGGCTATGGTGGTGACGCACACTTTCCTTCGAGCTGTCCTCGTGGTATCGTTGTCATTGCTGGGGGCTCAGGCAGGCCCAACGAATCCATATGTGTCGATTCCCCTGGAGAGAATGAGAGGTGTCATTGATCATTCTTCAAAGCCGTTCCTTCCTTCTGCGGTAGTAAGCGGAACGGTCTTTGAGTTCAGAAACGCATGGCTGAAAAACGGAAAATACATCAGGTTCATCAACAACTTACCAACCAGGGGATTCAGCGTCTGGCGCACATGAAGGGAGAAACCCGTCTCTCGGATCATGACCTCTGGTCCAAGATCTCAAGCCGGTTGAGCTCTCTGCCCAAGGACCTGGAATTCATACGAGCATGGGAGGCAGCCACCTCATCCTTTTCAAAGCATCATCTGGGCAAGCGAATGTCCCATTCAACCCACCACAATCAACACTTTATTCGAGGCATTGACAAAGCCAACCAGACTGCGCCTATGCAATTACGTCAGTCAAACAACGTGGGGCTTGGGATCCAGTGAGCTTTGTCGGACCTACGGTATTCTAGTTTCTAATTAAATTACTACTAGGTCCCAGGATTTTGGCTGTAAGTTTGGTGCTACTGGAAATCGACTGCGCTCTTAAGTCTTTAAAATCAGACATAGCCAAACTCGCAATTGGTACACCGCCTAGAAATTTCTCCCTCCTTATGGACTCCGGTTCGGCGGATTTCTGGGTCGGTGGTGAGGATTGTCAGGGCAACGGCGGACATAGCTGTGTATTTTCCTTCCCTTGTCCTTTTCCGCTGCCCACTCAAGTTGCATCAACCGTTGTTGCAGGGGCAGCACACGTACCTAGGGTCAAACAGCAGCTCAACCTTCAGGGACCTTCGCGAAGCCTGGGCTATTGAGTACAATACGGGAGAAGTTTCTGGGACCATGGTCCAGGATGATATCTCGATCGCAAACCTGCACCTCAAGGGGTTCAAATTTGGCGTGGCTTCTAAAGAGAGCCCTGAATTTACGGGGTGATTTTCGGCCGTATTTATCTGACAATGTGTTACTCAATGCTCATAGTGATGACATACTCTTCGACGGACTTGCGGGGCTTGCCAAATCTGTGAGCAACCTCCCCCCCTCATACAGAGCATGGTTAAAAGTGTGGTACCTAGATGATCTCTAAGCAGCGAACGGCCACGCTCGTCGAATCCCTTCGAAAATCTGGGGCTCTAAAAAGTTCCATTATCTCGTTGAAAATTCCTCGTCTGGCAGATAACAAACATGATGGTGAAATGACCTTTGGGGGCATGAATCCGGCGCGTTACGACTCTAGGTCCGTTGTCACAGTCAAGAACCAGAATAAATTGGGATTCTGGGAAACTCCAATCAATCGGGTCAAAATCAATGGCAAGTTCACTGGATGGACCAACCGCACCGGGGTCCTAGATACTGGTACTGTACGCACTTTCATATCTGAAAAAACCGTGATGGTGGCTGATGGTTTCCTCTCATTCCTAACCCTAATTTTGAAGGCTCTTCTTATAGCACCTCAAGAAGCAAGTAGTACCTTACCCCACCTTCCGTTTTCCCGCTGATTGTTTCCTGTGTCAACATTAGGATGTAGATGCAATCCACTCACAGGTACCTGGAGCGAAACAAGTCGATGGAAGTTGGACCGTGCCTTGTCAAACGCGAGTTTCCATCTCGCTCACCATCGGGAGCATTGACTTCGCCATCGATCCGCGAGACATTGCCATCATCCCTGTCGATAGCAACGATATGCAAGGTGATTGCTGGTCTGGCATTGGGGTCGGTACTGTTGGCCCTTTCCATCTGCCTACAACTTGGTTGGTGCGTCCTGCGGTCATCACTATCCAAAAACATACTGATTGAAGTGCATGGGCCATCATTGCTGCCTTGCAGCTTGGAGATGTATTCCTAAAGAACGTCTATCATAGTATGAATGCAGATGAAGGGAACGGCGAGATCAGTTTCGCGAAGCTCAAATAAAGAGTGCTTCACAATCTTGATCGCTAGTTGCGCGTAGTCAGAGGGTGTTGAACACCAACATCCTTCCAGGCATCCCGCCTCTATGGCAGGTAATTGAGTTGCATGTATTAGCTTCTTACTTGGTACCGGTCTCATCGCTTGCCAGACACGATCAGTTTAGACAAGGACAGTCCAAAACTTTCCTATCTCTATTCCTTTTTTATTGTAGATTAATTCTGTTTAATTAGTAATACTTCGTTTTCTTGATGAGCGCTTTAACCTCAGATGGTGGTTATGAATCATCAAGCGGGTTGGGCCAACCGAACCGAACCTGCTTTGTTCGTTCCTTGTTTTACTTATCTTCCCCTCGACTTGGTTCGATCTCCCCCGGCATCGTCTGCTCCTTTTTGTTGTGGTTATTCCTGCTGTTCCTGTACTCGACTTACTAGGCGCTGAGTAGAACGAGTCTTTTCCGGTCACTGAGCCTCGGGGTGGGCTCTCGAGCTATCGGGGTGGCGTGAACATAGTGTAGCCATTTTGCCTGATGCTTGCTAAATGCCGAATAACACCATGGTCCCATCCCACGGCCACAACCGTCCAATGTCAGAAGGCTGCGCGTGTCCGATGATTGATGGACTGCTCGGTGGATAGCGGCAGATCAATGTAAATACCCAATCTAATCGGCTCATTCGGGGTAAAGGAGACGACGGAAAGCCGGATGACGTAACTCACATCGACATCCACCCTTGATCCACACCATAGTTGCGGGCGAAACTGGGCGGAATTAATACCATGGGGGACGAGGCGGGGGGTATTTTTTCTGGTCATGTCCCCTTTATCCACGAGTACAACCCGTTAGTCACTTTGGAAGTACTGCGAACAGTGTCTAGATCAATAGGAATATATTATATTTTTAAGTTTACGCACTTGACTATTTACAGGTCCATGCCTTCATCCGAGTGTCCCGTCACATCGTCCCAAATTTAATCGTTCCTTCAAGGATCCTTAAGTCTACCATAGTGCTCACAACCGCTCCTGGGTTATGGAGTTAAGGCGACACAGATGGGCAGGAATTCTATCTAGATTCGTGATGGAGTTGCCAAAAGCACGCACGAGGGGATAATAAAGAAACTAGCAACCAAAAACATAGACAGTGTGCAGAAAACGGTTGGGGGGGAGAGGGTTGTACAAGCAATGATAGTGGACAATGGTAACTTGATGAATGAAAGGAGGGGGGTAAAACACCTTGATACAAGTATGTAAAGAGGACTACGTTGATTAGAGAAAGTTGAAACAACGAAGGTAAAGAGAAACCTAAACCTTAATACCACGATTACTAAAGAGACAACAGAGATTAGCCATTGTTAGCCATTGAAAGATGGGGAGCATGTGTTGTTGTGGTGTAGCAATGGGGGAAGAGGGGAGTGGGGGAGGGGGGGTATGCAATGTTGAGTCCGACGTGTAATACACTAAGGAAATATCGAAGGGAGTTGTGCAAGCGAATGTCAGATTTTGTTTCACGATACATTGGGGACGTTGTCTTTGTGTTCGGGGTGATGTAAACGAGGGCCAGCATGAATCAATAGGGTAGTCAACGGTCGGACCGAAAGCGAAAGTTGGACATAGCATGCGACGAAGACCATGAAAGAGGGAGATTTGAAGCACCGGGTTCAAATCTCTGGAGGAATCATCAACGAAAAATACGGGTGGTTTAGTGCCTCCCGAACTGTAATCCGTTGAGCAGGATCAAAGGCCAAAAGCCGTTGCACGAGATTGAGGAATTGTCGATTGATGTTGTCGATTGGGGGGATGACCTCCTCCAGCGGACGAGTGTTGCGGACGTCTCGTTTGCTTTGCCGAGTGGCTTTTGGTTTAGGCCAGTCGAGTCTGCCGTCCTTGAAGAACTCTGGTTTGGATCGCTGGCCGGCATGGGCAAAGCGCTCGGGCATTTTTCCCATCACCATCTCCATCATGGCTAGATGTTCCAGGTTGTCATGTGTTTGGTAGAGTGCAACTCCTGTGTAAAATTCGACGAGAATGCATCCTAATGAGTAAGCATCACAAGGGAATGACCAGCCGAGCCCTAAATAATCGGCGAGTTCAGCTGACATACCGAAACCATCAGTCAGCACACCATACCTAGGATGATTTCGGGAGCACGGTAATGACGTGTTGATACAACGGTGGAGTGGTATTCCGACTCAAATGTCGCAGAGCCGAAGTCTATTAGACGAATTTCCGTCGATTGGAGAATACGCTTGGGTTTGGGAGGGGCATTTCGCTATTGCCAACGTCAACAACAGGACGGGAAGAGCAATGTCTGGCTACTTGCCTTATGTGACGTTGGGATATGAACTGTTTTATATTCATGATGAACAAGGAGGATATTTTCTGGTTTGAGATCGGTATGGATAAGATGTAGGTCGTGCAGAACTTCGAGAGATGAGATCCGGTAAACAAGTCAGGAGTGGGGGGGGCTTACATGCAACACTGCCCAGAAGCTGTCTGGCAAAATCCTGGATGTGATGCCGGGGGAACGGCGCAAATTCATTTTCCTTGAGGAAATCGTAGACACACATTCCAAGAAGCTCAGACACGAGGCATATGTGGTTACGGTGATCAAACCAGTGCAGGAGATGTATGCATTTGCTGGAAACGAGTCGTTGAGCATGGCGCTGCGGAATTTGGCGAGGCCGACCTACTTCCGGTTCATGGGATCGCGTTCCTTTAGCTTCTGAAGGACGCGGACCTCAATCCTGCTAGCGTCGCGGTATTTGGGTATTGCCCTGATTATCTTGATGGCCACCCTAGAATTTGTTTGCGTATCGATGCATTCGACAACTTTGCCGAAAGTTCCCTGCCCCAGCAGACGTACCGTGCGATCTAGAAAAAAAAAGTGATGAGCAAGGGGATATCGGCACAGGAGCGGAGACGAACAGCGCCGGAATATCAAGTCATCCGGGACGATAATGTAGTGTCCCTCTTTGTCATCACAGGACGCAAGACCTTTGGTTGCCTGGAAGAAAGCCATAGGGATGGTCAGTACGTCATTAAATAAAGTGTAGGTGGCTACGGACATCGTCTATCGCAGCAGCACTTCTGAAGTCGTTAGCCTTCACGGGGACAAGAGGCTGCGCCTGCTGAGAGCTCTGCACGGGCTTTTTGACAGGCAGCGCACGGACCTCCTCTTGATGGTCCCGTCTCCGTTTCTTTGGAGCTGGGGCTGTGATTGAGGAGGAGCTAGAAGAAAGAGCCTGTGCTTCTGCTGCAGCTCGTGCCCGCGTACGGATGGGGGCAGAAAATAAGGGTGGTTGGTAAGATGCAGAATAATTGGGATTGTGGGTAGTAGCAGGAGAGATCGTGGCTGGTGGGGGAGTGTCCTCGATGACGATGACTTCGCGAAGTCTGCCATCGCTATCGACCTCCTGAACCTCACTATACTGCACCGAGTATCTAGCCGCGCGTTTCCGCTTGCGGGTACCAACAGGTGGTGTAGGCTTTACGCTTGGGCCAGCTGTATTAGGATTGGCAGCGCCATTGATGGGTTGGCGGGAGTATTGGGCCATAACTTGGGCTGGGAGCGGGTGGACCGCTGCCGACATTGTCTGCGTGGTAGTGAACGACGTGGTGGAAGAGGAAGAGAGGAGAACTGGGGAAAACTTGGGTGCTTGCAGACCCAAATGGATCCTGAACAGTGTAGATGCTTTTGTTGCCCATTGTTTGGCGACGAGCCACCCACAGTGGTTCAGTTCATCTTGTCACATGCCCTGCCGAGCAGCTCGCACTCCAAACATGTGCAAACACCCAAGGCCACCGTCCCCGACGACGAGCAACTCATTTAGTCTCCTTCGTTATAACTAGCTCTTGCGGCGTCATCGCCGACAGCGACGACAAATGCGGGGCCTCGCCTTTCCACCCAACGGGTCACCCACTCCCGATGTTCCTGACCCGATCCGTTCTCCCAGTGCTACCCTCGACGACATTCCAATTGACCCCGCACTCGGTGGAACTCCTGTCGACCCCTCCTTGCTATCCGATGCACAACCACTCATCTCGCCTCAAGTAAGTGCTCTCCCACACCACCCCGTTATCTGAAACGCGTCTATCGCGTCCTGTCCGTAATTTCGGCAGCTAAACATTTGGACGCATCTGCGTATTTATCTTTTTTTCAGGCGCCCTCCCCCCCGGTAGCATTCCCCGACATCCTTCCTAACCCTCATCCCGCATCCTCCGATCAATGGTCACAAGAAAGATTACCGGAAGGCGATCCGTTTGCGCCGCAGAACACACTCCCATACTCACATATCATTCCCGGGCCACCTGCGCCGCCACCGCACTCTTTGAAACCTCTGAGGAAACGGCGGAGGTTCCACAGGGACGAGGAATGCAGCTTCTGTCAAGGCAACGACGCGAAGAATAAGGTTGGGGAACCGGAACCTATGGTAACTTGCCATGAATGCGGTCGAAGTGGTATGTTCCTGTTTCCGGCGTTCATTAGGATCTATGATTTCATTATATCTCAACCGGCCAGGTCACCCTAGCTGCATGGAACTCTCCAAAATCGGTGACATGCTCCGTTCATATCCCTGGAAGTGCATTGAGTGTAAAAACTGTGAACTCTGCGGCGAAAAAGGCGACGATGTGGGCTAGCTGTTATACCTGTCTTTAAACGAATGCTGAAGTTATAACCAGGAAAAGATACTTTTTTGCGACGGCTGTGATCGTGGTAAGTGTAAATGGAAGATCAAACCCTTTATGTCTAATATGACACCAGGGTGGCACGTCGACTGCATGCAGCCGCCCATTAGCGAATTACCTGAGGGCGAATGGTACTGTCCGCCTTGTCAGGAAGCGGCAGCCCAGCATTACTTTTCACCAATACCTCTTGCACCCCAACCTCCACCAGAAATACTCCTTAATGGCCCACAAATCCCACCGATCCCACCACCACCACCGGAATCTAACGATGAAACCTCTGTCGCTTCATCCTCTCGTTCAATACCCCCTCCAACGAAACCAAGGCCCAGAGGTCGGCCACGAAAGACAAAGCTAGTGCCAAGCTATACCACGAATGAGGACGAGGACGAAGATGTCGAGGTCGACGTGGAGGGACCAGCTATCAGTGTCCAACCGCGGTCGCGCGATCGCCGAAAACGGTCCCATCCGTCCAGACGTCAACTCCAGACAGAAGAAGCAGAAGAGTCGGAAGAAGTCGATGTCGAAGAAGGCGAAGCTACAATGATGCAATCAAGGTCGATGCGCAAACGAAAACGCGAACGAGAACCAGATTCTTCACCAGCTTCAATTCCGCGAGTTCGACTTCGACTACCCACGACGAGAAACACTGCGAAAGGGAAAGAGAAGGAGGAGTATGAAGAGGCTGCGGGTATTTTTGAAGGGATTTTGGGTGCGGAGGATCGTGACACGAGTCGGACGGCGGTCATGAACCACGACAAACAGTTATTTGAGCGGAGTAGGCTCGAAGCTGAGGTTTGGAATGCATTTTTTCTTGGTTTAAGTTAATACCAATCACTTTTGACAGAGAAAGCTGGCCCCCCCACCGCCTCCCCCATCTGCTACGAGCACAACATCCAGCCGCCCTTTCTCGCGCTCCTCGATTTCGTTCTCAACTTCTGACAACCTCGATCTCTCCTCTGCAGGGCCTTCGCGCCCCACCCGCTCTTCAACGCTCCAACACTCTCAGGCCTACCCACTGCCTACCCCATCCCCCGTACCCTCTACACCTGGCGGTTCCAACCTACATCCTTTTATGACCCGCAATGATCCCGAAACGCTACGGATCAAGACGATACGATTTGGACAATATGATATCAAGACGTGGTATGATGCTCCGTTTCCGGAAGAGTACGCTTCGATACCCGACGGGAGAATGTGGATATGCGAGTTTTGTTTGAAGTATATGAAGAGTCGGTTTCAAGCGATGCGACATCGGGTGAGTGTTGGGAAGAGTGGTTCATTCGTCAGATGTGATGCTAATATAGGGCTAGTTGAAATGCAAAGTACGGCATCCACCTGGAGATGAAATTTACAGAGACGGCACAATATCGATATTCGAAGTCGACGGACGAAAGAACAAGGTGTGTTGTGATTCCTGTTGATTTTAATGCATGTTATGAATTTCATTTACACTTGCCTAAAGATATACTGCCAAAACCTGTGTCTACTGTCCAAAATGTTCCTGGATCATAAATCACTATTCTACGACGTCGAGCCTTTCCTATTCTACGTGATAACGGAAGTGGACGACTTTGGCGCGCGGTTCGTGGGGTATTTTAGTAAAGAAAAGCGAAGCTTGAAAGATTATAATTTGAGCTGTATCATGACGTTACCTGTGAGGCAGAGGCAGGGATGGGGGAACCTGCTGATTGATTTCAGTGCGTGTCATCCTTTCATGAATTGACGGCAGTGGTTGATTGGCTGGGCGACCAGGCTATCTGCTATCCCAAGTGGAACAACGGACAGGATCACCGGAGAAGCCACTGTCCAACCTTGGCGCGTTAGGGTACAAGAACTACTGGACATTAGCTGTGATGCGGTATCTTAATAATGCACCAGACCACCCTCGATTGCAAGGTGCGTTTTGTCCCCGTGTTTGTTGATTGATGTGGTACTGACTGAGGATTGGTCACAGATGTAAGCTCAGCAACGTCGATGACGTTAGAAGACGTGTACGAAACACTCGCGCAGCAGAGTATGATTTTTATCCGCGAACCAACCCCGCCGCCAATAAAACCCATACCAGGTCAAGCGATTCGACTACCGAAGAATCGGAGAAACGGGTCGCATCCGGCTTCTTCCCTTCGTCGATCAAAGTCGACTAACCAACTCCATAAGGCGCAGTCTCGATATAAAAGTCAAGACACGCCTGGTGTGAATGGGGCAGGGAATGGTTACGGCCAGCATGCTGAAAATGAGCCGTTCGTACCGCCGAAACACTACGAAATTCGGTTCGACCGGGAAAAGGTCAAGACTTTTTTGAGACATTGGGAATCGAAAGGGTATTTAATATTGAAACCGGAGAAGCTGCAGTGGACACCATACCTGTTGACGAGGGGCGGAATTGAGGAGAACAAGGCCAAAGCAAAGGTCAACGGGAATGGTAACGGTAATGGGGTAGCGGAGTCTGCGGCCGAATCAGAGGTATTGGTCAACGGGACACATAGTGAGCCTGATGAGAAGGTTCCTATGTCGCCTGGACATCCAGAGCAGGAGGACGAGGACGACGAGTTGCCTGTGGTTGGACTAAGACGGACAAGAAGCAGCAGACGGGAGGGGACACAGACACCGAGACGGACGCGACAACAACAGGAAGGGGTACAGACGCCCTCGAAAAAGATCGGACAAGAAGAGCAAAAGGAAGATCCCCGGTCGGTGCGGCGTCGGAACAGGATGGCGCGGAAAGAGGAGGAAGAAGGAGATGAGGTGCTTGTGGCACCCCTGCAGTTGACACCGCTAACACCCCGGAAGCGGCGGAGGGTGACCTCAGAAACGCCGTCGAAGGGGCACTGTGGGCCGACGACAACGACGACGACGACGACGACGACGGACCAGGTTAGTTCGGCCAAGGCGGGTGAGGATGACGGGTGTGCAGCAGGGGTGGTGAAGTACGAAGATGCAGGGACACTGCTGACGAGTCTGACGAGCCCGAGTGATGAGACTGTATACGGAGTGATGGGGATGGGGGCTGTGATGGAGAAAGGGGCGGGATTACCGGTGTCGGATGAACGGACTAGGCTAGAGATGGAGATAGAGATGGGGGATGAGGATGCAGAAGGCTCGGATGAGGATGCCGAAGGAAGCGCCGAGGTGGAGTGCAGTATATAGCAGGGTAGCTACCTAATCGAGCGTGTGAATATTGTTTGTGTTGTTGGGGTCGTGGGTTTGGCCTTGTGGCTCGATTTTGAGTTGTGAGCTGGACTGGAACGATGGACAGTCGCAAGTGTGTTTGGTTTGTTGTCCGTGTTGGTTCTGTGCTGATGTGAGCGATAATGGCGCAGTGAGTCGACGATGCAATACGGCCACCTGCCCAGCCTGGGCGAGCGCCGCGACTCCAACCTGGACAGCAACGGCTCGGTACGTCTCCCACATTGCGAACCACGCAATTTCACCCACTGAACCTCTCCCTCGAGACCCCCTTTCAAACACACCAGTCTCTCAACCAGGCCCTCGGCACACATCTCCAGCCTCAGTACAGAACTGACTACCGCAACCCCTCAACATCCCCGCCATCCCATCCCCTCCCATCCTCCTCACATTCCCCCCTCGCCTTCACCGTACCCAATGCAACATCCCCAAACATCAAGCGCAAGCATGTCGACCATCCCATCTCTCAGCAGGTCATCAAACGTGGCAGGCGCGAGCTAGACGACTCCGACCCCTACGATCTTGACCCTGCAGGCCAGGGCGCAAAGCACTGGACAGACGAAGAAAAGTCCAAGCTCTTCACATGGCTCATGGGCGCAGGCCAGGACGAGCACTGGAACGCACTCCGCGCAACGAAAAACTCATGTCTCCGCGAGGTCCGCCCTCTCTCTCACTTACCTATGAATGAATGATTTATTAACTGAACCTCCATTCAAGTGTGCTATGGATGTTTTCGGCAGTAAAAAGACATATCAGGCACTAAAAGGCTGTTACGAACGCAATTTTAATCTTTTTAAACAGATATATGCGTTCGAGCAGTTCCATGCACCAAACAACGACCTCATCCATCTGAGCGAAGCCGATCGACTCAGAGAATACGAACGCCGTCTTGCTACCGCCCGTAAGGCCGGATGCGATGTAGGCAACATCACCGCTCGCACGATCGAGCACTGGCACCGCAGAGGCTGGTATGACCTCTTTTATCGCCGGTATGCGTGCATATATATATATATATATATCCAGCTTTCACTCAGCATATACATTAACACTCCACGTAGATGGCACGGGGATCCTGCAACCACCCGGCCCAGCCAGTCCCGGAATAATAATGGCCCAAACAATAACCAAGGGCCCATAGAGGACACCGAGGCAGACGACGACCATCAATCCCAGCCTCCACCTCCGCCCCAACAACAGCCACCTACCCAATCCCAGCCACCGCCACAACCCCAAAATCCCTCGGCCCTCGACTTTTCTGACCCCACAGGCGCTCTCACGAACGGCATGAACGGATTCAGTCACATTAATTATATCAACCCCCAATCACTTCGCGATAACCAACTTGTGCCCCCCTCACCTGCGACCGTTCCGACCGGCCCGAGTACTACCCACAGTACCCACGCAGGAAGCACCAATCCTACTGGCACCGCCGGTGGAGGTCCATCATTAACCTCAAACCCAGCTGTCAACGGCGCTGCTTCTTCGTCTTCCACGTCTAGTTCGCATCCCCATATTTCTGGCCTGGGCCATACCGGTTCACACCCTGCCGCGAACCCCAATAATGCACCTCCGCCCTCGGCTTCGTCTTCTGCACCTAATCCATCTATCCCCTCGGGTGCACAGAATGATCCACTGGCTGTCAATATCACCATTACTCAGAACATGTTATCGACGTATATGCAGTTCTTGCAGGTACAAACGCAGACAGGTAAGATGAAGCTTGAGTATTTGAGAAGAAGGGAAGAAAGAGAGGAAAAGGAGAGTGTGCAGAGGAGAGAGATGGAGCGGATGAAGTTGGAGCGGGAAGCGGCAGAATTTGAACACTCGAAGCATTCGGCAAATACGAAGCAGAAGGCGGATAGAGCAATAGTAAGCGCGCGTTCCTTCTTCACGTATTCCGTACTGAGCCGTGCTTGCAGGAGCTGCTCAGTAATCCATCCATTGATGCCTCGGTCAAACATGCAGCAAGCGAGTTCTTGAAGAAACTGTTCGCATCAGACTAAAGCCTATAAACTGATACTTTCTTCCTTTCCATTACCTTTGCTCCATCTATATGATTTTTTTCCCAGTATATATCCAGTATCCCTTAGTAGTTTTTCGCTTTGACTCCCCCGTGTTGTATTTATCTCTGTTGACAACAATGACTCTGGATGGTTCGGTTCTGCTCTAAAATTAAATGTGTGTGTTAAAAATTCGTCTACAAGGTTCATTACAATTGTCTGCGGCTTGGTATCGCCCCTATTTCTATTATGCCCGCACGCCTTCTAATCCCTATCCCTTTTGGCAGCTAGCTTGATATCTTCGAACGTGATCGATGACCGCTCGCACATTCCCCGGAAGATTCCATTCTGGTTTGCGAACAAAATTTGGGGTGTATCGAATTCCTGCGGAGGCAAAAAGAAAAAAAAAACTCATCAGCAACCGGCTTGATTCGTCTCCATTTCAAAGGCACACATACAGCGATCTGGCCTGCGTCCAGTACGCAAATTCGGTCGTAGGATATGATCGTGCGTAGTCGATCTGCAGTAGTGGAACATCATCGCGAGAAAGTGGGAAAAAGTGGAGTTCAACATTGAGTTTGCTTGCGTACGCAATGAATTCAAAGTTGTGTTCACTCACGAGCTATGCAGAGGATCGTCCGGTCCTTGAATTCACGTGCGATCGTGTCTTGAATGTTCCGGTCTGTTTCGTAATCGACAGATGCTATTCAAAAGGAAAGAAGGACCGATTCGTGAGTTTCAAGAAAAGAAGGGGGTTGCATCGTAGTATTTGCGGAAGAGTCTGGCACTTCCCGTCAATCCAAACCCCGCTTCATCTCAAGCCACCATAAGGCAGAATGAGTGAGGTCCGTTCGCCCCGTCTTCTTAATCTCGGGAGACCTCGGGAGACCTCGGGAGACCAGGTTGGATACGGCGGGAATTGTGTGTCAAGAGCCAATGAACGTGGACAAGCCAAGCAAAGGCATGATAACATCAGAACTGATAGAGCTGTTAAAACCCACCTGTGGCCTCGTCTAGAATGATAATTTTAGTGTTCTTGACCAATGCGCGAGCGAGGGAAACAAGCGATCGCTACCACAACAAAAAACCCAGTCAATCAATCACATCCACCTTATAGAAGAGACACCCGTGCAATAATACGTACCTGTCCAATGGACAAATTCGAACCCTCGTCCTCGATGATACTATCTAAGCTGAACCGGTTTGTTGACGAATGCCCATCGCGGCCAGTTGACGGTCTCCCTCCCTCCTTCCGAAATCGAACTCGATCGCTTGGCAATCGAATCCCGTTTGGTTCCTTCCTCCGAAGGCACCAAGTATGACCGCTTCAATGCGTCCCATAACGTGGCATCGTCGTGGAGATTGAAGGGATCGAGATTCGATCGAAGTGTGCCAGAAACTGAACACCACGAATCAAGTCAGCACATCACACAAGAGGGGTCGCGCGAAAGGAAAACGACTCACACAGGAGCTAGAAATTGATGGAATCGCGTGAGCGGTCGAGGAAGTTATAAAGAAAGATGGAAACACGTACAGGATCCTGCGGGATAATGGCAAGGGCATTTCGGAGATCCGACAGTCCTATTTTAGATGCGTCGACACCATCAATAACGATCGAGCCAGAACTAAGCTCGACGAGTCGGTAGAGGGCTGATGCACAAGGGATGAGCCGTTGTATTTGCTACTCGGTTTGGCAAGTGACATACCAGTCATGATTGAGCTTTTGCCGGCTCCTGTCCTGCACTGGCCAATGACTTCTGATATCATATCTACGAAGAACACGACTGACCTTCCAACAATACCAATTTTCTCACCGGGTCGTATATCTATGGAAATGCCCTTGAGAACCGGTGGTAGCTCTGGACGATAACTTAAGGTAATATCCTTAAGTTTCACGCGTCCTTCTGCCGGCCAAGGAGCCTGTGGTTTCTTTTCGGAAATCTCGTACGGGGCTTCTTGTTCGACCTCGTTCGCATAATGCACAATTCGCTCAATTGAGTTCATGTTATTCTCAACTTCCGCACTCTGGCGAACCATGAAACCAAACCTAACCGGTCAAAACATCAGTCCATTCACACAACCCGATATGAGAGGCACAACTCACGCCTGTTGCACACTTAGAATGTATGACAGTACGAGACCAGTTTGCGATGGCGATATCGAGAACCGAGTTCCGACGCCCAGCATGCCGACCGTAAACGTTAGTAAGGTACCTAAGAAGTCCAGCCGGATTCCGAGCCAACGCTGTCACATTCCCGAAGTTAGTCCCAAATTGACGTTTTAGGTCGCGAAGCAGGTCAAACCTGGTTGGTAACGGTAAGCCAATACGCTCGGTTTTCAATATCAACCCGACTCTCATTTTCGTGCCGGAATCTTTCGACCTCTCCATAAGCCCGGATTGTCGCTAAACCCGACAAACTTTCGGAAAAATGAGAATATAACGATGACCTCAATATGGCGTCTAAGTGATGGGACGTATGTCAACACGTTTCACTCAGGCCAACGTAAATGCATACCGAGTCGCTAAAATAGTCTGCCGTCAGCGAAGTGCGCATACTCAAAATTGACTGCGGACAAACCTTGAGTTCGCGAGCACTGGCTCGATAGAACGCAGCAGCGTAACCGTATGCAGTAAAGATGACCACAACAGCGATAAGGAACCAGGGTAACACGATGGATATAAGGATGATGGCGCCTATAATAGAAGAAAATGTCGACGAAAATAGCCGCAATGAATCTGTTCAAATGTCAATTCAGATCGGGCTCCGTGACAGGTAGGCAGCTGGCCAACCTCCCAATAGATTATCCATGTTATCAACATCTGGTCACCCCGGTTCAATCTCAGTTCAAACCACTGTTACCCTTGAATGCGCACCTTTCGCAAACCGGTTCATAATTCGTCCCAGGGGCTGATCCTACCATTCAGTTACCCATCTAGAGGGTATCACATTTGACTCACAGTGGTTTCAAAAAATATCATTGGTGCGTGCATCACTCGCTCAATGGCAGCCTAAGAATATGGTTAGTGGATGAGGAATTTGTTCGGTGATGCAGCGATTTACCTTATGTAGGCGTTGCGAAGCAAAGTAGGTCAGCATTGCAAGCACACTGAACATAAAGAATCCTGCTATTGTTTGCGATACGCCCAAGGCCGCATAGATGCCCATCTGACGAGAAGATCAGTCAGAGGAAAGTGTGCAGCTGACAGTGTCACTCACATAAAAGCCTGGCGATCGATGGAAAGACCTAGAAAAATCTCAGGACACGCGACGGTGCTTCTTGATTTAAACTCACATTTCTTGCCACCAAACTAACCTAACAACCCGCAAATGTAAATAAATGTGACCCTTAACGGAACAGCAACTCACCAATAGGATGATACCACAGTTGCTCCTTGATTCAAAACCATGGCCAAGATCAGTAAAGGAACCACAACCTGGCCAGATCCAGCCTTTATATACTGGTTGTATACATCCCAGCTTACAGCACCCGTGTTGCGCTCCTCTACCTGCATCAGTGCTTTCCCTGCGATCGCGTTCCTATCCCCTTTCTCCTTAGGACTGTCCTCTACATCTTCCTCCTCTGTTTCCTTCTCGTCTTGATCCCTGGACACAAACTCGTTGTAGAACTGAGAAAACTCTTTTCCGCTATCCATGAGTTCCGTGTACGTTCCTTGCTCGGCAATCCGACCATCCGAAATAACGTAAATGTAGTCCACCTGAGGAAGGAAATGAAGGGCGTGCGTGACAAGAATCCTCGTTTTGCCTGAAAGTGACGTCTGAAGTACGTTTTGGAAGACTGCCTTGCCCACATGGGCATCTAGAGCAGACAAGGGGTCCTGAAATATGTCAATGACCAACGGCAAATTTACTGAGATGCTTGGGAGCTCACGTCAAATATCTGAATCTCGGTGTTGCAATAAATAGCGCGACAGACGTTCAACCTTTGTTTCTGCCCACCAGATAAGGAGATACCCTGATATTGTGGACATTAAGAAGCGTGTTCCTTGCATGTCGGTAGCCCTTTAACACACCTTCTCTCCGACTTCGGTCAGGTCTCCGTTCGGCAACATAGCAAGATCGGGCTCCAGGCATGCGTCCCTGACCGCTTTCCAATATCGATCCTCTTCAAATGGTCGACCGAAACAGATGTTGTCACGAATAGTAGCATTCTATAAGCCCTCAGCCAAATTCGCTGAGAGTGAACTGAACAAATTCATACCTGGACCCACGCATTTTGCGAGCAGTATCCAACAGAACCTCCAAAGGTGATCTTTCCGGCCGTACGCCGCATTTCTCCAATGATACCTTGGAGGAGGGAAGTCTTGCCGCTCCCAACGGTACCAACGATCGCAACGAGTTTGCCCCGTGGAATTTCCAGGCTAACGTTTGACATACTGAAAACCTTCTCTGCGTCCTTAGCCTTTTCATCGGTCCCGGTCCTTGGCTTTCCTTTGGAACCCTTAGCTTTCCCATTAAGTTTCCCCTTGGGACCATAATTCTCATCATTCGGTGCTGGTGCATCCCAGGTGAAAGATGCGTCCTCGACACGTAGGGCAACATCTAACTTAGGGTCTATGATGCGAGTTTCGTCCAATAGTTCGGCCTCGAACACGCCGTTAAGGCGACTGATAGCTTGAGCAGCATCAGCAATTGAACTCAGTGAAACCGCTGAAAAGCTGTGATGAGAACGGGCTTGTAGACGACGAAGTCTTAATTACTCACGTAAGAGCATCAAGGGCAATCTGAGCAGATTGAAAAGCGTCAGGGAGGTGAAGATGACTGCAGGATCCAAGGGGTGTCCGGATAAGGAATACGCTACGAACGAGATAACCGCTGCGAAAACAGGCATACTCATGGCTACTGCATTGTTGGCAGAGCGAATCAGCAAGAGTGTGCGCAAATGGCTAGGGGAGATACGCTTAAGAATCTGTTCATTTACCGCGAGCGAAAGATACATACTGAATTTCTTGTTTGCGATACTCGACAATACGAGCTAGAAACGAGTTTTCCCAAGCAAAGAACTTGATAACCTTCATCCCACCTAACAGCTCTTGCAGGAGCTTGGCTCTTTTATCCGTCCAGAACATGCTTTTTCTACGAACTGCGAAAAGTCGTTTCATGACCGAAGTTTGCAAAGGCGTTACGAAAACGAAGAACCCAAAACCTGCCAGCGCTGAAGGTCCCAAGTTAATTAACAAGAGGATGAGACAGATTATCATTTGGATAGGTGCGGTCCAGGACTGAAGCAGACAATTAAAAAAGTTCCTGGAGATAACGAGGTTCTCACCATATGAAAGAAACCAGCACAAAAATCGATGCGGGAGACATCAGTAGAAATATGGTTAACGAGTTTGCCGTTCGTGAGGGTTGAGCGAGCACGAGAAGTAAGCCGAAGTGACCGCGAGTAGATCGCGGTGATGAGGCCGCCGCGAGCTAGAACGCCGGTGGAGGTAGCACGGTAGAAGAAGTGGTGTACACAAAGCGCGGCGCATATTTGCAAAATCAGCAGGGCAAAGACAAGACCAATGCCCTTCCCGATAGAAGGTATTGGGTTTGTATTGAAGTGCCGCCCTGCATAAGAATCCCGACCAAAGTTAATGATAGCCTTTCCCAAATTAGCAAATAATAATAAGATGTGTGCACAAAACGAACACACCTTCACCACCAGAGGACTGGTCACCTGTGCAGTGTCTGAAATGAGCTTCAACAGGCCACCAGTCCAGAACCACCACTTGACGCTATCGTTGATCGCCCAAACGAGACTAGGGCGTTTCCTTCCAGTTTTGGTTCTCCATTCTTCCTCCAATTCCTTTCTCCTTCCCTTGAGTGTCCACAAGATAGCTCTCCACCGAGGACTGATCTCGCCAGCAGCTAATCGTGCATTATACTCTTGAGCTTCCTTCAATCTACGGTCATATGACGCGTTAATTTTCTCTGCAATCTTCACCGCTGCGCGGCTATCTTGTAACCTTGTAAAGATCAGAAGCTTCGAGTGGGCGTGCATATCCCAGGCCCAAGAGGTCGGTAATCCAGTCAAAGGTCAGGAGTGAGAAGAATGACGCAGTGGCTTCGGGTATTAAATCAGAGTCGTCCAGTGATGGTTTTGGCGGCCTAGGAGGCTTGGTCGATGTGAATGGGACACGCTGCCACCTGCTCACGAATTTTCATAAATTTCATAAGAAAGTATCCTCAAACAAAGCCCGAAGTGACGCACCAAGACCGATTGTGTACGATTACCGTCGGTGCCTGTTGACTTAGCTCTTCCTTGGTGTCGTCAACGGAATTGACACTATTATTTTGACTTTTCGTCATGAACCTGGGAGACCGGGGGGTTGGGAGCTTTACAATAACGCAAGCCCCATACTTGAAGGCATTTAAAGGACATAATTGCGAGCGTGTGGATAAAGCCGGTTACTCTTCCGCCGCGTAATGCTGCTGAGTGAGCTGCTAGTCTTAGACATTCAATTACACCTTTCCGGCAACCAACCGATTTACAGCTATTTTGGTCGCTTGCATCTGTGTTCTGTGAGCTGGCATCAAGTGAACTCAAATTCAACGTTCAAACGCTCAACCCCCAAATTTCCAACAAGTCTCGGGGAACTAAAATTGAACATTCAATTTCCCGGAGTTTTCGGGTCATACGCGAGGATGACGAGTCCCGGAGAAGTGACCTGCCCGCCAGCCGAGAGCGCACCTCACACGGACGACCGCACTCGGACCTAGTGGACTCCGGTTTCAGAAACACTTCATTGTTTCCGATGGTACATAATCAAACGATTATTCAGCATTTTTGGATTTGTAAGTAAGTAACGATGGTTTTGCAGGCTTAGCCGCTCATCCACGGCTGGGTAACCGGTTCGATCCTGTTGATCACTGACAGTCACTGAGTCAGTGACTCCTTTCGCTTCTTCTTGTTGCTGGCAGTTCCTGGCTCTCCATCAATCCAGGCGCCGATGACAAAGCCGCTAACTATAGATAATGGGAACTCAATGCATCGACCTGCCCCGCTAGTGACACACCAGTTCATTTTGACAGTGCAAAACGAGGATCCCACGACCTCGGTTAGAACATTCATCCAATGGGGCTGGTGTACAATCAGGTTGCGCTACCGAAAATTTGGTATCTTCTACAGATGCTGGGGCCAATTTCGTCGTACTGGGCCTTGGTGTGGCAAGACGTGTAGAAGTCAGGCTAATCAACGCGAAATGAGTCGGAATTTCTTGATCTCAACTCGTTCAAAACACTCACGAGAGAGGCAAGTAACGAGCCACCGAACCAAACGGCGTATCTATGCTGGGTTAGGTGACACTGCCAAATCAGATCTTTGGACGTACCGTTGACGCTTGTGTGAGATGACCTCAACTTCAACACCAGATGACTACAAGAAAGGAGGCTAACTAAGAATTGAATCCTCAATTGCAAGTGCCAAGCTCACCTTAATGGAACTCCCACTGCTGAGAGCACTACTATCAAGCCTTTGATCAACAAGCTGTTTGAGGTCCCGTTTGAGGCGGTTTCCGAAGTGCTGGAACATGGTGGAGCCACCAGAAAGGACGATGTTCTATCCAAGAGATCACTAAGTAACGTAGCAGCTGCATGATCAACCCAAACATACTTTGTACAAGCCGCGGCGGACATCGATAGGCGAACTTTGAATGACATCATCAACGATTTCAGGGAGTGGCGTCAAAAAATCAGATGAGTAGATTTCCGGGTTGAAGAAGATTTCCGGCGCAAGAAAGCGTTCATATCCAACATCTACGTTGTATTTCTGACGAGATTCTGTTAGAACGTTCCAAGTCTAAGCATAACCAGGACCAAAGGACGTACCCTCCCGGTCACTGAATGTTCCCCCTCATACCTCTCAAAATACTTCAGTGGATCCTCATCGTACTTTCTAAACTCCCTCACTATGTCCTGACAGACATAACTGTAATTCTCCTTTACCTTCCCTGCAACCTTCAAATGATCCTCAGGGGGTACGTTTGCCATCTCCCCACGTTCTCTCATCAAATTCAATACAAACTGCGAAATATCTCTCCCGGCGATGGGGATATGTTTAATCGCGCTGCCAATTACGTAGCCCTCAGCACAAGGGATAACGTGTGTAACACCATCACCTGAATCGATGACAGTTCCAGTGAGCGTGCGGTCCGTAACTTTGTTGGACGTCCAGGAGGCAGCAAGTGCGAGAACTGCTTGGACGGCGATGTAGAGACCTTGGATATTGAAGGATTCGAAGAAGATTTCGGCGGTTTGTTCTCTGTTTTCTGGAGGATTCAAAGGTGGCTCAGTCTAACCGAACATTACGTCAGAGTAGAACTTTGAGGAGGAACGGATGTTGATGTTGCGTACCAGTAAGAAATAGTGATCCTCGGGTTCAGCCCTCAAGTACTTGAAGATCGTCTGCTCCCAGTACCGCTCCATATGATCCCAGTTATCGATCATGCCGTGTCTTATGGGATAATGGACACCGTAACCAGGTGTCTTCGCATTTGCGAGTGCTTCATCGCCAATAAAGAAATCTAGGTCCTCGACTCCACGTTTAGACGCGAGGTGCCCTGGTTTAGCAGGGACTGCTGGTGCCCGAGAAGTCTGCGACCCAGATCCGCGTGTAGCAATCGCAGTAGGAAATACGCTGCCCGAATTATGAGTTGGAACTTCTGTGGTTTTATGGTGCTCAGGGGTGCACATACAATGAGGGGTCTGAGTTGCCCGCAAAACTAGAGGAGAGCTCAGAGGGTAGCGTTTCCGCAGGTAAGTGGAGACATACCCGATCTTAGAATATCCAGTACCGTTATCACATATAATAGGTGCGAGGCGGGCCATAGTTCATAGAAACTTTTATGTTGCACAGCGAAATCGTTATCCAGCCCCATGTAATCAATTGCTTGTTTATCAAGGACCATAGCTCCAAATTATCTTGCACAGCCACGAATATTCGTCAAGGAAACATTTTCACTGGACTGAATTGTATTATCATCATAGCGACTGGTATTCACTTCCTCTGGTACTTTCCGTGCGCTTATGTATGGGTTGATACTGTATCGAAGGGATTAATCAGGAGAATCGAAATAAAAAGCACAGATCAAATATCCTGTGCACTTCGGGAGTTACAGAATGAAGGTACCGTTTGACAGGATGCGCTCGAGGTTTCCACACAACTTGATGTACTGAAGATATTTTTCATCCAGTGCAGCTTGAGACGCTGGTGGATTATGATGATCAACGATACAACTACGGAATAAAGTAGACCCACGGTTGTTGGTGACTACCGTTCTATCTTTTCAAGGGTTATTCTTGCCTAGAAAACACGAAGCACATTGAACGGGATGTTCCTCGCAAAGGGCGTCTATCAAGTCCTACCTCGGCTACTATATCCTCGTCAATATGGGGAAGTGTTTCGGGATTATCACCCGGCCATGGGACAACTTCCCATTTAGTTGGTGGATTGCCGATGCAGAGACATATATCTTCGGGAAGGTGTGCCCCATATTCGGCATTAAAATGGAGGCGTACTTCGTCTTCCTCTGCGTGTTGCATTAGCAGGGGACCGAACCTCGGGAAAGGTTTCTTCTCACCTTTTGCCATCTCTGCAAGCTGGGACGTCATCCCCTTTACGATGTTCTCAGCGGCCTCCTTGTAAAGCCGCCGCCTTGCAATCTCGATAATGAGTTTATTAAATGCGGTTTGATAAGACACATATCGTTCGTGAAGATTTTGAATTGTCAGAATCTGTTCATGCAGTGAGCTCAATTGCTCTTCACACTTCACCTGTTCAAGGTATCCTAGCAATTAGGACTCATGATGGCTTGGAGTGATTGAAGCTAAACCTACCTCGACGTCTTCTTGATTTAGAAGCATTTCGCCCATGATATCCCCAAGTTCATCGAGATCATCCAAAATACTACTCAGAAGGACAAGGTCGCCTTCGAGAGAATCTTGAGCAGATAGAAGGAACTCGCTATTAATATGTGAGGGGATTGAGAGGTTTGGGTAACCGGGGATAATGAAACTCAAAACCTACTGGTGCTCGTCAATCACTCGACCGTTGTCTTCTAATTCACCTAAGATGATCGGTAGTTCCTCTACATCCCTGTGCATTTCTATGGAATGGAAGATCTTATTATATTGTAACAAATGGGAAGAAGTGAACATACGTTGAAGATCTTCTTCGTTAAAAATATCACCAGCCTCAGTATCTTTTAAAGCAGTGTCCATTTGCTCGTAGTGGGATGCTAAACTCTCGAGTAGGTTCGCCATAGCTGTGGCAACAGTATCTTGACCCACGAGGGTGTCTTGTATACGGCTCACAAGAGGTGGGTTTGCTTCAGGCTCAGGGAGCGAGGAACGGATGGACTCAATAGTCCGAGTAAGCGTCTCGGGATAGTCGTCTATTCCCCCTAATAGATCCTACATCAATACTTGAACATTGAGCGTCCCTTCTGGATTAATATATCACTCACATCAAGAGCCGTGCGGTTATTTTCGATTGTTTCAAGGGTATCTTCGATGGCTTGATCATCAACAAAATCCCTTAGGTTCTTCCAGTGTTTCCTGTCTTGTTGACGACGACTTCTCGCGGTTGCATCGCTCAGGACACCAGAGTGATTTCGCACTGTAGCTGCAGGTGATGGAGGATGAACGAGTTTGCCGCCGGGTGGGACAGGTGAAGATCCTGATTCGTCCCGGTGCAAGTGTTGGCTCCCAAATAGGGAGGAGTCAGTAGATGTCTGATGAAATTCGGGAGGGACCAGCTGAGCGCCGAGGGCTTCGAGGATGTGGTCAAGTTCGTCAGTATATCGCGAACGCGTAGTGTCCCAGGCCTAAGAAAAACATTAAGTTATGAAGTAGACAGCAAAAAGATTATGGATACCTGAACTTCTCTGTACACATGAGCACGTTTCTCTTCTATGCTTTTCGCAACGGAAGTCGCTAGCTTGTATCACTGTTAGCTTCTTCGCAGGGCCAACTTGGCCAACGTTGTACCTTGAGTTGCTCAATGACAGCTTCGCTCATCCAACGAACTTTGGCATCCAGCGCTAACACGTCTACAGCTGCTTTCGCGGATGAGTTCGAGCGTGCATGGGCATGTGAACATATCTGTTGTCCATGTTGCAGCGCCTTCTTGGATTGTAGTACAAGAGAAACGAGATGTGGTTGTTCTGGTGCAGGTGCTGAAGAGCTCATGGTGAGTTGAGCCGAGCGCCAGTTCGGCAATGGTGCGGCAGCAGCTACTACGACCCAATTCGGAAAGGGATGAGTCGTTCACACCCGATTCACACCTCTCCCCCGACTTCCACGATCTACAGCCCCAGCTGACGGTATATCTCAGCTCTTGACCATGACTATCGATCTAGACTTGCAAAACATGCTTTGCCTTGCTTGTTTCTCTTCGGTGTTGTCCAAGGACCGGGCGCTCCATGTTACTAACTGTTGTAATCAAGTTATCTGCGACTCTTGCATACAAGCCAATCCCCGCTTCGCAACGTATGATCCCTGCTTGGTTTGCCTTGGTGGTGTCTGTGCCACTCGCAGCAAGGATAGGGCACAGAACACACGGCCCAAAGTTGTCAATTCTTCCATGTCCCAGCCACACACCACCAACATCAGTGATGGAGAAACAATTTTTACTTTGGGTGACGATAGTGATGGAGATGCTGAGGAACAAGAGATTTCCCCTCAAAAAGCCAAAATGACCTCACTATCACCTTTGCCGCCGCCACCGGGTTATCAGCAGGCGACGAACTTCCCCACAAGCGATTCACCACGGTCATCGACGCCGTTGCCTTCTCCCCCTGATGTCGTTTCATTCACTCCAAGCTCTCCCACATTACATGAATCTGCATCACGGAGGTATTACATCGACCCTCGGGACACCGTTCATGGTATCGCTTTGCGCTTTGGAATCGATGTACGTTCAATCTTCGAAAGCCATCACGCACAGGAATATTGACATATCCCCTAAAGGCACGAGAGCTCTGCCGGCATAACAGATTGCCCTTCAGCACATTGAGCACTACGCCCCATTTGTTGCATACCAGAGTATTCTTGGAGCTTCTTCCATCGTCACGGTCCCGTCCCGCTTCGGTATGTTTTGTCCGAAGAGGATCAGGCAGAACGAGACGCGCGAACGCACAAAGGAACGGGCCCAGAAGAGGTTGCAGATGGTCACAAAAGAGGTTGACTGGCAAGTCGCGAAAGCTTATGTTGCTCTCGCTGACGATCCCGAGGTCACCGAAGAGTTGGCCGGCAAACAGAAAGAAGGTTATGGTAGCGTTAGATCGCGTGTAGGCCCGCCAGGTGCCAGTCTTGAATCAAGGGCAGTGGATATGTACTTGGAGGATGAAGAATGGGAGCAGGAACAATCAAGTACGAGTCGCACGCCACAGATATCTCCTTTTCCTCTCTCGCAACGACATACAAAGGATGCCTCGAACGCCGTCGTAAAGGGCAAATGGTGGCCATGGAAATCCTGATGATAGGCAGATTCCGATTGGCGCCTCCTGACTTTCGGAGAAAGCATCACTGAGTCTGAATTGCTCATGCCCCCGGATTGTTGATTTGACTTCCGATCAATGATCCGAGTTCTAAAAAAAGTTTCTTTCAGTTGTTCGATCTTAGTGATCATTGTGGGGGCGGATCCAACATCTATCTTCCTAGCTCCCATCATGTCAACGTGCTAGTATTAGTTCGCCGGAAGGAAAGAAAAAGGAGATCGAAAATCAACGTATCCAACCTGCCTGTTTTTGTTCGGAATCTACGTGTTTCGATTTCAGACGCCCTTATTCCAAGAACAGCTTGATCAGCGCATTCGGCTTTAAAACCACTAACGCATTGCCCTAGCTTCCACCTCCCTACCCACTGTATGTCGTCCGGAATGTTCCCAGCCGGTTTTATGGCAGATCATCCTCGTCGTAATTCTCCCCCGTTTAGCGATGGTTCTCTCGCCCGTAAGTACTCAGTCAAGAGAGGTGGATATGCTAATGACGGAACCAACACTCATTATCACCTCGTTTCATAGGTACCCCATATCAGACAAATGACAGTATTCTCGAAGTCGGTTCTGACAGCATGTTCGGATCTCCGCAGCATTTTATGGTCGCATCTCCTGGCCCAGTCAATGATTTGGGGTTGGAGCTGGCAGAGCGACAGAAAGTGCCTCCGGGAGGCTTCTATGGCGAACTTGGTACAAATGACTGGACCTTAGAGTACTCGAATATCCCATACCCACACATACGTGAGGGCAGGACCCTCCTACGACTACCCCACCCGTTCGACCCCGCGGTCTCACTCGCTAACACATAACCGCACTTCGGCTTCTATCTCTTCCATGTCCGGTTACCCGTTCCCCGCAATGCACTCGCCACGGAACAGTCCCTTTGACATTCAGCGGGGATTGGCAGTGTCAGATGGCAGGAGCTCCAGTCTCCCTCCGATGGGCCCAGGACTTCCCCTTCCAGCGGTGGATCTACGGTTCAATTATCCGGGTTACCAGCCCGATGCGTCTTCCGTTTCTGGTGGGGCTAGTCATCTTTCACCCGACAACTCACAATGGTCGACACCCTCACCTCAGATTCGCGGGGATCCCGCTCCAACATCTCTCGAGGGCGAAGCGATAGGAGGACCTTTATACCAGGTCCGGGTAGGATCTGACCGCACCCGAGCAATTAGTCGTTTAAGGCGCACGAACCCCGATAAAAAGCTCATTTACTGTCCCATCCCTGGGTGTGGGGCGACTATTACCTCTAAACACAACTATAGGAGTGGGTGTTCCTTTTAGATGACATTCACCAAAGTTGCAACAACTAAGCGTCGCCCTCGCAGGTCATCAAAACTCCCACCTTGGACTTAAACCACATGCTTGCGGGCAGGGTTCTTGTACTAGGAGATTCGGGACGTCTGCGGAAGCCAAACGTCACCGTGCAAAGCATTGCCAGCACCGCACTGGGTAGACTCACCTACGAATGGACAAGACCGGACACTGTATGTATTAGTATCAATTCCCGTAGACCACCTGTTCCTGCTGTATCATTAGCTTCCGTCTCTTTGTAGCTCTAGTTGTCCTGCTCGGCTCTACTCACTTGCTTCTCCACCCTTGTTCGTTTTTCCGCTGGATTCTATATCATTGTAGCTGTGTTGTTTGTATTTATAGATATCACACCGTGTTTTGTATCTCTCAACTGAGTTGCGATTCGGGTCACGTTTGTTTGCTCCCACACCGTGCACTGGGTCTTGTCAAAAGGAAGTGGTGTGCGCCAGCCAAAAAGCACTGCAACCACACGGTGATTGGAACCAGAGCAGGACGAAGCATCGGGCTAGGCCTGCCGAGGTGATGATGGTGTGTCAGGATCGCCTCCAAAATAAGACACCATCAATCAATTAGGCAATACGCCTGGAAGTGTTCCATCACCAGCGCCCAAGGCACTTAGCTTGGCCGTAAAAGACAACACTCTTGTGTTTTTTCCCATCCCGTCAAACAATGTCCTCCTCAAGGTATCAGCCTCTCCTCCCCGCAACGGCGCAGGACGCAGAGAGGGAGTTGGAGGAGGCTTTCGAGTCCGATAATGAAGACGACACTCGTTCTGCTCACGAGTCGGCACCATTGACCAACAGCAACGTTCATGATGAGCACGTACGTTCAACTATTTCCAACGCAAACTCTACAAGACATAAACGGGCGGGGAGTATTGTAATCCCTGGGGCATACGACTTCGAGCGAGAGTACGAGTATGATTATCCCCCACCCGGTTCCCCACCACGACCTTCTGCAAGCGCACTGCCGAATAATATTGGAAACAGCAATGGGGTTTTGCCTTCATCTCCTGTTAGGCCGTCTGCGCCCCGCCCCTCGTTTTTCAGGAGAATTGCTGGTGCCGTACTACCGACACACTATGTGCGTGTGCCCACTGAAGCGGGAAGTTCGCGGGCAGGTTGGTGGTGGGACAGAAAATGATGGAGTCTTTGCGAATGTGATGGCGAAGCCCCAACGATCCTCGTGTAGTGCGGACGGACGGCGGAGATCCGCACGTCGTACCAGAAGATGTCCAAAAGGACGCACCACCGGTAAGCAGGTTTTGCATTTTCTCCAATTTCGGGAAATATTGAACCATGATGCTTTCTAGTCCTACCTTGAAGCTCAAGCCGATGCAGTACCAGCCCTACTGGGAAACCACTGTTCATGCACCCCTCAGCGCTGACCTTAGCGCAGATATGATAATCGATGACCTCCCAACAGGCTCCTTCCTCATCTTCTGTCTCAACGCTTTCATTTCCTTCTTCTTCCAATTCGTCGGTTTCCTTCCTTACTTACCTCCTCCATACCTCCCATGCCGCAAAGTACGGTTCTCGTGCCGGACTTGGCCTTACACTCATTCAGTTCGGGTTTTATTCCCGCACTGACGTTGTAGATGGTAACACAGGAGTGGAGGACCCGGTTACCAGTGGTGGATTTTGGTCTCCAACCGTCAATATTACGGCAGGGCCTTCGTCTACTCCTGCACCGACCCCCGACGATGTACTCCTATCCGTCTCCATGCGAGATTGGCTTTCCTTCTTGTTCATGACCTTAGGTGAGCTGTCCTGTCAGCTTTCCATCAGCTTTGATGTTGGAGATCTGTTCTCATCAAAATGATTTTTTTAGGGTGGTTCCTTGTTCTGTCTTCGCTTATCGGGTTCTGGCGAGTCAAACGCTGGGAAAAGGTCCTACGCACCCCTGCAGTGCCCCTTACCCCCGAAGAGGTCGAGCGTGACAGGGCCATAAGGCGGAACATTCCAAAATGTGTTTGGTATTGCGTTCGGTGACGATGAAGAAGAAGAAAGAATCCGGAGGCCACTGAGTAGCGCCGAAGCGGAGGTAAGACTGGCAAGAGATTTGAGGGCTGCTGGACTATTATAATTTATCCTTTTTATTTTCGCTCTTGCCGCTACTTCCTATACCCACCATCGATGATACGGTTGTCCGTCCCGGCTCCTCCCCTCTCCGAGGTTTCGTATTGTTATCTCGCGCAAGCGTTCTAAATATGCTGTTGACAAAACTAAGTGTGCCATATTCTGTAATCAAGATTACTCTTAATCTTTACTGAAGCTCTCCTCATGACTTGGAAAAGCTAATGAGAGACCATATGGAAACCCGACAATCCTTGCCACCAGCCACCAGCCAACGCTCCCGTTCAGCTATCTCCTCATGCGTTATCTCGTCATCACTTTCATCAGTCACCGTCAGGTCGGGTAGTCGCCCGACTACCATCAGGAGGTGACCGCGCAAAATGTACTACTTGACAACTGGATTTGTGATATTTTAGTGTGCCAAGCGGCTTCATTGTTTTCGTAGAATATAGTCGAACACTTTTAGCGGTGGAGGTTAGGCGCTGGTGATTCAGGTATCCAGGGCGTAAATTCGCCACTGCTCACCTACCATCCCAGCCACCAATAGCACAGACTTTACCATCATCTCTGATAGTGATGGAGGCATTTCCAGGATGTTTCGTCTTGTGCGCAATGCACGCACGTTCGTGGGATGTGATTGCCCTCTTGGAAATGTTTCATGAAGAAATTCCGACCCCAATGACAAACATATATACATACCGATATATCATAACGACAAACTAAGTGGTCTGCCGATACACTGATAGCGAAGTCGTTCTGACGTGAAACTTTCATAGCCATGACTATTTCAAATAGTATCAGCGACATAGAAGAGCAAAGAAGAAGAGGGGCTTTACTCGTCTCTGCATGAAGTTTGGAGGTCCAGAGTGTCTCCCACCCTGCTCCCTCGATGGAGGTGGGCTTTTCGCGAGCATACTTGCGCAGGACAACACTTCCGTTTTCGTGCGCACAAAGAAGATGTAGTTCATTACTGTTGAGCACCACCTGTCCTCCGCATGCGGACGTAAATAAATGTAGACTCATGATAATGCCTGAACAATTGCGTTGAGATAGGAAGCCTATATCAAAAAGGACAGGCACACCAGCATTATTTCTTCCCTCGGGTCCGCAGAGAATATAGATTTTTGTATCTCTTGACCGATTGCAGCATGGATTCCTATCTCTCGACGGGAGCGACCAGACGTCTGCCTAGTGCCCTTGAACGTGACATGGAAACCCTGAATCTGATAATAACTCACGACAGACGAATCAATCAATCCGGGGAGTGCAAGCAATGCCTTCTTGTCCTCAGTGTCCGATTCCAGCGGCATCAAAGAGAATCGACAATAGTTAAGCGCGTTCACATCCATCGAATAAGACAACAGCGGTTCTGGAAGATCCAAACCCGCAGCTGTATCACCCAGTCTCGCAGATTCGGGCAGATTCGGTAGTACGTTTATAAACATGGAGTTTGTTATCTCGTCCATGACTGCCTGATATCAAAGACCCGAACACGGAACACTGAGATCAGCGAGTAGTACCCCTCAGTAAAGAACCTAGCATACGTGAGGATCTCGGACCCCCATTCTTCAACCCCGAGAAGGACCGGCTTGGTGGGCTTGCCATTTCGCGGTCGGTCGGACGACTGCGGGTGGAAGCCGCTACAACAAGGCCAGATGCATCGCCTGAGTACAACCTTTCATTATCATCTGAGAAGGCAATTGCACTGATCGGATGAGAATGTAGTCTAAGAAGATGTGTTGGTGCTGCCGGGGGAGGTACAGACATCGCAAGTGACTAGTGAGGCTTGGTAGAGAACAAGAATCAGACTCAGGACTTGACAGTGCGTGAGGTCATATTGTTTATTTCGAGGGCGCCTACCAAACAACATGGTCCTGCCACAACTGACTTAACAGACGTGTCAAAAACGTCACAACACCGTGTCCGAGAATCTATGCTGTTGGATTCTTCAACGCTACCCTTAGACTGCACAGATGCATAGTGTATTCTCGCGAATCAACAATGTCTCCGCACTGCTCTCGTCGTGCATGATGGCCCTCTTGGCGGCCATTGCTCTCTCCTCCTTTGTGTTTACTGCCGACCCGAAAGGTGACTTGGGACTTCTCTCTGTCAAAGTGTGAGTTTGATAGCACCTGGCGCATAGAATAATCCTCATTCTGCCTAGTTACCCTGCCACTGGAGCAAGGAAAGGATACTCAAAACAGGAACTCGCCTTTGTCAATTTCAATGTTACCGCTGGTTCGTAACCACCACGCTTCCCAGAGGTGTACAACGTTCATGTTATCGCAGACCTCAGGCCTCTCTTTCACTGGAACACCAAACAGCTCTTTGTCTGGATAGAAGCAGAATTTAACAATACCAAGGCAAGTTGTAACCTTCCACCGCAACAAGCATACTTATTTCCGCCTTAGGCCGAAAATGAGGTCGTCGTTTGGGATCGCATTATTCGTCGCAAGGAGGACGCTAACTTGAAAGTGACTGGCAAGAATAAGTATATGCTTCGTGATCTCACGAAGTCCTTCAAGTAAGAAGCTTCATTGTTTCCGTTTCGCTAGCGCTCATGATAATCAGGAACGCGAGACCTGCCCACTACTCTTTGAAATACAATAGTGATGCCTTACGTTGGAGTTCTCACATACGGTGAAGCAGCAAAAGACGGAGACCCCCTGTTGAATTCCCTCCCCTAGCAGAAACGTAGTATAATAACAGCCCCCTTAAAATTAATTTGGCCCAAGATACCATTTTATTTGGGTTACGAACATTGCGAGAAGGAGACCTCTATCGCACCAGGTTCTTCAAGTACGGATATAAAACCCAGATTGCCTTATCCACGCCTCAGAACCTCTTCAACCTCGGGCTTAATACTCGCGAAAAGATCTTCGGGAGTTCCTTTCGGCTGCCAACCAACTGCCCGTGACCTGTTCGCCCTGCACCTTGAATTCGAACCAAGCGATGTTGATCCCTAGAAGGTATGATCAACTCCCGGAGTCAGGTCAGGTATACGAGACTACAGTTGAGACATACCCCCAAATATGTCTCAATTTCTTCCTGTGTGAAGCTTGTCGGTTCAGGCGGTAACGCTCTTCTTCAGTTCTAACCAAGGATTTTCCAATGCCCTTTCCAATATCATACAAAGTATGTTCCCCATTCTCGCCGAAGTAATAGCCCTCGCGACCGTGACCAATACGTCGATTCGAGAGGATTGCGTCGAAAATCGTGATATACAGGTCCCCAACTATGATAAAGTTTTGAGCCACCTTTACGTTAATAGAGTGATTGAATCACCACTCACTGTCATCAGTATGGACGTTTGGCCAAATGTTGAGTCCCCTTTCCGACCATACCCGCCCTGCCTCGACGCAACGACGCCCGAATTAGTCGCGGAATTTGCATTGACCGATTGTTGGCCACACCAGGCGCTAACCAACTTCCCGGTCGCAAGTCCATAGATTGTTGACGGAGTGACAAGATACGCGCGAACGTATCCTTCATTATCAGCGTTGATGATCGTCAAGTCAACATCGCGATGGGGTGCTGTATCTGGGAGCGTTTCAACTATCGTCCGGATCGAGGTCATCCCATATTTTGCTTGTGGCGTAAAGGCCAGCAGCGTTATCTAGCTAGGAGGCCCGTGCCAGACTAGTGGGATGAGCATTGGGTTAGGCATTGTATCATGAAAACGGTAGCGAAGGTAGACACACTGTGTGGATGAGAGCGGGAGGCTTGCCAGTTGCATGATATCTCTTCTTGATTCCACGCAAAGTAGTCTCCGCAGCTTCGAGGTCATCAGCATCCACCTAGACAACTGTTCGGACTCAAGCTAGACGGCAACACAAATTCTCCGTACCGCGTCAAACACAACATCTGCGTTGCCAACAAGTTCCTCTACCAGAGAGACATCATTTAATGAACCGACAGCCGGAACGATCCCAAAATCTTTCAAGTTTTTCCGCCTTATCCGCCGAGCGTACCAGAGCGGTGATCTCGAAAGAGCGAGCATCTGGATGTTTGAGAAGGCGTTCTACAACCGACCCCCCGATATACCCTGTTTTTGAAGGCCGATTGCAGTTGAGTACGTCTTTATGCATCAAAGCTGGAGGATCTGACCTGTAGCACCTGCAACAAAAATCTTCGTTTTGGCCATGGCGAGCTTTGGACCAGACCCTTCAAGCTCCGGGAGAGGCCAAATTCCCCATGGTGCAGGTCTTATGGCGTAATCACTTTGGATCCTGGGAATACCCTCGAATACCCCTTCGAGCTTTGAGCTCCAAGCTCAAAAGCCATCGCGTTTTGGAGGTATGGTGTAGGAGCCATTATCTCACTAAGACCCTTACCCAACCGCAAGGCGGCTCCGATTCCCTTCAAACTCATTTTGTGTAATCCCGAAATACCAGCAAGATAACACAAGTCCAGGAGTTAGCATACAGATCGAGCCAAATCTGAGAATTGTTATTAAAAGCAATTGACACTAACGTGCGGGTGGGTTTTATACTTTCGGACGTGTAATTGCGCTAAACATCCACTTCCCCCCCTCTCCCCCAATATATAATGCTCGTCGCTTGGAATCTAACGAAGCACGGGCTTGTGGTTCGATCTGATGATCTCTTCTACTTCCGGTTTGATAGATGCCAAGAAATCCTTTGTGGTTTTCTTTGGCTGCCACCCGATGGACTTTGAACGATTAGCCACCGCCCTTGAGTTGGTACCAAGATAATCCGAGCCCTGTAACCACGGCGTCAACTGGCGGCTCTTTATCAAACGATAGAGTGAGAGGACATACGTTGAAAAAATCTGTCGAGGTCTTCCTTAGTGAAAGTCGTAGGCTCCGAGCTCGAGCTCTTTCCAAGGGCCACCATTGCGCAGGCCCACCTCCTTGCTAACATCGTACAAGAAGTGTTCTCCGTTCACTCCGAAGTAATAACCCTCGCGACCATGCCCGACCTTATCTGGATTTATACGAATTGCGTTGAGAAGGACAATGTATAAATCGGCAACTGCATTTCAATTCAGCAACTTAGAAATTTGGGATAGTCAACCAACCTTACCATCATCAATGTGAACGTTCGGCCATATATTCAATCCCTTCCCGACTATTCCAGCTTGTCCTCGTTGCAACGAGGCAACAACGAGAGCAGGGATTTGAATGGAGTGTTTAGTTCATGAGTCCCGCGTCAACGAGTTTTCCTGACGCCAGTCCATAGATCGTAGAGGGAGTGACGAGGTATGCCCTGATATAGCCCTCCTTGTCGGCTTGAATGAATTCTAGATCGACGTTCCGATGGGGTGCGTTAGGGGATAGTTGCTCCAACTGATCTGAATTGGCGTCGTCCCATACTGATGTCAGTAGCCCGGAGACCGCCGGCGTTATCAACGAAGAGGCCAGTTCCAGACTATGAAGCTCGGGTGAGCGTGTGGATTTAAAATCAAGAACGACGGACACGCACTGTGTGGATGAAGATCGAAGGTTTTCCTGTCTCTTGGAACCTTCTTTTGGAACCGCGCAACATGATCCTGGCTGCATTGAGCTGATCGGCGTCCACCTGAAGAGGTTCCGTTAAGATTATCCGAGAACGGAACCTGGTAAACCTACTGTATCGATCACAACGTCTGCTGCCGCTGTCAAATCTTCAAGCAGCTGCGCGTCGTTAAAGGACCCGACTACGGCATTTACCCCAAACTTTTTAAATCCTTCAGCTCTCTCAGGACTTCGTATAAGGGCAGTGATCTCGAAATTGCGCGCTTCTGTGTGGTCGAGGAGCCGCTCAAGTACAGAGCCGCCGATGTATCCTGAAGGTGTCGACTTAAGATAAGGGTGCGGGCAATTATAAGGGACTATCAACTCACCAGTAGCTCCGGTGATAAAAATCTTGGTTTTGGTAGACATCTTCTATGTAGGTTATGATATGAGGTGTTGAGTTTGTGAATTGGTTGCAAGCCACCAGTCCAGGAGCGGAAACTCTTATACTCTTCCCCAAGCCTGGGTTATTCTAGCAAGTTTCCTGTGAAGCAGGTTGATTAGAAAGGCGAGACGCTCCGCACTTACTCATCATTGTGCGAAGACATAGGAAAAAGGCACTGGCATCATATTTCGCTCAATCTTAGTCATCGCTTGATCACCTTAAATAGATTGTCATATGTTGGCATTCAGTGTGATTGGAAATCAACGTTCGAAGTAGCCTCACGCAAATTCTGCAACCAGTCAGAACAGTCGGAATCTGGTGGACAAGCAAAAGAAGTCCGCTCTTAGCGGTTTCACTTCCTGTCAACCCTCTGGAACCGCTTCGCTACCTCCTCCCGATGAGAAATCAGACCTCGGGATGAATGTACTGGGGTTTGTAATGTGGGACGGCGACAGCGATTTCATGTTTTGCTGATTAGGATTCGATTGCGACTTGGTGACGAATTTATATTTTTGGTCTCTAGGGTGATATGGAAGGTGAGCAGTTTGGCTGGCCCAGCAAGGATAAAGGTGTATTTGAGATCTCATACAATATCAAGTTCGATGGTTTGTTTTGAGTAAGGCCACGGTGGACAGGTTGAAGTTGTCAGTCAGAGCTTCCAGAGTATTAGACGGATCAGGCTCTTGGCTAAATCCAAGCCTAAGGCCTAAGCCTGGGGTCGACGCCACATGATGCCAGCACATCCCATCCTTCATTGTCCCGGGCTTCGGATCAACTAAGAACGTCCTCCCGTTGCCGTCTCGTTGAGAGTCATCCTCCATATCTGTCTTTTCTTCCCGTTCCGCTCGGCCAATAAGAACGCCAGACGGATGCTGGTGTGTTCGAGGGAAAGACAATCAGTTTGTTCGACCGACAGCATACCAGGATAGCCGTGCGTTCGATAACTTACTGGACACCAGGGTCATCGTCCATTTGAGTAAGGCCCGAGGAGGGTTAACGTTTTCGTCCAAGGCTTCAGTTCTGCCTTACAGGTCGAGTGCTTATAATAGCTTATTGGCCAAATTCAATCCGGGGCATCGTGACTACGCCGTAGGCTGCGGGGATATGATCTACAGGAATCTATTTGCCCACAGGTCTCTGGGATTCTAAAAAAAGCCTGAACTCCAGAGTCTCCACCAGACTTTGTTATTGAGAAAGAACCGCATACAATGTTGAGTAGCGATCACCTAAACAAACTTCGAACTTGGCGGCCCATGGGAGGGTAGCATCAATCCAGCTGCCTCAACCAGATGGACCGACGGAGAAACAGTGAGTAAGATGTGGCTTTTGGAAAGTACCTCCTGTTGGTTCGTACATCGGTTTTCAATAACAGTCAATACCGGAGATAAGTCGTCATAGAGAACTCGACACGGTTGGTGCTAGATTGGCTTGTATATGCCTGAGATGAGTTACGACGTCTCTGACATGGGGCAAGCAGGAAACTTGTGGGCCGGGAGGTCGGGGAAGGCAAGAAGGTTATTGGTATGAAGAGTCTATTTGCCAGTGTTGTTGCTACCAGGCGTACAGGTGTAGAGATCTCTGCTAACTCTTAACAAACATCATAATGTCAGGACTGGGACCACAGAAAAACCTCACGAGTGCTGTGGAGGTGGTCACAATTGGGCTCCTACGTGGATTTGCTGTAAGTGGTTTAACATTGCTACATTGTTAGTTGTTTTGAATTCGGCAGAGGATAAGATAAGATACGAGTCGATCAAAGTCATATTTACTGGGCATGACAACCATGATTCCACACATAAAAGTCAATTGCCGCTCTTTCATCAGTCTCATTAACTTTCCATCAGCCAGTTCGTAAGATGCCTCCACGATTCTCCATCGAGGACTCTCTCCTCATCTCAGACCTTCGCGCCCTTGAGAAAAAATCGCCAAAGCTCGTCAAATCGCACCTTTACTCCGTGCCTAGCGAGCCAAACATTTTAGTGTGCAGTTGGAAGTTGAATGAATTCAAATATTATGATATTCCATCGCCGTTCCCTACACTCGCAAGAGGTTTGTTTAGTACGAAGGTTTCCTCTGAGGGCGAGGAGGACGCCAAATATCGGATCGTCATCCGTGGGTATGACAAATTCTTCAACATTGGCGAGGTCCCATGGACTACTGTACGTGGTTCTCACTATTCCTCCACTTGTCCATGCTGAAAATGACGCATATGTGGTAGTGGGAAGCCCTAGAAGTGCACACCGCTCCGCCATACACGCTCTCTCTCAAGTCTAATGGTTGCATCATCTTCGTTGGCGCTCTCACCCCACAAAAAATCGTTGTGACATCGAAGCATTCTCTTGGCCCCGTGGCGGGTGTGCCAACGAGTCACTCTGAGGCTGGAGAGCGGTGGGTGAGGCGCTACTTGGACGAGAAGCAGAGGACCGAGGCCGACCTCGCCAGTAGACTTTGGGAGGAGAACTGGACCGTAGTAGCTGAGGCAAGTTGTTACCCCCTCCCCGTCCACCGTATTCTCATGACATCAGTTGTGCGACGATTCATTCGAAGAACACGTCCTTCCTTATTCGCCGGAGAGAACTGGTCTCCACCTTCACGGTCTTAATGTCGCAACTAAATCTTTCGTGACCATCCCACATGATGTCGTCGACGCGTTCGCCGAAGAATGGGGTTTCATCAAAACGCGCACACATATAGTTAATACTATATCCGAAGTGCGCGAATTCACGTCCCACATAGCTGACGTCGGAGAATGGAATGGGGAAGCGGTCGAAGGTTTCGTCGTCCGCACCCATGTCACCGAGCCTCCGACCGAGGGCCGTGGAGGGAAACGCGCATCCGAAGGACAGTCACCGTATTCTCCTGGGTCCTCATTTTTCTTCAAAGTGAAGTTCGATGAACCGTATATGATGTATCGCGATTGGCGAGAGGTCACGAAGAAGCTCCTTACGACCAAGGGTGCCTTATCTCCTTCAATCCTTCCTAAAAGTAAGATGAAGAGAAAGGAGACGCGGATCTATGTCAAGTGGGTTATTGAGGAAATTAAGAAGAATCGAAAGGCATTCAATGACTATACCAAGGGACACGGAATCATTGCCACCAGGGAGAGGTTTTTGGAGTGGTACGAGACGCAGAAGCAGAAAGGGGGATTGAAGGAGGAAAATGATGAAGAAGAGATAGCTGACAAAGGGAAGAAGATTCAAAAAGCAATTATCGTCCCAGTTGCGATCCCTGGGTCTGGTGAGTCTGAATGTTAGTGTCTTGTTGGGATATCATTTTTAATCTGGAACTGATCCAGGTAAAACTTCGGTTGCTGTCGCTCTGACACACATATTTGGATTCGGTCATACACAGAGCGACGATATTAACGCCAAGAAGGCTGCACCCATATTCATAAATAATGTCGTCGACCTTTTGGAATACCATAATGTTGTTATCGCGGACAAGTATGGTCTTTTCTCTTGTACTCAACAAATACATGCTCACACCGGTCACTGTCTTTAGAAACAACCATCTCAGTATCCATCGCCAACAGTTACGTGACGCCGTCGCCGGATACTCCCCTCCCGTCCATCTAATCGGCCTTAACTGGTCTCTTGACGACAAACCGCCCACCACGGTACACCGCATTTGCTCCGACCGCATAATAACCCGTGGTTTGAACCACCAAACTCTGACTGCCAACGCGACCCACAGGCGCTTTCACGAGGATGTAATATGGGGATTCATCGACAGCCATGAAGAGCTCACTGAACAAGAAGTCGATGCATGCATCGACCTAGAACTTGGAGATGATCTAGAGACGATGGTCCGGAACACAGTTCAAGGCTTGTGGAAGATTCTCGGAGGACCTGGCGGGTTACTTGGAGAAGAGGAACCGAGCGACGAAAAGATTACACAGGTGTTGGAGAAGGTTGCGGAGTATAAGGCAAAGAGGGGTAGAGGACAGGATGCGAAGGAGGCTAAGGCTGCCAAGAAACCCCCGAGGTATTTCGGTATTCTGCCCGAAGTGGATGTGGTTAAGCTCCTTGACGACGTATTTGTGGGTGGTGCAGAGGAAAATGGGAAGATGAAAGACGGAGCCGAGTTCTGGGAAAAACTGAAGAAGGGAAAGAGGGTGACGACACGCCCACATATCACGATCGTCCACCAGAAATCGCTACCACAGGAACAAACAGTGTGGGACAGGTCCGCCAACATCCATGCACTGTCTTCGCCTCCTGTCTTCAAGTGTACCCTTCGGAAGGTATTGTGGGATGGAAGAGTCATGGTACTCCCTGTGGACAATCTCGAACATGTGTCAGGCCCTGTGGAGGAAAGCGAGAAGTTCTTTGAGGCCCTGCCCGAAGAGACGAGAAAGAGACTACACATTACAGTCGGGACCGCAAATGGGAGTATTCCGCCTGTGGAGGGCAAGGACCTCGTTAAGAGGCGGAAAGATGGGAAAGGGGAGGACAACGGCGTGTATGAAGTTGAGCTCGTGGAGGAGGTCGTAGTTACTGGGAGGTTAAAGGGTCTATTTTCATGATTCAGACTCATGGGTTTTCCCTCGGAATAGGGTTGGTGTTTCTTGTAGGTATGAGCATTTCGTCCTTGCGTCCCCGGTTTCTGTCAAACGAAAAACATCTGTATTTTAGTCGGAATTGCCACAGGTCCCGTTTCAATTTACACTTGTTCTGTTGTGATGATCAATATTTGAAGGTTGACCAGTGAGGCTTGCACCTTGGAGGTCACTCAACGATGGGAATACGCGCCCATTCCTCCCGCATTTTCCCAGAATGTCGAGTCCTCCCTGTTCACATCCTCCCTGAACTTCATAGATGGCAGTGCCGGAAGGCCGTTATAGAAATACTTGTGTCATATTAGGTTGGTTAAGTATATTCTTTATTGATTCTCATTTTGTACAAGTCCTTCGCAATCTGAGTAAAAACCGAATACAACAATGGATGAAACGAGAAAGATAAACACATAATACCTGCAAACTTCATAGCTCTAGCAGCTGATGGTCTGATTGTAGCACGTTTTGCCGTGGCCTTCGCCCGTAGACAAAGGACCAATGGCACTCGCATTTATATGAAGTAAAATCTCCTCCAGACGGGTATAATCTATTCCAGTGTGAGGCCTTTTCTTCATGGCTTGCCAGCGGGTCGAAATATTCCCAGTCCCCGCCACCGCCTTTGGCCGGGTATCTTGAATTCTCATGTCCTCCATAAAGTCTCGCAGTGTCTCGCAGCTGGGCCGATCCTGAGGCGTATAATTCCAGCACCCCATCAGCAAATCCCACATCCGATCATTAATTTCTTCATAACAACGGCCAGCACCTGGCCCTTGTCGGAGAGGGACTTCCTTTTTCATCAAGGCGACTACAACCTGAAAATCTTTATACTGGTGGAACGGCGGCTTGTTTGTAAAAACCTTGCGAAGTTCTGCTCAATCGTCATACAACGTTAAGCGGGGAAGATCTCACCTCGTAACAAAGACAAGCGAAAGACCAGATATCGCATGCCTTGGTAGCCCGAACCTCATCATTCCCGGTAAGCAATTCAGGTGCCATCCAGCGGGTCGTCCCACCGTTCAATGTTGCGGACGCCAGGTTTGTAGATGCTGCAATGGACGATATCCCGAAATCTGCAATTAATGCACACCCATCATCCGAAACAAGAACGTTTTCCTGCAAAAATTCAGACGCGGAACATCTGCCGGTGATAGCAGCCGTAAGCTACGTACCGCCTTGAGATCGCCATGCACAATTCCCAAGTTATGTAAATGAAGAAGTCCTTCAATAGTACCGGAGATCTGGAAGACAAGTCAACCTCGCGCGGGGTTGAAGATGGTTTACTGAAGGATGCTCACGAGTGGGATCCGAGGCTTTTGAGGGTATTTCGCCAAGTAACTACGAAGATTCCCGTTCTCCATCCACGGCGATACGAAACAGACCCTGGGCAACCCAGTGTCAAGAAGGCATACGCCATATAGTGGCAGTATATTTCGATGCGAAAGGTGGGCCCATAATGTTAGTTCCTGTAGCGCGGTCTGATCGTGTCCAGGGGTGTTATTTTATTTAGGCGGTGTCCCATCAATTAAGAGGCTCACTTTCAGGATGTAATCGCTATCCTGCTTCCGGCATGCGCGGACAACTTTAAGGCATACGGACTGATCCCCTCGTTTTCCTTTGTAAACGTCAGAAAACCCTCCTCCACCCACGAGTTCGGTGTCATAATCAATCTCTGCCAGTTCGTAGCATCGCGGAAAAACTTGGGCGGACGCTGCGAGTTTGCAAAGCAGATATAGCACACGCCGTCGCTCGCTGCTCTGAAGCACACCGGCTTCGCGAGAAACCTATGATCCATATTTTCAGCCTGGTATCCGTGGGGAAGCGCATTTGGCACTTACTGCATCTAAATAATCCGCCACAAGCTGGGCATCGCTCCCTGAGAGGTTGCAAACTAGGGTTTGTTGATCTGCGTCTCGCAATAACTTTGAGAGGAGGGAAATGCAAGAGTGAGAGGTGGAGGGAGGTGTTTGCTCGTCTGGTATCTCTGACATTACGCCGGCCGAATGCAATGGAGGCTCGGTGATTCTGATTAAATCTGATTTTTTGATGACAGAGGTCGTCCCTAAAAGAGTCCTGACATTGGCCAATAATCAGGTATGTTTTGAAGCAAATTGGACCTACAGTCTTTCTTTCTGTATCTAATTTGCAAGGAGCGTGATGTGAGAAATGAGACTCTAGAGTTCTTCAGAACATCAGGAGCACCCCCAAGTTGCCCCTGAAGAATTCGAGTCCCTCTTCTTCTGGTAGTTGGGCAAGTGTTTGCCTGATGAAGAAGGTACTGGTGTGTCATGACACAATGCGGATTTTTGTGCCGGCTGAGATGGGGGTGAGAGGACTGGGACGTCGCCTAGAACGGCGGCAGCAAAATAGTGTCGCCGGGGGAAGACAACTGGAAATGGTTTCGTTGGAAGTGCTGGAACAATTTCGCCCTCTTGTCTTATACACCTTTGTATAGATCTTGGAACCTGCGTGACGTGACCCCGCTGTCAGATTAATTGCAGACAACTCAAAAAACAGCAACCCACTGCCGAACAATCAATAACATCATGTAGAGCTTCTTCGGAAACAACCTCCCGTTTTCGTCCACTTCTCCACGTCACGCGCATCACATTCCCCGCTTCCTTCACCTTGCCATTTAATCCATTTAACGTGACATGACCCAAGCCGTGGCTGAGCGCTGAGCGCTGAGTTCGACGCGTTTCGCGTCACTATATTCTTGGAGTATTGGAGTGGCACCTTAAAGAAGGAGAGGAGCCTCCCAATCAACTGGGACAAGGATTACCAAGTTTTAAGTGAACGATAGTTAGTTAGATGCGACTGATATAGAATCCTTCCTAACTTAGATAACGGATAACCAGAGCCTCACGCTGCCATCTGGCATGCGTAAACGCATTTCTCCGCGGTGGCAAAAAAAAAAAAAAAACAGGCTTCTTTAAAGCGCAACCAGCTAGACCAGGGATCTGCCATGGACAGAGACAAAGTTTGATTAGCTCCACCAAAAAAAATTATTGAAAAATATCATCACGTGGGTGCTCTGAGTGGATTGATCAGCGATGACGTCTGTGAGTAAATTACTCAGTCCTCAGGTAACAAGTACTTGAAGTCTTTGGTGCACTAACTTATGCACCTGCCTCTTAGGATGACTACCAGTGCAAAATATCCAATCTCTGCGCTCCCTTTACCTCCCTTGTCCAGTCTCCTCATTAAACGCCTCACCCCCGACACCCACACACCCTCGGTTACCGCCTTTCGCGAAGCCCAGAAGACCAAGCCCAGTATTCAACGCAGATCTCGACTTCTGTCTCCGGAATGTCATTTCTCTCATGTGTCTCCGTACCCATTACCATTCCCTTATGATGTCAAACCACCAGAGAATGAAGATCCTGCCGAGTTGGAAAAAGGGGCATTTATCGAGCGCTGGCTTGCTGCTCGTGAAGCTGTCCATCCACAACCATCCCTTGCGCAATATCCTCACGCACCTTTACGCAAGTATTATGCTGAAAACAGAGACCAGCCACTCGACCTCATTGGTGTTTCGGAGAATGCATTAAGTGACTGTGTCCCTCACCTGGATGTTGGAGATGCATTTGCAGTTATCGGGGCACCAACCCTTTCCGATGAATTCGGGGACGAAGGAGATGGTGTCCCGTCTGATAATGAGGATATCAGGGCTGCCAGACAGGATCTCGTTGAAATCCTAAGTGGACATGCGATGTTGATGTCGGATGACTTTGCGCCATGGTCGATGCGGTACAGTGGTCACCAGTTCGGGTCTTGGGCGGGGCAACTCGGAGATGGTCGAGCTATCTCAATCTGTAGGGTGGTGATCCCCGCATCTTGGGCTCGTACTGATTATAGGTTTAGTGGTCACACCTCATCCCAACAAACCAGGGGAGTCTTACGAGCTCCAGCTAAAAGGTGCTGGACGCACACCGTTCTCTCGAACCGCAGATGGACTCGCCGTCGTACGTTCATCTATACGCGAGTACCTCTGTTCTGAAGGTAAGCATACCAAGCTCATTCTCAGCCGCTTTGCGCTCAACCATGAAACCAGCGATAGCACGCCCTCCACATCCCGACTACCAGGGCTCTCGCACTTGTTTCCCTCCCCGCTCTTCCTGTTGCTCGGGAACAAATGGAATCTGCTTGCGTGGCGACTCGCGTCGCACCCTCAGTTCCTTCGCATCGGCAACTTCGAGGCTCTAAATGGCCCTACTAACATTTTCTTCTTCGGTGGAGGTCAGCAGAAACCTGACCTTGAAGCTCTTCGTATCTTGGGAGAATATGTAGCCAAGGACGTCCTGAAGCTGGACCTCAAAGAAGGCGAAAGCCTGGGGTGAAAAACTTGTGCTTGACGTGGCAAGCGAGGAACGCGAGGATGGTGGCCGGGTGGCAAGCGTATGGATTCATGCATGGTGTTATCAATACCGATAAGTGAGTCAAAAGATACATTATCTAATTTTGCGTTAACATGTCTTAGTGTTTCGATCCTTGGTCTGACCATTGATTACGGTAAGTACTCTTGGAGGCCGACATGACCTCGCGGCTGACAATATCGCAGGACCGTATGCTTTTATGGATGTTTTCGATCCCCTCCACATCTGTAACCACAGCGACGAGAGCGGCCGGTATGCCTACAAATACCAACCGAATATGATGTGGGTCCTATTTAAATGACCGTAACTTTTTCGCTGAAGTTGGTCATAGCGTTTACGCACTAAGAGCACTGCTAAACGCTCTTGCGCACCTCTGATTGGTGCAGGAGAAGACTACCTTCAAAGGGCCAAGCTGTACCTGAAGGATTGGGACTAAAGACGCCACCGCAGAACAAATTGAAAGCTGGACTGAAGAAGGAAAAAGTATTCAATCCGAAGTCGAACGGGTCGTCCAACAAATTTGCTCAGACGAATACGGTCGACTTATGCGCAAGCGGCTCGGATTCCGAATTCAAGATCCCAACGACCAGAGTCAATTCTTCCAGCCTTTGTTGGATATGATGGAAGGGACAACGCCTGGATTTCCATATTACCTTTCCGGAACCTAATAGATTTCGATCCGACGTGGGACGTTACTGCTTCGGAACCCGATTCTCCACCTACAAACGTTCATCGCGCAGTTTGCTCACCTGCTACTCCTGATCCGGACTCGTTGAAGAGGGAGGAAGCAACAGTCCCAGTGGAAGGGTTGGTTGGAATCTTACGCTGAAAGGGATCCATAGTGAAGCTTGCGCAAGGTGAATGGGCGGAGGGTGAGAGAAAGGAGGCAATAAGATTGGCGAATCCGAGGTTCGTGTTGAGGCAGTGGTTATTAGAGGAGGTGATCAAGAAGGTGGAGAGGGACAGCACCAGTGGGAAGAGAGTGCTAGCCAAAGTGAATGCAGGTGAGTAACCCCATAATATTCTCGGAGGAACTCTGGATTGAAATGATGTCAGATGGCTTGCAATCCATACGAACTCTGGGGTGCAGGAGGGTGATGAACGACCCGAGCAGGAGCTGAGCGGGGAGGAAGAAGAAGAAAGGAGATATTGTGGGATCGGAGAGAAGAAAATGCTGGGTTTCCAATGCAGTTGCTCAAGCTAGATGAGTACCTATGTACTAGATTTCTGGAATATGTAAGAAATAGTTGCCACCCGCGATGCACAGAGTCCCTAGGCGTACAATACAATTGGTCAATGAAATATTGGCAATAGTGTAGAGTAGTAAAATAGGAGCCGTACTTCAGTAGAAAGGCAGTTTGGAGATTGGACGGCACCTGCCACACTGATACTAGCGAACTTCAGTCAGGTGGCAGCGGCGCCTCCGAGAAACGGTCACCGACCGCCTTCGCCACCCTCTGGACCCTTCACTCATCATTCTGAGCCTTCGGAAGCTGCCCTGATCTCTGTTCCGTTGTTGGTTATCCTGAACTCCTACATACCTCTGGCCTCCCCCCCCAACTCATAAATTCATTGGCAGTCGAGAACCAATTTCAGATGGGCGCTTATGTACTCGCATTATGGCCCACCAAAGGTAGGGAATCACTATTTTGAGGGTTCCCTGAAGACATGGACAGGGACTATTGGACAAACACAGTTGACGATTGGAGCAATGGGGCTGTTACTACAGTCCAGCCTCAGCCAGGGGACTTAGATACGCAATTACAAATACATGGGTGCAAGCAATGGTGGATAATGGCAGTAGTCGGAGCACACCCAAGCGGAGATGAACCATTTAGCAGTGCTAGACTCGCGAACATTGAGATTACAACACCACGTGATGCATGAGGCCTGGTGAGGACTACGAAACAACAATAAATCGAGCGTGTGACAGGGAATGGGGTACCCAAAATATCAAAAGCAGGACCAGGTAGCTAGTCAGCGATTGCGGCATGAAACTTAGACCTGGTTCATATGACCTTCCGTCGAAACTCTACGAACATGAAGCCTGCTTGGAGCTCCACTGTGTCCAAGACGATCGCCTAGACGCCATAGGTGCATTCGGTATGCATGCTTATTCTTGCTATAACCTCCAGGCTCTCCCCTGCACCCTTAAAGGGGCATTCGCGAGGGCTAGAACCCCAAATCCGAACACCATTTTAATTTAACTACAAGGTATCATGCGATGTGCGGCACTATAGCCCCGTAATAGAATCGGCGAGCATAGCCCAACGCTTCTCATTTTAATTGAAATTGCGCGATTCCGTCAGGGAAAACTAACCGCCAACACCAACGACAAAACGTTTCCCCGTTCCCATAGACCCCTACACACGGCCCCTGACAACTCCGCACACCCCCATACTGCAATCCAGCAGTTTCACGACAAGCTCGTTCACATCTATGACCGTCTTAAACGGAGCCAGGAAAGAAGTTAGGTGATAAACGCCACAAAGTAGTATGTACCCTTAGTTCTTAACGGTGACTCCCTTGTTGACCCGGCTTGGTTTTATGACACTTAATATCCCGCGTCCGGCCTCCAGTTGGGTAGGACTTTCTCAGCTCCATCCAAGAGGACCATGACACTGTGATCCCGTAAATTCTGTGGTAGCATACCCATCCTGATACACCGTCCTTATGTTCTCAGTACACGACTGGCATAACAAACCTTTCCCAGTCCAAACGTACGTCCAAGGGTTGCTACAAAAATATGGTTTAGAGCAATAAATAGTTAGTGAGGCCTGGTGCGTTCACAATACACTATGCGCCGAGGGATCTGCAGGAGCTCCGAGCCGAACTGTCAAAGTTGCAAACCAGGCGTCATATATGTATCACAGGCCACGAGTGACGAGGAATGGAGGGCAAGTGAAATTAAAGAATTACGCCTGTGAGGCGAAAGTTCTTGTGCCTTCCGATGATACGATAAGACCGTCCGATCAGTTGGCTGAAGCTAAGAGACAGCCCACAATCATAACCGAGTCTGCCATTTGGAGATTCCAGTCCAAACTCCCGAACCCTTCTTTCCATTCTGGGATAAGAACGCTTCTCCGCAGAAGGTATATACGAGATCACAGATTACCGATTCACTTTGACATTCTATCCTTCACCCTCGTTTGGCGCTCCCCCCCCGGTTGGCGTTCGCCACCTTCCCTTCCCCCAATGTGCGTGAAAAAATGGTTTCATAGATCATTTGAATTTTGAAAACATTCTCCGATCTTTTAAATGTTTTTTCGTGGACCGGCATCATTCCGCAAAAAGTGTCATGCTCCTTGAGAGGAGGGCTGGCTAGCGCATTCTGAACTTTGATAACCTCGGGATCTTCATTGGCTTTGCAATATTTTCCTTTCTGAAAAAGGCACTCAGAGTCCGGGGAGGAGGGGAGAATGAAGGTTCCGGACACTCGTATCCCCACTAATACTCCCACTCACATGATGCAAACCACACAGCCGAAACGACCGCCCTCAGGGTAATGCGTCAGAGAACGGGCTGCGGTCAAGGGAGGGAGGCAAGGTGAAAGAGCCTTCTCCTGAGCCAGCCAAAGCTTCCCCCGAGTCATCAAAACTTTCAGCATATCTAAATCTGCGGTCTGGCACATCAATGTTCAACGCCCAACACGCATTGATAGGGATTCTAGTTCATCCATTTAGAAATAGCGGCGGTACGCAAGGCCTTGCGTACATCGTGTGGCCGGGGTCTTCTACTTAATTATGCGATACCAAAAAAAGACCGTGGTTGTCAGCGTGGGATGCCTTGCCCTTTCCTCCAACGACTTTAAGGGAGTTGCTGGCGAACAGCACTCAGTATTAAACACCAGTGCTTTAGCCTGGTATTCTTAAGTTCTCATTGTTCCCTACCAGCACCATACCTTCCACTCTGCGGGGCCGTCTTAAAACCCAGCGACCCCGTTGTTTTACTTTCTGAGGCGTGCTCGCACTCTCCTCGTTGATCACCTTCGTGGATACTTCGGACCATTTTTTGACGCCGACACCTGGACATTAGGTGTATGATCCAACTGATGCAAGTTTTGGATCCTACTTTAACAGCGGCGCCGACGAGGGTCCCGGCAATTGCTGAGCGTGATTTTCTACGTGACCTAGGCGGGCACTGTGCTGCAGCCTGCGATTCTGGGACTCCTTCGATTAATATACTAGCCAGGAAAAAGAAATTTATTACTTTTCCTCGGCGGGGGATCCGGGGACCCCAGACCCGGATGAACGTGAGGAGACCGATGATTGCGGAGACGGAACAGAAGGCGGCAAGGTTCCTGGCCCTGAAGAGTCTCAGAAAGGCCACACTTTCAATATCAGTTCTTCGGAGGCAAATTAAGGGAACTCCCGACGTTGCGAAGAACCCTAGAGTCCCGTTTTTCGCATCACATTCCTTGCGAATTGGGCACAGGAAGAAAGACCGTAGGTCCAATTTGCTTCGGTATACCTGAAGTATTGGCCAATGTCGGGACTTTTTCAGGGTCAACTTCCATCATCAAAAAGTCGGATTTTATCAGTATCACTGAGCCTCCACTGCATTCCGCCTGTGTAAAGTCAGGAATACCAGACGAGCAAACACCTCCCCCCACCTTTCGCTCTTGCATTTCCCTCCTCTTAAAGTTGCTGCGGGACGTCGATCGGCAAACCCCAGTTTGCAATCTCTCAGGGAGCGATGCCCAGCTTATGGCAGATTATTTAGATGCAGTAGGTGCCAAATGTGTTTCCCCTACGGATGCCAGGCTGAAAATATGGATTATAGGTTTCTCGCGAAGCCGGTGCGCTTCAGAGCAGCGAGCGGAGACGTGCGTGGTATCTGCTTTGCAAGCTCGCAACGTCCGCCCAAGTTTTTCCGCGATGCTACGAACTGGCAGAGATTGATTACGACACCGAACCCGTAGGTGGAGGAGGGTTTTCTGATGTTTACAAGGGAAAACGAGGGGATCAGTCCGTATGCCTTAAAATCGTTCGCGCATGCCGGAAGCGGGATAGCGATTACACCTTGAAAGTGAGCCCCTTCATTGGTGGGACACCGGCCTTAATAACATAACTGTCTTGGACACGGTCAGACCGCACTGCGGGAACTAACATTATGGGCCCACCTTTCCCACCAAAATATACTGCCATTATATGGTATATGTCTTCTTGGCACTGAGTTGCCCAGGGTTTGTTTCGTATCACCATGGATGGAAAACGGGAATGTTTGCAGTTACTTGACGAAATACCCTCAAAAACCTCGGACCCCACTCGTGAGCATCCATCAATAAGTCACCTTCGGTCCCGTGCGGGGCTAACCTGTCTTCTAGATCTCCGATATTATTGAAGGACTTCTTCATTTACATAAATTGGGAATTGTGCATGGCGATCTCAAGGCGGTATGTAGCTCACAGCTGCTATCATTAGCAAATGTTCCGCGTCTGACTTGGTGCAGGAAAACGTCCTTGTTTCGGATGATGGGTGTGCATTAATTGCTGATTTTGGGTTATCGTCCATTGCAGCATCTACAAACCTGGTATTCGTAACGCCGAACGGCGGTACGACCCACTGGATGGCACCTGAGCTGCTTACCGGGAATACTGAGGTTCGGGCTACCAAAGCATGCGACATCTGGTCTTTCGCTTGTCTTTGTTACGAGGTGAGGTCTTTCCCGCTTAATATTATTATGATAATTGAGCAGGTTTTTGTAAGGTTTTTACAAGCATGCCGCCGTTCTACCAGTATAAGGATTTCCAGGTAGTAGTCGCCTTGATGAAAAAGGAAGTTCCTCTCCGACCAGAGCCAGGAGCTGGTGGTTGTTATGAGGAAATCGACGATCGGATGTGGGATTTGCTGATGGGGTGCTGGAATTATACGCCTCAGGGTCGGCCCAGCTGCGAGACACTGCGAGACTTTTTCAAGGATATGGGAACCCAAGATACCCGGCCAAAGGCGGTGGCAGAGACTGGAAATATTTCTGCCCGTTGGCAAGCCATGAAGAAACGGCCTCATACCGAAATAGATTATATTCGTCTGGAGGAGATTTTACTCCGTGTAAATGCGGGTGCTATTAGTCCTTTGCCCACAGATACGAACTCCAAAGGTCACCACGACAAAACGTACTACAATCAAGTCATCAGCTACCGAGGCTATCAAGTTTGCGGATCTTATGTGTTTATCTTTCTCATTTCATCCATTGTTGTATTCGGTTTTTACTCATATTCCCAAGGATTGGTATAGAACGAGAGTTATTCTGCATTATAGTAATTATGTTCTTCAATTTATCTGCTTTGGAGGATTGGACCATAGGTTTACCCAATGCGAGTCAATGTATATCACACAAACATAGGCGCGTTATGGACACTGATAAAATCAACAAGAAAGTATTGCAAGCACATCGTAAATGAACGATCCAAAAAAGTAATCAAAGGGATACAACGTCGTGAAATTGACAGCGCCGTAACCAGACGGACATGCACAAGCGGTGTCCAGCACCGTGGCCCGTCCCTCATTCTTTGTAGCCATGGGCACGCCCAGGAACAAGGAACGGGTGAACCAACTAGTGGTTTGGAAGAATCGCCGGTGGGCGGGGAGAGGCGGGGTATACAAAAACAGGTATCAACAGGACAAAAACAACATGGGCTTTGCAAGATCCACAGGGAACGCAGTACGGTGCAAATGGGGGGAGGGGGGGTATGGGGGTATCAATATGGACCAGTTTGTCTGAATTGGTACACAACATATATAGGAATTATCCAGGGTCCTGAAACAGCCCATATTGATGACCAAGTCTACCATTTGGAGATTCCAGTCCAAACTCCTGAACCCTTCTTTCCATTCTGGGATAAGAATGCTTCTCCACAGAAGGCATATACAAGATCACAGATTATTGCTTCACTTAGGCATTCTATCTTTCACTCTTGTTTGGTGCTCCCCTCCAGTTGGTGTTCACTACCTTCCCTTCCCCCAATGTGTGTGAAAAAATGGTTTCATAGATCATTTGAATTTTGAAAACATTCTCTTCTGATCTTTTAAATATTTTTTTGTGAACCAGTATCATTTTGCAAAAAGTATCATGCTCCTTGAGAGGAGGGCTGGCTAGCACATGCTGAACTTTGATAACCTCAGGATCTTCATTGGCTTTGCAATATTTTCCTTTCTGAAAAAGGCACTCTGAGTCCAGGGAGAAGGGGAAAATGAAGGTTCCGGACACTCATATCTCCACTAATATCCCCACTTGTATGATACAAATCACACAGCCAAAATGACCATCCTCAGGGTAATGCATCAGAGAACGGGCTGTGGTCAAGGAAGGGAGGCAAGGTGAAAGAGCCTTCTCCTGAGCTAGCCAAAGCTTCCTCCAAGTCATCAAAACTTTTGGCATATCTGAATCTGCAGTCTGGCACATCAATGTTCAATGCCCAACACACATTGATAGGGATTCTAGTTTATCCATTTAGAAATAGCAGTGGTATGCAAGGCCTTGTATACATTGTATGGCTGGGGTCTTCTACTTAATCATGCGATACCAAAAAAGACTGTAGTTGTCAGGGTGGGATGCCTTGCCCTTTCCTTCAGCAACTTTAAGGGCATTGCTAGTGAACAGCCCTCAGTATTAAACACCAGTGCTTTAGCCTGGTATTCTTAGGCTTTCATTGTTCCCTACCAGCAATATACCTTCTACTCTGCAGGGTGTTAAATCTCAGATCCGTACCACTATGTTGGTTCAGTCTATTTATAGCTGAAACAGATCGTTAGAGTTTACTCTCAGGATGAGAGACTTTAGCTATTAGTTTCTCTCTCTTGTATATAGGAAACAGCATCATACCACATGTATTGTAGTAGGTAGGACTATTCTATTAGATAGTTGCTGTTCAAGCATGTTGCTCTGTTTATGCTACTGGCAGTAAATAGCTTACCCTGTACCCAGGTTGAAGGGCATTTCTACTAGGACTTTTGTATATAAACCCCCATGTAATATGCTTTATTCCTTAGACAATTCTACTCTTGAATACTCGTCTACTACAACTTCTTAGCAACTTACCTCAATGCTCTAGTCAACATTCCCAGTGAGTAATGACTATCCTCCACCACTGTGTATTACTGTGGTTGTTCTGTATGCTTGTCTCAATAGGTTATGGGCCCCAACTGCCACTCACCCAGACTGTGTTTAGTGACGCTGGTAGGGTTTGAGGAGGCTACAGTCGTTTACAACCTGGGAGACAGTGGTGCCTTTGGTCCACTTGATTCCTTCAGTCCCATGTTGTTGACACATACTTTGTATTCACTGTCGACTTTATGATGCTGACTTGTTGTATCTGCCCTTTTAGATGTCTGGACAAACTTCAGTTCCCACTGGTTTCATTCACACTGCTTACGGGCAACTTCCTGTTTTATGGGGGGTTGCTAACTATACCATTTGGTCGCTCTGCCTCCATTCCACTTTGATGACTGTGTCTCTAAATGACTGCGAGTGGACTAGATGAGATTTCTCCAGCACCTTTTCTGAACTGATTGTCTTCATATAGCAGTACAATGAGGACCACCCTACTGTCGCTGCGACCGCTACCAGAGCTGCTCAGCCCTCGCGTCCAGGAACTCCAATCCCAATGACTGCTGAGGAGAGAAAGGCCAGTGGGCAGGCTAACAATCTGCAGACCCGTGCACTTGGGTTGATGGAGGCTATGCTTCCCAACTCAATGCTGAAACACACAGCCCATGATGTGCACACCCTTTGGTCTTCACTAGTGACTCAATATGGGTTGCCCGGACTAGCACAGGTATATAACGAGTTCATCCACACTGTAAACTTTGAGTTTGTTAAGACGAGTACACCACGATAGCTACGCTAGTGGTGGAGGGGAGTCGTACTCACTGGGTTTGTTGAGATGCACGTTATAGACAGTTGCTAGTGGATATCTTAGAGGAATGGTGGGCAATGGAAAGACTAAATTGTCTAAAGAATGTACGCATACTACATAGGTCTTATATATCTAATGTCTCTGGTCTGTGCGCCATTCTACCTAATACAGGTGAGGTCTTATCTGCCAGTAGCATATACAGAGCATACTGCATACATTGTTCTATTTAATAGACCATGACCAGCAACCTAGAGTACGGTCTAGTACATTGTTCATTATCTCTCTTCAAGAGTGAAGTACTCAAGAACCCATTTCAGCTATAAATAGACTGAACCAACATAGTGGTACAGATCGAGATTCAACACTCCTCCTCACTTGAAGGAGGGAGATTAATGTTTCATCGATCGAGTGGCTTTATCCCAGGCTTCGATATCAGAACCGAAAATAAGTCCTAGCTCAGGATGGAAGAGATTGATTTTGGTCGTACCAAGATTCTTTGTAAAGATATCGGCGGGATTGTCTTGTGAAGACACATCACCAATAACAATTATACCCTCCTCAACTAATTCTCGCACATAGTGGTAATGAATATCCATGTGCTTCAACCGTTTTTCAACAATGGGGTTTTTAGTCCAGAATTTGGACCCATCATTGTTGCCATAGAGGATGGGAGTTGGGTACTCAATATTAAGCTCCTCCAAAAGCTGTGACAGCCATTTCACTTGTCGTGAAGCATCAGACAGTTCTTTGTATTCCGCCTCAGTGGACGATAAGGAAACTGTCTTTTGTCATCGCAAAGTCCAGGTGACAGCACCAGACGCGATCATGCAAATGTTTCCCAAAACAGATCGGCGGGTTTCAGTATCTTGAGCCCAATTCGAGTCACTGAGACATTCCAACGTCACCATCGGTTTCTCAGTATCACCTTCATATTTCAATGCATAGTTCCTTGTCATAGACAAGTACTTTAGTACGTGAATTCCAGCGTGATAGTGCTCGGGTGTGGGGTTAGTGGCATGTTGTACCAGCTTAACTACGGCAAAGGCTATGTTGGGCCTAGTACTGATCATCAAGTACATTAAAGAACCAACCAATTGCTGGTACTTTTGACAGAAGGGGTTTGACGCAGTTTCCTTGTTTGTAATGAACTGGAAGCCGGCAGGTAATGGTGTTTTAGCCACGGCAGACTGCAGAACCTGGAAGCGCTGCAAGATCTTATCCAGGTATTTCACCTGTTGGATAAAGATTTGTCACTTGGAGCAATTCCTTGAGATTTTCATCCCAAGGAATTCTTCACAGGGACCGTGATCTCTGCATTCCCACTTTTTGGTGAATTTTCTCTTCAACTCTTTGAGGAGGGGGGAGTTTTTCTTTCCCAAAAAGTTCATGTCATCAACATAAACGATGGCTACTACAAGCTCTTTCATCTTTGGATGTCTGTGAAAATATACAGCATAGTCAGATTTGCAGTGGGTAAATCCCAGCTCAATCATAGATTGATGCAATTCTTTCCACCACTGGCGACTGGCTTGTTTAAGGCCATAGATCGCTCTCTTAAGTCTCCACACCTTCCCTTCCTGCCCGGGAAGTCGAAACCCTTTGGGCTGTTCCATGTATATTTCCTCATCCAGTTTGCCATATAAATAGGCTGTTTTTACGTCAATGCTATGCATATCCCAATCATGGATTGCAGTGAGTGCAAAGCTTACGCACGTGGACTTGTAGTGGACAACTGGTGAGAAAAGCTCATTATAGTCAATGCCTTCAATCTGCGAGAAACCCTTCATGACTAGGCGAGCTTGTAGGCAGCCATCAGACTTTTTGAGAAATACCCAACAGTTTTTAACCATCCTCCTTTTAAAGAGTGGACGTGTTAAGACGTTATGCTTTTCAACATGTGCAAAAGAAAAAGAAAATGAAGACGAGCCGGGTGGGATGGGTGGAGTGGTGGAAGTTGGGGCGATTTAATTTCTATCTCTTTCCCTGTTAGGGGGTGCCTTGACAACGCACTCCCAATAAAGCAATACATAGGGATGCCTTACAATAACAAGCGCTCAATCCTTCTCTTGCCTTCTAATGGAGGATTACACTCACACCGTTTCCCTCATACATCGCATCTCTAATGAACCAGAAATGCTTCCTCGGAGAGCTTTAGTACTAGTAGTGTGATAAATATATCACGTTGAGAACGGGGGCATCATACTCGCAGGTGCTCATGTGACATATTTTGTTTTCCGTATCTGTGTCACTCAACGCACAACTGCTGAGATCTGAGAGGTAGTGGCCCATCCCATCCCGTATTTAAAGTTTTCAAGTCCCACACTCGAGATGCTTTGCGAGGGGGCACCGGACAGCTGCAGACTTTCCAGTAGAATGTTGTATTTGGGCTGCTCGCCACTGAAAGAATATTGACATGCGGGCGCATCAATACCTTGTTTATTCAGCACACCTCAGGCTTTAGTACATAGTACTCGAACTTCGAGCGTCAGCGCATCGGCTTTGATGTGATTATTCAAATACCCCCATTTATAATGGGATTTTTCTACTTAAGGTCTTGAAGAAAAACCCGACATTGTGAGAAGAAACACGGGACACATTGACAGGGACAGGCAAAGGGCCGTACCCCAGCTGGTGAAATGCAAGCCGACTGATATGAGGAATTTTGCATCCTGCATAGCGAAATCTAGGAGGGAAAGGAGTCTATCTCAAGAAAACGTACATGATGATGAGTCACACAGGTTAGATAGGATGTAGGATGGAGTGGGGGAAATGTCAATGATAGTGTGGGAGATGCAGAGGTTTCCAAGTGTGTGATGGGGTGGTTGCCATAAGAGGCGTCACACTACGGCGTGACTGGAAGCGACGACAGCGACGCATCTCTTCGCCTCTGTGCTCATCCTCTTTTCTCCCTTCTCAGCGAGCTCTCCGCTCGCAAAGTCGCTCCTTTTTATTTTCCTTCCTTTGAGATATGGGCGTCCCCATGATAGCCCATCGCCAAGATACAGAGCCAGTCGCCCTCCCAACCGCCTCTGGTATTGATGGTGCTGTCACCATTGGCTCCGACGCAGCTCCTACTTCTACCCTCCTCTTTGACCCCAACGCCCGTCCCGGAGAAGGTCCCACCACTGCACCCCCCCTCGTCTCAACACGCACACCCGTCATCACTCTCACCTCGGACACACCTACTCCTTCAGCCGACCTCGCAGGTGCTTCTACTACCCAAGAAGCCTCCTCTAATTCATCCCGTCCTATCGCTATCTCTACAGTTGTTGGGTCCTGCGTCGGGGCTTTCATTGGAGCTATAGCCCTCATCTGCCTGGGCTTGTGGTTTTACCGCCGATATCAGCGTTCACTCAAATCTCACTACCACTCCAAGTCACGTGCTCCTCACAACACCCGAGCTGACTTTCAGCGCCGCCTCTCACACAGAGAAGCTTGGGGGAAATTGGAAGACAGCAACCCGGAAGACAAATGGGAGGGTCAGACAAAACGAGCTCATACCGAAGAATCCGTTGCTCCCATGGAGAAGCTCACCATGTTTAAGAAAACGCCGAGCACTCGGACAGCTTATACCCACACAACGGAGGAGCCCATGCACTTTGAGATACCTCATCCTTTCGCTCAGCCATACTCTACCTACAACACCAGTCAAGCAGATCACGATGATGACAGAGGTAATACATCGATGCCCACACCCAAACCCTTCGCAAACCACGACACCAAGGCAGCATTTACCTGGAACGACGCAGCCCAAGGCTCATTTTTATCTGTCCGAACACAATCCGAGCGTTTGTCTGGTGCAATGTCTCCTACCCTCAACATGGCTATCCCCACTCCCCCCGCAACCTCATCTACCCTCCATCATTGGGAAAGCGCCGAGTTCATTAACCTTGATGGTCAAACCGCAGAAATTGTCAACCCCTTTGGCGACGATGAGAAACCCGCGGACTCACGACAAAATTTCGACAATCCCTTCTTCGGGGCCCATGAAAGCCAGCCAAGACGGCGGTCAAGGGCAGAGTCGAATGCGTCGAGGACACGGCATGATTCCTCCATCGACTCAATACACATCCCTGTGCCGAAGCTTGATAAAGGCAAAGGCAGAGCTATTGACCCATTCATTGATGATCACGAACATGTACCTGCACCCACAGCACCCACCATCATCACTAGCTTCGCACACACAACACCATCATCCAAAACCACTCCTACCTCACCACTCCCTCCCCCTCGGCCTGCCTTCGCCACACACGTCTCGACCATGTCAGGATCTTCAGCGTCAAGCAACGAACACGCTTTGGCGTCGTTACTTGCTGCATTGGATGGTGAAGCGACACAGGATGAGGTGCAAGCAAGATTGAGAATCGCGTCAATGCAACCTTCAATCAGTTCAGCAGTTTCGATGTATAGTGAGGGTGACGAGGATATGACACAGGCGTTTCCCCTTCCACCATCAGCACCCGGGAACTTGACACCTACAACCGAATCGTATTTCACCGCTGAGTCGGATCAGACTGTCAGGCAGTGATACACTGTGTTGACATATATTCTGAATTATGATTCGGGGGTAAAGTAAGCAAATCTTGCGTTTCGTAGCCCGGAGCTGTCGTTCCTTCCTGTGCCATCTTGATTGTTCCCTGAACCTTTGAATACCTGATTTCATCGCTGTCCTTCTGTCATAAATTTGCTGATCTATGCCACCTGTACTTCCACCTCCTTAACGCCTTCCGAGCCGTCTCCTCATCATGCAAACTGCACTGCACACTCCGACATCACACCCATTTGGCCACTCAATGCGAACGAGAAAGGTTGACGACATCCTAATTACAAGTACAGTAACATCTTCTGTTATTCTCCTGGGCCATTGTCCAATCCCCCCCCCCTCTCCTCCTCTTCGTTCCATTCCTTGGCTTCACCTTACTGCCGTTGTAACATTTTATCCATCTTCCATTTGTTGTTGATCTTGGATCGCTGCTGCGTTTAGAGAACTTGATGATCTGGTATCTCTTCCTAATCCTGCCGTTTATTGCCGGCACGTTTGAATCATCCGAGTGATGACTCTTTTTTCTTTTTTTACTTTCGCCGTTGCGGCTCGATACGTCGTGTACGTGTTGCTAACTCTTTCTCATACACAAATGGATATAACTTTTGCACTCTGTATCATGTCAATTCGGCATGGAGCCCGCATACTTGAGAAATGCTGAATACTCCAAAGTTGCTACCTATGACCAAGTGGCGCGGGATATTCTTGCCGCAAGGGAGTCAAAGAGGCGATAACATATGGTATTAAGATAGCCCTACCGCAAACGACGGATTGCCTCATCCGACTAGCAACATCACAAAATCACTCGCAGTCTGTTTCGTCTTTAACAGTAATTTATCTATTTCCAGGATGGGCTTGTCGTGTCTGGACCTGAAGCGTCTACTTTCTTTGACATTCAGGCAGAATGTAATGTATTACATAGCAGTGCTGGCGTCCTACACTGCTTGGAGTTTGATTGATTCGGGGATATGCATGGTTATTCGCGCCATCAGTGTATAGATCAGAATCAGATGAACGGCTGGGGAAAGGAGCCTTCGGAAGGCTAAGTCATACATGATGCAGGATGCCTGGATGATTCCGGACATATATGTCCGGTGAGCTCTTGGATGGCCGCCCCGCGCGATAGGTACAGGTGCCCTGGGTGCGGTAAGTGTTGGTGTAAAGTAGCTGAAGGCAATGTGCGATGGAGTCGGTTATGCCAACGAAAATTCCGGATAAGGCATCATTGGAAAGCAAAGCGGAGAGTTCGTTCAAACCTTCAGGCTGGGCGAAGGTACCATCCGTCAACGTCCAGTCAGGTGCGTGAAGTCATGCATGCCAATGTTATGATATAACCGACGCTGGGGATGGTCATTCAGCCATGAAGGTCCGAACAAGGATGTATGCAATATCGTTTGGTTTGCGTCAATGTTCGGTGTGTAACTGATGGAGAGCCCGGATCTCGGTGTCAGGGAAGTCATCGGAAAGAACTGGGCAGGGGAAGTACGGTATCGTTCAATTGGGGATGCAATCTCGATCCGATGCTTAGGATCAGAATGACACGGAGTTCTGTTTGCCATTGGACGTAGAAATTTTTAGTACGATTTGAATGACCTACCATGATTTTTGATATGTGAACACGAGCGGCGATCTTGCTGTCGCTGCCAACGTCGACGTTTGACTGCTGAGCTGCTTCTCCGTTGGAGGTCGGAACAGGGATACAACGTTCATTGCGCAGTCAGGATAGGTTCAGGACCCAGGACCACGCAGGACTTACCTAGACTCATCCGAGACTGTCACGTGCAAAGGTACCTTGCAGTTGGGGGTGATCGATAAACGCCTTCAGACGCCTTCACTGGTGTGCCTCAACGTACCTCGATTTCCACGTGAATTCCTCAGGGTCGCCGAGACTGAATTGGAGGAGACGTGCCTGATCAATATTAGGACTCAAGGGCCAGACTCCGAAGCTCGTCGGTCAACGTTACTCGACGTCCTGAACTTGGTGTCATTGTGCGGAATTTGGGAGTTCGATTATTTTTCTACTCGAGACGGTTCCAAAATGATGGCAGAGGGTGCCCTAGATCGTGCGAGGGATGCAAACTGGCAGTGCGTAAGTCTCGCTTCGGGTGGGAATTTCTTTCTCTCCGGGCACAAGGCTGGGTAGAATCAAAGCTGGCACAACGAATGCGGTACAACAATCATACTTCAAATCCACAGTATATCCTCAAATTAACGCTGTCATTCGACTTCATATTGATGATATCTACGCCGGATGCCTCTAGCTCCGTGGCGGAATAACGGTCACACTCAAGGGCACCACTAAGGGCCTTATTCAACCGTCATGATTGGACGCTGCCTTCCTGAAGTTTCCCGATCCTGACGGTTATACCAACGAGATGGCTAACGTCAGAGGCAATGCTTTACTTGGAATAAAATATTATTCAAGTGGATTGTATAAATACGCCCTTCATCACTGCTGCCCAGGAATCTATCAACCCACACAACTCCAATGGCATACTACAACAACGGTACCAACCCCCAAGCATATTTCTCTACCGACTCAGAAGCCCTCGCTTGGGCAATCGCCAGTGGTCAACCTCGACCAGGCTATACCCTCGCTTCCTCCACACAACAATCTACCGCTCCCACTTCCAGTTATAGCAGCGGCAGTGGCCGCCAAGCTCCCATTCAGATCGTACTCGAGCCCGCAGAGGCTCAGAATGAGTCTGGGGCCGGCAGCGGACAAGACGACTCGGATGGCAGCCGCAAGAGGTACGTGTGTCGAACTTGACATTCGGTTAATCTCGCAACTCACTCGCTACCCTGACTCTGTGTGCGTTGAACGTAATAGGGCTTGTGAGCGCTGCAGGAAAATCAAAGTCAAGTGCGAATACCCAGCGAATACCAGAGGCTGTCTCCGCTGTTCGAAGGTGGGACTCACGTGTGTTCCCGGACAACCTAGAGAGCGGAAAGCCGTTCCTCACTTGTCTGGCTACGATCAAGTAATGGAGGCTTAGGGGTCTATGCTGTACGCCTTGTCGTCTCGAGCATCGACGATGGATGGCTGACAATGAAGCCGTCAGAATGCGATATCAGCAGCTGTACCAATGCGACAAACTCTTTCTCTTTGTTTTCGGAGCTGTTTTGATAAATGATGGACTATGATAGGCCCCTTCTGACCCTAATGTATCTTCTGTAATCAGTAATGCAATGTACATAAAAGGCAGTGCGGATCCGTACAAGACAAGGGCAGCCTCCGAAGCAGTGCCGCAAGGGGGCTAGCGTGATGTTAGACAATCGTTTGACAGTTGATTGATCTCATGTGTCATTCTGTTCTGGCCTCCCAGTGTCTAGACTCGAGATGTTCTAAGGATTACCGCGCAGGCTTACCCCAACTGTGGTCCAGGCCTTGCATGAATAAGATCCGTCTTTGACTGATCCATGTACGATCATGATTGCTAGAAGAATATCAGATGGTACTCGGGGAGGTTTCGCCCCCCCCCCCCCCCACTGCTCATGAGCTCGATTGAAGGGGTTTAATGTACCCAAAAGAGGTCGGATATACAGTGGCACGGATATAAGAAGGGACCGACGCCAGTTCAGAAGTAACTGCTGATTGTGGGCTTTGTTCTGTTGGCGAGTATGACAGAAACAACCCTTAAGAAACACAGAAGATTGTGTTGAGGTGGCATGTCTGATGAGGGTGAAGTTTGGACGTCGACGCTTGGCGAATATACATTGCCCTCGTTGAACCTGGTTCCGTGTATCGCGGGTGATATTCGCAAGGTCCGGGAGAAATCAACTTTATTTATTTGGATGAAGGTCTATGAAATCGTGCATCTTGTTGATGTCCCGGCGAGGCCTAGAACTATTGGGACCCATGCAAACCTGCGCTGACGTGCTGGCGCAGAACTCCTACCTTGTGCTGCGACGAGATGGGCAGATGGGCAGTTATAATTATGTGAATTAGTGCGGGCACTATGCGGTGGCGCGTCACATTTATACCTGTCACCAAATTATATCTGCGACCCCCAGAAGCAGGCGCAGCTTTTCACGTGCATCGCTGTTGTGTCGGAGATGATATGCGCGGACTCGGGCGGGCTTCAGGCGCACTCAAAGGTAGCGCCAAGCCACAGCTGTGGCGGGGTTCGGGGGGAGAAAGTTAACATGGGGTTGGTTTCCGAAACTTCCGGAGGTGAATCTAAATTATGTTTCAAATGTTCAAGATTCGGAAATCGCTGGCGATTAATCAAATCACAAACGGCCGTTCGAATGTAAGGTCGCTGTCCATGGGCGGCCACGCTAGTGGGTAACGGCACCGAAGGGGACTTGAGTGTATTATCGGGGTCGAAGATTAAGTTACGTCCGGGGGGACCGTTTGCCTAATTAGTTGAGTACCAAACTTGGATGTCCTTCTTTTGCCCATCGGAGTGTCGAAAGTACGAGGGTGTGTGGGGGTATGTTTGTTCTTTTGCCACCCAAAAGCCGAGCTTAATTATTATGCGTATTTGTTCAGATATAGTTGTGTCCGTGCACGGTTTGGTCGATAAACCGGAATGGCCGGAGTTATTCGAAAGCCCCCAACCAGGGATTGGGTCAGGAACTAAGCCCCTGTGTTTAGTGATACTGCGCTAGAAACAGGTCGGTGATACTGCGCTAGAAACAGGTCGGCTCCGCTTGAATGTCTGGTTAATGAGATAAGTGATGTTCGGTAGGTCGAGTTCCTACATTCGTATGAGTAATTATATGCAGCAAGCACCAATGCTATGTTAGGGAACTGTAAATTACCTTTACTCAACAACCAAGAACAGGCTTTAAGTTCTCGACCCTGGCGAGGGGTACGCTGTTGAAGGGCTTGAGTGGACCAAACTTGTTGCGCTGTGCCTCAGCAGCGCATTTTGCGACCCCCCTGCTAATTTAGGATTTTCATGGACACGGTAGCCGAGAATGAGCGACCCAAGGCGACCCAGAGCGACAATTTGCCATGACGACTGGTGTGGTGATAATAGCCAATTCGAGGGAATTAGCAAAAGGGGAAAGCGTTAACCGGGACCGGTGTCACGGCGATTACAGCGAAAGAAAAATCTAGAACCATTGAAAAATACACTTCTCAACAGACTGTTCACATGCAATGCGCATGCTTTGCTCCCTGCCAGCAAGGCCAGGGACAGCAGCAACAGCATGGCCAGCAGCAGGGTGGACAGTGTCCACAAGGACAGCAGCCCCAGCAGCAGGGTCAAGGGCAGAAGAAGCCCCAGCAGCAGCAGTAACAGCAGTAATAGTAGAACCAGTCTGGAGAAGGCAGGGAGAAGAAGCGCTGCTGGTGCCCCCACAGTAAGGGCAAAGGAAAGAAGGAGTCAGGTGGATAGGCTAACCAGGCCATGTCATCAGGATACATCGAAGACGTAAGCTACATGTCGAAGGCTGCTCATGCGCCTCTACCTAGCTCCACACAATCCCTTGTCGAGGAGGCCTGCCATTTGCGGTCTCCTCCCACAACAGGTTCCAATGCGGTTCCACTTGCTGAGCACATCACTTCGCCCAAGCTGGAATACCGCTGCCGCCCTTCAGTTAAAGCCAAAGTCAATACCTTAAAGGTGTGGGACAAGCACAACCATGCAATGTCCATGACTGGCAAGGCGGACCCCTGGAAGAAATTCAACTTGATGGAGATCAATGCGGGTAACACCACTACTCCACAGGTCTCTGTCACGAGGGTGGAGGAAGCTTGGCCAGCGCCAATATATAACAAGCCGGCAACTATTAGGATCCCTAAGCTGCTCAAGAAGAAGCAAGCACCAAAGGATAAGGTCGATGACATCATCGCTTATTACTGCTCCGACAGTGATAGTGACACCGACTACAGTTCTGATGGAGGAAGCAGGTTAGTAGTCTCTCTTAATTCATCTTTGTCTCCCAATACTAAATGCGATGATCAGTCCTGTCTGTGGATGGGATGGCACTATCCAGACACAAGGCATGTCCGCTGGAGAGCTGGAGGCTTTGAAGGTGCCCAGGATGGGCTGGGATAACATAGTGAGCGCAGACTAGGAGCTAGCTATGTAGATGTACTCCTGAGTACACTGCTCCTGCTTCCTGTTGCGCAGCTTTTCACGTGCATCGCTGTTGTGTCGGAGATGATATGCGCGGACTCGGGCGGGCTTCAGGCGCACTCAAAGGTAGCGCCAAGCCACAGCTGTGGCGGGGTTCGGGGGGAGAAAGTTAACATGGGGTTGGTTTCCGAAACTTCCGGAGGTGAATCTAAATTATGTTTCAAATGTTCAAGATTCGGAAATCGCTGGCGATTAATCAAATCACAAACGGCCGTTCGAATGTAAGGTCGCTGTCCATGGGCGGCCACGCTAGTGGGTAACGGCACCGAAGGGGACTTGAGTGTATTATCGGGGTCGAAGATTAAGTTACGTCCGGGGGGTCCGTCTGCCTAATTAGTTGAGTACCAAACTTGGATGTCCTTCTTTTGCCCATCGGAGTGTCGAAAGTACGAGGGTGTGTGGGGGTATGTTTGTTCTTTTGCCACCCAAAAGCCGAGCTTAATTATTATGCGTATTTGTTCAGATATAGTTGTGTCCGTGCACGGTTTGGTCGATAAACCGGAATGGCCGGAGTTATTCGAAAGCCCCCAACCAGGGATTGGGTCAGGAACTAAGCCCCTGTGTTTAGTGATACTGAGCCCCTGTGTTTAGTGATACTGCGCTAGAAACAGGTCGGTGATACTGCGCTAGAAACAGGTCGGCTCCGCTTGAATGTCTGGTTAATGAGATAAGTGATGTTCGGTAGGTCGAGTTCCTACATTCGTATGAGTAATTATATGCAGCAAGCACCAATGCTATGTTAGGGAACTGTAAATTACCTTTACTCAACAACCAAGAACAGGCTTTAAGTTCTCGACCCTGGCGAGGGGTACGCTGTTGAAGGGCTTGAGTGGACCAAACTTGTTGCGCTGTGCCTCAGCAGCGCATTTTGCGACCCCCCTGCTAATTTAGGATTTTCATGGACACGGTAGCCGAGAATGAGCGACCCAAGGCGACCCAGAGCGACAATTTGCCATGACGACTGGTGTGGTGATAATAGCCAATTCGAGGGAATTAGCAAAAGGGGAAAGCGTTAACCGGGACCGGTGTCACGGCGATTACAGCGAAAAAAATTGAAAAAATCTTAGAACAGCGCATGAGCAAAGGGCCTTTAGTTTAACGGGCAATCAGCGGGGTTGAATATTGCGTTCTCTTGTGGCTGTCTGATTGAGCGAATGGTGTGTGCAGTTGTCTTCATTTCCCGAAGCTTTCCTGTTGTCTGCACTCTCATCATGATGCATGCCAAAAATAAAAAAAAACCTGTGATGAAAGCATGGTATTAAACCAAGCAAAGTAGCCTTCAAGCGAGTTCCAGTTCGTTCTGAATCTGGGAAACCAAGGGAGACGTTCGAGGCGTGTTGTAAATTCGGCGGTTAAGACAGGGTGAGAGTAAACCCAAGCCAACCGTGCATGATGCATGAAGGCACTTCCACGTGTAGATGCATTGGGAATTGATCGGGAGGAAGGGAATAGCCACAGCACAGGTCAAGTCGAGTATAAAACGATGGCTGTGTCCATACGAAAGGGCCCTTTTCGGTATGTGTTTTGCGCGAAGGTGCTCTGGGACGTCTTCAACAAGGCTGGAGTGAAATCTGTCGATGAAATTTGTCGACCGGTGGTGTGCAGTTGACGAATAGGGTACAGCAGAAGAAGGGGATCAAGGGGCAGGGGGTTTTCAGGCGAGGGCTTGGAGTGCACGTGTGGGCACAGCTGTTGGGTGTGATTGATCTTCTTATCTCCAGAACTGTCGTTCGCTCTTATTTAACGACTTGGTTCAGTCACACATCCAATTCAATTCGGCCCGTTCCCTGCTTGACGTCTAACTACAAAAGTCCTTCCCCTTCTTTCCCCTCCACCGTCATCGGGCCTTCCAGTTTCCCCCTTTTCCTCTTCCGTCTTGCCCACTATGTCCAACTCCTACAACCAGTGGCCACAGAACAACAGTCTCTACTCCCAACAACAACAACAACAACAACAACAACAACAACAACAACAACAAGATTTTGATATCTACAACTCTCGTGATCGGCAGCAGCAACAACAAATCCAACATCAGCCATCGACTACTTTCTCGACAACAACAGCGTTCCAGTTTCCGCAGCCTCCCAACTCGTCCCTCCAAGAGGCCTTCGGTACCACCGCCCAACAGCCTCAGCAGTTGCAACGCGGCCACTCTCTCGGATCATCCAATGCCGCACGGAATGGCGGGTATCCACAGGCGGTCTTCAACCCTACTCAGCCTCAGTTTCCTCAATCCCTTTCTGTGAACACATCTCCTTATCAAACTAGTTCGCACTATGCGGGCTCTGTTAATCTCTCTGGAAACTTGACCGCCTCCCCTGCCCCAATGCAAGCTCATTTCCCGCAGTCAAATGCGGCAGCGGAGCTTGATGTTCAGCCTCAGGGCGGCTATTACCGCCCCACATCTTTAGCCTCGGGGAGCTCTGGCCCTCATGCAAAGCGCCCGCGCATACCAGATCAGACCACAGACGATGACCAGGATGGTGAAGTTAGCCCAGAAAAAGAGGGCGGCAAAAAACCGTGCGTATCAAAACATTGATCGGTTACCCAATTTAATTGAAACACACTTCTTCTCTATTAGCCCCGGCGCATGTAGCCGTTGCAAAACCCTCAAAGTCAAATGCGAGTACACGACTGACCCGGACACTTGCAGGCGATGCCTAAATGGTGGTCACCCATGTATCACCCCAGGACGCAAGAAGCGCCGAGTCCCACCGTAAGTCACTTACCCCTTAATTTATCCAACACGGTTTGAAGTTTGCTTCAGTAAGCGGGAGACTTTGATCAATCAGATCAGGCTCCAAGCCGAACAAATTAACAAGCTCATAGCGCAGCTGGAAGCCGTCCAGCGGTCTCAAGGACAGCCACCGAATCTAGAGAATGCATCAGTTATCCTGCAGTCCCCTGCCTGTTTCCACCGAAGGGGATTCCTTTGAAGAGCCAGGCGCTGTGCCCAACACTGTTCCAGTGGTGACCGAGGGTAATAGGGCGATTGAAGACTGGCTCGCTCAAGCCAAGGAGAGCTTCCTACAATTTGGCAATTCAATTTCCAAAAATTACCTTTCGGACGAAGATGAAGATTCGTCCAACTGGGAGGACGACGATTACGAAAATGTTGGCCATTCGGACTTAGAAGGATATGGCGGTGAGGAAGGGGGTTACGACATTGCCGTGGAACATGCTGAAAACGATCCCACTCTGCCTCAAGATTACACCAGTCCGCAACTGAGGAACCAGGGCTCGGAATTCCAGCTTGAATACCACAACAGCTTCTGTTGCTGGGAGTACAGGCCACCCTCGAAAGAAGGGGTCAGGCGAAAAGCCAGCCAATTTACCTTTTGAGGCCGCCCCTTGGGGACTCATGGCCAGATTGAATATTAAGAACCGTGCCAGTAGTGTAGACCCCGAAGATACCGGAATCACAAGCTCGGAATATTTCATTAGTAAGTCATTCTGCTTCCTCTATCCCGGAACACTTCTAATCATGGTCTGCAGGTAACGGAGCGAAGGACGAGCATGCTAAACAGGTCCAGCGCGTCCAACCACACATTCTCAATCGTGGTGTGATATCAACCCTGGATGCCGAAAAACTGTTTACAATGTATGACCTCTACAACTTCTTCATGAACCTCACTCACGTTTTCACCAGCTACTTCGACAAAATGAATGACTCCACCTCACTGTTGGACTCCAAGCTTTACACTCCTCCCTTGACAGCCGTGCGAAGTCCCTTCCTTTTCACAGTCAGTGAGTAACCAAGTAATTGATCTATGTTATTGCCGGGCTTAACGTGTCATAGTCTGTGCTATTGCTTCCAGGTTCTATGACGAACGTCCAGAGCTATATCCTCAGTTGATGCATTATGCACAACTCGCCGCTGGTACTGCTCTTATCAGTGGAACTAAAAACGTGGAAATGTGCGCAGCATATATCCTGCTGAGCTTATACCCCGTCCCCACTCGTCGTATGACGGAGCAACGAAGCTGGTTGTACCTCGGTTTGGCAATCAGGTAACGTCTTTTATTCCCTGATAGTCATCGTCTGACACCAAAGTTCCATATAGAACCGCAACTGATGTTAATTTGCATATTCCTATCAAGGAGAAGCCCCGCACTGAGTGGCAAGCAAGGGAAATTACTGAACCGTACTCGCATCTGGCTCAACTGTTACAACCTTGATCGTTCCACGGGCTCTCAATATGGCAAACCACCCATTATCAGTAATGCCGATTACGTCGCCAACCATTCGGTGGACTGGCACAAGTCCTCGCCGTTTAACCTCGAGCATTTCGATATCCATATCTGCGCATACAACGCGGAATTGAGGGTTATGGCTTCATTCATGGCAAAGATCTACAATGATCCAGAACAACCTACGGGTTTGAACAAGGTATACCAGCTCGCCCCATCTTGTTGCAGACGATCTTATCCATCAAAAAACAGAACGCCGACTTTGAGGTGATCTCGACAGCTACTGATGATGAACTGCAGGCGCTTGGAAACAAGTGGTTCGCCCTGCTGGAAACTACCGATATGCAGATCCGCCAGAATAGATTCCGAACCGGACTGCTTCGCTTGGCGTACAGCTACTCCAGGCTTATCGCCCTCTCTTACGGTTTCCAACATGCCTTTGGCAAGAATACATCCGAAGAGAACCCCTTTTTGAACCGGGTATGTTCTATCCGTTCCGTTGCTGACTCGTTCCTGACCCGTTCCTGTGATAGTGCTTGAACGCGGCACGAGATGTTGTCCACGCCGTCCTTGACGAGATCTGCCGCCCCGATCAACGTTTGTCTCCACTATTTAAGTCATCTCTGGATGTCAAGGAAACTCATCATCTCTTAGTGTTTTACGTGCGTCATGGCCCAGAAGCTCAAAGTATATTTGTTACTTTTGCTTCGGCCTTCTTGATCAAGGTGCGCAAAATATCACCATCTCATTCTACTCTCCATTTCTGAAAGCATGTAACCAGTTGTTGCAACCACGTTTCGCTTCTTATTTGAGCCAGGAAACGCGTGCGGAGATTAAGAGTCTGGTGCGAAAAGTTGTCGAAGTTCTCAGCTCAAAAGAAGTCGCCATCGACGAAAGGCACGGACCCGGCCTCTACGCGCGCTTCCTTCGCAATCTTCTTCAATCACCTATCCTCCGCCAAGACCCTTTCCCCCGACGCAACCGCAGCATGCCCAAATCGGCAGGTGCAACTCCAGAATTTTCAGACCATGCGTCCTTGGCACCTATTTCAAACCAGTCTTCACCAGTCAGATCTGGTGGTTCGCTATCTCCACCGCCTTCACAGGAAATGACCTCCTTTGACATGTTTGCACCTGTAGGCGTCGGGGCTACGGATCCATACTTCCAGGGCTTGGACAATGCCTCGACCGCTCTCGGACTATCGTATATGTCGACAGATGCGAATGCGAATGGCAGGGTCAACTCATCGCCTGGAACTATATCTGACATGTTTATGCCTCCGCTGGCTGGAGATCAGTTGATTATGGAGAATATGCAAGTCCTTGGTGGCGGTAGTTCCAACCCGTTTGACTGGCAACCCAATAGTGAGTAGTGCCCGACGTCTCGCCTTGTTGTTGTGCGCTTAACGCCCCTGTTCTCGTAGGTGGATATGTATGGTACCCTCAGTTCCAGCAAAACGTAGGCATGGGCACGCTATTCGAAGCTGGTAGCTACGGCCAAAGTTCCCAGTGATTCTTTTCCCCTTCTGCCTATTCTCATCGCTCCTTGCTTCACCCGGATTGTCCACTCTCCTATTCTCTCCAATCTTTTGTCCCCCCCCTGGATTCTAGTTTATCTGTATGTGTTGCTAGTTGTTTTCCATCGCCAATTGTGTGGATGTACTGCCTGGGTGGTTGGATTCATTTGTACATCTGTAGAAGATAGTTCCCTGTGTACTTTATGTGCTTCATTGACAAATAATGTTTTTTTCGAACGTGGGAATTTCCACATGACAGACGAGAACACAGCTGAACGCTGTCAGTGTATCTCTTTTTCTTCACTCATTTCTTGGACTCGCACTATTGTCCCCCTGCGATAGTTTCTACCTTTTTCTCGCAGGAGTCTACCGCTTGTCCTAGAGAGACGTGACGGGCGCCTCTAGCTGGAGCCCATTCCAGCTATCTGAAGCAGTTACAACTTGTGACTTGGAGTGGGGTTTCCTTACCGGAGTCGCTACATGCTTTAAGTATGACTTATATTATACTTGATGTATCTAGTGTTGGAGTGCTTGAATGACTTACTCAATATCCGCCTACACTTGCGCCCAACGAGAGTTCGAAACCCCGACCCTCTTGCGCGATATCTTTCTCATCAGTGTCTGTTTCTTGCAGAATTCCAGAATAAAAAAATTCTCGGGATGCTGTAACACGGGATGAATGATTGATTGTCAGTTGAAGCTCATGTCCCTGGTGTGGAGTATTATTGATCTGGTAAAGTCTCAAGTCTCCGACTTCATCGAGGCGAATAAATAACCAAGTCACATTCAAACTGTACAGGTCTTCAACAGAGGGACTCAAACTATTAACTTCAATGTTACAAAATTTTAATGTTGGCGAAGATTATGCTCGTTTAGAGGCACTGGCTAAAGAAGGCATTCTGCTCCACACAACTGGATCCGGTCGCGCAGGCAGTTGGTCCAGTCCATCCTTGTCCGCCGCTGTATATCACGTCAGCGCGCGTGATTGTGGCTCAACCAGAAGACTTACCATTGACCGAACTTGGTCTGAACGGCGGCGGGAGCAGCAGTTGTGGTACCACTAGGAGCGGTTGTCGGGGAGCCTCCCGAACCGGCACTACCTGTGAAAGTAGAACCGATCGTGCCAAAGCGGATGTTTGAGAAAACGACCTGGGCATTGGGAGACTGGGATTCAACGGTATTGGGGTCACCGGTGCTTTGGGCACAGGTACCACGAGCAACACCCGGCTTGCTGGCATCAGCACCAAGAGGGTAGTCAGAATCGAGCCAGAGCATCTTCGCAGCATGGTCGTCCCAGATGGACAAGACGAGGACCATACCCTTCGCCAAAGCCTTGCTCATGTTGGCCAAACCACCATGTTGCTGGAAGCTGTTGGTGTCGCCGAAGACTGACTTTTGGGAAGTACAGAAGTCGGTAGTGATGGAGTCGAAGGGTTGCATGCCGGGGACGTTGACCTTGGTGTTCTGGATGACACGACCATCTTGGACATAAACACGGCGGATCTCGGAGAGTGTACCGGAGGTTGAGTTGTTGTTGGTGAGGAATTGAGTGACAACGGTGAACTTGCGACTGGTATCGACGGTCATACCCTTGCCGAAGAAGTTCTTGACACCTGTCCGGAAGGAGTTGAAATCACAACCATCGGGATCACAAACACCGTCAAAGCGGCTCTGAATGGCGCAGTCTTCACCGGTACAGCGAGTCTGGCCATCCACAGTACAAGGGTGAGCAGTGTAGGCGGAAGAAACCGAGTTGGCCTCCCAGATGTCCATCTCACCACAGCAAGAACCGAAGTTGCCTGTTCCGGCATTTGGGTCGTTTGGCGAAGGAACCCAACCTTCAGAGTTGGCCTGTCATGAAGCGAACATAAGCAGCTGTGCATGACTCCGGAAGTGGATAACTTACGACTCCGTTAATGAATTTGATGTCTCTTGGACACTGTGAGTCGCAGTAACCGGTTCCGTATTTGGCACCAGCCTTGTTGGTGGAGAAACGAGAGACACCGCCATCGGCATCCATCTCTGAGAAGTAAAGAGCGCCATTGATACCGCAAGGGAGTTGGGAGAGGTCGACGTCAAACGTGAACTCCTTGTTAAGAAGTTGGAACATTTGGTAGTGGGTGTCATCGGCCATGAGATATACTCGAGAACCGATATTCTTCTGTTGAGCGAAGGTGACGAATTTGAGAGTGAGGGCGTTGCCACTGGAGGTGATACCATAGGTACCCGCGTAGTCGGCGCCGTCGATGGCACAATTAGTGGCACAAGTTTGGCCGTTGGGGCAGAGGGTGTTGTCCCAAGTGTTACCGGTGTAACAGTTGGTGAAGCCACCGACGTTGTGGGTCCAACGCCAGTTGGCGTCGAGCACGACAGCACCGTTGCTGTTAGTCTGACAGTTGCCCGTACCAGTACAGGTCTGCCAGGTGAGCTTTGGGTGGGTTTCTGCCTGGTTGGTGCCAATCTGCTGGCGAGGGCCATGGCAGTCAAAGAGAGGGCAGTAAGCGCGAGCTTTGGGAACATGGCGAAGATTGTCGAGTGCGGTGCGCAGTGAGTAGCTTAAGTGCTGAAGTTGGTGAACCTACTCCTGCACGTTTTATACCATTGGTATCGGTGAATTTCCGGAATACGATTTGACTGAGTCTGGGATAACCATGCCAGAAAATGGATATGAGAGAGAGAAATCACGCGTATGGAAAGACACGGAGTGGTTGCATCCTCCAAATCGCGCTGCACCCATGGGAGTATCTTTAGATTAAGCAACATAGGACCGCTCTATAAATATATTTCAGGTTCAGCAACCAGGTCATGCAAGTTCTTAAACATACCGCGCCGAAGATTATGGGCGATGGGCAATCAAAATAGCTACCAGAATGTTGAATCCTTTACTCACCAATTTCCTGCTTTCAGCCGGAAAGCAACTCGTCTGATGGTTGTACAAAGGTCGCATGTTCCGGGCTTCAGTAGCTCTCCGACCCCAGATCAATGCGCCTTGACCCCGGTTTGAAAGTGGACGGGGAGTTGGCAAATCGGGCATCACCAAGCTTATTTTCTGAGCGGATCGCAAAAGTGACTATTGATCATATTACCGAAAACACCGTCGCGACGAGTATAATTAGTCGCGCACAGTCGCATTTACCCTTGAATCTACCGAAGTTCGTGCGGCCCGAGTCCTTGCCTTTGATGTCAGGACAGGGACATGGCGTCATACCATAACCATGTGAGTGGGTACAAAGCATCGATTTTCTCATCATACTCTCCATTATTACAAGTATGGTTTTACTTTCTGGCTCTTGTCAGTAGAATATCCGAGTTATCGCAGAGTGTACTCACATTCAGAAAAAATGGGACCCATGAGCGATTTCACCAGTCCCAGTCCGGACCGTCATCATGATTGCCCCAACGGTTCGAATGCGAATGGCAGGAACTCCGTGAGGTCCTACTGTCTAGTAGATGTTGTCGAGTTCCCAGTCGTAGACGCTGGAGCCGAAACATCGCTGCCACGACGCGAAGGCGAAAGTTTCCCCCCGCCACGCGAATCATCTTCTGGCTTCCCTCTTCCCGAGGGTGCAGACGGAGGTCGAGGTGCTCTCATTGTCCGCCCCCATTGGAAAAAAGTGCGCAATTTCGCGGCTCGAAGGGTCTGTCAAGGGAATGAGAATCGTAAGCTTCATTAAGATGGATACAGGCGGAGATATTAATACAGTTGTTCCATTGATACTGTGGGATTCGTCTCCCTGTAGGATTTCGCAAGGCGGATGGAGGTCTTGGGCCAGAAACGCGGGGCCACTAGCTTCATTACGTATTGTGATTTCGCGACGATTATCCGATTGAACGGTTATAAATGGGATGAGCATTGATAGCAGCCAACGTCTTCGTTGAATATTTGAGGTCTGTTGGTCACAGAGGTCAGGGGACTAATTGGCGTTATGGGACGCAGTGTCCTTGCCATAATCATAATTCTTCGCGGGCACAAAAACAGATTATGCGCTCGTGACATCGTCCGTATGCAAGTAGCCATAGTAAGTGACCAACGGGGGATGTACTATAGGGATCTGTCTGTCACAGGAATTCCACGCCGTCTCAAATTAGTAACTCAAGCTAGAGAATGTTTCGTCTTGAATCCGTACCAAAGACACGTTCTCGCTACAGCCCACAAGACACAGAATAATGGGGCTTTGAAGAAGGTGATAAGGGTTCTGCGGTTAAGGCTCAAGCCAAGTAGGGGGTTGCGGTCGTGATAAGAGCTCAACGTTCAACGTTCATCTGTCATTAAATACAAGATGAAGAAGAGGGACAATGGAAGCACGACACAGCCAGGGAGCTGTCCATTACTCATGCCGCCTCGTGTGTTGTCGTCGTCGTTCCGTTTTAAATCAATCCATCACGTGCTCCAAAGCTGTCCAATGACGATACACGATGATGCGCATTGCAGGCGTTCAGTCTGGATTTCGGTCCTTGTTGTTGGTTCGACTTTTCAAGATTCGGTCCCCTTCTCGAAAACGTGATTCCCTCGACATCAAGCTCCTGTAGGGTATGCTACTACATGTCCTGGCTTCGCGAAATGCCAAGTTTCCAAAAGCCCTCTTGCTGTGCTTGATCTTCTGCGGTGTTCGCGCAATTTCGCGCCTTCCGGTCGCTCAAGTGAAATTCGGGCTTCGTGCACTGAAGGAGAAAGTCCAGGTTATATCCCATTTGTTCAAGGGAATCTGGAAGTTTCTCCTTGCGACCGAAATTCAACCCGCTCGGGGAAGCCCAGATGACCCAGAGAACCATGCTCCACCCGCAACTTTGAGCTGCTCAAGCATGCCTTATAACCACCCAAGCCAGGGTGGTTACTATGGTCCCGAACCACCGCAGATCCACTTTCCAACAGTATCCCCAGCTAGTTCTAGGACAGCTTCCCCAGTTCAAGACCGCACAAGCCAGACTGACGCCCAATCGGAGGCATCAGAATTATCTCAACCCCCCGAGCCCTTCAGGTTACAGCCGCCTGTGAGCATATCCTACATGTTCTGTCAACCAACTTTTAACTGTACCGCAGGAACCGTTTCTCGAAATATTTCCAATAACGTCCGCTCAGCTTGTTCCTCGAAGGTGGCCTGTCTCTCGAGAGTATGTTGTATTGCCCTTCCTCCACAATCTATGAATCGAAGACCTTTCCAGAGAACCTTCAGATGTCCCTGACCTCTATACCAACGATTTGATGATGTCAGTCAGGCTGTATTCAAGGGAATGGATGTGCATTGATCTTGTCTTAGACCAAAAAATGCGGCAACAGGGTTAATACCCCCGTACACCATGAACTTCAACCCGTAAGCTTAGTGCTTAGGGTGTGAATGCTTTTGTAACACAATATACCGCAACAGCGACCGAATTATACCCGGCTGGACTACATATCTTCACCCTCAAGGCCCGTTGTATTACTACAACGAGGAGAAGGCAAGTCCCTTCCAGATTATATATATATGTATGTATTTGCACGCTAACACCGAGTGATATAGAATGTGATGACCAACACAAATATCTTTGAAGACGATAACCTAAGGATCATAGATAGCACGGTCAACCAGTTATTCCAGATGCTCGCAAATCATGGCGTCGAAGTCCCTCCAGATACGCAACTCGTTGTTGACATCAGATGGGATAGGCTCCAGATAGGCTACTACTTCGCAACTCTGCAGGCCAGGTGTCTGTTCTGGGGACAAGAGAAGTACGTCAAACCGTTATTCAAACGGGTTGAACATGTATGGTCGCATGCTCAGATCGGTAAATTTCTTTTCTTTTCATCGTACCCAGACCAATATAAGGAAAATAGGACATGTAATTGAAGCAGAACTATGGTGATTGCTAGCTTTGATACGTGGGTATCCTGTTCGTCGATTGTTTCAATTTCTAATGGTTAATATCCATCAGGGACCCTGTCTCTGAAGACTAATTACCATAGGTTCCACTATCAACTCTTCCCTCATGTCCAAGTTCTCCCTCCTGAAATCCTCCGGGAGATCAAAGGTTTTCTCCTTTTCACTACCACAGGCAAGTGCTCAGCTGCAGATCGCTTACCCCTACTCACTTGCACTAGATCAAATCTTCAATGCCAAGACCACATCCGAATATAGCGCTGACGAGGTTGACAAGGCTTTAAGCGTCATAAATTCGATCCCTCCGGAGCTTGTCCGTTCAACCAAGAACGAAACACCTGAGGCTGGATACTATCTGTGGATTGCAGGTAACTTGGGTTATCAGGCGTCCGTCTGCGGGGAACTGATGAGTATGAATAGGTAGCATCATGGCACTCAATGGTTTGTTAACTTGACACGCTTCGTTGTTAGCCTAAATCCTCTTTAGCTCTTCATAGGTTCGACAATCACCACGGACAACCCAACGCAAGATGGCTTCGCGATGACTTCCTTTACGATGACTCGGAGGGGCGGTCCCGGACCCTCTCCATCACACTCCTCTCCCCAATTCTCTTTTACACCCCCGAAACGTACTATCATTCGCTCATGAACATCATGAATGATGGGAGCTTATTTTTCGAGGCATGGCGAATTTTCGTTGTCGAGCTACACCAAGAGTGGAATGGCCTTATTATCATCGTGCGTTTAACCTATACAAGCTTTTCGCCTTTAAATAAGTACCTGTATTCTTACAATCTATACAGGCAACGGTGCTCTTGGCCACCAACATGGCATTCCTAGCTATCCCAGCCATCGACAACGGCGATAACCCGCAGATCCGCTCACCTGCCCAGATATCTAGTTACCTCTCCATTATCCTGAGTGTCAGCAGTATCGCCCTAGGACAACTATTAACTCGATACCATCGCATCAAAGGGTGGGAACACTTCGACGAACGGGTAAGCTTCCCTTGGTATTGATTCGATCATTCTCTCATATCCACCTCCCACTGCAGATTACGAATAACTTCGAGCTTCTCCTGGACGTGGGCTGCAGCCAGCTGGCTATCATGTATAGTTTACCTTATGCCCTTCTCAGTTGGTCGTAAGTTACCATCTTACCCAACTATACATACCGATACTAACTATAACGATGCTAGTCTAATAGCCTTCCTCGCTGCTTTCCTCGTAATGTGTTTCGATGGTACGAAAAATGTTGTGCGCCTCACTGTTGGTATCCCTTCAGCTGTGATAATGCTCGTCATGTTCTATTGTGTTCGCGTGATGCGTGATAACGACGAGGGGCGATATAGGGAAACACTCTTCGACAGGGCTTATTGGAGGCTTTACTACTTCTTTGAGCCCTGCTTTCCGCGACTTTGGAACGACACGGCTTCAACTGTGTCGAGCTCTCGAACTCCTCCCGTGCCGCAGGTTTCCAATGTTTAGCTATCCGATATCACAAATAGTAGAAAATGACACATCTGGAGTATACCTGTATATACCTAATTGTACCTTATTTATAGGCGGGCATCTTTCGGCATAGCTCTCAGGGCCTGACGAACGCCAAGGTCCGCCAATACATCTTCTGCTCCCCCAAGCAAGGCGTCGAAAGCAATAGTACGGTGGTAATGCTCGATATATTTCCCCATTCCAGTCTGGGTGATACCACGGCCACCAAAGATTTGCACCGCATCGCGTGCAGTATCCTGTGCAGCAGATGTTGAATAACTCTTCAAGAATGCAATTTGGCCAGCGAGTTTATTGGCCTGTTGCCGGTAAGACTGATGTCATGGTGTTTAGCAACCAAGTGTGGCCATAAAAGCTTGCCGGGATAACGCACCATGTTGCACATTTGATAGGTAATATTCTCCAGCCAGTTCTGTGCACTTTCTGCCCGAGCGATCATGCCTGCTAGTTTGGCGCGAATGACAGCCTGTGAATGTAAGGGTTTTCCAAAGACCTTGCGTTGTGTCGTCCACCTGCAAGCAAGGTCGGCGATCATGCTCCTTAGAGTGTGGTGAAAAACTTACTTGAGACACTCCTCAACTAAGAGTACGTCAGAACTGTCACTGTTACCGATGATGGTCGATACTCACTGATACCGCGCTGGCTTCTTGCGGACGCACAACACATCACCCATCGCTCGTGGTTGAAGTTACTATCACCCCATCGTCAGAAGTGAGTTACACAGCGCGAATTTGCCGATGTTATACCTGAGAATGACGAAGATACCTCCACCTTCCTCGCCGAGCGTATTTTCAACAGGGACCTTGACATTGTCAAAAGTGATGTAGGCAGTACCAGCAGTCGTCGAATAGCTCGTCTTGATTTGTTTTGTCTCTACTCCGGGTCCCCGTTCGACGAGAATGACTGTGAAACCGTCTTCGGTCTTGCAACCCACAGTAAAGTAGTCGGCGAAACTGGGAAGGTTTAGCTCGTGTTAACTTGGATAGGACATTCCGGGAAGACTCACGTTCCGTTCGTGATCCATTTCTTGTTTCCTAAAAAACTGTGTCAGTCCAGGGACAATCATAAGACGTTGGAACATATACCATTTAGGATCCAGTACTTGCCGTCCTCAGTCTTCTCAGCGGTGGTCTGAAGACCCATGACGTCGCTACCGGCAAATGCCTCGGAAATAGCGAGACAAATAAACTTTTTCCCAGAAAGAATGTCAGGGACGACTCGGGCTTTGAGCTCTTCACTGCCAAAGTTCAAAACTGGAGGCAGACCAATAACCTTTCCACCAAGAAGACCTGGAAGTATGATATTAGGGATGGCACCAGACGAAAACCACGAATTTTACCATCTCCATACCCACGCAAGCTTGCACGGGCAAACTCTTGTGTGATGATGAGCTTCGAATGGACGTGAGTATCAATAAAGAATGGCAGATGGATACTGGGCGCACTTCATGGAAGTAGTCAAACTCCTCAGGTTTGACAATCCCACCCATTAGTGTGCGACCTTGGAGATGCTTCCCGGGACCCAGACGCATAGCGTGCATCTCTAGTTCTCTGTTTTGAATGTTGTGAACTCCGAGTGTGTAGGCACATAACCCAAACGGACGTACGCCATTTTGTCAATGACACTTTGAGATGGCCGCTTTCCGTCGGCTTCCCTGGCCTAGCATATCATAAATCACCACTTTATGCATGAGAAGCTTAAAGATAGCTCACAATAGCATCCGGATACACCACAGTGTCAAAAAACTTGCGGACCTCTTTTTGGAAGACACGGTGGTTCTAACGGGGGGTTAGAAACAAATCTCGGAACACGAAGGCCAAAGCAAAAGGACACACGTCAGTGAAATACGGGCTGTAGTATCCATCCGCCAGCCATGTCGGTTCCCCGTACGGAACTTTACTCAGAGCTCCCGGAACTCTCCACCGAATAATGCTCTTCTCTCCGATGATAGTTCCGATTTTCAGCCTCTGATACTGACTTTGTTCGAGGATTTCGTGTCGATGAAGGCTATAGAATACTTCCGTGGCGTCTTGTCCAGCTATGCAATAAAGAAAGAGTTTCAGACCAGGTACCGGAACCAAAAGCTAATGCCTCATCACCAATATCAGGATCTAAGAGTACCGAGAGGCCTCCAGGATGGAATTGCTTAAACCGGGACATGTCATAGACGTTTGCGTCGATAACGATCCACTATTAAAAGCAGAAACAATAGGTTAATATCCTCCGACCCAAGATCCTAGAGTTAATAACAACTCACCAGATCGTCGTCGGCATTGTGCTGTTCATTTCTCAAAATAAGCTTCTAGCAGAATGGTGATATTATCAACATACTCACCTTCGCGACCTCTTCTCGAGTTAGCTGTTTGAGTTCCTTAGTGGCCATTGTGCAAGTGCTGGGGCTGGGTAGAGTACTAGGACGCAACAGCAAACCCCATGATAAACGGGTTAAGGTGCCAGAAGGCATGTGATAAAGCTCCTGAATTGTGACCACGATCACACAGGGTCACTCGAGTCTCGAGCACCTTGATGAGTCTATCTTGAAATAGCAATGTGCTTTTCGGGCATCCGTTCTCGGGACGCACAAAATCACATCACGTCCCGGGATTTCAAGATTTTTTTCCCGGTGGCATGTAAGATATCCGGCTCAAGAGACGATATGACTCTTCACGTTGAAGTGTAAAAGATATATATATAAATCACATTTTGACATTTACACGTGCAGATTTCTGAGCTTCTTCTCCAAGCGCACCATCAAGAGCAAGCCGCCTGATTTCCTTCTCATCTACACCGGCTTCTCTCAACACTTCATCCGTATGCGTACCGGGTCCAATGATGAGATCCTCCACATTGAAAGGCTTAGGGGGAGATACAGAAGGCTGGTCTTGGTCTTGTCTGGCGATACGAGGATGGAACTCAGGGAATGGTGAGCCATGAGCTTCAGTCGCTTCTTGGGGTGAAAGTACGGGTACCACACAGGCGTCCGTCCCTGAGAGCCGGGGAAGTGAGACGCAAAGGAATCGGTTTGATATCTGACGCTTACCGTGGAAAACTTGAGTCCAATAGTCTCGTGAATTGGTCAGGAAACCTTTCTGAAAGTAAGCCCTCATCTTGGGCCATTCTCTGGTATCGCGTTGCACGGCTAGTGTTGGTCGCCAACCGTTTTCGAATTTGAAGTCTTTCGGAAGTGCGCCGCCGAATTTATCGATGAAAACTTTGAAGAACCGGGGTTCGAGGCAACCAACAGTCATCCATCCTTCGTCTTTACATGTATACACATTGTAGAACGGTGCGCCACCATCCAGAGCGCTAGTGCCTGGTTTTCCTTCTCCCAGCATAAGCGAAGATGGAAGGATAGAATGGAGCAAGGGGAAAGTCGAGATGAATCGGGCACCACTGACCTACGAACTGTGATCAATAACTCAAAGTTTGTCCAGGTTCCAATGCACGGGCTTACCAAATCTGCGTTGATTACTTGCCCTCGTCCGCTTCTTCCGCGCTCAATCAAAGCTAGCAGGATGCCAAGAGCACACATAACACCACCCCCAGCAAAGTCCGCGAGGATATTCAATGGGAAGATGGGAGCTCCTGATGGCCCAGGGGGCATTATCTTGTAGAACCATGAAGTCACCTAATTAAGATTTTGTGGAGTGTAGACATACAGCCAGAGCCCCCGTGAAAGCAATATAGTTTAGGTCATGTCCTAGGCAAGCATTCAGCTATATGCCTTGTTGACATCAACTAGGGATCTACTTGCCAGCCATGTCTTTGTGAGGTCCTGGTCCGTAGATTTTTAGCACTTCTCCTGTTACATTTATGATGAAAAATAATACCCGTCCTCGGAAATCTGTCGGGTGGGAGCAGAGATTAGTAGTCCGAATCCACAACATCGACCTTCTCCAACTCACCCAACAATTCGAGCGTAAATAAGCTTTTTGTTCAACCCTTTAACTTTCCCGTTCCCCAGGAATACTTCTGGCCCCAGGCCAAGCTTCTCCATGACCCCAGGACGAAACGGATCAATGAGGACATCCGCGGATACGATCAGTTTCCTCAGTAAGTCCCTCCCGCTTGGTACCTTGGAATCAACGGCAAGGGACTTTTTGCCGCGAGTCAGGACATCGAGCGATACTGTGCCAGGCCTGTCGATTCTTGCCACAGAGGCGCCATTGTCTGCGAGAATGAGACCAGCGAAGGGACCTGGTGCAAGACCAGCAAACTGGTCATTTTGTTAATTTGTGCATGACGCGAAGGGGTGTATTACTTACTTCGATGACTTTAATGCCAGCAAGCGCCATGATAGCCGTTCAAAGAAGACATTGAAGCTTGAAGTTTGAACAGGAGTGATTGTCAATCCGGCTATAGTGGGGCACCGAAATAACCCGTTTGGTGGGTGACGGGCTCCTATTCGGGGCTATTCTCTCATGAGCTCGTGACCAGGAGAACCATTGCAGATCATTGTGTTTTCCTGCCGCAAGCAAACAGGTCTTAAGGGGATGGTGGTCAATGCGATTACGGGAGTAACATAAAGCCCAGTCTACGAATATATGAAGCGCCCGTCCGAAGCGTAGATTTTTCTCGTATAAATGACGTGTCCGAATGAGAAAACTTTGACTACCTCGGTTGCATCAGTGAGGCGCGGATCTGCATATATGGGGATCGTTATTTGGAACTTTACCCGAATTTTGTACCAGAAATCCAGCATGAAAGACGTCTAAACCCCCCGTTGGTTTGGATTGGTGGAGAAAGGACGGTCGCAGGTGGTTGGTGGGAATGGCTCCAACGGGCCGCCCTCGTCGACGCACATCACGAGGGTTCAAAGACGCGCCTTTAGCTTCCTTCTTCCCATGTTCAGACGAAAGAAGGACCCGCATATGACCTCCTAACCGATTCACCATGCTACACTGAGACATAAAACGAGCTGTGGGGCTTCGCAGCTTCATAGGAGCACTCGCCATGCCATCTCCGACTGCATTTCTGCTATTTCTCTGCAGGCCTCCTTCATAATGTCTCCGCCAATTTACCAGTCCTTAAGCTAACCAACAAACCGACGCTGCCACCAGATGCATCGCACTTCTTGCATCCATCTTTGGCTAGTTATAGCATCGAAACTGCGTTCTTTGAAGAATTCGTTGGCAATACAACCGAACCCAATACCCTCACGAAAAAGCTTCTTGAAAATCTCAAAACCAGAACAGGTGTACCGGCTGAAATTCGTATCGGTGGGATCACAGCTGATTCTACATACTGGGATCCGAATTTGAACGTCAGCTTGTTCAACTTCGTTGACAAAGCTGGCGCACTTCAAAATACCACCATTGGCCCTGGGTTTTGGGATTCTGTGAAATTACTGCCTGAGGGGACCGAAGTCACAATGAACCTGGTAAAACTGATTGTGTTTTACTTCCGTTCGAAGGCCCGCCTATTAATCTCTGGCATAGGATCTACAAGACCTTGATTTCCAGGGGGCTTTAGCAGCCGCAAGGGCGGCTAAAAATGGCCTTGGGAGCCAACTCGTTTCGTTCGAAAGTGCGTTCCTCAGTGATGCATCCCACCCTTGACATCGCAGACGAACCTCCGCCAGTTGGAAATGAACCGGATCACTACCTCCACTTCACCCCTGGTAATTACTCCAACATCTGGGGCGTAAGTTCGCTCCTCGAACGGGGTAGGTATTGGTCGCTGATGGAATAGTAGACGTGGGCCAAGAACATCACCGACGATCTGGGTCCTGGAGCCCCATCATTCCAAGTTGCAGCAACGGTAGAAGATCCATTGTGGCCGTTTGATAGTCCTGGGGCCTCTTCTGCACTTGACTGTGTCAGCGTCCTCGCTGCGGGTGCGAACAGAGCTGGTGTTGTGAAAACTTGCAGCGAGCATACATATCAATATAGCGTGGGCTTCCTTACTTACTCCTAACTAAAGTCGCCCTGCTGATCGATGACTATCCAGGTTTGTGACCCCCCAAGGATACGAGTTGCAACACTCCCAAACTTGGTATGCAGTGCAGGTCGCCTGGTACTCTCATGCCTAACGAAGTTCTGTTTCTAGGTGAATCACACCCGCCTGGCTATGTGCGTGCCTGGATCCCTGGCAACCAGTTCAGAATGTTGACACCCTCTCAGGTATCTGGATTTGTGGCAACCACGCATCCATTCAGTACGAGAACAGCTTGGGCCACATTCGTTCCTCATTGGTGCGCCTCGCATGCTTTTTCAGGAAACATAACTCATGATTAGGATAGGTGAATACAATTCCGTCTCCTGCTCTGGAAAGGATGGCGTCAGCAATACTTTCGGACAGGCCCTTTGGCTGGTATGCTTATGGTACTGGATTCAACAACAAAAGCTTATGGCCACTACATAGCTTGACACGACATTCTATGCTGCATCACTGAACGTTTCAAGGTAATTTTTATCTGATAATGAATAGGTCAACAAAATCCTCATCCTGTTTAGGATGTACCTCCACCAGGGCGGGCCCCTGGCACTCCAGAGCAGCACTCAGTTGAATCACGGTGGTAAGGAATTATGGATTCTGAAAAATATTGGTGACCCTAACTAATCCCCATTCAGGTTTGAGCTTCTATGACATGTGGTGCGTTTCCTCCATCTTCATCCCGCTTCAACGACACACTCAGTCAATTCTCTAACAGGTACCCGGTACAAAATCTCAATGGACCCATCAAAGTTTTCCCTAGCTACGCAACGTACCTGTTCATCACGGAAACCCTCGGCCACTCCAAAACGCTCCAAATTGCAAACCTTTACCCAGGCCGCCAAGCGAACGGGTCCAGTATAACCACCGAGCTGGGCGACAAGTCCGCAGGCCAGCTCGTTGCGTACGGTTTTTGGGACGCTTCGGACGCATCCTCCCATGGTTTCCCAACAAAGCTTGCGTTGTTGAACTTGGAAATCTACAATCAAACACAAGCCGGGACTACCCCGCGTCCAAGCTCAACCTTCGATATTTCTAGTTTCCTAAGAAACCCCAACAAAACTGTTAGGGTCAGAAGGCTGCAGGCCCCCGGGGCGGATATTAAGGATGCGAATGTCACGACCTGGGCTGGGCAGACATTCAACACGGGTGCTCCAGTAGGAAGGTTGGTCGAAGAGAAGGTGAAGGGTGGAAAGATTACTTTGGAAGCTTCGGAAGCTGCATTGGTGTTCTTGTGATTGTTAGGATTTCATGACCTTCGGCGCAACTTGTACGACTTCCATCACCTGAATACACACTCCCCATACTCCGTTTTGTTGCCCAAAAAATCAAATTCAGCTACATAAGACAATTAATTCATCGGCATATATATACAATGATCCGAGATCGCAGATCGGATCGACAGGAGTGTGCAACTACAGGCTTATGATCTGATAAAATTACTATTCTACAAATAATATATAGAGATTAGTGACGATAGGCAGGACTGTACTCCCCCGCTTTCCTCTCCATAAGGTCTTTGAGAGGACCGAGTAGGCGACGGAACGAAGCTGCATCCAATGCCGCCACCACAAGTTTAGTCTTTGCAACAACTGTGGCTGCCCGAGGTTGTTCATGAAGCAGAGAAAGTTCTATGAAACGTGGATTAGGTATGATGACAGCGATTCCCCTTGCAAGCTCACCTCCAAAGTAGTCTCCCCTTTTCAGACGACCAATCTCCCTGCCTTGCTGCGTGACAGTGGCTTCTCCGCCTTCAATTAGGAAAAATTTGTCCTGGCCGGGGTCCCCCTCTACTACCACCGTGCTCCCAGCCTCATAGATTTCCCTGTTAAGAGCATCCGCGATTTTACTCTTCTGTTGTGCATCAAGCGATGACAATAGCTCAACACCGCCCAAAAATCCTTCATACATCATGCGACGCCTGTGTGCCAGCTTCAACACGATGGTACGGAAAGTCATACGGTCCAAAGACCAAAGTTGTGAATCTTCGATGGCAAGAACACTCGCAGCACGAGGATGACCATATAACAAGGCCAGCTCTCCGACGTAGCTGCCGGGTGGACACTCCGCGACCTTCGTCCCAAATTCTGGATGGACAACGTTCCGCGGATACTTCCTTTCAGGATGTCCTTTTATGAATACATGGAGTAGCCCGGACTGGATAACATAAAAAGCGTCTCCAACATCGCCTTGATGGATGAGAACGTCCCCTTTTTTGACAAACCGTGCCTGCATCGCACCGAGCACGGCGTTCTCCTGTTCCTCTGCTAGGTCACGGAAAATGAAGAGCTTCCTGGTAATAGCTTTGATCTGCTCAACCTGTTCCGGTGATTTGGGGTACACAGGTGGAGGTGCGTCAGGTTGTGCATCTACGTCGATGGATTCAGCAGAAACGGAGGTGCGACGTTGAAAAATGGCAGAGTCAGGAGGACGTAAGAGGTCGTCTGGACCCATATCTGGGCTGATAGAGTCGAAGTGGTTAAATGGGGAAAGGGTAGATGAGAGGGGAGATGTGGGTAGTTGCTCCTGCACTCCGAGCCTGAAAGTAGGGTTGGGACCATCGTGGAGTAGCGCGTTCCCTGGAACGTTCAAAGTTCCAAAAGGACTGCTTGCGACACTGCCCCTCGTCTGTGAACGATGGATGTTGAGGTTTGGTACGCCAGAGGATGGTGCGCTCCTTCGACCAGCGGTTGGCGTATCACTGTAGAGTTCGTATGGGATGACTGAAAGGTTGGATCGCTGGGACAGGATATCGCGAGTTCTTGCCCTCTGTTCTTCCAACCGAGATTGAAACCAGTTGGCACAGAACTGAAGCGCATCCTTTGGTTGCGCACGCTGCACATCGCGGGTGAGGTCTGCGATAAGGGAGTCGAATGTGAGCATTTGGGTAGGTGGTGGACGGGGTATGGACATGGAAGCAGCGAAGGAGAAGACTATATACTTAGTAGGAACAAGGAAACCAGCTTGCAGGGATTACGTAAATATCGGCCAGATCGTTTTTCTCATTGCTCATGAAGTCCAACAGATTTCGGTCCAGCGCTCCTAACACTAATTATACTCCACGCTCATCGGGCCATACAACGAATGAGTGCATTCTGTGCGCATGAATAGCGATTGCTCAAAAAAAGCGACCGGATCCGCCGCAAGACCATCAGGCAAACGACTAGTATCAGCTTCAGTGGTTCAATATCAAGCCCTGTGGCACGCCCTCCCTTAAGCGACAGGCACGCAGACCACAAGCCAGGTGTCACACTTCCGGTGTCAGGTACCCTTTATCACCCGGCGACCACCTTTTCAGGTTGCTTCTCCGAAATCGAGTGACCTTAGTCGTCCAGACGATTAGAAATTCCCTTTTGGCCCACCTATGTAGTAGTCACTCCTGATTTTTCCGTACTCCTATGTTGTATCTAAAAATGTGTGCTGAAACTGAGAATAGAATAGAAAGAACCATGCTACATGAACATAATAACCCTGGTTTGTAACGGGTGTTTTGCCGTCCAGAGGACAAGGGCGTAGATCTTGGATTTCCTCTGACTCAAAATATACGCTCTTTCACCTTTTGCCTAAGAACATTGTGGTGCATGTACGAACAATGATAGTAATTGGCCACCAACTGGATTGTCGCCGACCTTTACAGAAAGTAAGCCGATTGTTAGGGGTGCCGGTGATGCCAGAGGTGGCGGTAGCCATCTTCCATCGGCCCTGAAACTCTGCGCGTTCTCCGGGCGCGACGCCCTACTTCGGTACCAACAGCCAAACTCCAAACTCCCCTGTCGCCGGCCGTTCTCCTGTCCCAGCTACCATCATGAGCAAGCTATTCACCAAAGAAGAAGTCACGCAGCATAATAAAGATGGTGATCTTGTGCGTTTCCTTGTCCGCATTTCCAGCGTCTATAGCCACGTATGCTGAACTGGATGATACCTAGTGGGTCATCATCGATTCCAAGGTCTACGATCTCTCCCGCTTTGCCAAGATGCATCCCGGTGGACTCGCAGTCCTTCTAGACCAAGAAGTCGGTGAGAGAGATTCCCAACCTTTACCGGAATAAGCAAAGCTAATTTCCGAAATTATCTTCTTTCTCCAACGAATTATGATGCACGATGCACATGACATTCGACAGCTGGACAGGACGCCACCGATGCTTTCTTCAGCTTGCATCGCCTTGAGATCCTCCAGAAACCTCAGTACTCGAGACTGGTGATTGGTACTCTCGCAGGTGCCCACCAACAAATCGTCTCGAAACTCGTCGGTGAATTGTCAAACATTCCATACTGCGGAACCCTCGTGGCTCACCGCAGGATACCACTCACCTTACTTCAAGGATGTAAGTAGTCATTTCACCAGAAATTCACTCCCAAACACTTGCTCAAGCGCCCAACCCGTCAATAGCACCACCGCAAATTCCAGAGGGCGATTAGGAAGTTCGTTGAAGAAGTTATTATTCCCGATGCGCATGCCCGCGAAGAAGATGGCAAGAGACCTTCGCCTAGTGTCTTCCAGCAGATGGCCGCCGTTAATCTCCTCGCCATGCGCCTTGGACCCGGCCCTCATCTGAAGGGACTCCCATTGATGGGTGACCTTGTGAAACCTGAAGAGTTTGACTACTTTCACGAGATGATAATTGGCCAGGAGATAGCCAGAATTAATGCTCGTGGTTATGGCGACGGGCTCGCTGGTGGAACGTGCATCGGTGCGTTGGCTTGAACATCGTTCCTTATTGGGGTTCGCTGAACTTAAGAATTTAATAGGCCTCCCTCCCATTATGAATTTCGCTCGCCCTGAACTTCGCGAACGTGTAACGAAGGAAGTCTTCGAAGGTAAAAAACTCGTTTGTTTGGCCATCACCGAAGCATTCGCTGGCAGCGATGTTGCTGGTCTCAAATGCTTTGCCAAGCGAGTCGAGAACGGCTGGGTCGTCACCGGAACGTAAGTTGCATCATTCATGTCATGCTCATCTTTTGTCTAACGACCTTTGTAGCAAGAAATGGATCACAAATGGCACATTCGCCGACTACTTCACGGTTGGATGCCGCAACGAGAAAGGAGGTTTGGTTGTTCTATTCATTGAGCGTGGAGATGGTGTCGAGACGAAGCCTATCAAGACTTCTTACTCTACCGCCGCCGGCACCGCCTATATCACGTTCGACAACGTTTTCGTGCCGTATGAACACACCCTCGGAGATGGGAATGACGGTCTTCGGATCATCTTGAGCAATTTCAATCATGAGCGTTGGGGTATGGCTGCATCCTCTATCGGTGCCCAACGAGTCATTGTTGAGGAGTGTATGAAGTGGGTGATCAATCACTCACACCGCTACGCAAAGTCAGCACTGACGAGTTTAATAGGTGGATCAACCAACGGAAGGTTTTTGGCAAACCTTTGCATTCTCAGGCCGTGATTCGCTCCAAGTTGGCTGGGATGATTGCTCGTGTCGAGAGTTGCCAGAACTGGCTTGAGAACTATCACTTACCAGATGAATCATATGAGCTACAAGGATCAGTCAAGATACCTCGCTGGGTTAGGTTGCCCTGTCATGACTTCCGTTGCTTGACGCTCATTTAATTTTTAGACCTATCGCCTTCTTGAAAAAATTTGCAACTGAAAGTGCCCAGGATACGGCCCGCGATGCTGTGCAGATATTTGGTGGTCGGGGTATCACCAGAACTGGCATGGGTCGCTTCATTGAACACGCACGTTGCCCTTTCTTCCCTACGTTATGTTCGAATCTAACCTAAAGCTTTTCTAGTATCACCGGACTGTAACTTTTGATGCGTACGTTTCTTGGTTCCTTCTCCTACTAATATTAAACTTGTTACTCAAAACTCAACCAGTATTCTTGGTGGAGGTGAGTTTTATAAGTCCAGAGTCTGCATCCTTCAAATTTGTTAACAACGGTCTTTCATAGCTGAGGATGTCCTCGGTGATCTTGGTGTACGTCAAGCACTTAGGCACATGCCTAAGGGCGTTCGTTTGTGAAGGACTTGTCTTGTGTATTAATACCAACGTGTCCCTGTCTTCCCTTCCTGTAGATTAGTTCTCAGACATATATGTTTTACCACTCGCTTTACTACGAGTGCCAAAGTGCTGAGGCGTCCGAAGACGATACCTAAAGTTGCATGAAGTCTACCTTAATATCAGCATAAAGTAGGTCGTCCTCGTCTACAGTATATCCCCTCCCAGACAAAGTAAATTTAGCTGAATAAAGTCAGACAGAAAACCCTTCATTGTGGTGCCCAGCCGCTTACCAGGAGGGATTTCCCTAGGAAGGGCAAAGGTATGTTCAACGGTATACAATCCTGATTGAACAGGACACTGAACAGACAGATTCATGTTGCGTCTATTGGGGAGGAGTAAGAGACAGCCAAGCTATTGTACAACAAACTTTACGCACGCTTCGCGACATAAGTCAAACTGCTTGGACAGGAGTTTGATAAGACCAAGTTTCACCTGTGGTATCCACATATGCGCCTTCCTGCTTTTGATTTTAGTTGAGAAGTGGGACACCTCAAGGCTAGCTCCACCTCAGTTGCTTCCCGTATGGTCAGTTTTACGGTGATGGTGAGATTCGCTCCAGGTTTGGGCGGATCGGGGGATACGGAGATTGTTTCGATCTGAAGAGGATCGGTAGGAAGCCCTATGGCGCCGTTATTGAGTTTTGCAATCAGAGGTCCAGAGATTTGAAAAGAAGTATACCACAATTGGACCATTACCATTTTACGAGAGTTACAACACGGTCATTGAGGAAAATGGCTCGGTCATTTATTGGACTTGCGGAGGCAAATCCGGTCAGCGAGAGGGCAGTGAGAACGGGAACAGTGGGGGAACGCATGGTAAGTTGAACGGGAGAAGGGAAGGGAAAGCCATTGCAGGCCCTCCTTAAAGGATTCGGGGGCAGCTCGGCACCGCCGCGAAATATGGTTCATGGAGCTGCCTTTATGTAGTATATATACAATTCTGCTAAGCCAGGTTGTCGTTTTTGTTATGCTGGCACAGTAGGAACCCTAACCAGTAACACACGATGGCAAGTTTAAATTTTGAAGGGTCCCTGCAGTTCTCACAGTTCCAGCATTTAACAGTTTTCCAGTTAGTAGCTTCAAGCAAAAACGAGCTGGGTCCCTCGTGGCAAAACTTGGGAGGGTTGCACTGGGCCCAGCGGACAGGGTCCATTTTTCAGCCAGAGCTAGACCAGTAAAATCAACGGCTCCGGGGATGGTGATGTACATTAGCCGGGTTTCTGAGACAAATGTTGTATTGCTGTGTAGATTGAGCCCACGAGGAGGATACACGCTACGATAAAGCCAGCGTGCTGAAGAACCGGAAACAAATGTGATTGGATCATCAGATTCGGGTCGAGTGACACCAAATTCAGCAGCCTTGGCCAGATAATCACATGCTCAGAAGCCGCCCATAATATGCCCTCGAGGAGTACTCGGACGTTCCACCATTATTTCCCTGTACCCTTCTACCACCGTCCATGGCCACCAAGGAATTGAAGCCACTTACCAGAGAGGATGTTGCTAAGGTATGCGACCCCCAGTGTAGGCAGGAGAGTAAACTGATACGGACCATCTTAGCATAACAAAGACGGTGACCTGGTGTGTTTCCCAGATTTGGGGTTTAAATTACCACTGATCACCTTCTATTACATAGTGGATCAGTTGTTGACTCCAAGGTCTACGATATCAGCAGATTCAAAGATCTCCACCCCGGAGGCTCTTCTGTTCTTCTTGATGAAGACGTCGGTGCGTCATCCCCTGCAGGACAACCCCACCTGATCATTGACATTGAAGATACTGTTCGGTAGCCGGTCAAGATGCTACTGAAGCCTTTTATGGTCTTCACAGGCACGAGATAATCGCGAAACCTCAATATGCGCGATTACAGATTGGTTTCATTGACGGAGAGAAATCCTTCATCCACAGCCGAGTTGTGGGTGAACTTAGCGAGGTACCATTTGCTGAACCCACCTGGTTGACTGAAGGCTACTTCAGCCCTTATTTCAATGAGGTGAGCCACTACGTTTGTGAATGGCGGGGTGGGCATTGACGTCAAGCGTGGCAGGGTCATCGCAAATTCCAGCGAACGGTTCGCAAATTCTTTGACGAGGTTGTCCTTCCGGATGCTATTGTATGTTCACCGGGGTCATCGTTTCTGCAATGTTTTTACGGTCCAATTTTTCGTCATTCAGGCCAGGGAAGAGGATGGAAAACCTCCCAGCAAGTCTGTCATTGAGGCCATGGCAAAGGTTAATATACATGCCATGCGCATGGGTCCCGGCAAACATTTAAAGGGTTTGGAACTCATGGGTGGTGTTGTCAAACCGGAGGAGTTCGACTATTTCCACGAAATGATCGTTACGCAGGAGCTGGCTCGTACTGGCAAACGTGGTTACGGCGATGGTAAGTTGGTCCGCTCTAATACGTACTTGAATCCCGGTTGAAGACTTTTGTCAGGTCTGATGTCCGGCTCCGTCATTGGCCTTCCTCCTGTTCTCAATTTCGGCAGTGATGGTGTTAAGAGGAGAGTCATCCCTGATGTTCTCTCTGGGGAGAAGCTTATTTGCCTTGCTATCTCTGAGGCTTTCGCTGGAAGTGATGTTGCTGGTCTCAAGACCATCGCAAAAAAGACTGAGGACGGTAGATTCTGGATAATCAACGGAACGTGAGTGAAACCCAGACTCAATTTGACGGTGGTCTAACACCCTAAAAGTAAGAAGTGGATTACCAATGGAACGTAAGCACTGGGTTACTACTTACTATCCGCACGGAAACTGAACGCCACTTGCAAAACAGTTTTGCCCATTAGTGAGTGCTTTTAAGGATCACGAATGAAACTACGGCCCTAATCCCTCACTAGTTTCACTGTTGGTTGTAGGACAGATAATGGTTTTACCGTCATCCTCGTTGAACGTGGTGAGGGAGTTGAGACGAAGGCGATCAAAACATCCTACGTATGTGTAGTCTTTTTATACCGGCACTAAAGCATACCTATCCTTCACACCAGTCTCCTACTGCTGGAACCGCCTTCGTTACCTTTGACAATGTCAAGGTACCCGTCGAGAATACTCTTGGTCCCGAGGGTGGAGGCATCTTTGTCATACTCTCCAACTTTAACCATGAGCGTTGGGTCATGATCTGCTCCTCCGCACGTTCACAGCGTCTCATCATTGAGGAATGTCTCAAGTGGATAACTCAACGCAAGGCTTTCGGTAAACCCCTCCACTCGCAGGCTGTGATTCGGAGCAAGCTTGCTGCAATGATTTCTCGTGTAGAAAGTGTCCAGAACTGGCTAGAGAATATCACCTACCAGATGAATAACATGGTACAAACACCTTCCCCTTAAATGATTTTTGGTGCTGATTTTTGATTTAGAACTATAAGCAACAAGCGTCTAAGCTTGCCGGGTATGTTGAGTGTTTTGTGTCGAAACTACTGACCTTATGTTACCCAATGACAGGCCCATTGGTCTCCTGAAGATGCACGCTACGCGATCTGCTCAGTTGACGGCAACTGACGCTGTCCAGATTTTTGGTGGACGTGGTATCACCCGATCTGGCATGGGCGAGCACATTGAACATGTAAGCCAATGTCAATTGTTTATTCTGGGGCGGGGGACTGACACTTCAAATTCTTAGTATCATCGGACCGTACCTTTTGATGCGTGGGTTTTAATACTTCTCTTGAGAAGGGCCAAAATTACTGACAATGGGTGAGCAGTATTCTCGGAGGCGCCGAAGACGTTTTGGGCGACCTTGGTGTGCGCCAGGCTATCCGCAACATGCCCAAAGACGCAAGATTATAGGTGGATGTTCTCCAAGGTATGCGTCGAGAGATGATCACTCAACTCGAGCACAAGATCTTTACTATATGTATGCTCCGGTGTTGTACGAGTGTATTTCTAGTTATAGTACTATACAACCCTCTAAGTTACCTGGAACCAGACGCTTTGCCAAATCGCCGACGCTGCGAAACACCGACAGTGGCAACGGTGGAACCCCAGCCCAACCAACCTACCACGACATTCTTCGCAAAGATTTCGCCAAAGCCCAACATGACTCCATTGACAAATGGGAGCAAGAGATTGATGGCGAGTGAAGATGCGAGGGCTTTCAGCCGCGTCCGTTTGGAGAGGGAAGTGTCAAATACAGAAAGAGTGGCAGTTTGGGGGATATGACCGGGCCGTGAACGAGTTACATGATGATTGTCGTGGTGCTGAGGTGGTGGTGTAGTTGTTTCTTCGGGGAAGGATATGGAAGGGTGCGAGGAAGCTGTGAGTGAGTTGACTTCTTCCCACTTTTGAGAACTGTCGATCGTGTCGGACTGGGATACTGTCGAGCTAGCACGCTACAAATATTATCAATTCCCTGGTTTGAGAGATATAAAACCAGAGAACAGGGAAGCTTACATGTCCTTGAGGTTCACCAGTGACAAGGTCCCGAGCATCAGCAGGACTTGAGGATTGTATGGAATCCTCAACGGCCTTGTTTTCCTCCGCCCGGTTCTCGACCACAACTGCTTCTTCCTTACCCCTGCCCTTCCTGCTCGGAGAGCTGAGCTACAAACAAAGGGGGTCCAGGAATGACCTCAGGTGCAGGCTCAGGAACACCCGCAACTTCCCGTTTTGCAGCCTCTTCACGTTCGGCAGCGCGTTTAGCCTCCCATTCCTCTCGGATTTTTTCAGCCCTTTCACGCGCTTCGGCAGACTGGGCACGCCAGGTTTTGACTTGTTCTTCATATTCCTGTTTCCAAGCGTCCTTGCTCTGCACCTGCTCCAGAGGCAGGTTCAGTTGTTGCAGCCTCAGAAGACGATTCGACTGGAGCCTGAGGGGGCTCAACAACTGGTTCCTCTGTCGAAGGGGCTCCCACAGTAGGCATCATTGACTGACGACGCGAAGACGGGGCAGAGAAAGCCTCGCTAAAGGCAGCCTGCAAGATGCAGAAGGGTCAGGTACATATGCGGATAGGAAATTACACTCCGACCTGCCTCGAGAATATGTTCGGTGTCGTCTGTAGGCATAGACATTGTGAAGAAAGTTGGACACCGGACAGAGTGAACAACCGCCGATAATACCGAATGGCGAAAGCTGGCAATTCACTGAACACTTGGTCACACAAGCGTGACGATACCATGGATCACGATATTCTGGCAACATTTCAGCGTTTTCAGCACACACCAATTGCACCATTCCTGTCGCAACCGCCATCTTGCACTTCTTGTGCCTTGACTTCACGAATGCCGTGGGACGTGTGAGGAATAAATATGGTAAGCCAGAAGATGGGCGGGTAAGTAATTCAGTACCCTGCTAGTGCCCAAAGCCTCTACAGAACCGCTGGCCAATTGCAATTGTGAAGACCACCAGATCTTGCATTCCTGGTTATACGTAGCATGTGGAAGTCGAATATTCAATACTCAATCTCCAACCCCCCAGTACTCGACAACCAGGCCATCTGGTATTCCAGGGGAAACTCCTTAATGGAAATCCCTCATTTTAATGAATAAATATTCACGTAATATAGTATTCAGCGCTCAGCGATGACAGACAGAACAACTACAAGAAAGACGGACAACCTAGCGGTGGCCAAAATCTAACACATTCCCGTCGCCCCTCGCCCTTGTGGCAGGCTGCAGCTAACCCTCGTGCCCCTTAGTGCGCGAAAGCGGAATTGAATAATTATGGCACACTCTTTTAATCTGAAACTTTGAAGAACAAAGCAGAAACTATGGCAGCAAGAGCACCCGGCCTGCGTACATAAATGCTATGGTTGGTCAACGCGCCACACCCGCCGCGTGGCATGTAGATGCCTGATCGGCTATAGATAATGAGGTATATCTCTTGAGACAGTGATGTGTTGACATCATCGTCACTTGAGGTCGATCGTGTCAACAAGTTGTCCTTAAAACGAATTTTGAGACTGCTTTCTTCCCAGCAAATTACCTACGATATATCAGGTATAACGATAATGTGCAAAAGGGAATGGTGAGCAAACGGGCCCAAACAATTCGAGATACTGTTCATGCTTCTGACCACCCGCCAGTGTTGGTGATTACTACAGGCCTTGTAACGTTAGTCTGATGACTTCTTCTCTTCGAAGTCGAATGGATTTTCATCTCGATTCGTCCATACAGCATTGGGTCTTCGACTATGAAACCGGCGAGCTAGTCAATTGCAACGAGCCTAAATGCCGAACGAGTAAAATCCACATTCATAAGGACAAGGAGTACATGTGCGATTGTGCTCCGGTGAGTAGTTTCACTCGTTGAAGGCTGACACAAAGCTCAACAATCGTTTCATGACCAAGTCGATCCCCTATGATTACCGCGAGGGCGAAGCCAAAGTGCGGAACATGTTTCACAAGTTATGCCCCAAATGCGCGTCCAGGGGTCGATGAATCCATGATCAGAGACCCCAATTGCACCAAGTTTTTGTACTCGATACAGCATCCCATTATACATTATTAGGATATACCTTATCACAAGCCCACGGGATATGCGCGAGGATCAAAATCGTTTTCCACCTCTCTTAATGGGCTGCCTCACACCTCTCTTCGCCAGGCCACCTCCCATTCCAGAACTTGTACCGGAACCACCTTTCAGTTGTGCTATCCGGGCCCTCCTCTCCGATTCACTATCGCTCTCATATGAAGACGCCCGTGCAGGCTTGGCTTTCTTCGGAGGCGGTTTCAGAGGAGAAGAATCGTCATCGGAAGTCTTATCACCCTGAACAACCCGGCTTTGTTCGGGGGTCCTTGCGCGAGAAGCTGCTTGTGAGACCGCCTTTGAAGAACTTCCTTGTGCTGCCGGTGGGACACTTTGTCGGGCTTGAGGGTCCGGTTCTTCTCCGTCGGACGATTCTGTTGCTGAGCCAGGCTTGGAGGGGGGAGACTTGGGTGTATGACCACGCGGCGACGAGACTCGCGGTGGTGAACGAGACTTGGACGGCCCAGTCATTTCCTTGATGATCGAGCTTGAATCAATCATAGCTATCGGCAAGTTGGATTTTGAGGACTCACGACATCCATTGAAAATAAATGGCTCGTGGAGGGTTTGGTTATGACGGTATCATAAGTTGACGGGACATCAAGACTCGGTTCCTCCACTGTTGATATGATTTTAGCTAGAGGGCGGTTCTGATTAGGGAATTCGAGAGTCGGGAGTTGAAGTCGGAACCTACGGAGTTCGTGAAGAGAGTTAAATATGGCGGTCATCCTTCTCAGAATGGTTGATACCCGTGGTTTAGATAATGCGTTCTTGACATGAGTGTCGACTGCGCGCCTGGCCGTCCGACCAACTTTATCCACAGCCTGCAAATTAGGTACTGGTCAGATGGATTTGCAGGCAGTATTAACGGGAGAAATACCTTTTCGACATCTGCATCTGCCATATCTTGGACAGATTCTGGCGATGAGAACAACAGATGGTTGGTGCTGATGAGGGGAAGCACGAGTTGTTTCGAAATGACATCGGCAGAAATCTTGTATCCAACGAAACATGTTTCCCATCTCCATTTGAATGAGTCGCATTCCAATGTGAACGCAATATCCTGAAACAATCATGGTCGGCCAAAATCTCACAGCGAAAAATTTGGGGAAGCTGGTTACCGAATAGTTCGTATCGACAACTTCAAATGAAAGCTCGCTGACGCCGCCTAACGTATGGGCTTTGGTCAACAAGTCCAAAATCGACAACCTCCATTCGTCCTCATCTTCTATTTTTGAAAACGGGGAAGGGGGTCCGGGGTTATGTTGCCTCCACCGCCTCGCAAGGAGCTGGCTTGACAACTCTGGGGAAGGTGGTTGTGACAGGGAATCAGCCACAGCATTCAACCCGTGTATACGGGGTAAATATCGGTCACCTTCAATCCAAACGGATTTGGTATCAGTGAATAGGACACAACAAGTCAGATCGATAGTGGATGAGACAAACTTCTGTTGTTATGAGCATTAACAGAAGAGGTTTGCAACGTTTTTAACTAGTCCACAAGTTGAAGGCGTAAGAAGAAACTAACAAAGAGATATGGTGTTGGAGACGCAGAGCTTGTTTTGACGAGCCATTCCTTGCCGAGGAATGGTTGGAGCTTGATCTGGAAAACAAAAGATGAGAAGGTGCAATTGATGACTTATTTAGTGTCAAAGGACCTCTGTCATATGCTGTGTACAAATTCACAATTGGTGTAGGCGAGGAATGGAACTAAGTCAAGGAATGTAAAGGGGCAGTTCCATGAACCAAGCAGATTAGGTAATATGCATGACGTCAAAAAGTCGAGGGCCCTTTGACTGAGGGCTCAGAGTGACGACTGGGAGATGAATCGATAATATTCCCCTAAGTCAAGAAAGGGATAATAGTCCGATAACAAGATACCGCGCGCGGTTGCTATTAATGTTAGCTTTCATTTCTCCACTTCCGGACCTTGACTGTGCTCGTCTTTAACGCCGAAACTCTAAAGTTCCCTTCTTTACTTCTCACTACAGCGTTGTCTGGTCTGGAAAGTACTTAGGGTCCCAAAGACGACGCCTAGCTAATCTCTTGTTGGATAAGTATTTCTCAAGATAATCAGCCAGCCAAGAAACGGCGTGTGCAACCATCACCACCCATCACCACATCGTCATTTGCAACGTAGAGTGCGGGGGTAATCGGTGGTGTTTTCTTAGCGTGTGTCAATTCAGTTCATGTGTTCAATGGGGTAACGTCATTGAAAGAGCCGAATAATGATAATCAGGAATGGTGACAGGAGCTGATGGTGGCGGTTCATATTCAGCACACTCCACCGATACTTTGCGTAGGTGGACTTTGTCGCGTCCGTGGTCATCGACACGCGCAATCGATAAAAGCTGTAGAGAAGCAGTTCAAAGTACTACTAGCGCGCAAAGTCTACTGGGCTTTGGCTACAAAGAGGCGATAGATTGGTTCAAGACAGCTCCCGAGACCCAAGAAGCACTGAGAACAGGGATGGTAACGGGTGTCACGCGAACAAGCGCGTCGCGTTCGAACTTTTTGTCATTCGCGTTGTTTGCTTTAGTGTTGTCACCCCACGTGATCGTTGTTCGAGGGAATCTAAGTTGGAACTTTGTTCAGAGTTGCTTGGTTTCTTCTGAGGCTGACCGGTGGTCTTCGTTCCTCTCTTCTCTCTTTCTACTTTCCAATTTACACCACCCGGCTCCTCAAAACCTTCCAAACATCTCTTTAAAATTCACCAACCAAATTTCATCTCTTTTCCGTAACATTTCACTCCGACTCGTCGTTCGCCTCAACCAGGTAAACAAGTTCACACTTCACGATGGCTACAAATCACGTCCGTGTAGGTTCTTTTTACTTTCTACTCGCGTACTGCAACTTATTTACATTTTTTTCACCCCTCCTCACTATACTAGATATCACAACGTCGCTCCCTCGCGCAGCGCGCCAAGGCTGATGAGAATGCCATGAGCCGACATATCCGTCAAACGTCTCGGGATACAGCAGGTCCCACTCGTTTCGCAGCAAAGGAAAATGCAGTCAAGTCTGCCCCCGCTCGCCAAGCATTGGGAGAAGTTACCATGGCTGCCGTCAATCGCAAGGTTTGTCACGCCATGGTATTCACGTTCTCCCATAACCTTGACGCACCGCTCGCCACAGGATGCAGGTTTGAGACCTGCAGCCGGAAAGGAGAAGGAGAAGGAAGAAGTTGGCCTCAAGCGTGGTCGCTCTGACTCTACCTCCTGCGTCCAACGAGTTCCCTTGGGTCCGGGAAGGGCCGTCGCCGCGCCGCCCCTGGCAAGTTCTGTAAACGCCCGCGTTTCCGTGGCCCGCGCGCGAGCTGTCTATTCTGCTACTCGTCGCGCTTTACGAGTCTCTACGTCCAGTTCCCAGCCTACAGTTGTCCCTACTCCGGACGAGGTTGATGCCGTCAAGGATCTTCCTCCAAGTGAGATGGATATCGAAGATGATCCCGTCGACGGATCAGAAGAAGATGAAGCCGAAGTCGCAAACGAACGAGAAGTCGAGAACATGGTGGGTGTCGAGCGAAGCGACGAAGAAGAAGAACAGGAAGACCCTCCCCAGGAGTCCAAACCTCCTCGCGTATGGCCTGAGGTTGGTACCGAACGCGCACATCGGTACGCGAAGGAAATCCAAACGATTCGTGAAGCATTCCACGATGAAGTCGACATGTTCGATCCAACCATGGTATCTGAGTATGCAGAGGACATTTTCGAATACATGTGTGATCTCGAGGTGTGTATTATCGTGATTTTGGAAATTTTACAGATACTCACCGTCTTCTAGGAAGAAGTCATGCCCCAGGCAGATTACATGTCCAACCAAACGGAAATCACTTGGGAAATGCGCCAAACTCTCAGTCGACTGGCTTCTCCAAGTCCACTTTCGTTATCACATGCTTCCCGAAACCTTGTGGATCGCCATCAATGTTGTCGATCGCTTCTTATCACGGCGGGTTGTTTCCTTGGGCAAGCTCCAGCTTGTCGGCGTTACGGCGATGTTTATCGCTGCCAAATACGAAGAGATCCTCGCACCGTCGGTTGAGGAGTTCGTCTTCATGACCGAAAATGGATACACCAAGGAGGAGATTCTCAAAGGCGAACGTATCGTCCTCCAGACGCTCGATTTCCGGGTATCACATTATTGCTCCCCCTACAGCTGGATGCGCAAGATAAGCAAGGCCGATGACTATGACATCCAGACACGGACGTTGAGTAAATTCCTAACGGAAGTCACCCTGCTCGATCATCGTTTCTTGAGGGTGAAACCGAGCCTCATCGCTGCGATCGGGATGTACTGCGCAAGAAGGATGTTAGGCGGGGATTGGGTATGTGGCTTCCTTTAATATGCTCGGGCACGCACCTAACTCGTGTCCCGGCGCGTCCTCATTGAACGTCATGTGACTGATACTTTTTACCAGAACGAGGCATTCGTCTTCTACTCGGGTTTTACCGAAGAGCAGTTATTGCCTGGTCATCAGTTACTCGTGGAAAAGCTAGCAGAGAGCGGGTTCTCGCGCCAATATGTATGCAAGAAATATGCTAACAAGAAATTCCTCAAGGCATCGGTGTTCGCCATTGAATGGGCAAAGCAACACGTCAATGACCTGGCGCCTGCAGAGACAATGATGATTGTGGACTAAAATCTCGTTTCCCTCGTCTCATATAAAGCCAGATATCCCCAACCTTGCTATACCATGCCACCCTCGCGCAATCTATGCTTCTTGACTTTATCCACATTCCTTGACCCCACCGCCAGCATTCTTCATCTAATGACCAAACATCTGCATGTCTCTTGTCTATGTCGTTTTTTTTTTTATTCTTTTGCTATTGATCCATGTCTCGTCGTTTCCTTCCTTATCATGAATTCCCTCGTCCTTTCTCATAACGACACCCCAACCACTCCCTCTTTGACACGAACACCTCTACGCTTGTCGATATGTTCTCATGACCAACTATGTTCACTCTTTTGACTTTTTTCTTCTCTTACTCTCTCTCTCATGTTCCCAGCCTCATTCTCTCGCGTCATGTAAATCTATTCATTTCCCTTCACTTACTTATCTCTCTCTCTCTCTCTCTCTCTCTCTCTCTCTCTCTCTAAGTCTCCAATCTCTTGATCTTTGTCTCTCGTCTCGAAAAGTCGCTCCTGAATGCATGTGTAACCACTCGGATATTCATTCCCGTTTGTGTTCGGCTTCTCATTTTCATCATGCAGTGCATGATATATATTTTGCTTGGCCTTTGTATATATCATGCGCCCGGGTGCGACTTTAATTTATTTTCTAACAAATTGACATTCCCAAGAATCCGTGTATACCAACTCAATGTTGTTGAGAAACATGGGCATACTATAGAATTTGGGGTTGATACGGCTGTTGCTTAGACGAAGGGCGTACACAAGTCTTTTGAGTTTCACGAGATTGGGCGGTTAGAACTTTAAATCCGGTGACTGGATAAGGTAACCGGTGATGTAAGGCATGCTGGGGGGGAGAGATTTCACGTGCGAAGTCCGATCCAAACAGTATTTCACGAAGTTCCGCTTCACTTGGTTTCCTTCTCCGCGATATTAGATTCTGTGACTATGACTCTTTCTTTCAAGGGACACACCGTGGTCGTTACCGGCGCTGGAGGCGGTTTGGGTAGAGCGTGAGTCCTGAAGGCTTGATCATGCACCCCGGCCAAGCTGCTCATATTTGGACCTTTAGGTATTCACTCTTGTTTGCGTCTCGTGGTGCAAATGTCGTCGTGAACGACTTCAACGGTGCTGCTGCGCAGAAAGTTGTTGATGAGATCACCAAAGGTGAGTTATCTTCTCCCCAACGGTGCTCCACGGGACATTTCGCTCACACGTTCCCCCCAATTAGCGGGTGGAAAGGCTGTCGCGAATACTTCATCCGTAACGGACGGTGCAGCTGTCATCAAGTCTGCAGTGGATAACTTTGGTACCGTTACCATCCTTATCAACAATGCTGGTATCTTACGGGACAAGGGGTAAGTCTTCCATTTGCGGCGCGGAACTCGGAAGGCTAATCAGGTCGGATAGTTTCAAGAACATGTCGGATAAGGAGTGGGACCAAATTACGGAAGTTCACTTGAAGGGTGCATTTGCTTGCACTAAGGCTGCCTGGCCCCTCTTCCGCAAACAGAACTTTGGTCGTGTGATTAACACTGCCAGTGCTGCCGGCCTCTATGGTGTGTGATTTGCGAGGGGTAATTTAAACAGTATTGCTAATTGCTGAGTAAAGGCAACTTTGGCCAGGCTAACTACAGCGCCGCAAAGATGGGCCTTGTCGGTCTCACTATGACTTTGGCTCGTGAAGGTGTCAAATACAACATTAAGTCTACTGCCATTGCTCCGGTACGCCTCTTCATCGTTTGTTGAGATCGGGGAGGTATATTCATGTGGAAACTCATGATAGATTGCCGCTTCGGCTATGACGGAAACCGTTATGCCACCGGAGATGCTCGCCAACCTCAGCGTAAGTGAATGCTTCCCGTTTAGTTTGGCGTCGGAATTTACCTGAGCCCTGTTATAGCCCGAATATGTCGCTCCCTTCGTCGCTGCTATCTGTCATCCGGAAGGACCTGATGCTACAGGCAAGATCTTCGAGATCGGTGCTGGTTTCGTTGCCGAAGTCCGGTGGGAAAGGAGCGCCGGTACCATTTTCAAGACTGACGCTACCTTTACTCCGACCGCTGTAAGCTTTCATAACTTGAAGTGACCTGTCTATGTTTCTCATTCGTACTTCAGGTCAGGAATAAATGGAATGAGGTGGTCAATTTCTCCAAGCCTTACTAGTGAGCTTTATTCACTTTTTTGCTAACACCGATCTGACATATTTCAGTCCCAAAGCTGTGACAGACGTTGATTCAAAAGTACTTTTTGCACTCGCAGTGTGGTCATCGTGCTCACACCAAACCTTGTAGGGTTTGCTAGAGGCTGCGAAAAACTCTCCTCCTAATCCTCAATTCGCCCCCGAGGTCCGCTTCGACGGCCAGACTGTCATCGTTACCGGTGCAGGGGCTGGCCTTGGTCGTGTTTACGCCTTGATGTACGCTCGTCTAGGTGCTAACGTTGTTGTCAACGATGTTAGCGAAAAGGGAGCCAATGCTGTCGTCCAAGAGATTACCAAGGTTGGCGGTAAAGCCATTCCGGCCGTGTTTTCAGTCGAAGACGGCGATAAGATCGCACAAACGGCTCTCGAGAAATTTGGCGCAGTGCACGTACTAGTTGCGAACGCTGGCATTTTGCGCGACAAGTCGTTCCAAGCTATGTCTCCGCAGGAATGGGACCTTGTACTTGCTGTTCACCTCCGGTTAGTCTCCCGCTTTTCTGCGAAGACTTTCGGCACTAATTTTTTCCCCCAGTGGCACCTATAAGGTAGTACCTGACATCATCCTGCAAGGAATGTAGCTCAATCCATGGCTGTAGTGCGCCAACGCTCTTTGGCCAATTTTCCAGAAACAGAAGTACGGTCGTATCGTAACCACTGCATCCCAAGTTGGTATCTGTACGTGTTCCCATCTCCTCCAAATTGCACGTAATCTGAACCTATGCCACCCATTCCAGACGGCAACTTCGGCCAAGCCAATGTGAGTAGTCCAGTGCGATCGTGCTAATCTTTCTGACTTATCATTCCCCCAGTACTCTACCGCCAAAGCGGGTATCATTGGTCTGACCCGAACTCTTGCCATTGAGGGCAAAAAGTACGGCATCCTTGCCAACGCTATTGCTCCGTCGGCTGGTACTGCCATGACGAGCACCATCTGGCCGCAGGAGATGGTTGATGCCTTTAAGCCCGATTACATTGCTCCTGTTGTTGGCTTCCTTACTAGTAAAGGTACGCCGCGGTGTTTTGAGTGAGCAAAAGCAGCCTGCTGACCAGTTCATCTCCTAGATAATGTCAACACGAGTGGTGCTCTCTTTGAGATTTCGGGTGGTTGGGCCGCTCAGACCCGCTGGCAACGTTCTGGCGGTTACGGTTTCCCCCATATTAAGCCTTATACCCCCGAGGACGTCGCCGCCAAGTGGAGCGCGATTACCAACTTTGGTATGTATCTCTGTTTTGACGTACACCTCTTGCGCACCGAGACTGACCCCCGGTTATTTTCAGACGATGGCCGTGCGACAAACCCCTCATCGACACAAGAGGCCATCCAGTCCATCGTGGAAAACTTTGACAACAAGGGAGGGGAGCCTGTCAAGGCAAAGCTGTGATTTCTGGTCCAAGATACACTTACTTTTCTGTACTTCATTGTATCAGACATACCAGTTTTATATGGCATTTAATCTATCTGTAGTCCCAACCTGAGATATCAAGCTCGGTTCACAAATATTTACGTGACATTTGCAGGGTGTGGAGACACCTGGGAACGAGTCCATCACCAGAAGCATGTGATTGAAGGGAACCATAGAGCAAAGGTATTTGGACTCGCCAGCAATCTTGGCCACGGTTCCTTGCCACAAGCATGTCCAAGTTTCAAGATCCCAACTGCTTTCGCTGACCCAGAAGACTCGCAGCTCGTTGCTGACGCCAAGAAGGTCATTCCAGAACCCGCGCCATACGACTACACTGAGGTATGTAAGATCGGTGGACTTACAGAAAAGTTCAACACTCAAACGCTCACATTCTTGGATTGGACGGGGTTTGTTTCACTTAGCGAGATGTAATCTTGTATAACCTGGGTGTCGGAGCGACCGAAAAGGAGCTGCAGTGGACATTTGAAGGTCCACGACGCATTCGCCGTGCTGCCGACTTTTGGTGTCATTCCGCAGTTCCCCGCTAGTTCTGGTGTTCCTCTTGACTGGCTGCCCAATTTTAACCCTGTACGTTCTTCGTTCCACTCCATAAGACGGCATGTTGATCGTACTTTTCTGCCATGTAGGCCAAGTTGCTCCATGGTGAGCAGTACCTGAATATCAAGGCCCCTATCCCCACGAGTGGATCATTGATCAACGAAACTCGGTGCGTTTAATATTCCAACTCTCACCCTCAGCTCTGAGTTGCTCCACGAACAGGATCCTTGAAGTCCTTGATAAGGGCAAAGCGGCAGCCGTGACAACAATTATCGAGACTAAGGACGCCAACTCTGGTCAGGTCATCTTCGAGAACCAATCGACCGTGTTCGTTCGGGGTGCCGGCGGATTTGGTGGGAAACGCACGGGAAAAGGTCCGTGCCTCCCCTTCACTAATGACCTTGGGTGAAACCCATTTCATTTGTGGTCGATGAACAGATAGAGGTGCGGCCACAGCTACCAACGCCCCTCCCAGCCGCGCTCCAGATGCGGTAGTGGAAGAAAAAACCAGTTCCTCGCAAGCTGCTCTCTATCGGTATGTACAAAGGAATCTTCTTCCCATTTTTCGTACCACTCTGGCGTCGTGGACATGCGTTTGCCTTCCTCCTGAGACTCAGGTGAAACAGAAGCTCACTCACACATTAACTACTTGCTATAGATTGAGTGGCGATCTGAATCCCCTCCATGTAGGTATCCAACTCGTCTCTAATCGCCCAGCCTCATGGATCCTCCATGTTGGTGGTTAGATCCTACCCGAATTCGCGGCTATCGGCGGTTTTGAGAAACCTATCCTCCACGGCCTTTGTACTATGGGTTTTGCAGGTAAGCACGTTCTGAAGACATATGGAGCTTACAAGGACATCAAAGTCCGGTACGCTTGCCTCGCTTCCAATTATGGGGGACTATGTCATTGACCTCTGCTTGTTAAAGGTTCACTGGCGTTGTATATCCTGGCGAGATCATCGTCACAGAAATGTGGAAAGAGGGCAACAAGGTCATATTCTGTAAGTATCCTTGCCTTGATGTCTGGCTTCACGTGAGCTCTTACATCTCTACTCAGCTGCCAAAGTGAAGGAGCGGAACTTGGTTGTATTGGCTGCCGCCGCGGCTACGTTAGTCGACAAGGCCAGACTGTAGGGAACCTACATAGATTTGCTTTCGGACTTGAATCGGGGAGAATCTCATTAATATCTCTCAACCCTTGCGTTCTGGTCCAGCTGAACGGGTTTTCCTACACTTAGCCATTCATACGCCTTGATTGCATATTGTGCTTGCGTGTCTACAGACGCATCGCCGCATGTAGAGGGGTGGAAAAACGAAACAAGTTTTAACCGGGATCCGTGTGCTATGAGCGTCAGTCAACACAAGTTTGTTTCTTGAAACCCAACGGGAAGATGTTTGCTTCCATCTTCTAAACTCGAACCCGCGACCATGGTACCTGTCACCTTGTGGGTGCTGGTACGAGGCAGTGTGCTGTACATAGTAATTCCGAGATTTCAATTGTTCCCTCTTACCGAGCTCCTTGTTACACACGAGGAGCGTGAAGCTGAGCACTGCCTTGGGTTCGTGCGTGGGGTTCTAATAGGGCCCTGGATAACCCCTATAAATGTCGTGTACAAAAGTCGGGTTTTGGGCCAAAGTTTTGTCCGAACAGGCCCCACCCGATATGGAAATTTTTGTCCGAACCCCGCATCTGGCCTCTGGGAACGGCCAGATTTTGTCCGAACCTGACATCCAGCCTCGTAAAAATCTCCAAACACTTGGATTGAATATGCCGTGGCTGTCTTCAAAGTCCATTGAGCTGGGGATACAACTGGGTGTTCACTGCGCAATTTGGGACATGGCCCGCAAGTATGTCACGAGTTACTGTTCGGAAAAATGATATCACCATATTTCAAAAAGTGCTACACAAATTCAAGATTAAGCCACTTGTATCGTATCTCAGTCCTGTAGTGCGTAACATAGTGGGTGTTGGAGCCAGAGTCCTTTCTACCAAGGTGAAATCTGACCCTGGAACGTTCCCTTGTGGGCGTCCCTTTGGATGGCCTCAAGCCAGCTTTTGTCCGAACTTGCCTGCGGCGGGCAGTGCCTGTCCGAACCGGTACAGTCGCGGACAAGCAAAATCAACAAATTTAATATCTCACGATCGGCTCGATAAAATTGCACGAAATCTTGGCTATAGAGTTGGATTCATGGAATACGTCGAAATACACAACTTTCGGATTTTTCTCATGAGTTTTGGGTCACTGCCAAAATTTTCACAAATTTTTCGCAACATATATGGTCGAAACCCAAGGATACCATCGGCTGCTCGGTGTTCGGATGGGTCCCCCCGAGGTCCCCCCCTTTCGGGTGGTCACATCAGTTACAACCTCCGGCCAGATTTTTCGAAGTCAGAGGGACGGTGGGTGTTGCCACCGGCTGATAGCGTGATCCCATCATTTTTATTCAAGTTTCGACATGTATCAAGTGGCGGTGCTTGGCCAATCAGCCCCATCCCCAGTGGCCTATGGCTTGATTTGCACAAGGAATGAGGCCAATGCTGAAGCAAGCATAGGCGAACACACCATTATCATATAAACCCTCCTATACTGCGCTTTGCCCTTTTTTCTGGTCGAATAGTTCCGGTGGTGATATAAAATGGTTTAATAATGATTATCAATGTTCAATTAATAACGTGACATTGGCTCGTTAAAATTGTTTGAAAACCTGGGGTTGTTCGTGCTTTAGCAAAAGGAATTGATTGCACATATTTTCATAAATTTCTATAGAAATTTCGGTCCTCTGCCAATTTTTTGGTCTTATTTCCTTATTTAGCATTTTGCAGAGGAACGGCTCGATAGAATATTATGATTTTGAGTTTTCCTGACAGCCTTCGATGAGAAGAATTATTTCCAGGCTTATTTTTAAAAAAACTATAACTTCGGAAAAATTGGTTGATTTTGCCTGTCCGCGACTATACACAGGGAAAAGCCAATTTTTGGCCAATTTTTGTCCGAATCGGTACACGACATATATAGGGATTATCCAGGGTCCTGTTCTAATGCTTCTCAAATCAGATAATGTCCTACACCCCGAATAACACACAAACAAGAGTGTATACATAGCTACAGTAGACAGGAGGGCAAGAGAATCGGAGACTGAGGTGGGATAGGAGAGAAAGTAGTCCTTGTGCTTGAATAGCTTTGTATGTGTGGTTCATGGGTCAAGAATATATCACTGTGAAGCTGCAAGTTTGGTGTCCTTGCGCTGACCACCAGAGTGTCATTGTTGGGTAACCCTTGACGTGTTGATATTTGGTTCAAACATCAAAATTCAGTGAGAAACCCAGAACCATAGACATATATTGTTAAGGCCCAAAAATTCCACAGGTACTTCCCATTCATGCTCCCCAACGGGAGGGGAGTAAGACGAGGAATAGATGGGCGTTCCAAAGGCCAAATCGGGCGAGAAAGCAACTCTATGGGCTGCGAAATAGGTACTAAATTTGGCTACACATCATGTCGGTTCCAGAAGGATCGCTGCCTGTTCGTTGTTAGGGTCAGGGAACCGAGTAGGTATGTCCAGGGGATGGGGAACTTGCCAGGGTAAAACCAGAAAGTGAGACTTAGAACAACGTAAAGTACTAGTAGGTCTGGTATTAGAATTACTGGATTGCGCACTTCCGATGGTCACTTACACATTAGAATAAAGCCTTCCAACCAATTCGACTTTCCGTCTTGGACGACATAATTGACAATGAGGACTGTTCAGAAACGAACGAATAAACATTCAGTTGTTGACAACGCTACAGGCGACGGCATACCTGAGAAAAAAAGGACAACAGACTCGTAGGGATCGAATAAGAGGGTCATAGGTTTACCAATGATCCATCCAAGGGTGATGATAAAACTTAACAACATAGTCATGCCTCGCATAGCAGGTGTTCAACAAATAGACTTACGGAATGACAAAGAGGGCAATTTGCTACGGGTGGGGAATCAGGGGTCTAGTCAATTTTGAATTCAGACGAAGACCTACAATACTGGATCCAACTGCGACGCTCAAGCTCAGATTTAGCTTGTCCTTGACGGAGACGGTGACAGCGGTGGCATGTTCTGACACCCATTTCAGCATTCTATCCCCGAATCTAGGAAAGGGCTTACCAGCAGCATTGCCAACGATCGGGAGCAGAATGACACCAACGAACTCGAGCCCAATACTGCCGCCATCAGTCAAGCCGTCGATTGAGTCGACTAGAAATTCTGCAGTGACAGCGACGAGCTAATAAACGGCTCAGAGGGAAAGTAATTTCTGGCGTTTTTCAAATTTACCACAGTCACAACCACTAGAAGTCCAAATGTCATCCAGACGCTCATCTGAGGTTCTTCTTCTGCGCTCTTAGCCGAGGCGCGTTCGACATCCCTTATCTGACCTGCAGATCCGAGGGTAGACCTCCGCGAAGGAGGCTCCACCGATTCCGGCTCGCTGCTGACAATGACATTAGGAAACACCTGGTCGGTCGATACTTCTTGTTTGGTGGCCGCCTTCTTGGCCTCCTTTTTTTCTTTCTTCTTTTTCTGGTATGCATATCTAGTGGATGGCGTGGCGTCTGGATAGTCGTCCTGGAACAAGGTAGCATGGGACCAAAGTTGAAAGAGGAGGTAGCCGATATATACTGTAACGAGAAATACCATGAATAACTCGAAGTTCTGATGCCGTTTTTCTTCGAGTTTCACTCACTGATCAAAAGAATGATAGAAGTCTGGAGAATCAGTTATGTATTAGACCAATATCCAAGGCAGAAACCCACGAATGGACCTACTCCACGACTCACGGCCAAAATGGCACGCCTCTCTTGATCATCGGTCAGATCAGCGGAGAAGTGGAAAGCTGCGGGCAACAGCACAGCAATGACACTAATTGTCAACAAGGATGAGTTTAACTGGGTAGTGACTTTAATGGGGTAGGAGGAGGAGCGTTAGTGCATAAAAATAGAAGCAACTAAATCACGTACTGGCACCGAACCCTTGTTCTTGGTACCTCAGTCCTCCAGCGAAAAAGCACATACCTAAAACGAGAACTATGACATAGAAAGGCAGAACTGTTAAAAATCCTAGGGGAAATCCCAACCAACAGATTGACAGACGTACGGAGGTTGCTGAGGATAGATCCTACCACTGTGGAGTAGGGATGACATCAGTAACCACGACAGCGAGTTTAATGCGGAGTTGTGCAGTGCTATTCGGCGACTCTGCCGGGTGGGACTTTGGGCCCATAGCACAGCAGTGGGTGGAAATGTAGGTCATAACTCACATGAGGCTTGCACGATGCGCAACTTGCATTGGGTGAGCGCAATGATCTAGTGGTGGGTAAAATTAGCACACGATGAGGGTTTGTGGTGACGTAGATGTACGTACAGCAACGATAAGTTCCACTCTGCCAAGCCATAACGGAGCGTCATGAATAGGGGATCAATAATGAAGTAGATTGTACGCACGCATTTCCCTGCAACATGATAAAACTAAAATCAGGATCAAAGCGATCAGGACATGGCGAGTACTTTACCAAGGTGGCATTCAATAGACCAGCCAGGGTCGAACCGACACGAAGAGACAGCTCTTCAGTTGCAAATCCAAGTAACTAGTATTCGTAAATGTTAGTTGGCATCAAGCTACTTCAATCGTTGTTCGCGTATAGACCTACCTTTGCTAAAGGAATGATTGCAAGGAATGAAACTGAACAGGGTTAGTAAAACCAGATACCAGAATTTCAACTGCGCTACTACTCACATACGAAAACGAGGGTATCTCTGTTGGAGTTGTCATGAGGGAGTGCAAAATGCAACGCCCACTGTGGACTCGGGTCAAATCCTGGTTCCTTCAGGGAGGGGTAAAGAACATATCACCCACAGAGACGGGTATAAAGACAAGCAAAAGATTAAGCGCTGTGGCAAACCAAAGCCAACGCTGGGTAAATCGGGGCGAAAACACGAAAAGTATGGCACTTACGCGAAGCAAGAATAATAGCTTTCAAGCTACTCCAAACACTGGGTGCCTCACCAATCCGTCGGTCAGGAATCAACAATGAAGATGCGGCCCTCTGGAAGCTTCTCAACGTCGGGATTCTCCTTTGCCCACGCGCTGCGCTGCTCATCGTGCGCCTCCTACTTCCACTGGGCCTCTCAGGATGCGGTGTGCTTTGACCCGTGAAAGTCGCAGTCTTCTTCCTCGAAAATAGTGTCGTTGGCGAAGATGTACCAGTGTTATGGGCAATCGGAGTAGGTTCCCCCGAGTCATGTTCAGGCTCTAGCGTCTGATCCTCCTGAACCATTGTGGTCGTTGGTCCAAAACTGTGATCCAGCTTCACGTCAGGCAGGCCTGTGTGCCCGACCTCTGTGTTGGCGCCTTCTGAGGAAGGGTTTGAGGCAGACATGAGTGAAATTAGGGGTATCTGGCTAATAGCCGCTGTTTACGAAAGGCGTCGGTGAACTTGAGTCGCGTGGAATCGCTGACGACGTGGCGAGCCCAAAAAATGGGGCTGGCGGGGAAGAATGAGAACCAAAGGTTGCCAATCTATAAGCGCTGATGTTTAATCTTGAAGGCTGTTCGCCAGAAGCGCTCTGAGGCTGGGGCGTGGCAGAAATTCTGGAGGAAAAGGTTAAGTGTCAGTGGCCGACACACACTTGACATCCGCCTTTTTTAAGTATTCGGCAACAAGCTCAAAAGGCTGTAGCCAACAGCACTTTTTGTTCCCACCACTTCCGTCCAATTATAGAAGCGGCGTGGTCCACGCGTGACGCCACTCAGTCCCCTTTCATCACCTCATGGGAAAAAGGAAAAAGAGCCTCACGGGGATGGGACCCGAAAGGCTGTGTTGCCCGGCCCCAAACAGCCACTGTAATTGCATCGATACCCAAATCGCAGTAAATTCCCCCCCCCCCCTCGGAGAGTGGGACGAATGAATTGATAAAGTGCTAATGTAAATAAATAAGAGTGAGCTAGATACCGATGTGACATGTGAGATTTGGCAAAGTTCGAAAACGGAAGGACTCTTTTTGTGCGCAGCGATCCAGGAACAAAAAAAAAAAAACATAAAAAAACCCAACCAGTGAAAGTAGCAACCGCACAGCCCAGATAAAGGATAAGTAATCAGGAGAGAATAAGGGACAGGAGCAAACAAAAGTGACAACCATAGCAAACTTGTTGACGATTCCGAGATTAGCTACTCGCTATTTTTTTTTAAAAAGGGTGATATGTATCATTTTGACCAATGCGCCTGTGAGGAGGCGAAACCGAGGCGAAACGCTGAGTGGCGAACGAACGTGCCAGAAACAGGCAAGGGCGGATAAGGGTAATAAATGACATTTAGCCCTGATAGGCAAATGACACAGCACCATACAGCCCGTCCTCGCGTCCCAGCATGCCATAGCCATGAAGCACCTGTGCAAGCGACAGAGGTTACAGGACGTACTCGAACGGAGTCATCGGGTTTTACGTACCTCCATTTTTCGGGCATGCCATCCGATTCCGCTGCTCACGTTGCCGTTTGCATTGGAGAGGCGTTCCATTTCAACTCGGAAAGGATGATCGGGTGTTAAATCCCGTCTGAGAACGCTTCCTCCCCCTGATCCGGATTCTCCAACCCAAGCGCTAGCCGTATCAACATACCAACCACGACCGCCCTTGCTTCTAATGATACGCCATGCACCGGCTCCGGCTCCGAGGGCGCCCAGCATACCAGTCGACAACTCAATCACCCGCAGCCGTGTCGGCGGTGGTAACGGGCCGCTGGGAGAAGTGATGCTAAAGGAGAACGGTGGTATGCAGAGGGGGCGAATGAGATGGGTGTGCAAGTTGGTGATGGCGGTGCGGGGGGTGGTGTTGGACCGTAGGCCAAGGTCAAGCTCAGGTGAGGTATTGATCAAAGTGAGAACCTCGACATTCGGTGACTTCTCAATCACGAACTTCTGTATGACTTTGAGCCCAAGATTGAGGAGATGAGACAGTCCGAGAGAACGAAGTCTCAGTTGAGGTTTGAAGGATTCGAGGATCTCCTTGGTAAGGGGGGCTCCAGAAATATCCAAGTATTGCAATTCGCCGTTAAGGAAACAGGGGGCTGTCGTCACGACTTCGAGGAGATGCTCCTGGTTGAGAGGAGGCGAGTATGTCAAGTCTCCGTAAAGATTAAGTTCTCTCAGCTCCGCGGTGACTGGTGAATAAACCAAAAAGTCTCTGACGCTCTCACTGGAGAGCTTCACACATCGAGCAAGTGCGAGGGACTTTAAGCGGACTGCAGGGGACTCTCCGAGGGAATCGAGGATCTCCGGTGTAACCCGAGTACCGGAAAGGTCAAGATGAGTAAGGGATGGGAATGCTAAGAGGAAAGGACCTAGGAAACGAGGCAGAATAGATTTGACACCCCTCATACCAAGGCGTTGAAGACCGGGAAAGGTCAGGGGTTCATCAACAAATCGAATACGGCGAGTCCTACGACCGTCACCCTCCTCTTCGCTGTGAGATTCTGGTTCAGCGGGTATGAGGTGGGTATTAACGAACTCATTGAAGGCGTTCACGAAGACGGCACTAACGCAACCGGTCAAATCTACAGCCTCAAGGTCCTTGCATTCTCTCCTGCGTTCACGATCCTCCTCTTCCGCGTCGGACAGATCGAAGAACGAACGACCACGGGAGGGGCGACCTCGGCCCCCCGAAGGAGCACCGCGGAGGAACAGCTCGTTCAGAACGGGCAAGGTCAGTGCGCCGTCCATGTACTCGGTGGCACCGAATGCGGTGAGGTTCGGCATTTCCTGAAATGATCAATATCAATGAATACTAGTTTAAATATATCTGCGTTTAACGAGCGGACCTTTAGTATTGCCTCAACGCGATCACCCGTTACGAAGCGACTATTGACACCTTCCTCGACCGAACGCCGCATGCCGATAGTGCGAAAGTGATTGAAATCCAGGTGTTGTACGTGACGGCCCGGACGAGGATCCTTGGGAGTCGGAACTGGGGGGAGTGAGAATGTGTGAAAATGATGATAAAATGAGATAAACGCTTACCATGGACTCCTGGTGTCCTTCTCTCCAGTACATCTTGAATGGCATCATTGATTGAGCGCAAAATCTTCCATCGTGCAGGAGATTTGCTCTTGGGTCGAATGCGCCTCGGACTAGGGTCTCGGGATGGAATGGGCGAAAGTAAATCAGGTGAAATGGCATTGTCGGGTAGATCTAAAGTGTCCAAAAGGCTTGCTTCGAGCTTGAGAGCCGCCTCCATATCATAAGCCCATGTATGTGCATCCGCCGCAGCTCTAGCAGCAGCCAGGATAGTTTTGCCCATCACGGAATCGACGGTTTCTTCTTCATAGTTCCAAGCAATCTCTTCTACGAGAGAGAGCCATGTACGAGGAAGGCGAACTTCAACCCTGAGAATACAACTGAACGAGTATTCAAAAGAAAAATTGCAAAATTATGACTCACCGCCTCCACAACCAGGGCTTTGCAGCCTCATACCAGGCACGATTTGCAAGGCAGAGATTGGAGAGGGTACGACGGACAAGAGGCTCAGACCAGTATGCCGCAGGACTAGAGGAAGGCTGGGCAGTGGGAACACCAGTGGAAATTGTTATGAGGGGGTCGAGGGAGGTCTCTGTTGGAGGGAGGCCTGCGAGGAAAATCTGTGAACAGATAGCATCGAGGATCTCAGGAGGATAGTCGTATTCGGCGAAAGCAGTGGAGGACATCAATGGGTTAACAGAGGATAAGTTGGACAAGGAGGATGGTCCGGTGAAAGGAATAGTGAGAAAAACGGAAGTGTGTTTTTATAAGCGGTGGGGTTTTGTAACGCATCACGCGTAATGTTATTGCGGAGAAATAAGCGAAACAAGGGGCATTAAGCATTGCCTTTCTTGGCAACCAATGTGTTCGGATCTGAGCACGCCTTCGCGAACCTGTCACTCATTCTACATTAATGCTTCCTCCAGATTCATCTTGCGCCGGCCGATGTTAGTCCGCCCCTGTATGTTTCCCCCCCCCCCCACCTGATCCACCTTCTCTCCCAATTGCACATTTCCGGTAGACCGTCGTTCACATCTACAGCCTCACTAATCCTGTAGATCAGATATCAGACGCTGTGACGCGCGACCATTAAAAATGTGGCAAGCTCCGTGATCCGGTTTCGGTCAGCGAGCGTTCGAGATATTTTTCTTTTATATATGTACGTGTTTTTCAAAAATCAAAGTTTAATATCAACACCAATGACACTGGAGTTTGCCTCCCACACTCGTCCTTTTGTCGCCCAGGTCGATCAATCCGACGGCATCTTTCGGCTGCAAGGAGCTACCCTCCTCTCACGTTCAAACGTTCACGACTAACCCCCCCTCTCAAAAATACATAATTAATCAAGTTGTGTTACATCCCTGGGTCCCTCTGTCAAAAAAATTGTGGCCTGTACGGATCTTGAACCATACCCGGTCGGTGGCGCAAACACCCCCCCCCCACTCGGAGTACTCGAGCACGTAGGCTCCTTAACCTTTGAACATCATGGATGACCCGAACCCGCTTGAGCTCCATCGTGGGTCATACCAGCGATAAAATGGTGACGATGACTGACGACAAATGGACATCATCTAAGTTAAGTTAACATACTCATTCTACTCTTCGGAAACAAGTAAACACAAACAAACAGAATAACGGTTGGTCATCTGACTTTCGCCTCACCCCCATACGAAATATGTTGACGGACTACCGCTTGGCACACCCTGAAGGCATCCCAGCTAGGCCATCTTTGCTTCATCTCTTGGCCAAACGGCAGGGAATTTTGCGCTACCACAGAGTGCTTCTTCCCCAACGGCCTGATGAAGACTGCACCAGCCTCGCCTTGAAGTTGGCCCCTCCATTAATTAAGATCATCTCGGCCCTGGGTCAGAAATCACGAAATGACTCCTCCCCGCGTTCACCTGACCTAGACGTTCGCTCCCAACCCGAACGCATCTCGGTTACCGCACACGAGTCAGCCATCATATTTACGCTTGGGGCCTCACCAGCCATCCACGCAGTAGCTGCTATTCAACATCCGTGGTTGACGGTTCCCCAGGATCCGGAAAATTGAAATCCCTCTATTCCTCGAAGACCCTGTCCTTGCCCAACCCACGTCAAAAAGGCGTCATTGGCAATCATGATGTGTATACTTCTCACCACCGGAATTACCCTTCAAACAACCTTCACCTTCTGATTACTCAACAAATCGTCAGCAATCCAATTATTCACTACTGGCCAAATGGCCACTTCGACTGTGCCATATTATTAGGTCCCGCCACTTGTCCAGTTCACGTGCGCCCACACACATGCCAACCCACTCTGCTGATGTGATCAGTCTTCCGATAACAACACAGTATACCAACTCGGATGTTCAGCAGAACATGCTGAGGATAACTATAGCATCAATGACGAATAAGTAGCCAATCTCGCTTCAATCCAAATTTGGAGTCTGCTTTAAACACATCCGATGCGTGGATCATCGGCTGGATCATACATTTTACAAGTCTTCAGCGGAATTATATCTGAAGAACACACCGTGCCCCATCAGGTATAGTGTCATTGGTTGCTTGCGCGTCAATTCCCAACTGCGTATTAGAACTGATCTTTTCTTTTTTGGAGTGCCTGCTATTTTGGTTGACCTTCCATGTCGTTCATGAGGGTTACGCGGCATGTGAGAGAGCCTTGACTCCAGAATAACTTCAGAGAATCTGCGCACCAAGACAGCCGTTGAACGTGCCCTTGAGATCAGTCACACATCGTGAAGACTTCACTATACCTCCCAGTGGGGCGACAACACATTTGCGGCCCATTCTAACTTTTCTTCTGACATTCGGTCTTAGACGGCCGGATAGTATGGTGTACGTCCCTCCCCAAACAATTCAATTGTGACATTTTGAATTGGATTTCCACGAACCTGTCAATTCTCAGGTCGTGGGGTGGAGACGTCCGAGGACCTCCAAGAAGGACCGAACATCCACACAAAATAATATAACGGTAGTTCATCGAATTCTCAAAAGTGTGAAAAATCTTTAGCATCTATGAGGTTACTTCGGAAGCGGTTGCCGCACCTCCACATATTAATAGCTTTTCCCCGGCCAAAGCCTAGCCAGGAATAATTTGCGTGGACATGGCTCTATGAATATCCTTTCAATGAGTGGGCAGCTATTAAAATCATGATCCGGTCCCCAAAATACACGGGTAAGCACATAGGCCAAAGAAAGCAAAATACTCGCCTCGCGACCTGGTTGCGAATGTTTATGTCCGTATGGCATTAAGTTACAGCGCACCTTACACACGATATCGTGCTGTGAGAGGAAAACCGTGACTGAGGCACTCACGCCAAGACTTCCAGCGATCCCGACAAACCAGTGTCCAACAAATTTTCAAATGAAATCGATAGGGTACTGTATGGATCGAGCCTTATGCAGAGCTTGGAGTCATAGACGCAGACAAGGACCAAGCTTTAATGTAACAGTGAACGTTCGTGATCTGATAACACGATCTTCTTCTTCATAGCACATGATGCACGATGCATGATTAGCGGCGAACGTGGCCTACTACCTTGTGTCCAACGGCAGGAACTTTGAAGTACTATTTGTGTCCGTCGGAATTTTATTTGTTCCCATGGTCCTGAGAAGCGAAAGGATCTTGTGGCATTGGCTTTTGAATACTTACATGCCACTGTCCCAGAAACCGGCAGCAAGGCAATCATGACTGTTGTTTATGTCTTGAATGACCAGGGCGAGGTCAAATATATCGCACAGAACTACGTCCGAAAATAGGAGAGATGTTAAGATTAGACACGGCATGTGCGAAGGTCGAGACGACGGGCCTCACAGGTATAGATGCCGTTGGAGAATCTGCTACGCTGGGGATCGTGCTTGAAGTGCCCCTGATAGGTTACATTTTAACCGAGGTTTATCAATACCCATAATTCTTCGTTGGTAAGTGTAATGCTATCCACCAGGTACGGAGCAACACGGCGTGATGTAAGGGTCAGGTGTATTGGTAGTGGTGTGGTGCAGATGTCGATCTGGCCGAGTGAAGCTTGAGAAGATTCAAGTTATCACAAAAAAGACTACTGTAGGTAAAAAAATAAATACTGAAACGACGGGAACCACCTTCCCCTTGACCTGGTTTCGATAGCTGGCTGGTTAAAACACTGAAGCCGGACTATATGATTATTGTTCGAAGAAGCGGACTTAGCGGGAAGATTCCAATATTCCGGAAGGGCTGCAACCTTTTAATACTAAGTATAATGAGGTCGGTCACGACCTCTTACTGGAATAGAACTAGAAAATGGTGCCGGAAACGGCACAGAGTACCGACATGTGCTGGGCGAAAGTTCTCGGGTTCCACGGAAAGGTGAACGTTGGATCGATGCGAAGTATTTCCACCTTTCAACCTTGTTTCTATTTCGAACGAGGTGAGTCATTTGTTGCTGATATTCTACAAGAGAAACTCGGGACGGCGAACAACGTCAAGGATGCGAGAAGAAGGGGTACGTACTTGCGGCACGAAATGCGGCAGGCTCAAAGCGACCGAAGGTAAGACTCGAGACTCATTCATTTCAGGAAGGTAAGACTCATTCATTTCGTCATAACACAACCTAGTATGCTCGTGAGAGTAGATGTGACACGAATCACAAGCGTTGCGAAGCGGCTACTTACGGTAGAAAATTTGTTTGCCACAGCGGCGTTCAGGATGCTGGTGGTTATGTTACCCACAGTAGGTTCGGCGGATTAACAACGCTCAATCCAACAGTAGCAATCGGTGTCAGAGTCAGCCTGCCCTTTGTGGATGCGGTCATGTTCGTAAAATATCCTGAAACGGGTCGTTGAGCAGCCAATAGCAAGGATAAAACCTACCATTTGCGTAGACAGGTGGAAGAAGCACCACGCCAAGGAATTCCGGGGTCATGCTGGGTGCTTGAACATTTCGTTAGGAGAAGCTGCAAGACATTCTAGATTGACGATGGGCAACTATAGGTGGAAAGACAACCGAATTGTGTAAGACAATTGAAACAGTTCCTATAGAAAGAGAAGCACCATACGTGGACGTCATGGACAAAGCCAATGTCATCCAGAGTTTGAGTTTGGGCCGTTTCTCCAGCGATGCCTCGTTGGCATGACTCAGGTCTTTCTACCCTTGGCTGGGCTTTCTCGGCGTGGCAGACGCAAAAGTAAGCGGTAGGTTTTCTTGGGGTTGAGGGACGGCTGGAGACAGCATGTTCAAGCCATTGTTCACCGGCTCTTGAGCTCCTTGTCGGCTGCCTTTCTGTCCCTTCGCTTGTTCCTGTGATTATATTTTCCTGCTTTCAGTACGGCGAAATCGCGCTGGTGGGATGCCTTGTATGTCAATAGCTGGAGATCCACCCCGCATAGACCGAGCGATAGAATTTCACCTTACGTATCCATGTCCGTTCAGCACCCCTGTGGCTGAGCTCAATTAGCATTGACAGTGAATTCGGACCATGGCTGAGGCCCAGGAATAGGGAAACGGGCGTTGGGTGGCGCCTTGTCCTTCGTAATCGACTCTTCCAAAGAGAAAGTGCAGGCCCAGAGTGAACTTCGAACAGGAGAACGTACCTAATAATCCGGGACTATATTTTAATGACCGTCGGGGTCTATACAGTCGTCCAGAACATGTTATCGCCGCAGATGTTCATCGGATGAAATGTTATGGTGCGAAGATACTGGTATAATGGGGAAACAAGGACTTGTGTTAAAAAGGCACGGAACCCTTTACGACTCGGGGGAAAAACGTAAGTGGCTACTCACAAAAGGACAGTGAGGTTTGCACAGGCGGGAGGCGACCATTTCCGGTGGTGATGACACTTCCCCCCCCCCTTGGTTAATCAACGAAGGGGCGAACACACGGACCTATTTTCTGGGAAAGGGAGGGGAAGTGTTGGTGCTGGCAAGACATGAAACCAGTCATTTACCAATGTAGGACTTCAAAGAGCGCACCATACGAAATCGCAAAGTTGACATTCCGCTGTATCTTCTCCCAACAAACGGATACTCCGTAAACTTAACATCGGGGGTGTACAAACGACAGAGGTCCATGTGACCAACGATTTCGGGTTTGAATCGTCGCAGGAGCTCATATTGAACATTGGAACACGGCGCCAGGAATCTCTCAGATTGTTCACTTCAGGAAACCCCTTTTGCAGCGAAACTGACGAGTGATTTTTGATATGTCTGTTCCCAAAGTCAATTGGAATGACACTGACGTGATGGACCGATCCGACGACATATTCGACAGTAGCACAGTTGTGATCAAGCAGACGTGAGAGTTTTTCGGGAACTCGTGGTGTGGTAAACTCGGTTTTGAGACCTATGAGGAGCTTGATCCGAGGTACGTATTGGACTTTGAGGTGCTGGGCCTCTCGAAGGGATGCAGTGGACCGTTGGTCAATTTTTACAAAAGCTGGTTGTTGCTTTGACAGGGTGATGTCATTAGCTTTTCTTCTGGCCCAACATTAAGACAATGGCATTCAGCGGACCGGTATGCGTTTATCTTACAAACAGGAATAGCTACTTGCACCGTTGGAAAACCTGATAGCTGTGGCCGGGCGGGGCCGCAGGCTCTAATTGGCTTCTCTTCGTTAAGGGGTAAGCCTCCGCCGAAAGAAGAGTCGCAAGAAAGGAACCGTTAAGTGCTGTATGTGAGCTTTATGTTCGAGTTTGTATCTGGCCTACGGATCTGAGGATGAGCACATCGTTATTGGGGTCGGGGCGAGCTATCAATTTCCTGTCGGCATTGGATGTTTCGCTGATGGATATGCTCTGCCTGCGGTTGGGGTATTTGTTGGCTCACCCTTAGCTAGGTGAGGCAAGGAAGGAAGGGGGAAAGGAACAAGCCAAGGCGAGCGGAGTCCAGCCACGACCAAAAGGCGCAAGATGGGCTTGGCATTTTCAAATTTCGGCCCCATGCTCGAGGTAGCAGGTTGCCAATAGCAAAAGCTAAAAGTCAGTATCAATTCGGAATGCCTATTTTTATACTCGAATGCATCTTGAATTTGACGCATCATTGATAGTGTTGCCTTTAGTGTTTCTTTCATAACTGACGACTCCACGGTTCAGAATGCGAGCGGCATTAGCCGAACAAATGTTCCACTTTGTTGGTCTGTATTGCTTGCAGATCCCTCAAAGCTATGGCGCATGTCTTGGGTGCTCATTCACCCGGAATGTTTTTGAGGCTGTTATATCGCACGGATAAGTTTTTGAGACGGGAGGAGGCAGGGAATCTGGGAACCGACAAGAAGCACCAGGCACGAGTCAAGAAGATTTCGACGCACCTGGTATTTTTCGTTTTTCGTTTTTGGCACACATAGGTTGGTTTCAGCACGAATTTGGTGGTGGGAACTGACGGTGTAATTAACGATGATACGTGAATGAACAAAATGGCTTGTCAACAAAATAGATGAATCTGGGAAAATCCCTTCAAGATCGTACGTAGAAGTCGTATTGGTTGAGCATCCAAATCAAGGACAACGCTAGTACAGACAAGGTGGTCAATCATGTGTCAGCACATACGTGTGATGCCAGCGGTAATTGACATACTTGACACAAATACTGGGCTGAGCACCGCCGAGTTGATTCTTGCCGTCTTGAAGATGAACAGCTCTGTTGAGAAGTGACCGAACGCGAAGAGGTACGTGAACAAGGCCATATCATAAATCCTGAAAATTCGGGTTAAATACTCATCAGTCTGTTGGGTTGGCTGTAGGAGGATTAAAACCTACGCTTTTTCGTGAATGTTGAAGGCGGCATAGAAGCGCACGAGGGCAGAAGTCAAGGTCCAGACAGCAAAAGTGCGAGCTTGGAGGCTGGTCACTGGAAGGAATTTGAGCGGTCTTCGCGTATTTTCGCGCAAGGGTACGTGCCTGATGCAGAAGGGACGTTGTTATAAATTCTACGGGTGAGTTTAAGTGTCACGAAATTTTGGACGGTGTTGAAGACCGCCGTAGTGGCGACAAGGAGTTGCCATTTGCCAAGAAGAGAGGGTGGGAGGACTGCACAGCGCTCCAATCAGTCTGAGAAGGCCTCCCCATACAGCGCAGACGACTTACGGGCAACGAGACTGTCGAAGAACGGGGGCATTGTGATGGGTGGAGACAGTGGGGTAAGGTAGAATGGTAAGGAACGAGTTCCCATGTGGACTTACATAAATTAGGTCAGATGTCAAAAAATGGACTACGCCAAATTGATTGCACGACGTTCGCTTCCGGACAAGCAGTTCTCATGCTGCCTTCAACATGTCCTCCTCGTCGCTGCCCATAGTGAGCACGCCTCATGTCAATCGTCCCAGTTCTATCCGCTCTGTTGCCAGTAACTCTAGCATTGCAAGTGGCACCAGTCTGACGCGGCGTTCCCGAACAAGAACACGTTCCAGAACGGTGACCGGATCTGCAGTAACGCGTCCAGAAGACCAACCACCAAGCCCCCACCCAGATTTTCCCTCCACCGACAAACACACAACTTACGAGCCAGAACAATCCCCCCAAATACTGGACACCCTCCTTCTACCACCTCGGTCTTTAAATGTGGCTACCAGTAGCAGGAGTCTGACTTCACAGGAAGCGGACTCCGCCGCTGGTGAAGTGACACTTGTCGCTGCTCTCCCACAACAATCTCCGATATCTTCGAAGCTGGTACGTTGCCTTCTCCTGTTCATATGAAATTTTGCAGAACACGCCTTGATAATCACCCCTCCCTCAGTCCAAAGCAGCTAAGCAGGCCTCCAATCTGGCTTCCATAGAAACTTCATATAACCCAGCGCTATCTGCGTTCTCCCGTGACCCCGAGCTTACTCCCAATGCACGCGATTCATTTTCAACCCACATCTCCAGCACCTGCTCTTCGTTCTATCCCCCTTCCACCTCAACCGTGTCTGGACCACAATCCCCTGCCTCTCCACGGACTGCGGCAGAAGAAGAACTTCAACAACTTAACATCTCCTTGCTCACCGAGGGCGTCGACGAGATGCAGGAATACGACGGAGATGATGTCGCTTATCGCCTTCGCCTTCTAGTCAACAACAATTACTTTCTGCCGCCAGCCCATATGAAGCCCTCACCAGAAGATTTTGCTGCCTCTATGAATGCTAAAAAACCTCCGAAACCCTCTGCACCAACATTCTTGGACATTTTCCGCGTTGGAAAAACCAAATCCAAGCCCACGACACCAGTGTCACCCGGATCTGGCCACGGTCCAATGCTCAGGACGACATCAGACTCCATCTCAGCGTCATACGCACTACGTACACAACCCCGTACTCCACAGGCTCCCCACCCATCGGGCCTTCCAATGAGTGGGAACGTTGATCGTGGACGGGTGGTCGTTGTTCGAGAGCGGATGAACGACATCGCCGTGGCCGCAAAACAGGCAGAACAGGAAATGAAAACGCGAAATGCGAGACGCGAATCATGGTCCGATAAGGGGAGGCAACCACCAATACCACAATCGCAGGTCGTTGGCGACGTGATTGATCCCACAGATGCCGTGGACGTTCCTCTTCCCTCCCCGAATTATCCCTTCGCAGTTCAGGCATCGGCGTTACACGGCTTAGGGGTCCAAGAATCTGTTGGGGCTGCTTTACTTGCGGACCGACTTCCGCCCCACAGCCCGAATATGTCGTTATCATATGAGATGGATAATGACTGGAGGAAGGCATTGTTGCAGGAGGCTGTCCATCATTCTCTGGATAATACTCCGGATGAGTCAACATTTTCGCATATCGCTGGTACTTCTACCCCTATGCTTGCGTCACCGCGAGTTAATGGACAATCATCCAGGAGTACGACACCTGCGACGAGAGCGAAAAGGTTACAACAGCGTATTGCAGAGCCGCAGACGAGCCTTGAAGTTGAAAAACCAACCCCTGAAATTACCAGGAAGAATTCGATTCGGAAATCGCAGCAGAGCCGGCCCTCGACGTCGAAATCAGCTAGTAAATTTCTTGCGACACCTGACTCGCATGATTCTCGGCGTTCAAGCTATCTGCCTGCGCGCGCGGTAACGCCAGTCGGGAACCTCACGCCACTTACACCAGCCCCACGGAACAGGTTGTTCAACGCAGTGTATTCAGTATCTCAGACCGACTTTCATCAGCACCAAAGTGTGGGCGGAGAAACAGCTGCTTCTTCCGTCTCACCGAAGTCGCGACTACGGAGATCAATGTCTACGCCTATGCTCACAGAGGCGTATGAATCTATGCGACAACAATTCGTGATGACACCCCCACCGCCGCCCTTACCCGCAACTCGACGATCTTCACAAATGACGCAAATGTCGGTGATGACAATTTCATATGAGACAAGTCGAGAAAGACCCTCGCGATCGAGTACATTTTCGTCGCAGTCCCACTTCGACGAGTCTGATGGTCGGATTCTCCTGAGTCGGTCTCTGAGAGGATCCCCGAGGTTGTCGGCGTTGGGGAACCGACCCTCCGTCTCGAGTCTCTCACAGGCTTCGTTGTCGCCTACCACCTCTGCTTTCCAAGATGCATTGAATCACTCTGGAAATCAGTCAACTGCTTCCTCCATGCACCGTAATAGCTTTGGGTACGAGGAAACAGAGGAAGATGTCAGAACCCGGTCTTCCCTTGCGTCTCCACCCCCAAGGCCATCCACCTCTATCGCCCACATTGCCCTCCGACCGCCACCTCGTTCGTCATCATTTAACTACGCGACTTCCGCCATCAATAAAGGCGTGACTACGGATCCTAGAATCCAAGTCAGCACCCCGTCACCGATAAAAGGAAGCATTTCATATCCCTCATCATCACGCCACGTCAATACCATACCTTTAACCCTAGAGATACCCAACGCAACATCCGAAGTTGCGATACATTCACCAGCGCCATCCTCACCCACGTCGTTCTTTGATACCATACAAGCGCAACCTAATGCTATGGACGATTTGGATTCCTCAGATGAAAGTGAAGAAGACGAAGATGAAGAGGAGACGGATGGTCTTACACAGAGACCGCTGCCACTACCGCAATCCCCACCCCCCTTTATTCTCGACCCTCGTGCAAGAGCTAATTCTACAGTATCTGTGAGCCCTAATAAATCGAACGTTTTCATGCGGCTGGGAAACTTTTCGACGCCATATGTTGGGAGGGGCGCTTATGAAAGGTCGAGGACGCTACCGATCGGAGTCGCAGATTCGAAGAAGGCGTTGGGATACACACCAACCAAGACACCGTTCTTTTCAGAGAGGAAGAGTGATTTGGGACATAAAGGCGAGTTGACGAACCTGCTTGCGCAGGCGCAGGGGAGGGAGATGAACTCGTTGGTGGGGGCTGTTGGGGCTGCCACTAGTACTGGAAGCGCCGTAGCGATAGCTAATGGTGTCGGTGCTAGTACGGACCCGAACACCAAAGGTGAGGGGAAACATCGGCCGGCGACTGCAAGCCAAATCTTGGCTTCGTCACGGCTGAACGATAGGAAGCCGGAGGCGGTGAGGAAATTGGATGGGATGTTGGTGCAGCATATGGAGGCGGAGAAGGATAGGATCAGGAAGATTGCAATTAAATCGAGTTCGCAGGTGAATTTAGTGGGAAGTCTAGGTGGATCGGGGTCGGGACAGCTTTCATAGGCCCTAAAGACGTTTTTTCGTATCTATGTGGCTTTATACCTTTACATTTACGTTTACATTTTACTTACCACCGGATGTCTCTCCTTTTTCTTTGATTTTGGTTCTGCTCTCCTGCTTTCATGTTTGCTTGATATAACCTGATGCGAAGAACAGTGGTTACTCGGTAGTTGATTGAAATGAATTGAATTGAGAAGACTCGTGACAGGAAGAATGAGCACGTGTGGCGTCAGTTCTCAGCTGCAGGCGCTGAAGCGCTGACCCAGTCACTTTCGTCTACTCCCCACCTTCTCAACCTCCGTCATGGACAAATACAATGAGCGGCCGTATTATTCGTACTCCTGGCACCAGGTATGTCTATGTTGACTTTGGGTAATGCATTTGGAATGCAAGTGCTGACTCTCAAATGCTACCCTAGTCCCATGATCAGGTAAATATATCCACGTACGCTCCCTGGGTGCCAAAGAGCCTCACGCAGGACAATGTGTACTAGGCAACAGTACTTATCATGGTGCCATTTAATACCCAGGAGGAGGACTTGGCTGTATGAGGAATTCCCAGCCCCAGTGTGATACCTGCTAACCACTTGCTGTGCTCAGGTGGTAATCGACCGGAACTACTTGGTAGTAGGCGTGAAAGGCCATCCACCAACAATCAAGGTACGGCCCCTCCTATCCCCAGTCTTCCATCGCCTTTGCCATTCTGGCACAAAGAGGACAATCAATTGAATACCCGATTTCTATTTCACTCAGGGGCGTCTATATAGTACTGTCAACACAGCAACTTCGGTCTGGCAGCTCGAGCCACGGGGTAGAAGACTCTCAGCAAGAGAACGCACCACATCTACCGCATCAACCACTTCAACTCACTCCCATTCGTCCTATGCCTACATTTCAGATCCGGATATTTCCAGTAGCTTTGCCGCATCACTCGAGAGCGGCCAAGTATCAGATACCGACGACCTTGTTTCCCCGTCCCCTGCTCTCTCCTCGCCTAGTCTTTCGTCTGCCGATGATAGACTGCTCAGACGCGGGAGCCGTCGGCACGTGAGTGGCACAAACGCTAACTCCGCCGCCGCTTCGCGGTCAGTGTCGCCTGGACATCCTGTCGCTTTTGAGAGTATACCGTCAAGCTTTTCGTCACTAGAGTCGTTGCATGGCCTAAATTCTCCGGGACGGTTGTTGACGCTGCACTTGGAGAAAGAACAATCCATTATTTGGCCGTCGTTGATTGTTGGTCCGGCTCCTGAGGCGCTCGCACCACAGTTGACGAATTCGACAGTGTTTAACCATAGTCATGAACTTGAACACCGGTATAATATGGATCCGACGAGTTTGGCATTGATTGGATTAGAGTTGTCTGATATCAGGCGGGATAGGGATGAAGCCTTTGAGTATTTCCTGTGAGTGTCTTCCTGTTATTGTAACGACTTCACCGTGCTGATTCTAGCAGACGCGCTTGGCACCAGGCCCATATTCCCTCGGCCACTATGCGACTTGTCTCTCACTACCTTCCTCTCTCTGGTTCCTACGAGTTTGGGTCATTGTCAGAGGAACCGGCGCCGAGGGGTACAACACCCTACATGCTCCAGTGTGTAGGTGGATCCCGAGGCCTGGCACAATTGTACCTAGAAGCGGGCTTGCTTCACCTAGAAGGCGCAGCGTCGACCCTCCTGTCTTCATCCTACTCCAGCCTCTCCTCCATCCGCGTGCCCCTCCAATCCCAGGGGGGGGAAAGCGGTACTGAAGCCTGGAAGCGGGATCGTGAAGCCGCAAGCAAATACTTTGACCGTGCCCGTTCACTCCAACCTGACTTGGACATCCCGGCTTTACCACAACAGGGTATAGGCCGACCCGTTGGTGTGGAGTTGGAAATGCCATCGTTGGATTTGGCTGTGTCAACGCCTGAGAGTGTTGCATCTGGCGAATCAATACATACAGATACAGAACCACCACTGGTGAGGAGGAGAAAGAAGGCAAAGGAGGAACAACTTTCTGCCGACGTGGTGAAGAAGCCACAAGATGTGGATGATGTGGATGACGCCTGGTACTATTACATCCCTGGGTTGCTTGGTGCTGGTACTGCGTTACTTGTCGTTGGAGTTGTCGGTGCGCTCAGCTTCTCATCGTGGTCGAGGCGAAATCAAGGCTCTTAGACTTGATGTCAGCCGAATGACCAAGGGTAATGGAGGTCTCTTTAACGGTAAACGGCTATGTATTGTTCATGCATTTGGGATTCTCGCTCTATTCTTTGCGGACCACTTTCCCAATTCTTTGGTAGATAGTTTCTGGCTAGAGTCCTAGTTCATCTCGCAATGTTAAGCATCCGTGATCGGTGGCGAACCCCAAAGGGGAGCTTGATGAGTATCAAAGCAATAGCGTCTACTCTGAGTCACCCAATCGCCCCCTTCCAACCCCCCACCGACCGACCTTCAGTGTCTGCCTTGTGAACCCATCTCCCCCTCTCCAAAGAGTATCTTTCCGTAGAATGACAACTTGGACCGTTGATTTTCTTAATCCGTCGGATTCTAATTCGAATCCTTCTGAACGCTCCACAAAGCATAAATACGCGCTTATCATCCTCAACCAACCTTTTTCCCTTCCGCTTCTCCAACGCGTATGGAACTCATCGGTATGGCATTGCTGCGCCGACGGAGGTGCGAATAGATTGTACGATTTATTAACAAGCCTGCATGTGAATCCCCGATTGTAGGTAACCTTCGGCTTCTTTTCGCTGTGAGAATCAGGAGGCTAACCTGGTTCTCCCCCCTTCCCAGCTATCTTCCAGACTTGATCAAATGGCGACTTGGACTCGTTGCGATGCGATGTTAGAGAATATTACCTGTCGCAGGTGTGTCTGATTCTTCTCTTTGGCCATGCTGACACCATCCCCATCACTGCAGGGCGTTCCAGTAGTAGAAGACCACGATCAAGGTTCGACAGATCTCATGAAATGTGTGGACGCCCTCCATTCCAAAGAATGTGATGAAGGAAGAACAAGCCCTTCCGAGGGTTCCCCTGAACAATACCATCTCATCGTCCTCGGAGGCCTCGCAGGGCGCCTCGACCAAACCATTCATACCCTCTCCTACTTGCACAAACTCCGCAAGACTCGAAAAAGGGTGTATGCAATAACGGATGATAACGTCGGTTGGGTGCTAGACTCTGTACGTTTCCGATCCCACCCCAGATCTATTCAACCAGAAGCACTGACTTAGCCCTACCATAGGGCGAGCATCACATCTACATCAACCACATGTTTTTAGGGCAGACATGCGGACTTTTGCCTGTCGGCATAGATGAAACTATCTTATCCACGCGGGGACTTCGATGGAACCTGACAGACTATCCTTCGTCCTTTGATGGTCTTGTATCGACTTCTAATCACCTCGTGCCCGGTCAAGATGTCTGGATAAAGACATCAAAGCCGATCTGGTGGACGGCTGAATTGCGCCCTTTGGTGAAAAGCACCCAACGTAATAGTGCTTAAGTTAATCGTGATTTGTCTCTCACTGATTATAAAGTAACTATAACTATCACCGATTATCATTATATCATGTAATCGCACCACTCTTATTGCCGCCCAATTACTCCGGGTTTCCCTAACTCACAGCTTGAATCAACCCCACGGGCATCATCATGTCTACGAATTCACGCCAAATCACCCTCCTCTACTTTGCGGCCGCGTCAACAGCGACAAAGAAAACCACAGAACAAATATCCATCCCAGAAACAGGGCTCCTTCTCTCATCCCTGGGCGACCTCCTTACATCACTATATCCCAACACAGACCTTGAAAAGGTCCTACAGTCGTGCCAGTGGAGTATCGATGCTGAGATGGTTGACGATCCCAACTCTGTGACTTTGAGAGGCGGAGAGGAAGTTGCTGTTATACCCCCCGTATCTGGGGGGTGAGCTCAACCAATGAGTCGGTGAGGCCAGAGTCACGGTCACTCTGTCTGCTGAGCGTGGAGGGGGTTCATCACGTACGGGGAGCTTTGATAGGAATTACAGTAAAAAATAACTTTGACAAATACAACGAGCGTGTCCACCTGGTCGAATGGGATAGACACTTTTTTCGCTTCCAATTCCCCTTGCATTCTTCCTGCAGCGCTAGATCCCCTGTATACAACCTTGTTCTCACTCCACGTCGTAAACCCCAGACGGATCCGAGCAGGAAACCTGCAAGTCGAGTTCACGAGGCTTCACCACCATTCGAAGGCTACCGCAACATGCGATAAAGAGAAGCACGCAAAAATGACAACTTTGTGAATTTACTGGCGAAACTAAAGTACACGAATTCTCTTTTTATCTTTTCCGTTCATTTACTTCCTACATCTTGGCGAGCGTCACCTCGATCAATTCTCCTCGCTCTCCACCAAAGGTTGACCGTACTCAACCCCTTCATTGGACCATTTCACGTAAATTACGTCACTGTCATCTCTCTCGCCATATTCAGTCTCTCCAACAGGAACGGACGAGGCCAAATCTCCTTCCAACTTAGCGGTGTCTTGTGAAGCGAGCCTCTCACCAGTACCCTCCGGCCACTGGTTCCTCACTGTCGTTGGGGGTGGTGGGCGTCTCTCCAGCCTCGCATTGGGGAATCCCTCAACTGGTCCCGGGTATCCTTTCGGATTGTTCAGGTTCTCCCGTCTTTCTGGACCATAGGAATATATCCCATCTCGAGAAACAACTATGCCTGGCACTCCGCGTGCCCACGCATTCGTCATGTCGGCTCGAGACGGCTGAGGATCACCCCCAACACGAGCCGAAAGAGGGTGAGTATGGAAATTCGCCGCTGTGGTATCGGTATCAATTCCCTTGATTCACTCGCGTCGGGATGATATGTTCCTACCCAAAATAACGTTGTTTTGCCCGATGCCTGGATTATTCAAATCGATTGCAGCGTTCGGCCCTTGGGTTCGCTGATTCATAACGTCTCCCCCTGGCGCTCTGACGACGAACGCCCTTGTCAGCCGTTGGGGCACTGGAAAATCTAGTGAAGATAAAATTAAGAAAGGAGGCGTGTATTAATTAAGCGAGCACAGACCGACGTAGATAAAGCCGCCTTGTTCACGACAGTGGTGCGGATCAATGAAGGAGTCACTCCAGGCACTCTGGAGTGAGCCGTCCGACCTCGTCAAGTCCTTGACGTTTGCGAGTAGCTCTGCGACTGAGGGTACTTGGGCCATCTTAGTGGAATGGTGCAGCTGGGAAGACTTGGGTTGCCGTTTTATATGGTGCACATACCTTTTCTTTATCCCCGACGAAGCTGATGGTATCTTTTCTACACAAGGTCAAAAGTTCCAGGCTGACCTCGAAGCCAGTAGTTCCATAATTTTGGGTTCTCGCAATCCTCGAGGCTGGTAGGAATACCCCGCTGGAATCGGATTACGGTGACCTCTTGCCAAACTGAGCTGAAACAGGGTGCAGCAAAAATGCAAGATGTCAAGCTTCAGGCCGTATTTCGGTTAGGCTTCCTAAATGCCACCTGTCTATGTCAACGCTGAGTGCTTGAGCGCTGAACGCCGGACACGCAAATGACCCGATGTATGCTCGACCGGCAGAGAAGCTTCGGAGCAGAAAACGTTTATAGGTCTTGTGGCACTGGCATGCGTTTCAGCGTATTGTGTCAAAGCGGGCAGGAAGTGTTTTCTGATGTTCCATGACCTAGAACCTCATTTACGTTTCCAAAGTGAGGACATTCAAGCACACGGAATTATAAGCGAGGTTGCCATTGACTATTCAAGTGTTTGCCCAATTGTATTCTGGCACATCGTCTGCGATCCGATGTGTAGTTGGGTGGAGATACTGAGGGGTCGGAGCTCGTGGGTGGTCTTCCTGACGAGCCACCATATTGAGAGGGGGGCGCCGAGCGCTCAATTCCTAAACCGACGGACAAAAACCCAGACACAGACGCTAGCGGGCGTGGGTCGCAGGCCACAACGCGGTGTTCCCATTCTAAGCTCCCGAAAACGGGGGACACGAGTGGCTTACTGCCTCCCGTCACAGTTACCTTCGGTACCAGTGAAGTGGTGGCTTCATCGTTTTCCTTGAGCCTTTAAACTTGAGACTACCACAAACTATTCCTTGTTTCATGGGAGGCGATCTCTCCAGGTTTCCTCGTCTTGACCCATATCATCAGAGAAGCCCTAGTCTCGTACTGGTGTTGAGATGTCTCTGGAAATTAATCAGGTATGTTAGGCTTGGCCTCTGTGGTTACGAACTGCCCGTTATCTTGGCGGCTGCAGAGCTTCATGAGGATAGTTGGAGGACGCCATACTCTCAAAATCGTAGCCGCTGGCTATGCCTTCAATTTCTTCTTATGGCAATAGGACTGTGTTGGAATAGCAAACTCGGGCTGAGGCCGAGTGGCACTGGTCATAGCGTTGAACACTGGATCAACCTTTGTTCTCTTGTCTTGTTATTGTCCTTCTGTTAATGGTCACTTTCTTCCTATCCATTTATTATCCTTATGGTTCATTGTCTAGTTTTGCTTGGACCATTCCTCTTAGTATAAAAACACTTTCAACTTGTATAGCACCTCAGTTCTCACGCGTATCTCGAGAGACTGAGGTGAGCTTATTATACCCTATTCTACCTTACTTGTGCTAAATGCGTTGTAGATATTACTTATTCCTTCAGGTAATGAACACAGTTCTCGCGCGTATCGAGAGAGACTGAGATATTACTTATTCCTTCAGACTGGTCCCAGAGCCAACAGTTGTCTTGAGTTCACCTGGTAGATCTACCAAGATGCTTCGACCCTCAGAATGTGCTTCGTGTCTTCCACGTGACTCACAGGTTCACTTCACCTTCATCAAAGGAGACTTTGTCTATCCTGTCATCGATGCGGGAACTGCTTAACTGGAAGTACCGACTTAGCTTTGACACAAAGGTAAACATACTCTCATATGGGCTACGCGTTGCGAGTCAGACCTGCCCTGCACTTTGGAGTTTTTGGCCTAGGCCCAACTACTCTGCAATTGGGCATGCCTAAGACCCTAGGTCTGCCTCGGGCGCATCAACAGTCTACGGGAAAAGATTTCCTCCCTGCCAGCGGACAGGTGTATTATCCTTTCAATGGCTTCCTGACACCACAACGCTCGAATACAAACTTCGGTTGCGCTTCGGAATCAGACCAACAGGATATTGATGCTCTTCCGTTCTGGAGTAAAGAGGAGGTTGCTGTCATTCTTCCTTTGGTGGGGGGTGATAGTCACTTGTATTGGTTGTGCAAGGAACGGGGAGCATCAATGCGGTGAATATTAATAAGAATCAAAAATCAAAGTAAAAATCAATCGCACAATGACAGTGGCACCCGAGGCGCTGAAAAGGTTGAAGACGCCCTAATTGCGACGTACTGCCACCTGGCCGGAAACCAGTGCATAACAGAAAGTGCGAAATACATAATCTCCCCTCCAAGAAGAGGATAGCATCATCTTAGTTTCAATCCGTTTCAAGGCTTCCTTGTCACTTCCAGCTCCCCGCGCACTCACTTTGCAACGTTACCGCCTCAATCCAATGCCGCTCTCATTAACTATTGTAAAATGCGGATAAATTTGAGTGGAATATCACCGCGATTCAAATCTGCCGCACGGGGAACAACTTCCGAACAAGAATGTGTCCAAAGCTCCGGACTTGTAGATTTACTGATGAAACTGGAGGAGAGGAACTTTCACACAAATTTCTTGTTATCTTCCCGGCCTGTTTATTAACTCTCCCGTACCTCTTATGTCTTGACAGGTACCGCCTTGATCAATCCTCACTATCCACCAAAAGTTGGTTGTGCACAACCTCTTTTCCTGGACCATTCCACGTAAACTACATCAGGGCACCGTCAGAAACTGTGGCGACCAGGTGATCTCTCAGGTGGGTTGCTTCAGGGCGAATCCGTCACCGGTACCTTCCGACCACTGGTTCTCCACTGCCGTAGGAGGTGGATTGTGCCTTTCTACTCTCGCAGCGGGAATCCCCGAGGCGGGGACTGGTCCTGGGTATCCTTTCGGATTGTTCAGGTTCTCCCGTCTTTCTGGACCATAGGAATATATCCCATCTCGAGATACAACGATACCCGGCAGTCCACGTGCGTACACATTCGTCATATCAGCTCGGGACGGCTGGGGATCGCCTTGAACACGGTCCGAGAGAGGATGTGTACGGAAGTTTGCCGCTGTGGTATAGGTATCAGTGCTCTCGAATTGACTCGCGCTGGACTTGAATATTCCTACCCAAAATGACGTTATCGAGCTTAAAGCCTGGACTGTTCAAATCAATCGGGGCGTTCGGTCCCATGGTTCGCTGATTCATATATTTTCCTTTTTTCACCTCGACAATGTACGCCCTCGTCAAATCCTTGACGTTTGCGAGTAGCTCCGCAACTGAGGGGGCTGCAGACATCTTGAAGATTGGTGTAGGTAGGACGTTTGGGCTGCCGTTTTTATAAGGTGTGCATACTTTTCTGCGTCTCTGATGTTCTGTTGGAGCTGGGTGGTGTGTTTTTTCTGGAAGGTGAACAGTTCCGACTGACTGCAGAATCATTCCGCCGCACCAGATAAGGGTAACCTAATCGAATTGAAACCGGCCGCAAACCAAAGCGCAGGATGTCAGATTTTCAATCTACATTTCTACCAACCCTCAAAATGTCACCAGAGTGCTGTCAGCACTGAGTGGGCTGGTGACCCAGTTTAACATCTACTAATATCTTTCGCCGCAGTGTATACCCCGTTTGTTCCGTGGCGTTCGTAACTGTTTCGGTGTACCGCCCTGGCGCGTGTGAGAACTACATGCTCTGACGCCCCTATCCTACGACCTTGAAAACGACGGGATCTGTTTCCGGGGCGAGGTCATTCAGGCAAGTTGCTAATTACCCAGTCGTTTGTCGAATTGTACTCGGCACGTAGCCTGTAATCCAGTGTGTGGCTGGATGGGGATGCAGAGTTGCGACAGTAGTCGGGGATCGTGGGTGGCCTTCATAGAAAGCCATAATGCTGGGGAGGCGCCGAATGCCCAGACTCAGGCACTCAAGACTATGTGTGATCGATAGATGGAGCCTCAGATCCAAACGGCAGTGAGCATCGATCCTGGGTACTGAGTATGCAGTCACGACACGGCGTTCTCGTTATGAACTGTCGACCCTCAAGGACTCCAATGGCTTTTCACTGTCACCCTGTTGTGGCCACTGTTGGTGCCACGCAAGTAGCCTTCGTTACTATTCCCAAGGGTTCAAGAATATTCGTGCTTGAGGCAACCCAGGATGTTCGTCATTCCGCACGAGTAGGGTTTCTCTCGATTCCCTACCCTCGCCTGTACCAACAAACACGCGTTGTGGCTACGAGCCACTATCTTGACACCTGGAGATTTTCGCAAAGATGGCCATATGACATTATACCTTCACGATCGCGGGCACTGATTGTGACAATTCATCGCTTCAGGCCGCTTCTGTAGTACTGGAAGGTCCTAGATCTAAAAGTTATCTTGCACTCGCTCCGCGGTTTCGGCGCAATGTGTGCTTCGACGTGTACCAGTTTTCGCTGCTGCTATAAATTATAAAGATAGGAGTGCGATGGTGCGCACAAGTGACCCGGGTGATGATGACGGACTCTGCATTTGTATGCCGCAACAAGCAAACCTACTGTTAAGACGCGGTGTACGTAGACTAGGCTAGTCAAGTAACTACGCCCCCTTGGCTGGGTGGAGTTTACGCGATAAATGAATCAAGTCCTGAGTAATGATGTGAAGATGTCTAGTAAGGTAAGTTAGAAGTGTTCGGTGTGAGTTCCAATGCTGTCGTGTAAACTCGCTTCACCAAATTGTCGTCATTGCAGTCCTTCTGCGCCTAGAACTCTTTGGCCCAGGCCAATTGCTCTGCGATTAGGCTGTATCTACTTTGTGGACGCATCAACAAACTACATGACAAACTATCCCTCCCCGCCAGCGATTGGTGTATCTTTCCTTTCAAAATGACGACAGACCTTGAATATTTGAATCAATGCAATGGGGTATTGAAGTGGCCAATGACCCCGACTTGACGTGGGGGGAGTCTGACATTTGGGTATGGTCATTCCGTTAGTAAGGTATGGGTTAGCACGGTGGGTGTTTCGAACGCGGAAGCGGGGAGGGTTTAATAAACTGATGCATCGAGGGACGATAACCAGCCGCAGCTGTACATGCGCCATAAGCATGTTGCTTGCAGCAAGGCTTATTTTGATAACGGTATTTATGTTCAAGCGTTCTAATACCGTCGTAGATACAGTTCGAGCACCACAACCCCATGACTTTGTTGAATCTTTCCACAGGAATCCTGGTCACCTGGTCCAGGTTCCTCGCTTGTGCCCTTGCTCTCACAGCTGTTTTCTTCTGGCCGTCTCCCACCTTCCCTTCATATCCCCGTAAGCCCACTGGACACAGAACGATGACAAGGGCCGCCTTCCAGGCAATAAGCCTAACTTCTTCTACATTTCTCGTCCAAGAGTATAATGATATATTCTCCGAGCATCCCCATATCTATGTCAAACCATTTCCTTCTGCCGGGACCATGCTTGTCATTGATACTGGGACTGGCGGAAAATCTAATGATCCTGATATCCAAGTAACAGGTTTACGGAAGTTTCTGGAAACGGTAGAGATAGCGGATAACGAAGACCAGCCGTTGAATGAAGGGGGAAAAATGAAATATGTTGTTGTCACAACACATTGTCATTACGACCATATCTGTACGCCATTTGGTAAAAAATCCGTTTTGGTTGGAGACTGATGCATGACCATGACAGTGGGCGTCGAAGATTTGTAAGTCCAAAGAGGAAGAATGCGGAATGCACAGTGCCTAACCCCGGAAAGTAGCAAAGATTCTGTCATTCTGGCCTCGGCCCATTCTAAAGCCTTCCTGTCACCTTCACATCTCCCAGAACATTCACTTTGCAATGCGTTGCACATCAAAACTCCTGGGTACACCCCCACGCTCGTCCCACATGGATATGTCATCACCTCACCTACACACCCCTACACTTCTCTCAATATCACCGTTCTCCACACGCCTGGCCACACTCCGGATGAACTTGCGCTATATGACGTCGATGAAATGATGTTATACGTTGGGGATAGTCTCTATGAGCACGAGCCCATCATCTTCCCCAATGAAGGTTCCATAGTGACATGGTTCGAGTCAATGGATTACTTGATGGCGCTCGTTGCTGAACAGAACGAAAGACTTCGGAAGAGCCAGAACCCTGGATCCAAGGAGGTTCTGATTAATTCAGGTCATAGGACAGCGGCCCGACCAGCTATGGAGGTGCTGGTTGCTGCGACAACGTTCATGAATGATGTAGTAAAGGGGAAGGAACCAATTAAGGGGAGATTGACAGTACGAGGTGAAGCTAATGTGGTCTATGAGCAGGCAGGAGGGAGGTTCTCGTTACGCTGTCCAGCGGGTTTGATCGAAGAGGCGCGTAGAAAGACCTAATCACCTTGTCCTTAATAGGTTGGTGATCTGAACGAACTTGTGTAGGGCATACGTTACCGAGTCTTCTTATTTTTGAGAAAATCCTGTTCCAACTGAGCAAGGAACGCGTCTGCGTCTGCGGTAGGTTTCGTCGACTGCCCCGATTTCTGTGCAGATATGGAAACTGTGGGTGCAGTCGATGCGAGCACGGCAAAGGGATCAAACTCCGTCCGATGAGATTTGTGTCGCTGCGGGGGTTCAGGGTTAGGAGCGGGAGTGGGGGGTGTCATTTTGGGCTTTTTCCTCCTTTCTTCCAACATCTTCCTTCTTTCCTCGATCTCGCGTTTCCTTTTCTCCATTGCCCCACTCTTAGTCGCAGTCTCTCGCATGCCTTCTACTTCACCAGGTAATACGTCAACAGCACCGGTCTCCTTCCTTGTTTTTCCAGTTTCCTCTCTTACAGCCCTCAACTCCTCCATTTGTTTTTTCCTTGTCTCCTCATCCGCCGAGAACTGGTAAAATCCAGCGCCTTTTGCTCGCACCTCCCTGGTTGAGTCGTAGTGCACATTGAGCGGATTGTTGTCCTCGGCATACTCCTTTGCAATCTCCGCAATGCGTTCTTCTGAAGGTGTGTACGTAGGGAAATGGTTGACGGGATTGTGAATCACCTGATCGTCATCTGAGTCCTGGTTGTCGAGGTCATCGCGTGGTAGAAGCTCCCGCGGAACTTCTGACCGTCTAGCAGTCCGAAGACGACCTGAACTCGTCTTCATACTCAATAACAGGGTCGTCGTCGTCACTGTCATCCTCTTCAGGTCTTGGTACAGTCAATGACTCGTCCACGTCGTCGCTGTCCGATTGATAAGCGTCCATACGTTTGCTATCAAACTAGGCAATAGATTAGTGAGCATTACCACTGTAAAGACCAAACACGAACATCCACGAGGAGAGCGTCATATTGCTTGTCATCTAAACCGCCGGATTTACCCTTACGAAGCTTGTCATATATCTTGGCTTTACGCTCAAGAGCTGCACGAGCTGACTCAAGCGTTGGTTTGCTGACTTCCTCGAACTGAATATCTCTCGATGCACGGGCATTGACTCCTTTGTTTTGACTGGCCCATATTGTAGGTTTCTAAGTTGTTGATCTTGGTTAGTAGAAGCTTCAGTTCCCGTAAAGTGGCTCTCCCACCCACCTTGTCTGGTCGTTTGACGCCACCAACGAGTTGCGTGGCTACTTTTCCTGCGGCTTTGTTTTTAACAAACTCAGCTTCCTGCCTCGATAGCTCTGCCTTGAGATCAAAAAATGAGCTTGCACTGACGCCTTTTGCCTTAGCTTTGGCGGTGTGGGACATGGGTGAGGTCAGAGAGCGTGCTCGGCGATGCGTGACTGGTCACGTTTTGTCACCCCATTTATAACGCAGACTAACAAGTCATGACTTCAAGCTTCGGTACTTCAGTGGTGGAAACCGTTGGTGGCTTCTGCTAAAGGCTGCGAAACAGAATAAATAGTTAGATAGTGGCTCTGCATGGTCATATAGTAACGCCAGAAACTAGTACTGGTCTGAGTAGGTCCAACCATTTGTATACTACGAGTGTGTTTTTCTGCGAACACCCCCTTTCAGACTCGACCAGAAGCTCCCAAGTCCCTTCCTGAAAACCGACCCCAAGGATCCCGAAAACACTCGACTACGGCGTGCAACCTCCTCTTCCTCTGTTTGAGTCTCAGACTCTGATTCAGAGTCCGAAATCAATGAAGATGTCTCGTCTGTCGCCCACGAACCCGAAACATCATCAAATCTTCGTGCAGTCGGCGCTCTCTCCAGTCGGCGGTGGATTTTGCCGAATCCTTTAGCCAAGCTCTCCATAGCTTTCAAAAACCCGATCCATCTTTCCCGAACCATTTCAATTTCCTCCTTCGAGGGAGGATCGGATTTGAGGGCCTCGGTGTTGGAGTAATGTTGCTTGGTTCGTCTGTAGTACTTGATACATTGCCGCAGCGATGCGCCACACTCGTGAAGTCCACGAATAATTTCGTTGACGACCTCAGAGATTTCGGCAGTGGGCACGATATCCTCTACTGCGATCGCACCTAAGGACATATTTAACTTCTTAAGTTTTAATTAACTTGAATATCATTACCGCGACGGTATTTCAGCGAAACTCGGATGTCGGAAACGGCAGACTCAATACTCTGAGTAAACTTTGCGACTTCCTTCTCCGCCTTGTCCAGCTCCTTGGCGTTGGTGTCCGCTCGAGTGGCCACAGAAGACATGTGCTGGAGTATTTGTTCCGTCGACGAACCCGTCCTCAGTGAGTCCACCAGCGCCAAAGAGGAGGTCGCAAAGTCCCGAGTGAGAGAGATGACACTCGACAATGTCCCACATAGTCGGCCGGCAGCCTTGCGCACTCCATCTAAGCTTGCTTTACCCCGCAGCATGAGGCCAGGGTTTGCCTCCTCGACTGCAACTACCACAAGGTTCAGATAATCTACTTGTGGTGGAAACAATGCTGGTATCTCTCGAATCCTGGTGAGTGTCTGTTCCTCAGGTGGTAGCTTGGATAAGGCCAGTCAGAGGTCTTTCTAAGCCAGACCTGTATATTCACAACAACTTACTTTTAGGAACGTGCATACAACAGACTGTGATTTCGACATGTGAAAGAGTCAGTTCAACGGACAGGAAATATGGTCTGGGGTAAGGGGAGAAAAGAGGCGGTCTGAGGTGTTCGGGCGTAAATTTATGGGTCAGAAAACAATAAGTCTCATCCCCATCCCTACCATATTTCGTGAATCAAAATCAATCCCTTGTCGATGTTTCTATGTACACCTATTCAATTAGAACAATGTTGTCCAGTACAATAACGGAACATCGTCACGAGGACGCCTGAACGTGTATACAATAACAGTCCCAAATTAGATGCCTTCTGCCGTGGCGGCGTGATGATCCGTCCACCTGCTGGATCTCACTTACTTCACCATGGACGCGCATACTAGTGCTATATACTACCTATGGTTATATACCTCTCCTACGGCCCTATTGAGAATCATACAGAGGAAGACACAAATAAAATGAAAAACCTCTCTTCGTCTCGGCTACGCCAGGCTTAGCGTTTCCTGGCGACTGGGGGCGTCATAATATACATATAAGCATTCCCCTCGTTATCTGGGGTGTTCAAACAGGGGAATCAAGTGATTTCATGAACTGAGGGGAGTAAGTATTCAGCGGGAGCAGAATGTGCCAGGAAACACTCACCTTCATGCTCAGCCCGCTGTCAGAAATAGTGGTGTCATTGGGGATCTGAAGCAAAATCCCATCCTTCGATCTACTTCCTTCCAGTGGACTGGGGTTAGTCGACCGCAGCGTGAGCGACAAGTCCTCCGTGATATTGGAATGTATCCGGATATTGCCCAGCGCACTCAGTTGCTGGATTATAGCAATATCATCCCGTCTACGCTGCCGGCCATTTAAGGAAACCAGGAGGGCGCTGGTATACCTATATCATCGTGAGGGTGGTACAAAGAGGGAATGTGAAGAAGAACTGACAACTTCCCCAACAATAAGGCCCTGCGAGTTTGTGTTTAATTGGATGCTTATTGACAGTCGGTCTTGGAAAACTTACGGCGCTTGATGGATGCTGGTGTCTTTATATAGCTCAAATAACACAAGGTCAACCAGAGCTGTTACCGCAGTCACTGCTCCAGTTTCAATGGAGTGGATCATAAGCTTGTTGATTATAGCGGCGGTACGGTTCCAAGGCGACCCTCGGCTAGCTTCCGTGAGCTGTAAGACATTAACCGTAAGTTTGTGGTCGGACGAGGCCTTGAGTTGCATGAAAAACATACAATGGTTATCATGGTTGCTGCGATCAGGATGTCACACGCCGTGCTACCTCCAAGCCACATCTGAATGCGATCGTGGTATATAAGCATGAGAATGCTACATTGAAGAGATAATGCGAGACGGACCTCTACTATCCATGTCAATTGTGCTACATGTTCCCACGTTCGTGAAATGCTGAACTTTGACGGTGTCAGACGATTGATCGAAAGAAGTATCATAATCACGTACGGAAATTCCCCCGTAGATGGCAGCCACACCCTGTAGCATTGCAACCTGCAGATTCACGGTAACTAGGTGGCTCTACAACGCTAGAACATAGATTGTACATACCATCGCAATGAGGACTGACATTACCCTGGCGAAGCTAGGATGACGGATCGACACCTGGAGAACCCAGATTCTCCTACAGGGTGATAACCACAATCAGCCTCTACGGTGTGACCTGCAGTAGTGCGTGCACATACCAGGCAAAAAACATTTGGACGATCAAGGCAACTTAGATTGATCCTGTCAATAAGTCTTCCGTAAAGAGGGCACAACTCACTCAGGCCGCTCATGATGGGAAAAGTTGCTCCAGACCACGGAAGATTTTCAGAGTAAATAGGACTCCCCCAACCAGAGACAAGGGTCACCCATGCATAATGCGTTATGAACCCCGTTTGTAATATCTCCAAGGCAAAAAGCCCAGCGACTATTTAAAGGTGGGTGAGCGCCATTCGGGACATGGATGGAACGGCTTACTCAAAGACTTGAGGCGCCGGGAATCCTCGGGGTACGTCAGAACGTAGATGTCTACAAAAGCAATTCAATTTTCCATTTCCGGAATAGAGGATATTTGTCGACTTACAAACTTGCAACACTAACGTCCCCAGCAAGCACCAGTTGAGCACCGTCCCGATAAACTGGAAGGTAGTCTGATTGAGGATTGAAGCAAGATGAAAGCGTCCAAGCTTACGATCGGTCCGTTCCTAAATGATACAAGGTTAACTATGGTGTGTGTGTTCGCCAACTGAAAAAACACACAAGGCAAGGTGATCTTGGGCAAGCGTCGACATCTTTATAATCTCAGCTTCAGGATCTAAATCTTCCGTGTCGTTTGAAAACCTGGCTTTTTCAATCGTTCAGATCCAAGATGAAGAAAAAGAAAGTTGAGGATGAGATGCGCAGTATGCGGCTTGGGAAATGATCGGAAATTGAAGGGAACGGAAGGGAAATCCTTCCTGAGACTCAGCAGAGTCTGGAGAAACGGGGGTGAAAGATGGCGGTGGGGGGGTAGGGAGAAACATGACACTCGGAAATCCCCACCCATATATCCTCTGACCCACATCGCACTATGCCAATCTAATGATTCCATTCATACATCAGGACCTAGTTCGTCAGCAATTAACCAGACCAAAACTATGGACGCAAATAAGTAGCGGGAGGAAAATGGTGAAGACCCGCCTTCATCGCAGCCCTGGAGATTCGCGGATCGATGCAATCACCATTCATTTGTATATAACCGGTCCGCGTTACGATACGATTGGTTCATTCACTGGTAAGTGCGTTTATGGAATCAACATGAGGCCGCGCCTGTACAGTTTTGGGACCTTTCTGGCTTGGAAACTCCAAGCTTGTTAGGCTAGGCCTGCCTTTGATCATCACCTTTGTCAGAAGCCTGATCGAAGTCATTGAGTGAATCTGACAACACCGCACTCCAAGTTGTCAGAGGTTCATTTTCAAGGGCGGCCGGTTTCCAACGCCGAGCGGATGGTGCCGCTCCGTACTCAGGGGTACGGACCACGGAAGGGCAGGTTCGCTGTTCGTCCTTGATAAAAGCACTACCCTCAAAGGACAAGGGTCTGTTTGCATGACACCGCTACCGGTCCCTTTGCATCGTTCGCTATTCAGCGACCGCAAGGGTGGTAGATACAAGTACTGAAGGAAAGACACCGGATGTCAAGTCTATCCCGAAGGCAAAGACAAAGGGTTGTCCAAGAAAGTACAATCACACTAAAGTCACATCCGTACAGATTTGTATTCAATGGGACTGGAACTATGCCCGTACATACCTGTACCTGACGTTCAAAAACATTAATGTGTGCATAGAGATCGACACTTACGTTGCGTCTATCTGTGTGAGCTGTGGTAGCGCAAGCATGACCTTACGTCGGTATCCCGTCATATCGGATGTCTGACACGGGTTAGCTTCAAGATATAACGTCCTCAGTGACCGAACATGGTTCAATTGAGCGTCCAGCGCCAAGAGATCTGGGATCTTGTTCCCGTTCATCTGGTCCAGTGATATCAGCTGAAGGTATGAAGGTATAGGCATTAAACGAGTCATACCCAAAGTTCCTCCAGCCTTGTCAGGTGGGCAATGTTTTCAATCACACGAATAAAATTGCTGCCCACGTCCAAAGTCGTTAGTTGTATCTAGGAAAGGAAATGTCAACCGAAGTTCCATTAGCGGAACAAAGTGACTGGGAGGCATGCTCACGTTATGCTCCAGTCCCTCGAGCTTTTCAATCCCATTATGACTCAAGTAGAGTTGCTCGAGTTCCTTCAAATCTTCTAGGTTCTCAAGTTTCGTTATACGGTTGGACTGCAACGAGAGGATCTTGAGGTTTTTCAAGTTACTGAGGCCCTCTAACTTCGTGATCTTATTCTTGCCTAACCATAACTCCTCGAGGTTGACTAAAGCATCTAGTCCTTCTATTTCCTGGAAGACATCAGGAACGAGTGGTATGGGGTGTAGGAAATATATGCGTACCCGAATCCTGTTTCCTCCCAGTTCCAAACTTCTAAGCATGACAGAATGGTTGAGACCAGTTATCTTGGAAATCTTGTTCTGCACGAAATAAACCGTATTCAACGACTTGAGATGTTCTAGATGATCTGGAACACTGCGTAACAAGTTGAACGACAGGTCCAATGTACTAATGTCAAAAGTAGCGGATACCGTTAGCGTGTCACCGTCCCCACAAACAATGGGCGGAAATGAGACCCATACTAGGAGGTGAAACTAAGACGTACGTCAGATTCTGTAATTGATCTAGTGCCTCTCCGACATATTTGATTTTGTTGTCGTACAGGTCCAGCTCCTCTAGTAAAACCAACTGGTGGAAAACGTCTGGGTCGAGGTGTGATATCAAATTTTGTCGGAGACATAATTTCCGAAGGTAGCCTGCAAAGCGTTGAAGGTGGAGATTCGCCAGAGAGCGGATTCGAGAATGCAAAAGCTCAAGTTCCTGAGACACATTCGGTATATGTCCATGCGATCCGCGACCCGAGTCATGGTACTTAACTTAGCAGCGACAAAGCAGCAAAGAATTGAATATACACACGAAAGTCTCGTCAGGGAAATCAGACAAGAAGTCGCCGTTATCTTCTTCCTCACCGTCGCCCCTCTGAGGTGCCTCGTCTTCTTCCTCTGTGTCATCTTCATACCCAGCAGCTTCTTCCGTTCCTGGGAGAACTACGGAAGCTGTCGGTTCCGATTTCTTGGCCTCGCTACAGTAACCGGTTCAGCGCTAGCGAAAGCCGAGTTGACGTATAAAGAATGTAACAATTCACCTCCCAGCGCTATTCCTTTCTTCTTCCTTCCCTTTATTCTCTGCCGAATTGCCCAGAGTCGCCGGTGCCGCGGCCGTGGTCACGTTTGCCGCTTCATTCAAGGCGTCGCTTGCAGATGAAACAGTTCCAACGACCTGTACCTCTTTCTTTCGCAATGACATTATCTCAACTTTTCGTTCTTCAACTAGAACTGAATTTGGTGAGTCTGACGCGGAATTCGGCGTTCCGTGTCCCAAGCGCCAAGGATATAAAAGTAGAACTTGAATGAAGGCGCCAAAGGAAGTGGCCAACGTTGTTAACCACAAGCTGCAAGTTAACAGCAACCTGTAGAACAGGAGCTTTTGGATCCAACCTGCCAAAAACAGTGTGGCTGTGGCCTTTATACCATCAGATAAGATATGTAAGGGTTTCGATGACGTCACATAGAAAACCTTACCCTTGCCCTTTGCACATTGTGCAGAGCGTACCCCTGCAGTGGATCGCGTGTCTGACACACAGAACCATTAATCAGGGGTTCTCTCTTCCGCATGTTCCGATCTTTGATGCATCTCCGTGAGACCCGAGGCTGTCACTCAGTCAACCGCCCAAAGCTTCCTCCTGTCTGCCTACCATAGGTCTACCACGAGGCCATGAACGCTTCCAAACTTCTTGCAAGCTGCGGTTGTCAAGCGAGAACGCTGGGCACGGTTGGTCAAGTAGGTTCAATTTATTTTACGTGTACTTGTACGGCGCGCAATACGCCGTACAAGCCTACAGGACAACTAGCAATAGGATAGGGGAAGAGTATTGTACCTACTATAGTGTATCAGCAACGCATTTTAGTCGTGCTGCATTGTAGAGTATGACGAACTAAACTATGTTGTACAGAGGAAAGGATAAAAAAAAAAAGAAAAAACTGGCGAGGATCGGACGTAGAAGGAAACCAACATGCAAACGCGCGACCGCAACGCAGAGCTAATTCGCCCAGAACCAAAGCCACGCGACCATTGCCAAGAAATGACGGGGAAGAACCCAGATGTATAATAAAGCGACTAGAGAGTATGTTGCAGTTAATAATCGGAGCTAGTAGCGGTAGGAGACTATTCGGAATGAACCGTATTATTATTAAGGTGACACAGACACAAGAGCGGTTGCGAGGGTAGAGGGTGACAAGAGGATGTGAAATGGCTGGAGCGGGTGGAACGCCGGGGAGGCGGCAATCAACCTGGTTTGGAAGATGAGTGTCGCGTAAGGGGTACGGACCGTGGGGTGCTTGATGGTGAAGTCATAGCGTGGCATTCATAGGGCCATAGCCAAAACTTCCAGAAAGATCGCAGGAAAAACTGTAAAAAAAAAAAACACAGGTACGAAGAAAGGCGAAGAGAACCATATTCCCTGGGCCTAAACCAAAAGCCAAGTCGGGGGGACACAAGGAAGAAAATACGAAGCCAAACGTTCGAAACCCAATGCACGCGGACGGAAATGGAAAGTGCAAATAACTGTAGTACTACAACTCCGACGATGACGCAGGCCGCAGGGTCGGGAGAGAAACGGTCCAATCAGAAATAATTGCAAGTAGGCAGAGGCACGAGGACGAGATGGGAGGATGCAGTCCGATATGACGAGGGTAAACAGTAGGTTCCATCACTCCCCCCCACCCTTGCACGTGTGATATATGCTTGTATGAAGGGAAGCAAGAGCGTTCAGGTCCTGCCACGGTGAGTAGCAAATGCCACTGCCGATATGCAGTTCAACATCCACAGACCACCTCTCCCATTACAAAATCGACCTTCTCCCGCTCCTTCCACCAGTCACACCAGGTCCGATGGGACTTTCTGCACTGAGTGGGGTCAAAGGCTCCCTTCCAACGCTTGATCCGCCTCCTCCGCCTATCCCCCCGCCACCGTTGTGCACATGTTGGTTCTGCTCGTCCCCATATTCCAACTTAACCCCTATGGATCCAAGCAATCCACTGTGCATCACATGGCTGTTATTTGGATTCGATCCTACAATTCGGTCCATGTAGGCCAGTGGTGGTAATTGCATCCCATGGCCTAAGCCTATGCCCGTCCCTCCACCAGAACCATTGTCATCAGCCTCGGTGGCAGAAGGCGGTACCGATAGCGGGGTTAAAGGTCCTGCCGCGTGTCCGGTTACGATGTTACTAGTCTGCGACAACGGCGACGGCCTTGTAGTATAGCCGGCATGAACATAGTGTCCACCAGCTCCAGATGGGTGGGAAGAGAAGGTAGTATGTGGCGAATGTGGGTGGGAGTGTTGGTGGCCACCCGAAGATTGTGGCGAGTGCGAGGGTTGAGGATGAGGATGAACAGCCAAAGGTGGAATCGCTCGATCATGGTGATGTTGCGCAGGAGGATGATAATGAATGAACTCCGATTGAGGAAGCGACGAACCCGAAGCAGAAGCAGCGGACGAAGAAGTACCGGGTAGTGGTAAATCCAGCGATCCAGAAGCAGAAGCCGAGGGAACAGAGGCAGAAGCAGGGGGCGAAGGCGATGGGGTCAATACGCTCCCGTTTCCAGTTTCACCTCCCACATTAGCGGCCCCATTTCCAGTTGCGAGTACGGCATAATGCGCGTGTCCATGTTGACCGCCTTCATTTCCGCTGATGCTTCCACTCGGGGAGGTCCCAGCCGCGCCATATTCTGACCCAGACCCGAAACTTCTCCTTAACATAGCACTTGCATATCCGGGAGAACCGCCCGCGGCGGCGATGGTAGAGAGAGGAGGCGTCATCGTGCCTCCTGCGTCATCCCTGTTCTTCTGCCTAGCCTCCCGCTTGATATCGGCGCCGTTATTGCTCCCAATTCCTCCAACGATATGGTGGTGGTTCAACTTCTCATCGGGTTTTTCCACCTTTTTCTTGCGGCCTTGTCCAGGGCCAGCCGCGCTACCGTCCTTTTTAGCTCGTGATCGGGCATATCGCAGGCCGCAGCTAGTCGTAATTAAAATGACGGTCATGAGTTGGGGTATTTAAATAATACCAAGACGAGTAAAACGTACGCATTGCACAACTCCTTTTTTCCGGAAGGACCTTTCCTCCATTCTGGACTAGTAGTCGCACCACAACTGGAGCATTCAAGCACTCCATTCGGTCGATTTCCAGATCTCCCGCCAGTCGAAGCAGCGGCATTGTATTGATCGCCGACCCTGGCCGAACCAGGGCTAACACGTCGCTTCGGTGGCGGAACGACATCTTCGATCGACAATGACGAAGTAGCGGATATCATGGCTGAATTTGGATTATTGGTGACGTTTATTCTCGAAGTATTAGGATAAGTTCCATAAACTGGAGATGGGCCTCGATAAACCTCGTAACTGCCTGACGACGCTTGCCAGGGCGGGCCGGGTGCCGGCGGGTTAGAATATGTGGCTGAACGGAACTGACTGCTCATTGACGATACAGAGGTCGCAGAAAGTGGTGGCAGAGGAGAGACAGGATGTGTTGGGCTTGGGGTGGTCCACTGCTGGTGGGCAGAGGGTGGCTGCGTTGGGTGGTAATTTTGCGGGGTCTGAGACCACCGGGAGGGGGAGTAGGTAGGAGGTGGAACCTGGGCAGACAGAGCTGGGTGAGCGAGATACCCCTGATGGTATGCAGGGGTGAGAGGAGGGTAAGGTGGTTGATCGTAGTAGGGAGGACCAGTAGGGGGTGGATAATTGGAATTATTAGAGGTATTATAGGAGAGTTGGTGCTGCATGTTGGTGGGGTTGGTAGAGGTGCTGCGTAGGGACGACTCCACCTTGTGGCAGGCGAAAATTACAGTACCTAACATTAGGAGAAGAAAAATGGAGTGAGCACCGATGAGAGAAGGGAAAGGCCAAGGGAGAGGGTTACCATGCGGTATAAAAATGCTTTCAACTTCAACCTCACCAAGTGAGGGCGACATGAGTTGCGTGGCCCTGTACCTGCGTGTGCAGCTCGTTTTGGCATCGTTACCTTTCTGTGGACCCGAAGCCATCTCGGCGTTCTCCACGAGTCTTGCAAACTCCTTGCCCATAGGCCTATTGCCCTGATCCGGAGGCCACGAAAGGAGAAGCTGACGTCCTGGCTGGTTCGCCAGAATCTGGAATGCCCTAGTTGTGGTGCCGGATGTGGACTGAGGCAAATAGATGAGGAGCCGGCGGAAAAGGAGTTGTATTTGCTCCGGAGACATCCACGGGGTCTCGCACCAGTTTGTCCAGTGAGACTTTTGGAGTTCGTCGTTGTCGCTTTGTGGATCAAGGTCGACCGTTGCATGGATGAAGCAGAGGACGAGACCTTCGGCTGCCCAATTGATGACGATGTCTACGGCCATATAATTGGCGTCTACGGAGATTTTATCTCCATCCAGCCAATGTGGAAGCGGGCCAGTATAACCTAGTTGGCGGCGGATCCTGCATAGACGTGAAAAACGGACGCTGGACGCGATGAGTAAGAAAAAAAAAGAAAACGGAATTACGCGATAAGAAAAGCGGACCGAGTGACGGAACCATGAAGGGTTCGACTTTCAAGAACGCTCCCCAGATCTGCTTTTGCGGAAGCCTGTTCGTCGGGATGAACAAAAGACAGGAGAGACTTTCCAACGAGAAGGTCTGCTTGAGTGTCGAGATGATACGCGAATACAGGGTCAAGGTAGATGAACTGGAGGTCAGCAGAAAGAAGAGCCCAATCTAATAAGAAGAGTGAATTAACGATCGCTAGGAGATAGAGGATACGTACAGCAGCGAGTATGCCCGAACTTCGGGAGGAGATGATGGTAAGAGTCCATCGTCAGCGACGAGCCAGGTGCAGCCCGACGCTGAGACCTGGCCATCTCCACTCAGGGGCACAGATCTCCCAGATCCTATTTGCGCACGCTTGCCTCAATACCACTATGGCCATCCAGCCAGCAAAAAACATCTGGGTCGCCGCTGGCGATGGCGACCTCAGCCGCGTCCAGGAGCTCGTTGAGCACCATGGGCTCGGCCCAAATGCGCCTGATGCGTTCACGTACACTCCCATGTACGTTTTCTCGCTCTTCCAACGCGCTCTCTTCTCACCCTCCCCAGGCATGCCGCTGCGTCCTATGGCCAACGGCACGTCCTTGAATACCTCATCTCCCGCGGTATGAGTCACCACCGTCCCACTGCTTACTCATGCACATGCACTCATGGGCCCTCCAAGGTGGAGACGTCAACCTCACTGACGATGAGGGTGACACGCCTCTGTACACGGTCGAGGACATTGAAACTGCTCAGTTCCTCATCCAGCATGGTGCTACTCTCGATCACCGGAACACCGTAGGTGTCTCTGTACGTTGATCTTCTCCCAGATCCTGTGCACCAATCATCGAACCACACAGCCCATCGAACACCTGAGGGAAGAGTTTCCGCAAGTAGCTGCCTATCTCGAAAGTTTGCTCCCTGTGTCTGCTGACGCGTCCCGCGTTCCTACTTCTGACGCACTGCCATCTACGTCACCGTCACAACACTCACAAAATGCTACCTCTGAGTATTTGACCAATGAGCTCGTGCAGCAGGTCCAGGACCTTGCCCAGAGAGATGGAGGTATAGACGAGGAGCAACTCAGGCGGGTTGTCACAGCCTCAGTCATGGAGAGCCTTGTGCGCGGGCGTGAGTTGCAGGAAGGCACAAATTCGCAGGAAGCTGAGGGCGCAAGCGAAAAGCGGACCAGGCTCGAGTAAAGTCTCGGTGATATAAGTACATACTTATGTATGTGATCTTCGCATTGCGATTTCTGATCACGATCAGGGTGATCTAGCAAAGTGTATTTGAATTACTTGACCAGTTACCGAGGATTTCTGATCACTTTTCGATTGATTGATGCTCCTCGATCAGGCGGGCAATTTCGCATCTACGTGGGCCGTTGTAACTCCAACTTGGTATCTAAATGAGTTTACGTACACTGACACCATCTGATCAATTTCAATCTGATTGACATGGCACAGACGCTGAAGCTTTGAAGCTTGAAGCTCTCTTCGCATCCAATAACTAACAACATCGACGAGGAGACTCAATCCAACTCGAACAATTATGGCACAGTGGGATCATACCCCAACTGCCGGACTCACAACCTTTCTCACTCTAGACGACATTACACGAGCAAAAGCCACCTTTACGACACCGAACACCGATGGATCAAACAAAACCAGACTTCCACACACGCAGAAAGAGTCCTTTGCAACGCCAGTATTAAATCTGATCAAAGAAGCGAAAGGCAAAGGCCTACGAAACGATATGTTTGCCTCTGACGACAGAAAAATGGAAGGAGCGGTGGGAAGGCATGTGTTTGTTACCTGTCCTGCCTGGAGTAGAGCCGGAAGGAAGCGAAGGCGGGGGAGCAACGGAAGAGAGCGGGAATGACGACGAATACATGCAAGATGGAAGGGATGGCGATACGGGAATTGGATCGAAACTGTGGGGCGAAGAAACTAGAGTTGGGGCCAAGAAGAAGGAAAGAGCCGAGGCCGCTGAACAATGGCGTGCAAAGCCTGGGTTTTTAATGGAAGAGGTGACTATTACACGGTTGGATGAGGCCGAGGGAATTACTGCCATGATCTCGGATTGGTTAGAGCTTGACGCGGAAGATGATGGAATTCGCCATGATGCTGAAATCGTTGGTTCCCTCTTTTCTTCACCGTTTGTTGAGCTTAACACCGCATACAACCAGGCCCTCCAACAAGAACTTGCATATGCCTCGTATCTCAACATTCCGATCGCAATCCTCCCCGCGCCCCGCAACAGATCCCACGTAGCATCCTACGCCCGAGTTATCAACAGCTGCCTCAAAAACATACCCTATATCTATCTGTCAGTCAGGTTGCCCATATACAACCCTACAATTTTGCAAACGCAAGCCCAGTCAGCCACGTTATCCGCCTCTCCAGACCCAGCGAGTGGGGGCCTTGGGTTGGGCCTCGGACTGTCTCCAGGAGGCACCACAGCAACACCACCTTCGTTAATTATATCCCCTGACATGTCGTCAGCGTCACCCTCTTCAAGTACTGGGATCTCGTCAGAGAGCGAGATGAATGCTACTTGGGAAATGTGGGATGTCATTCGCTCCATTTGCGATTATAATACACGGTTGACACTCAGTAAGCTCCCCCTCGTTAATTCAGTGTCGGATCCAGGATGAAATCATGGCCTAACAGCACTTGATTTAACTCCTCCTCTCCCCACAAAACTTGGTGTGCTGAGTAAATGGGCTGCAGAATCTGTTCGACACATCTTCCTCCCAGCGTCCACATTCATCGCAAATGCAAAAGGCTACCCTGTCCTACCAAAACCGACGCAAGCATTCATCCGAGACAGTATGATCGTACGCCCCGCCTCCACTGATTTTCAAATGAATTAATTTATCACTATTTCTTGTGCGCAGCATCGACCAACGGTAATACTTGCAGACACCAACGCTAACAAACACTCTCGCGGTGGTGAGGCCGCATACTCGCAATATCTCAAATTTTTAGAAAACACGAGCCCAGTCGTACAGAATTCCCAGAAGGCTGGAACTGTAGAGAACTTTGCGCAAGGGTACCAGGATTACTTGCAGGCTCCGTTACAGGTGTGGTTTCCTCCATGTACGTGTGGCGCCCTAGTTGCTGATGAAACGTAATGAGTAGCCGTTGATGGACAATTTGCAAAGTATAACATATCAAACTTTCGAGCAGGACCCAGTCAAGTACGAGAGGTACGAGGAGGTGAGTGTATATCCGACTTCCGACTTTTAAACAAATACTGAAGAGACATTAGGCGATCTTCAGGGCTCTTATGGAGTGGCCTTCAAGCGAGCGAATGTGAGCGTTTTTTCGATCGCATCAGGCACTAACGCTGAAGATATGTTAGTGTTTGTTGCGTGGCGGGTGCGGGCCGAGGGCCACTCGTAGCGCGCTGCTTGAACGCAGTCGACCGATCTCGAAGAGACGTGTTTGTATACGCCGTGGAGAAAAATCCGAATGCATTCGTTACGTGAGTGTTTGGTCGCCTCCTTTCTTCACCCATGTCAGGGTAAATTGGCGATCATCAACAATAGATTACAGCAAAGGAAGGACCGGGAATGGGGGAGTAAGGTGCAACTATTATTTGGTGATATGAGATCGCTGGAGATTCCAGAGCTTGCAGATATCCTAATTAGCGAGCTTTTGGGCTCGTTCGGGGACAACGAGCTTAGTCCCGAATGTTTGGATGGTGCACAGCGGTTTTTGAAACGTAAGTCTGCGGTCGTTATACCCTTCGTCCGGTGTTAACATGTAAATGAATCAGCGACAGGGATATCTATACCTTCGTCATATACCGCGCATTTAGCGCCGTTATCGTCATCGAAATTGTACAACGAAGCAAGAGCAACGAAAACTATGGAATCTCTGGAGACACCATATGTGGTTATGTTCCAGGCAGTGAATATCCTGAGCGGAAACAAGCACCACGCGGACGGGAGGTGTGGTTCGCAAGTTCAGGAGTGTTGGGAGTTTGAGCACCCTAGGAGGGACATTGTCCTTGACGCTAGAGGTAGGCTTGAGTTGTTCCCCCCGACTTCTGGGTCGTTGCAACCCGGGATTAGCTGATACTTCTGTTCGAAGGTCTCCCCCTAACGAATAGTCACAACGTACGATCAGCACGGTTGAGATTCTGGATCCCGCACGCCGGTGTGTTGCAGTGAGTTTGGTTTCGTGATTTACTGGCGTGCGTTATGATTAGTACCTAATTTTTTAATAGTGGTCTGGCGGGTTATTTCGAGGCGGTGTGTTTCTTTTGGGCTTCAACCTTGTTTCCCCCGATTCATAGGTCGTAGGTACTTTATGGGAGCGTTGGGATCAGCATACATCCACACCGGAAAGATCAGATATCCAAGGATATGTTGAGCTGGTTCCCGTTGTTCTTCCCATTCAAGGTAAATTTTAAAGCCTATCATATGACAACAACTTTGTCAAGTCTAAATATACCTCGACTTCTTCAGGAGCCTCTCTATCTTCCCAGCAATTCTGAATTGCAGGTGTCAATTTGGCGAATGACGAATGAACGTCAAGTGTGGTACGAGTGGCATGCGGAGTCATTTCTGACAATCCCTATCACTCCTGGTAGTCGGGATGAGCTAACCCCACTACATCCTGCAAGTGGACAAAGCATGCACTCACCGCTCAGCATACCGAGTCCCCTTGCCGACGAGGAGTCGTTCTTCTCAAATACGAAGACGCCAGTAAGGACTCCGCATCAGCCGCGAAGGAGTTTTACAATAGCGGGACTCGATTATGAGGTCGTCAAAATCGGACATACGAATTTGCATAACCCTGGCGGACGGAGTAGTTGGATTGGGTTGTAGAAGGATCTAGTTCTACCGGAACAGCAGAATCGCGAGTGAGAGGGGAGGGGGTGGGTGAATTCGGTGAATTTTATACGCCACGTCCTGTCCTGGTACTTCTCCCGTCACAATAAGAGAAGTGATGAGACTATATATATGCCTGTGCATTTGCCGAAGAACACTGGTTGGAGGCAAACCTTTTAATCGTGTCGGGGTTCGTGCTTGCTCAATTCAGTCAAAAGATGACATTAGGCCCCTCGTTGGTATAGCGCCCTGTTTTTTTAGGGTTCTATTTTACCAAGCGTCAGTTTTCCTGGGATTAATGTTAAAATTTGGGTTTCGTTTGTGATGGTGGAAGGGCTGACCAAGAGACTGGTGGAGCGGCGTGACAGGCCAACGACACGTACTAAAACCATCGCCCCCTTTGTGTCTTGGTTTACTTAAAACCGCCACCTTCGCTTCCACACTCCTTTATTTCCAGCCACATCCTAAGGCCCTCACGCACGCGTCGCACTCATTCTTTACGCCCAACTTCGAGTCTTTTCATCATGAAGTCTATTGTCGCCGCTGCCCTCGCCCTCACCTACGCGCAATTCGCGTTTGGCTTCACGGTCAACACGCCGTAAGTGTTTCGAACAGTTGACCTCTGGTTTCCTGACTGAGCGTTCTTAATAGCACGAACGTTGTACAATGTCGTGAGCATACAACGCCTTACGGCGCTTGGTGTTAGAGCTAAAATTTTCCGACTTAGAGCCTATCCTGATTACGTGGGCCGATGGAACTCCCCCGTACTTCCCGTCTATCATTCCAGGTATAATTCGTTCGTGATTACGCTTCTGACTGGGCGACTGACAGCGCATATACTTAGGTGGACAACCCTCTGCGCCCGCAGTAAGTCCTGCAGGGCCCTGAATACCTTTCTGGGTATTTTAACTGACTTTTTTGGGTTATAAAGTTGAAGAATTTCGAGACGACTAAAGACCAGAGTCTGACATGGGTTGTTGACGTTGGAGGCAGCATGTAGGTGTTAGTATGCGGGTGGTGATGCGGTTTGCTGACTGTGCATTAGTACTATTGCGCTCAAGGACAGCACTGGAGCCACAGCCTACACGGATATTGTGAACGTCCAAAGTGGTTCTGATACGAGGTGAGTTTCACGCGTGTTTTCGGCATTTTCTCTGAAGTTTGACTGCGCATATAATTAGCTGCACGGGCGGTGGTTCCTCTACTGGTGCAGTTTCAGCTCCAGCTTCGGCCCCAGCTGTCTCTGGTGCCTCTTCTGCTCCTGCTGGCTCAACCGCCCCCCCTGCCGCTGTTAGCGGAGCTAAACCCACAACTGCTCCAGCCCCGGCGTCGTGAGTATTGATTGTTTAGATGTGTTGTAGACTTTGATATTGAAAGTTCGCACAGTAACGCCCCAGCCTCCGCTCGTCCTAATGTTACTGGTTCCCAGGCCGCTGCTGCTTCTGCGAGGCCATCGAGCGGCGCTGTCCGTACCTCTGTTACGTATGGTCTCGCTGGTGTTCTGGCCGCTGTTGGTGTTACGCTCATTTAGACTACAGTTTTTCCCTTTAAATACCATTCTACTTTTTTCTTTTGGACAGCATTATTAAGTACCATTTGTTAATTATACCACTATTGCCTCGGTTTGAAAATGAAGTGAGAGTCTGAGTCCGCGCTTTGATTCTCAAGTAGATGCCATCCAAATGAGGGTGGCGTAGATACGTAGCTAGTTCTAGACTATCGTCCCCCACGTCTTAGATCTTAGATGCTGCTGGAATAGGACATAAACACGTGACCAAACGCGTCAGAAGCTGGACCACGTGAATGGCGAAAGAAGCAAGAAATTCCTTTTTTTATCGACCCTCGTGGAAGCGACGGACTTTGGGTTGAGTACGCTCTTCCTTAACACCCAACACCAAGCCACGGTCGTTGGCTGTGTTCTCTTCGTTCTCCCACTATATCCTATTCTATCTATTCCCCCCTCTATACACTCCTTTCTTCATTAATTATCATCCACCATGACAACCGTCGAGAATCATCCGGTCCCCACCACTGTTCTGCCGATAACCACTGTCGATGGCGCCATTGTCGCCGCTCCACCACAAACTCCTGCTGTTGACGCGTTGGATCCCCACGTGGAGGAGGACCAGCGACCCGACTCTACGACTACCCAATTACCAGCCGACGACGATGCTACGTCGCCACCGGAAGTAACTAGACTTCCACCAGACCAACTTGTGTGTATTCTCGTTGCCTTAGCTTGATTCAGACGTGGATTTACACTAAATCATATACTTAGGATATTGTTGCGGATACTTTATTTGAAGCTAAGAAGCTTATGGATACGACTGGGCCAGCGATTGCCAACGATGGAGGCAATGGCTCGAAGGCTAAGGAGCAAGAGGATGCTGCTACGATACATGCAAAGGATTCGACCGCCGATACCAACATCTCCGATGCCACTACTGTTGTGGCCGAGCATGTAAGCTGTAACGATGTTGGGTATATGCTCTCCCTGGAGGCTAATATCGGGTCGTGTGCACAGGAGACCGAGGATACCCTGAAAGACGACGTTAGGAATGATACCCAATACGAGGGCGTTGGCGCTACTCTCACTGAGGAAACTCCTATCGGTTCGGTTGCTGTGAGTATTCTTGTTATTGTGACTGTCATTCTTGTCCACCTCATATTGCGTCACTCCCAAGTCTCATGACACCGTAACCGAAGTGAACCCTGGCGCTGAGGAAGCTCCTCCGACTGCGGAGATATCAACTTCTGTGAGTATCTAATACGGGCGATTTTCGTTCGTATCACTTGATATTCAACCCCTATGTTGAAGGAGAGCGAGCCTGCTGCAGGGTCCGTCCCTAAAGATGACCCTATCGTTTCCACGGCTGAAGGGGTATGTGATTAGATAAAATTAGTTGTTTTATTCTCATCAAACTCGAATCTCATTTAGAACGAGACGCCCATCATGGGGCCGGGACCAAATGAAGCCGTTCAGGTAATTCCAAAACACGGTTTCCTTGATATTCATTTTTCGCTGATTGCATACGTCGAAGCCTGAAGCAGACGAGACATCCAACCTTCCTGAGGTCACACCAACCACAGACAGTGTTCAGCTCAACGATGGACAGACTAGTCCTGGGATTGATGAAGTTAACAGCATTGACAACACTGATCACAAGACCGAAATTGAGGAGGAGCCGACTGGAGCCGAAGATCAGGTTGTTGTGTCTCCACAAGAGGTGGATGACGAAGGACAGGTTGCGGGGATCACAATCGAAGCCCCCGAAGGGGAGCAGACTGAAGTTGAGCAACCAAGTCCTGCTGTGCGGATCGAGGGAGCGGAGAATGGTTCTGTCGGGGCGCCAATTCATGATTCACTCAACGTTGAGGAAAATTCTATTGCAGTCGAAATTGTCGCCCCCACCCCTGCGCTAGCCGAGGACCTCGACCTAGAAGCGTCTGACGCAGAAGGTGCCATGATACAGTCGGAAGATTTTTCGGTGCCGGGCGCCACGGCCGGAGAGGAATTGGGGTTTACGAGTACGGTGACACCTCACCCCGAACCTGAAGTTGATGTTTCGTTGACCACGGTCGAGGATCGTACCGTTGTGCAGGAGGAGGTTGGGGAAGGTGGTGTCGTCGTTGATGCACTTGTTGTTGAAGCCCCTTGTAATGCCGAGGACGATGTGCCCACCCCAACTGCAGCTGTGATCCCTGTTGAAGTTATTGACGGGCCCCACGATTCTAAAGAAGCCACCGAGGCTAAAGAGACATCTCCTGAGATCGTGTCCGTCGTTGAAGAGAAACCCAAAGTTGATACTTCCGCAGCTGAAACCGCGGCTGTTGCCAATCTCACCCTCGAGACTTCCGCGGAAACTGTCAAGGACGAGCCCGCTGCCGAAGAAGCTGCCCCCACACCCGTTCCTGACGAGCAACCTAGTCGAGCTGCCCACTCCTGAGGCTCATGCTGAAGCCGTTCCTGTCCCCGAAACTTCTGCTGAGGAGGTCCCCGATACCGACAAGTCGGTTATCGCTCCCGAGTTTGAGATTCCCGTTGTAGAGGAGACGCCTGTAGTTGAAGAAATTGCACCTACTGAAGAATCGGTTGAACCCAAGGAGGTTGAGGAGCAGAGAGAGGTCGCCGTCGAGGCTACTCCCAATGCCGAGGAGCCTCCCGTCGAAAATATCCAGGCTATCGAGGAACCTGTAGTCGAGGTGGTTCCCGAAACACAGGAGGTTGAGGCTCAGGTCTTGGGAGAGGGAGTAACGGAATCTGTCGAAGAACAAACAGCCGCTATCGAACCCTCAGTACCAGAAGTGCCAACCGCTCAGGAGGAAAGCAAGCCTGCTGCCTTGGATGAAGATGCACCTTCCGCCCGGAAAGCCACTGAGCAGGTACCAGTGCCAGAAGAATCGGCAACGGACAACGTTGATTTCGAGGAGGCGGAACCTGCTATCAGTGAAGAGCCTGCAAAGGTCTCCGCACCGGAACCTCTAGCCGCAGAGGAGATTGTTGAAGAGGTGAATGCTAGTGAAGGGGCTGTTGTAGAGGAACCAGCCGAAGGAGAGGTCGCTGGGGAAGAGCTCATCACTGAACCTGCCGTACTTAATGAGGCTGTTCCTGCAGCTAGCCTTGCAGAGTCACCTGAGCCGGCTGCTACCTGTGGTGTAGTCGAGGAGGCCACCGCCGAGAAAGGAGAATCTGCGATGACGAACGAAGGAGTTTCAAACCCCGAACCCGTTCTTGAGGCTCTTGCTTTTTCACAGCCTGAGATAGCTGTTGAGGGGCCGATTGTCGAGGAAAAGGCAACCGATGAGCCCACCCTTGAGGACCCTGTTCCTGTTGAGGAGAATCCAACTGGGGGACCCGTTGCTGAAACGGTGACAGAGGATAAAGCTGTTGAGGAAGCGATAGTCGCAGATGCCGTTGTACAGCCAGTCGGTGAAGAACCTGCCGAAGTCCCCGATGTAGAGATTCCGACTCCCTTCGAGGAGCCTGCGAGCTTGCCGACCGAATCCGTCGTTGAAGAGGAATCTGCCGCGGAATTGCCAGCCGCATCTGATGAACTCAGTGTGCAGGAGGGTTTTGCGGCTGAGGAAAAATCATTTGAAGAGGGCGTGTACGCTGAAGAAGAGGAACTCCAAATACCTGTTTCTGAGGAACCAGTCAATCCTGAAGTCCCTTGCCCGAACGCCGTGGAATCCGCTGATGTGGATAAACGCGCGACCGAAATTGATGCCCTTGGTGAGACCGCTGATCCAGTGCCAGTTGAGAAACGGGCTCCTTCAGATGTCGTTGAATCTAGTGGAGAACCCTCTCTGGACGATTCTCTCGTCGAAAACGGGATTCCTGCAGGTGGTACGATAACTGAGACGGTTGCCGTGCCCGAAGTTATTGTGGAGGGGGAAAAGGATTCTGACGTCTTTGATGAGTTCGTCGTTAAGGATACTCCAGTTGCCGAAGTGGAAGCCGTTGAAGGAACGGTTAACCCAGAGAGACCTACTCTTGACATCCCAGAAGATACACCCCACGCTGAACGGCCTAAATCGCCATGGACGCCTTCCTTCCAAGTTACTACTATTGGTCAGGGTGCGTCACTTCCTCCTGATGAAGATATCCCCGTCCTATCTCCCAACAATGATGTCGAAGAAGCCAAGGACGTCCCTCTTGCGCAACCAGCCATCATAGTTGAACCAACGGAAGCCAGTGCTGACGAAGTGCAAGCTCCAGCTGAGCAGGTAAGCAGTGTATGTATTTATAGTCTACCTCGATATTCAACATTTCGACAGACTGGCGAACCGGAATCAACCTCTTTGTCATGGACTCCTTCCTACTCTGTTCATTCACAAGGCAGCCCAAGTCCCACGCATGCATCCCTCGAGCCTGAAACTCATGCTGTGGACAATACTCAGAGCGAAGTCCCTTCGACAAATGGCGAAAGTGCTGTGGTACCTGAAGAGACCATAATAACGGCAGACAAGGAAACTGAGCCGTCCATGGACACCGAGATCATAGAACCCCAGCCTGTAACAGAAGAGGGACCCAAGACTGACCACCCTCAGATCACGGATGATTCCGAACCTCCACATGAGCCCCAGACAATGGCATTTGTCGTTCCTGCGGTCGAAGAGCCGGAGACACGGATTGAAGCTCCCGCACAAGAGGAAGGACAAGACAAAGGATCTGTGCCCCCGCATGCTACGGCCGTTAAGGAAGTGAGTAGGTTAAATACCCCCTTGCTCTAAACTAACCAAATAAACCACATCAGACTTTTGTCGAGGATCCTTCATCTTTGACGCCTCCCACAGAGCAGGATCGCCCAGCCTCACCATCCTGGGTCCCCTCCTACTCCGTTAGCAGGCAAGGCAGTCCCTTGCCCCAGCAATCTTCGTTACCAATTATCGATGCCTACATCCCCGAACCCGAACTTGCCTCCGATCCTACCCCTGCCCGGGATGGCGTGGTGTCAAATGATGAAAGTGTGCAGGAGGACATTCTTTTCGCACCTCCAACCGTTGCCGTAAACGACACGCAACCGGAGGGTGTCAAAAAAGACGCCCTGATTGAGGAGGACCGTCCGTCGACCCCGTGGACACCGAGCTATTCCGTCACCCACCAGGGAACTGATATCACAAAGGAAACCCGAATTGAGTCACTTACCCCGCCTGACCAACCCAAAGAACCTGAGCCTCAAGTGAGCAATCGACCCATTACTGATGACCACCATTAATGTTACCCGTAGCTGAGGCGTTCTTTATCTGAAGAAATGGAGGGGTCTTCCGCCTTCTCACCAACAGCTCTAATTGGGGCTGGTGTTGCTGGAGACGCTGCCGTTCTCGCGGCTTCTGCAACCTTCGGAGGATCGAAAGATACCCAATATGATAGGGATACTAAACTCAAGCGAAGTGAGAATACGTCAGAGGAACCTACCAGAGCCACCCTAGAGGAAGAAAATTCATTACACTACGATAAGGAGCTCAAACGCTGGGTCAACAAGGTAACACTTCCCACTTCCCTCCACAGATCCAAAAATGAACCTGCTGCAAACGGAAAGGCCGAGACCCTATCCGAGCCTCTGCAAGACAAAATCTTCCCCACCGTTGAAATCCCCGGCGATGCCACTAAGTAAGCTCTTCTTTTATTAAGTACTCAATGTTAACCTAACCACGCCACCGCCATATTAGCCTCAACACTACTCTCCTCCCTCCCCTTGACGAGAACAATGCATTGGATACAACCACCCCCCTCTCCCCTGAATCTTCCCCAATCTTATCCCGCAAACGCCTCGAATCCACAACTTCCTCACGACTTTTCCCCGGTGGATGGTTCTCTAACACATCCCAAATCCCCAATGAGCGCACATCTCTTGAGGTGGCTGAAGGTGTTTTTTCCGGTGTAAAACAGGGCACGACAGTCGAAGATACACTCCCATCTCCTGCTGTTGACCCAATAACACCCGTCCGCGAACACTCCAGTTCGGATAAAAGGAGGTGGTGCATCATCATGTGAAGTAGATGGACTATTCCTTGTCTATGACCCCATATCTCTACCCTTCTGTCTTTTATCTTTACGATTGTTATGGCTGCGACGAATCCAGCCCATATGTGGGCCAGCATTGTTTCCCTTTCTAATCTCATTGGTATGCATACCCATTTGATATCTTGGAAATTGAGTAGCCTATTACCACCGTAATATCCATCAAGCTTTGTGAGGAATTATCATTGGAAAGCCTGCCCGGTTGAACATCACCCCTTCCTGAGCTGAATATGTTGTAGGGATAGGTATATATAATACATTGGGTTGAATGTATAACAACCGACCTTAGCTCAGTTGGAAGAGCGTCAGACTGTAATTGGTTACCCTAGAACATCTGAATGTCGCCTGTTCGAGCCAGGCAGGTCGGACTGGCGTAGAATATACCTTTTTTTCTCTTTTTTTTCTCCTTGGGCAAATTATAGCAGCTATCATTATATTTTCATTATTCTTGTCATAAACATCATAAATAACAAGACAAGAGGACAGGGCTCGTTTACAAAGGAAGAAGGAAAAGAGGAAAGTTACAAAGCAAACAAAATGAAGGGGATCCAGAAGACTTGACCCCAAATGCATCCCAATCGCTTGTACACCCGCGGCAAGTTGATAAGAATAATGGAAGGTAGAACAGAAACCAAAAACCTCTGCTCAGTGGACAGCCGGCCTACTAAGAAAATGAAGGAAATTGAAACATCCAGCAAAAGACATACGAAGTTATGTTTCCTTATCACAGGAAATTAGGGAGCATCGATCTGCGAATACATAATTAGGACTAAACCGACAACTAAAAAAAAACTCACATCGCGCCCATGCCTACTGCAAAAGCAGCAACACCCCAAGCAAAGGACCGCGTCCGGGGTTCCAGCTGGAATCCTACTCGACGGTTTGTCGCAATGGCGCGTTCGCCGACTTCGGGCTCTTTGAAATCGAAGTGATATCCAGGTTCATCCTCGTCTCTTTCCCTCTTCTTTGATCCTGAAGCTGAGGCCGAGGGGTCACCGTCTGCCGCCTCCTCCACTTCCTCGCCATCTCCCTCCTCTTGGGTTTGCCTGGCCTGCTCTGCCTCCTGCTCTGCTGCAGCCCGTTGTGCCTTGAGATCTGCAATCAATTTCTTCTGCTCACGAACGTCCTGCTCATGCAATTCCTCCGCTGCGACTTGTTCAATCTTGTCCCCTTCTTCCTCAACGACGGTCTTGTCGGACGATGGGGTGGTTTGTTCAACTCGCTTTTTGGGCGACCGCACTGGCGTATTGATAGCTGTTCCATTTGAAATTGGTTTCGTGGCGGGGTTCTTGGCATGATTAGATCGTCGCAAAGGACCTTTCAGGGGAGAAGAGTCGGAAGCTGGAGGGGCTGGTGAGCTCTCCTTCCGACGCTTTGGTGGATTGGGTTGGGCGACGGTCGGTGAAGTAGGCAACGACTTGGTAGTTGAACGGGCAGGCGTCATAGACACAGCAATACTTCGAGATGTGGTCGTTGTTGAGGGATGCGCACCACCTGCGTTTGTCGTTATCGAAGCTTTAGACGCTTGGTTGGACAGGGTAGTGGACACAGCGATGGTGCTTCTGTTCCCATCAGCTGTGGTTATCGTCGCTGCCGATGAAGCAGCAGCAGCCCTAGCTGACTTCTTGTAAGTAGTATTGGGATCGGGTTGCGCATCAACGACAATCTTGATCAACGGCGCCAACCCATACTGATCTGCTATCTCTACCGCGAGCGCTGGGCTCACCCAGGTGCCAGCAAGACGGGTGATGTGGGTCTCTCTGCTTGAACCGTTGTTGCCGGACAAATCGTAGTTATCTTTGACCCACTGCAGTTCGGCTCTCTCCTCCAGCTCACCCGCAAGTGGGAAGGCGGCACGGAACATAGTCGTTAGGCTGACGGCCTCTGTATCAAAACGGCGCAGGATAAATGCGTGGCCGTTTTCCTGGCAAATGTGAGATTCAATAATGAGGAATATGACCTGAGGCTGAGCAGCGCACTGTTGGGGTCTCGACTTTCAAGCGGCCGACCTGCGGTCGATCAGTGAGTCATATTTAAATCGCGACAGACACAGACACGCACAAGAATCTCCCTGCCCTGACAGTTGAGCATCTGGTACTTGACCTGCGGAGGCGGACTCGACTCGACTGTAAAATTAACTAAATTAGCGGTAAAAATGAGGCCAAGATTGAATAAACATACGGATACGTTTAATCTTTGGGTTCGCATGCCTTAATGGTAGCTGTGGTCTGGTCATTGTCATGAACAGCGCGCGGGGCGTGATGTGCGATGAGGAGGAGGGTCGGACGGTGTGTTGGGAGTTGTTGTCCTGCCACCTTGCAAAACATAACCCCAGACTTTCCCACGGTCGCATTAAACAACGTTGTCTCGCACGGTCCGCCTTATCCGACCGCATATCCATCACGCAGCAAATCTTATCTCAAGAGACCAAATTCTATTTCTATCAGATACCTCCTTGTGAGTATCTCTATACATTGATTTTTACACCGCTGGCGCTCAACGCGCTGTTATGAACACCAAGAATCTGGGGCTTTGCGACAAGGGCTTCCACCAGCTGCTTCACGCCAGCCCACCACACATCTTTACCCCTCCGGTTCACCATGTCTGCATGCTTGTGCACCTCCCGCACCTGTACCCACCCCAGCGAACCTGCTTGAATCGTGATGACTGCAGCCGTCTCAGGACTTGCATGTCGTCTAGGCAGTTGAGCCTGCAAATCCTCGTGATGCTTCTCCAAGAATGTCATACACTTCAGCGACAGACGAACAGCTCTTGCACGGTCGATGGGCGAAGGCACGCCTCCTTGCAAAGTATGTCCCAACGAAGCCGATCGGGCGTCGAAGAGCTTTCCACCCTCCTCCTTGAACATTTCGGTGAGGACTTCGGTGGTATATATTTTTGATGATGCCTCGTTCCTAAATCCTGGTTAAAACGAGTGGCAGGGAAATATTATGTATCAAAAGAGTCCTCACTTGATCACAATGCGGCCCTCGCGCCTGCCTTGAACATCGAACGCATAGCGAGTTCTCAAGAATCTGACGTCGTCACGGAGCATGTCTAGGTTGATGCCGTCCTCAGGAGTGTATACAAGCGTTGCGCCGGTCTGCTTCCCCTTTCAGAAGAATATCTCGTCGCGAGGAGAGAAACAAAACATACAGCCAAAGCACCCATAGTCGCAATATAACCGCATTTTCCTCCCTGAGTTTCTATCACAAACACACGATCGCGGCTGGCACTGGCGCTCTGCTTGATGGCATCACATGCGCTAACGAGCGCATTCAAGCTGGTATCGCTACCAAGACTGTACTCGGTCATTGGGACGTTGTTGGAAATGGTTGCTGGAAGGTGAACCATAGGTATGTGGAACGCAGGATAGTGTTTTCGACCCTCCTCCATTAACAACAAAGAGTGGAAGCCTTCGAAGCCACCAATAATCACAACGCCGTCGAACCTATACCTCTGGAATTGAGATGCAACGATGCCAATGTCGGATGAAGGCAAAACACGGTTAGTTCCAAGTTCAGATCCTCCCCGAGCACTCCAAGCGTCAACACCTAGCCAGGTAAGTTCATCGACATTATCATCCAACAAACCACGGAAACCATTGTGAACTGCGAGGGGTGTATGTCCCTGGCGAATGCAGTAACGGACAAGAGCCCGTGTGGCGGCATTCATACCGCCAGCAGGGGCCCCCATGCTGAAACGTTGCTAAGTAGACGTTGATACCCACTTTCTTCCTACTTACTGTATAATTCCAATCCGCATCCTCTAAATAAATAAAAATCACTACGAAGTAAATCATGACGAGTTCAAGTGACGCACCTGATCCTTGGGCAGTCTTTCATGCTGGTCAAACAAGGTAGCAACGGACCCGAAAGCTTCGAAATATTCTATGAATTCTGTCCCCCGTGCAGCGAGAGCTTTATCAAAGTCTTTCTCTTTCACAGCCCTGGCAACATCTCTTGTCTACATGTGGTAAGTGCAGTTGATGTTCACAATATACAGTGACAAACCTTTTCAACAGCCTCCATCAAAGGAACTCGAATAATTTTATTTTCCTGAACACCAATCATATACGAAGGTGTCCCCGGTTTCGCTTCAAGGATAGCATCCACAGCTTCGACGCCTTGGAGAGTGGGCTAAGAGACGGTTAGGCCAAGACCTCTTACGGACTGCAAGGACTACACATACTAAGATACGATCAAGAGCGCAAGGGGCGCCACCTCGTTGAGTATGTCCAAGAGTCGTAACTCGTGTGTCAAGACCCAAGCGATCCGTCAGGACGTCCTTGATATAATCCGCACGTATGGGGTTTAAATCCTTGTCATGGGCGCCTTCTGCGACGATGACTATAGTTTTGCGTTTTCCAATGGTGCGGTGCTAGTGAACATCTGTTAGTCGTAGTCACAAGTATGCTCCGAGTAACAACCTTTTGTATTTCCCTGCATAGCTCGTCCTCCCACGGGCTTACTTTTGGGGGTCGCTCCGGAATGAAAATGAAATCAGCTCCGCCACTGTTTAGGTGTCAGAGTAAAGTATCGCAGGCAGTTGCGAGACAACTTACGCGACACCAGCCAAAACTGCTAGCCAACCGCAATCACGACCCATGACTTCGACAACGAACGCGCGGGAATGACTGTACGCGGTCGAATTGATGTTGTCAATAGCCTCGCAGATGCGCTGCAATGCGGTGGGAGCGCCGATGGTAAGGTCGGTCATTGACATATCATTATCAATCGAGCCGACCAAACCACAGATACGAAGATGAGCATGTTTTTGATGTTGTTCATTTGTGATCACTCCTGGAAGAATCAAAAATCACCATGAGCGAGAGGTGCAGAGGAATAAAGGTTCTGTCGGACCTTTATTGTGCAACTCTTCAATGAGGGATGGCCACTCTGACCGGAAAAGGTCTGCTCCTGTCAGTGAACCATCACCACCACAAACCACGAGGGCATCAATCCCTTCCTTGATAAGATTATGGGCAGCGTCTGAACGACCTTGAGAAGTTCTAAAGGCGGTCGACCGAGCTGTACCAATCAAGGTACCTCCCTGTGTAGAATGGCCGTCATGACTCGTGGCGGAAGATTCGTATTTTCACGTAACTCACCTGTGAAAACCATCCATGGACATCATCCCAGCCAACGCGGACGATATATCGACCTTTGAGCGTCCGGCCACCTACATATTCACTCGTTCCATCCCTCAGTAAATCACCATCACCGAATCTCAGATTATGAACGAGGTTTTCATCAGGCTTCCGACCAGATAGCAGGAATTTGCCCTCATCCGCTTCGTTTTCAATACTCTCGGCCTCTGCACGGACTTCCGCTTCAGCAGCCTTATTGACGCGTTCGCCTTTTTCTTGTCCGGCTTTGGAGTTACCCCGGACAAGACCTTCGTAGCCTTCACGAACCACCCACATTTCACAACCCCTGACCACCAACGATGAGTATTTTCAGCGCGTATGTTTAAGGAGAAGTGTCATTCACTTGAGAATGCCTGTTCTGACCACGGAACGCACGACAGCGTTCATGCCTGCGCTGTCTCCACCCGAGGTAAGAACGGCGATCTTCATGTTTGTGAGGATTGGATTATAATATGGTGTGTCTGTGGTCGACTCTAGTTGAATGAGATCCCTTCGCACTCGAGAGTATCGGGGAGTACGGAACGAACAGGAAAAGGAGAAAGTGGGGATAGTGTGGATACAGGACAGGTGTAGGTCCCGATGATAACAAACGCTGGGCAACGAAAGGGTCCTGAGTTACCCCAAATCATGATTTCGATCGTCATAACCATCTACTTAACCCGGTTACTGGCCTGATCTCTCTAGGTTTGTCTACCTTGACACATGTGCTTTCACTTATATCAAGTGTTACTACCAACGCAGGCTGGTGGTCAAAACCCCTTTTCGTCCGAATTTGTAGAGGCTGCCTCTAGTGACCGATGAATCGATAACAGACCCGTTCTGAAACAAATGTATTTGGGCAGTGGGGATTCCCGTCGCCGATCTCGGGCTCGAAGGTTACGGTTCAATATAATGTGGCAGCTGCCGAGGGGTTTTTAGAAGATGAACCCGTATTAAATCCTACTGACACAGAGGGATACATAGCAAAAGCGCGATGTGGGTTCCAGCGCTTCAGCTTAGATGGTACTACGTAGGCGCCCTTTAATCAAAAACCCCACCGGCGCCTTTTCTTGAACGCCTTTCGTTACCTCAGACCCAACCTCGAGGGCGTCGCTGGCCTCTTGCATCCATTTGCTGGTGGCTTTCCCAAGGAACCCGCTTGAACTGTGTCATTTATCATTCTCTTGGCATCGGTTTACTCGGTGACCGGTATAGGAAGCGCCCGGAAGCGCCCATAACAGCGCATAGCTCCTTTCATTCTGCCGCTGGACAACACTTGGGAGTACCGACATCGAATATTGAACCAAGAGAGCGCGCTAGCGTTTATTCCCTGTTGAACAAAGTTGCCTCCTGTGGAGCTGCCGCAATTGTAAAGAGTCACAAGGTTTTCATACCCAACAACTTGTCACTGCAGGTCCCCGCCAATGAAAAGCGATGCTTAGACGTATGTGGTGTTGTGGCGAGAATAAATTTAGAAGTGGGGGGTGGCGGGATGTTGGCACATGTTCTCACATTTCCCGCTAGACTAATGCTAGAGAAAGAGTTGGTCGGCTTTAGCTTTGGGGGGCTTCAGGTGATTCACAGGAGGGTTCTGGTTGGCTCGAGCTTTCGACTGTTGAACGTTAAACGCTAAACTACCGCCGCACGGCGCTTCTACTCCGAGGAGGATGGAACGCCTTGGGCACAGCATGCGAATTTGAATTCGAAATCGAAGTCGAAGCTACCTTGCCTGCGGCTTTTCGGACGATGGGAGGAAACCTATGTGGTAAAAGGTGCTGTAGTTTTACGCAACAGATTGGGTGAGTTCAAACGTTCAACACTCAGGCTTCAGGAGGTGGCGTTACGGCACTGAGATAATCGCGAAGAGATAAGAGGATAAGTAGGGTGGTCATTACGATAATCGGTGAGAGATCATATGAACGATGGTGGCGCGTAACTTGTGGTCTCTTCTCTTGGAAACTATTGGATGAGATACAGGATATTTTAGTCCTTATCTCTGTCTGAGTCACGCTGAGGTGTGGTGAGGTGTGGTGTGGCCAGAAATACTGAATCGGAGTGTGGTTGTGGAAGACGTTTTTCGCAGTGTTGGATTTAATCAAAAGCAGATTCTTGGCGTTATTGCTGCGGTGGCCAACCAACCAACCACAGACTTCAATTAAAGAGTGCTTGACTTTGCTCTCTATTATTAGCGCGTTTTGGTGAGAGCAACCTGTCATGGGATATGGAAGATCAATAAGCATCCTCGCCGATTGATGCTTTTGGTCAGCTTAAAGCAGTCTCCGACTCTCCGGATGATCTCCGTGATGATCTGCGAGAGGCGAAAACGGCTGGTCAGAGCAACCTTTACGAATAATTCGGGTTTATCTATATACGGGGGCGAGGAAAAACAACATTTCAATGTCCGACGGATGCCCGACGAGTGTTCGGTACCTCGTGATCGGCAGCACGGCGAGACAGATGGTCATTGACATGGCTGGCAGTTGGCACAATGTAAGATTTCCAGGTGAGTTCTCCTGAGGACAGATGCTTCCTGAGTTTGAAGAGGAATACTACAGCGGTCGCGGAGAGCACTGAGTCCCTTCGGAACAGCCATTGATCAGGTATACGGACTTCTTGACCATTGGGGAGTGGTGCGGGCCAATGCGCACGAAGAAGTTACATTTCGGAAAACAGCATCGCGATCTTGATTCGCCAAGACAGAAGCGGTTGATGTGATGTGGGGAAATAAGGCCGGCATTGGAAAAAAAAGACTTGGAGGTCGCACTGCGGATGCACAGTGAGGATTGTGTGTAAACTATTACGAGGTGGTCGATCGGTGAGTTAAAAAGGGGTCAACTAGCAAAAAATATTATCTGAGGCCACTCGATGAGGCCAGGCGGATGAACGGTGCAAGGCTGGAGCAGGTTTGTTAGTCAGAGACGGCGTGACACCCGGCATCGGAACGGAAATGATGGAGGCCAGGGGCGAGAAGTGTAGGAAGCATTCTTGTGAGATACTTACAGTAAGGTCGTTCCGTTCTCAGCTGTGGCTGTAATTGAATTATCAGGGTATGTAGGGTGGGGCTGCAAATATACAGCTATGTTTGTCCCAGGCCCAAACAACGAGAAATTTAACCTGAGTTAACATTTTGAATTTATAGATATTCCGCCTCTCTCCGTCCACCTCGCCTCACCTCCTTGGTGTGCTGAAGTTTCGTACTCCTCGTTGCTGACTGGCACTGCCAAGCCTCCTTCATTTTTCAAACTACTCCAACCCTGGTTTACTCGTAAGTTTTCTCACCCTTGGCGCTCTTCCATCTCCTCATCCAACAAGTCTCTTGACTCACGCAGCCTCCACAACTATGAAGCCACACCCACAGAAATACAAACGAGCCTCCAGTGCAGTTCCTCTTCGCAGAGGCGAACCTTTGATGGTGTCCCAGGACCTGGAATTCACTGAGACTATCATTGAGGACAGCGACCACGGTGTTGCCTACCAACCGAGCCCACTGGCTCGCCTACCTGCCGAGTTGCTAGCCCATATCTTCGAACAATGTCTCTCCGGAGACGTTTTCCCGGCGCCTGAGGCATCACAAGCACCACTGCTCCTTGCCCATACTTGTTCCTACTGGCGTGCAGTTGCCCTCTCCACTCCCTCTTTGTGGTCCAGGCTCCACATCACATACAAGGACCCCTCTCTTGATGTCCCCATCGCCTCTGACTGGCTTCAGCGCTCGGGAAGCCTCCCCCTTTTCATCTCTATATCCATCGACTTCAATGAACAGCCCGCGCAAGAAATCCTAGACGTCATCTGCGGCCACTCATCCCGCTGGCAACGTATCCGTTTCGAGTTCCGTGGTCTCTATTGTCCTCCCATGTACTCTCTGTCTTTTGCCGAGGGTAACACGCCCCTCCTGCGTGCCTTTGAGTTTGATGCCCGTGACATCAGCTCCGCCAATGTTACTCCCATCATCTCCCTTCTCAACTCTGCCCCCGAACTCCGCGAAGTGACATGGGTTGACGACCTGGCCGACACCCGTCGGCTGATGGAACTCCCACTGTCCCGCCTCACTCTCCTATCCATCACTATGAGTCATGGCACCCTCGACTATCTCGAACTTCTCGACCAATGCTACAATCTGGAACATATTCGCATCACTCGGCCTCGTCCAGGAGAATCCCGGCCGTCCAGAGAACCCCTCTTGCTATCCAAGCTCACTTCTCTCAATATTGCATATGATCTGACCCCAATCCTTGATTCCTTGGTGCTACCTGCCTTAAAGCATGTCCGAATCCACTCCGAAGGGCAGCAGACAAGGCGGAACACGGGTCGGAGTGCGAGTGCAGGAGGAGGAGGGCCGGCCGAGGCAGAGGGTAGTGGATCATGGTCGCCGGTGAGCTTTCTGTCACTCATCGAGCGTTCATCGTGTACCATTGAGTCCTTGTGGTTGGATGCACCTATGACCGAGTCGTGTCTTGCACGGTGCCTTGAAATCTCATCATCCACTCTGTCCAAGTTGACTGTTGCGGGTGTTGTCATAACCGACAAGCTGCTGTCATACCTGACATGTCCATCTCCTCTTTCATATCTTTCCGAGTCAACACCGGCTTCCGTTATGGCCGGTACTCCGGTTTCTGATTATTCATCCTGGTTTCCACTATTGCGGGAGATGCGCTTGAATACCCGTATATCCTCCACGACTGGCGTCCTCTTGCGGATGGCAGAATCCCGCTTGATACCCCAAAGCAATGCTGGGCATGTTGTGGAAATTTTTTCTCTTCGTGTCTGGGATGGTCATAAGGATATAGAGTCTCTCAAATCATTACGTGGACAGCATTGCTCACCTTCGGGTTCTTGTAACTTCAAACTGGGCGTGCTGACCCCTCCTCGGGATATATTCTGCAGTAATTCCGGATTCCCTTCAAGACCACGCGCAAGAAGATACCTCAGCGTAAAGCGGCGGACGTGCCAAAGTCGATGATGAGCCCTTTTGTGGCTTGTTTCTCTTATTTCGTAAGAAGGAGCAGGGAAGGGGAAACGACAAGAGAGAGATATCGGCGAAAATACCAATGGACTGCATTTATCACCCTTTTCTTAATCTTTGGATCCGTGATTTTCCCGCCAGAAAACGTTTTCATCACTCGGTTCATTTCCGCCCAACAATCTCCGTTCACACACTACATCAATGCACAATTGCCTCATTTCTCACAATGGCTCTGGTTTTGAGGACACTATTCTCTTTCAAGTAACCCACATTATCAATTATCCCTCCAGAAATTTCCACCATCCTATCGCGCAACATATATCCCAGCAATTGATTCTCTTTGACGTCCAACCAACTCGCTGCAGTAATTCAGTCTTTCAACAGACCGGGCCGGTCAACGGACACTACGTGCTTTCCCCAAACCCCTTCTTACTGTTATGTCCGGAACTTGAATCAGGATGTAGATCGCACATATAAGTACTGTACTGGGTTAATTCACTGTAGATATATCTCACATTTCTTCTTGGCTTTTTTGTTCAGTTTTTTGTTTTTCTGGGTTTCGGTCATTTCTAGGTGTACATATATATATCCATGCTTAGGATTTTGTTGGTTTTTTTTTGGACCTAATAAATTGTGGGTGCTCTGGTATACTCAACAGGAAGTGGAAAACACGGCAAGAAAATCAGTACGATAGAGTTATGAACAACTAACTACACACTATCTAGATTGATGGAAATTATAAACAGAACAATAATACAGCAAAAATCCAACCACGGTCCGCCTCAGAATTCAATGAAAAGCAAGAACCCTAAGTAGACTTGCCCGCTTTACAGACCATCGCACCCTGAGGTGCATACAACCCAGTAATATAGAAATTTCCAGTCAGCGAATCCTTCAGGCCCGTCGCGCTAGTCGAGAACCCTGTGCCGTTACTTTGGAAAACAGTCTCCACAGAATATTCTTTAGGCAACGCCGTAAATGGAACTTTCTCATTGGCAGAGAAGGGTGCTTGAGCGTCATATGAAGTTACCTTGGGAAGTTCTGCTTCTGTCGCTGCTGTGCCAGATCGTCGCTTGATAGAAACGACCCAACTCTGTCCGACCGCACCGGGTTTGCTAGCAGCAACCTGCGCGACGGAAGGGAAATGCGGGTGTCCCGCGACGATAAGTTCAGCAGTCTCGTCGTTGTGCGATTCTGGCGCGTAATAGCGAATGTTGTCAGGGCAGAAGGGCACGGGTACGGCAATTTTGAATTTGAGTCGGTTGGTAGCTTTGTCGCGTGTGTAGAAGAAGATTCTGTTCTGACTTGTGGCGGCAATAGCAACTTCGCCACCATCAGGAGAGAGGGAGACACCATTAGAAAAAGGGATAAATGGAGCTTCGATAGTGTGTTCTGCGACCGTGGGAGTGGAAGGGGGAGCAGAAGGTGGATTGAGCGTGACGTGTGCGACGAAGCTGAATGGGAGACCGAGAAGTGTTTCAGTGATAGGTACGAAACGACCGAGAATAGGGAGACGTCGTGTGAAAAGGTGGTCGTTGGAAACGTAGAACGAGTCCGGGGAGGTGAGTGTAAGAGCGTTAGGGGAGATGAACCATGGATGAGAGATGGTCCGGATGTGGGTCGCGACGTCTGGCTCGGCCGGGTCTAGGAGGAATTGCTCGATGACTGTACGAGCGCGTGCATGGTTCACAGCGTAGAGGTATGAACCATTTCCACCATAAGAAGGCCAGATCTCGAGACCGAGTGGATGGAAGTCGTGTCCTTCAGGATAGTTTTTCAATTCGAGTTTTTGGAGTTTAGGTTTGAGATTGTCTGAGGTGGATTTAGCAGTTTCTTCAGCAGGTTTCTTGTGAGCGGTGCCTCTAATCTTGTCGAGTATGCTCGCAGCTTTTTCTTTGGCACCTGTAGAATGAGAGCTAGGCTGTGGAGGGGGTGCTGTCGGTTCGGAGTAGAGCCAGAGAGTCGCGCGAGGATCTGGGTTGCGTAGGGGCCCCATTACAGTGTTCCAGTTATGGCGGTTAGGATCGCATCCCAGCAAAAGCCGACGTTCCGTGAGTTTGCCAGAAGCGTCGTGAAGATCCCAAAACGCGGCATCCTCACATGAGGCAATCTCTGGTATAGCTGCGGAACCTATGTCTTTGCAGTCGGTATCGAAATTTCCGCCTGCTATGTAGCCTTTCGGTAGTGGCGACTTGGCGATGATTGAATTGTTGATGACTTCTCCCATCCTGTAATATATCACGCTCTGAATGGCTTAAACGATGCTGTCACGAGATGAGGCGACCGATTCTCACTAGAGCGAGTGCGAGCAACGTAAATGCTCGCGTTGTGAGAGCCATTATTGCTTAGATTTCTGGTGCAACTGGGCGGCATATCGCGATTTTCGGGAGGAAAACAAATTGAAAAGATAACAGGTTAGGGCCGAGTATCAGCAATATAAGATGGGAAACTTACGAGGTACCTAATAGGCTGTTTGTGGCTGAAGGTGAAGGAGCAAGCGCTGCGAAGTTTGTTGGTGTCGAGAAGAGCGGGCCAAGTGTCAGTTGGCCATGGGAAAAAAGGTTGTTGACCTTCCCACCAAAGATTATCCACACGCGCCCACACCACGCGCTTCACCCTCATGAATTGTGCATGTACACCATGCGCCTGCGGCATTTAGCAATCCGATATTTATACCGAGTACAAAACTTGCTGGGATCCAGTCGCGACGGAGGGCCAATCCGAAATTAACTCAGGTGCAACAACCTTCTTGGAGAACAAGAGGAACTGCAGTGCTGCTCAAGTGGGAAGACCCGAGGTGGCCAAGATGAGCCAAGATGGTGGCGGAGAAATCTCGTCTTTTCTTCTTTCAAATCTAACGGAAGTTGTTTACCAGGTGGAGGGAAACCCGCTGAATATCACGATAAATGTACGTCGGAAAATCCGGGGCTTCAACCTGCGGACGGAGGTCAAACCAAAATGCCCATTTTCCTCCGGATTCCCGACCGACCTCCTGGGAGCACCCCAAAACCTGCGGATATGGGCGCCTACCTTCCAGAAAAAGAAAAATTTCCCCTGTAATCATTGGCGGTATTCGCTTCAGAGTGACACTGGGCACCAAAGTTGGCCGGTGCCCCTTGTGTGGATCCCCCACGTACCTTGAGTGACGGCCCCTAGGGCCTGCGGATTGGCTGACGGACCTCGACCGCCAAGAATGACCGAAAACCTACGGACTCCCGGCCAAAAGTGCTCTAAAACCTGCGGATGCCCGACGAACATCTGCCAGAATATTCAGGGGTCCTGTGGAGGGGTCATGTTATATGTTTTCATGGATTGATTCAGGGTCATATTTCCCGAACTACACATGGGGTAAGCACGCATGCATGCCCGACACGACCCAATGGCTGGGCCACGCGCTCGTGAGACGGGGTAAGGCGGTTACGTCAGATGACAACTCGCCGCCCTTTCGGGCCCGATCCTGAATCTGCTGCACGATGGACACAACTGTTTTCCGTGTGCATGACTCCCACTACCTTTGCTTATCACTTCGCAAAGGAAAGACCCTTGGCATGTAAGTTACCTTACCGCCCGGGTACTTCGATCAATCATTAATCTGATTTCTTTTTGCCTCTTCCTTATTCTGTAATCCTTAGCGCCGCTTTGCTATTATCCCCAGAGTTCCAGACTATCCCCAGACAGCTAGAGTCTTCCTCCTTCCCTTTTACGAGAAAAGAATACCCTATATCGCTTTTCTCCAGTGTGCTTCTCCCGACCATTCATCACTCCTTGCGCTCATATACGTGCTCAAACACTCCCTTCTTCCTTCTCCTACCACCCCCTCCACACAGGCCTTCAAAACCTGAGCGGGTGAACAAGTGGGCGACCCACATCCACTGCCGGTCTCTGTTGCGTGGCATCTTTACTCACTTACCGACACATTCCTCAAGCCGAGAGCAACTCGGACAATCGTAACGCTACCGGTAGAGGCTGAGCGACCACAACGATGGAGGCGGTCAAAATCTCGGACACATTCGGTGTGTGGATTTAAACATTCCACTCAATGTCCAAGTCCTGAAAGAAAATCCTGCTCCGCCTTAGGTGTCATGCTTACCGGCGCATTTATCGCAATGAGCATATATGGGATTACAACATTGCAAGTGAGTAGGATCTTCGAGTTACGCACCGTCGTCCCGTTCGGTGGTGGACGATCTCATGGCTCCCGGATCACTTTTATTCTGGTGGCAGTCCACGCGAATCCGGTACTGACGGTCTTGGGATCCAGACTTATTTTTACTACACGTATTACCCCAAGGATGGTTTATGGACGAAGCTTATGGTGAGTGAACTATTTTTGCGAATTTATAATCGGAGGCCATTGACGGCGTGGTAGGTCGGAGTTATTTGGTACGTTTAAATGGGAGCTTGGCTGGGTGCAGTCTGACATTAAATCAGGATACTGGACACCGTCCATATTATTCTGAGTAAAGATCAATGTCACACCTCCTTCTCCGATCAATCACTCACAAGTTGTTTTTAGTGTGCCATGGCGCCCATCACTATCTGGTGCGTCCCTGCCAGTTCATAAAGAGCAGCTGCTCACCCAGAACTGACTGACGGTGATAGATCGAAGGTTTTGGGAACGTCGCGTTGCTGAGTGACGGGACATGGTGCGCTCCCAACACTCTCGTATCCTCCGCTATCTTAATCAAATTGTCAGGTCTTTGTATGTGGGTACGATGGCGCTGATTTCACTAAAAATGCACTTAAATTAGGGCTTTAGGCTTCCATCGCCCTCAACGTAAGGGCGGGCCAGTTATGCCATAAAGCCGTTACTAATACCTAGACAGGTATTGATTGCATTTGTTGTCCAATGGTCAGTTTATCACACACACACCCTTCCCGTAATCTGATTTGAAGGCGGTTTTTTGTAGCTATTTTACGCGCAAGATACATCTACGTGAGGTTGCACTCGGAAAAGGATCAATGCACCCAACTGATTGAGTGTAGTCACCCCTGGTGGTTACAAGTGGTGGGTGACAGGGATCATTGTAAGTACCAACCGGCCCTTTTTCCTCGTTTGAGCCTGAATCTCTTTGGAGGGGTTGACCGTGTTCGCGCATTTCTGTGAGTGGCCCTGAATCGTTTTTCGTGCCAGGGAATCTGAGATAGAACTGGTTTGCATTTCAAGGCTTCGGCATGGGTACGTTCTCTAATTCATTCTATCTGTTGCCATCCGCTAATCCATGCGCAGAGACCGTTGTATTCCTGTGGGTTGGATTTTATGTCCGACGTCTTCGGGCTAATTTCTGAGACCGACGAATAGTCTCATCAAGAAAAAGTTTGCCCGTCTAAAGGAAATCTCCGTAAGCCAATCTCCATAGCGTCTTGTACCAGTATTGCTAACGATCGGGAAGCTTAACTCTGCCCTCCCCTTTGGCGTCACAGCGGTTTTATCGGATATTGCCATCGCCGTTGCACTTTGCTTCTTGTTGCACCGCAATCGTTCGGAATTCGAGGATACGAACCGTATCATCAACAGATTAATTGTCTATGCGATCAATCGGTGTCTTCTCACTGCGTAGGTACTTTGAGAAAGAAGAAAACAGTGCTTTTGTTGACGGTTTCTTAGGGTCATAGCCATAATCGAGGTGGTCTTGGTATGTCTCGAGAACATTTTGCCGTTCCGTTAAAATATTCACATGCTTGCAGTTCAGCGTCATACCGAATCCATTCTATACATTTTCCATTGATTTTGTGATCGGCAAACGTGAGGTTCACATTATTGCTTGAATTAGGAGTTGACTCTCAAGGCCTCATGATTGAACTCAGTCTACGCAAATTCCTTATTGGCAACACTCAACTCGAGAGCGAATATCCGAAGCGGTTCAACGGAATACTCTTCGGGTGCATTGTCGACGAATTTCATCACGACTGGGATGACAACTGACCCTGACCCCAGTGTCAGACAGGTGCGGAGTTTCATTTTGAGAAGGTGATGTTACACGTCTCCTGATGGTTGGTGTAGGTGCGCAGTCGTGAATCAACGCGGGATAACCGTTTACGAACGGTGGATCTGGAAATGGATGGGGATAGCAAACAGACAAAGGTGAATTACACATCATCCTTTATTAACGCACGCACGCCATTAATAACATACTGCCGTATGGACCCAGACGACTTCGACAATGCGGAAAGGTGGAAGGTCGTGGTCGTGAGATGTTCGTGTACTGCGCGTGTAGTTTACTTGATCGTGAACATACCGTATGTGTACATATGTAGTGCTAGATTTTCCTGACCCGCTATGACGATATCAATGATCGTGGAAGCAGTCGTCACGCTGACCGCAGATCGGCGCTGGTCTGCTTGGCCACCTGTGATAGAATTTGAGCTCCTGCAGTTCACCGAGGGGAGAGAAGGCACGACCACACTCACATCAACAAATCCTCTCTCTTCATACCATCTCCCTCTCATTTCCCCCCTTCGCTTGATACCATGTCCGCAGCAGCGGCGAGGATTCTCTTTGTCCTCGTCCTCGTCCTTAACGCTCTCTTATGGTCCAATAGCCGCTATGGCCAGTCCATGGCTGTCAGATCCGCACATGCAACTGAGGGAAGCCTTGTGCGGCGGATTTCGCATGAGCTCTTATACCCTGGACAAGCACACACGTCTGGGGATGGGGTATGTGACGCGCATATCCCACTAAACTCTGTGTGTTATTGACAACTCAAATGCCCAGTGCTACCCTATATCTCATCCTGCCGCCTCACAATGCTCCCATGTGGAAGAACACTGTCCCTCCCCGGACACATTCCTCTCTATCGACTACCTACATTTCTACTTCTGCACCCAACCTGCACTCCGACCACTCGTTTTCGTCGCCTTGGTTTCGTGGCTCATCTTCCTATTCTCCACTCTAGGCATCAGTGCCTCAGATTTCTTCACTCCAAACCTCGCCTCCCTCGCCCAACTTCTCGGTCTGGATGAGAATGTCGCTGGGGTGACGTTCTTAGCATTTGGCAATGGCTCTCCCGATTTGTTCTCTACACTCTCAGCTATGCGTGCGGACTCGGGCAGTTTGGCCATTGGAGAACTTATTGGAGCAGCTTCTTTCATCGTGTCGTGTGTGGTGGGCTCCATGTGTATAATCAAGCCATTCCGGGTACACCGCGCTCCATTCCTCCGAGATGTGGGATTCTTTACCATTGCCATTGCCGTCGTTCTGGTCATTCTTTATGACGGTAAAATACGAATGGAGGAGTCCGCTGTCCTGGTTGGCATGTATGTGCTCTACGTCGTCATCGTTGTCGTAGGTACCTGGTGGGACAAGAGGCAGGAAAGGATTCGTCAACGTGAGGCGTTAATTCGAAGCGAGTACAGAGAAGACATGCCCATCTTTCCACCTTATACGGATGATGGTGAGGACCTCCTCTGCTGGCGACAATTCTTCAGCTGATGTGCTTCTGAAGTTTCCCCATCGGTGTCCACAGATAATGGCTTTTTGGACGTTGTTGCTCCAAATCCAGTAAGGGCACGAGCTATCTCCTCACCCGTACCACCGCGGCTACAGATTTCACTTCCTCCTCGACCTCGTTCACGTTCTCCCTCTCCTAACCCTCGTCTCAGCCAGCTTCCGTCATTCTCCCTCGTCGGTGCACTTGAGTTCCGTGATGTCGTTGCTGCATTGCAACACGAGGCCGCAGCGACGTCCCTTAACATCTTTGAGAGCCCCGTAACTCCCTATGCTGGTGGTCACTATCATGCCTACTCCACACGCTCTCTTTCGCGGCCCCACTCGATTCATGGACTAGGTGCACACACTCCCCGGCATAGGGATGACGAGGAAAATAGTGCCATGACCAGAAGTCTTCAGCTCGATCACAGAAGGTCTGCACCTTCAAACCTATTGCAACCTGCGACAGTCACAGAGGAAAGTTCCGACCAACCGAGCGATGATTATTTTACCGCATCCCATGGCCAAGATGTGGGAATAGGGCATGTACCTTCCATTTACCGAACACCTGCTTCACCATCCGCCAGCGGTAGTGAGGAGGTGCTGTACACCCCACCCACCAAACGTCAGCGTGTATGGAGAAATTTCAAACAAGTTTTGCATATACTTTTCCCCACCCTTCACCACTTCCGTGAACAGAGTGTGTTAGGGAAGATCGCGTCGTTGGTGGCTGCACCCGCGGTTATGCTTTTGACTTTGACATTACCGGTGGTTGTGATGCGATATGAGAATTCGGGTCGTTCTCATGAAAAACCTTTTGTTGAAGGTGAACAGCGATTGATTGATTTCGAGGAGGAAGGTATTGAGAGGGTTTTGATTGCAGAGGAGGAAGTGGAGGAAAATTTGCATGAGCTGACGTTTAGCAAGTGGTTGATGGCCATGCAATGTATCATAGGCCCGTTGTTTTGTGCTGGCGTGTTGTTCAGTGAGTGTTTCCGAATTCTTGAGGAACTACCAGGTTTAACCGTTTATCTGCAGAAGGAAACGTATATGAAGCTTGGATAATGATTGCCGTTGCTATATCTGGTTTTGCCATTGGAACTTTGGTTCTGATCTTTGCAAAGAACGGAGAACACCCTACTGCAAAGATGGCGAGATGCTCAATGGGCTTCTTTGTGGCTGTCGTTTGGATCATGGCTATTGCGGATGAGGTGGTGAACGTTCTCAAGGTTCGTCTTTTATCTTGACGTTTTCACCTACGCCATTGATCGAGTCTGCCGCCCTATTTTACCAGACCTTTGGCAGCATCTTCGGACTTTCCGACGCCATCATCGGGTTAACAATCTTTGCTGTGGGCAACTCCTTGGCTGATTTGGTTGCCAACATGAGTGTCGCTGTGAGTATTCTTTACTTTCGGCGAGTTGTATCCTGTAACTCACCCTTTGACGTAGGTTTTTGCCCCAATCATGGGCTTCTCAGCCTGTTTCGGTGGGCCAATGCTCAACATACTCCTCGGCATTGGTCTCTCGGGCTCATATATCGTTCATACGACTAAAAAGCCGTACACCATCAACCTCTCGCCAACACTCCTCGTCAGCACTATTGGTCTCATAATCCTCCTCGCGGCAACGCTAGTCTTCGTCCCAATGAATGATTATTATTTGACGAGGCGATGGGGAGTGCTGTTGATCATGTCGTACGTGGTAATCATGAGTATAAACCTTGTCGTTGAGATCAAGCACCTTGGGTCAAACTGATACTCCCGGTGGCCCCCATCATGGGGCATCTTTTTCTTGATCTCAACCACTGATACCTTTTCTCGATATGATGTGTGTATGGACTAGACCTTATCTCTATTATACCTTTTTTCTTTTTGCTCAGATATTTCTTGATCATTGGGAGTACTTCCAGTTATCACATTCCCCTCAGACTACTATAACACATGTATTATATCGGCTTATATCCGAGCTTTATTCATTGTCAATCGGACTAATCCAGTAAGAGTAAATTATTATAACACAAAAATCCCTCCCTCTATTCGCGAAAATGTAACCTCAAGCCATAGGCCATTCCTCGAATGCTCCTTGGCTGAAACGGAAGAAACTGATGTTTCCGTTATCGACTGCGGCAATGACGATCATCTTTTTACCCTGTTTGAGCGCAGCGAAGGAGTTTGGTTTACGTTCAGGCTCTTGAGGTTGGGAAGGGAATAAAAAGGGGAGAATGCGTTGGAATATTGTCCATTTTGGTTGTGCTTGCGGCTTTGGCTGCGGAGGTACTGGGGTTTGTGGTACAGTGGTAGAAGTGGATTTTCCGCCGTAAGCTTGTCGTCTGGCTCGTGGACGTGGAGGTGGGAGTTCGGGAAGGAAGCTAAAGAGCGCGGAGAGTTCGTGTAAGGTTGGCATTGGTGTTGTCCGGGCGCTGGGTATATCACATGAGATTCAAGAATGAGATAAAAGTGTGGCGGGAGGATATACTTGACAATTACGACTTGGAAGTCAGGCAGGGGGGGCGCGGTTTTTTTGAATGGCGCGGATGGTTTGTAGACGTTGTAAAAGATCTTGTAGGGTGAAGGAGGGGGTGGGGTTGGTTTCGATGGTTGGTAGAGGGGGATTTTGTGGCTGGATGGGAGGAATCGGAGGCAGTGATATACCGACGCTAGTTTAAAGAAGATGAGTTAAGGGAATTAAGATAACGAAAGGAGACGGACCATAATCGTGATGTATCCACCTACTCGGTCGGAGAGGTTTCCACCAGTTAAAAGCAGGACTAAAAACACGGAAAGCTCGAGAAAGAAGAAACGAAAAGGGCGAGAATATCCAGCGAAGTAGTGACGGCTTATAGGTGGACTGAGAAAGTTCGAATGAGGGCGGCATTGGGTACGAGTCAGTAGGAGCCTCGGTGCGAGTTACGGCGTATCCGAGCCTCCGAAGATAGGCATACACCTTTTACCAAGTCAGCAAAGTGAATGTTCGGCTATACTTATTCATACCTGGAATTTCTCGAGAGTCATGTTCTCTCTCCCCAACATCTCGGCATATGCTTGCTGAACGCTCATCGGAGCACCAGCAATCCCTTCAAGCCCTCGCAGATGGGATGCGTCCACACCATATTCCTTCCAACAAAAGAGAGCTCCCCTTTCTATGAGGTAAATGGCTTCTTCTGGGAGAAGTTCCAGCCTTTTCTGGATTTTTGTTACTCCGTTTTCGTCGAGGGTTGGCCGAGGAGCAGAGTGGCCCATGCTTGAGAAATGAATCCCGCGGGAAACAGTAACATGAGTTCGTGCAAGTGTCGGATACCAGATACCATAACTTATTCCTTTACTGAATGCGCCAGATGGTAAGTCGTGGAAACAAATCAAGGCAAGAAGAGACTTACTTGGAGATAGTGCGCGTGGTTCGCAAAGTTTCGAACATGGCCTGCCTTGCTCGATCGAGGATGTGCAATTGGAGGTTAGTCCCTCCATTTGCTCTCGGTTCAAATTCCTTTTCACCGCGCTTTGGTATAACAGGACGTGCAGCCGCTGAACTAGTGTTGAAGGAAGTTGGAGTGAGGATCAGAACCGTCACAAATCTCGAAAGAGTTACATTAATTTTGTCCAATCGAGGCCACCATCCTCGTCGCCTGAAGACTGGTCGTCATCCTCTGGGGTTATGCCTGCAGGCTTTGCCGCAAAGGTACTCGGCCGTTCGAAATATTCATCCATAGCTGAGTACTGAGTACTGATGTCGAGTCAAATCCAGAATAATCACAAGGCGATAAAACGCGTAGTCCCGTGACCTGGCGCTGTAATTTATCGAGTTCAGTTCCACTCTTGCTCTCATCTTCATCTCATCTTGCTGCCATGGTTCACCTGCGACTAAACGAAACGGAATCAAACCCAAACCCTTATGTCAATTTCATTACCGCCTTACCGATGCCCGACACTCAGAACCAAGAGGAAGCCAGACAACTATTACGGGCACTAGCAGCCCAGGTTCGCCCTATCATGAAGGCGCATGGGTTCGTAGTGAACAGTCTCGAGGAGGTAACTCGCCTCTGTAATTGCATACCTGAAATTAAATGGCATGCGCACTACATAGTATGAGTACAACGCAGTGTTTGCGGGAAGGAATTGGAACAACGGCGAGACAGTCGGTTCGCCCAGCTACTTATCGTAACGAATCGACAAATATCTGATTATGCACATACAGAACTTGTGTTACGACGTGTGAACGGCTCGTATTGTCCGACCTCTTGGTTAATGAGCACGCTATGCCATGAGGTTTGTCCGTCAGATTTCTTCCAATATCGCTTATCCCCCAGGAATGCCCCCTCACTGATTCTCCTTGAATTCTTCAGCTCGCCCACATCAAGGTGTGTTTGAAATTCCGTTGTACATGGCTACATGTTAAGATAGAAGTAGCACATGAACCATGGTCCTGCGTTTCAGGCCCTCTGGGCGCGGCTACGAAGAGAAGTCCGCCAGCTGCAAGATAAAGGGTACTATGGAGATGGTTCGCTCTTCGCACGCAAGAAATAACCCTTCGCTCATCTTACAAATAGGCTACTGGTCATCGGGCACCCGCCTTGCTGATTCTGCGCGTGTGTCCGGGGATGGAATAGAAGTAGGGGACTTCCCAGAATATATGGTATGCATATGCTCGTATTTAAATACCTCATTTCAACATCTTCCATAGTGTGGTGGTGCTCAAACTCGTACAAGGCCAAGCTCTTTCCGCAGACGCAGAGTTAACCAGGGCCCTCGAGAAACAGTCCCCTCCCTTCATACCGGCAGGCAAACTGCAAAACGACGCAAAGCTGGGGGACGAGTGACCTCGAAATTTGCCTTCACCGGACAAGGCAAGTCACTAGCTGACGATACGGAAAGTTCCAGAGGCAGAAGAGCCTCAAGGTAATCCAATGCTGACCACTTGCCACCACCCACCTATGTTGACGCCCTTCAATTTTTATAGTTCCCGTGCACGAGCAGAACGTGCGCTGGCCGCTGAGAAGCGATTAAACGCACTTATTAAAAGCAAGAGTAAGTCGACAAGTTGTGACGTTAATCTGAAGCGCCATCTCACCAAACGGCAGGCTCACCCCAAGCCAAGGAAGCACCAGAGGACAGTGCAGAATCCGACAGTGAAATCGAGTTTGTCCAGGAGACCGACAGCGATCGACGACAAGCTTTATTGAACTCTGAGAAATTAGACAACACAAAAGACGACCGCAGCTTCGGCAAAGGCTTGTTCTGGAAGGAATTTGAAAACGAATTTAGATTCAGCTCGACTCAAGAGGAGAAGGAAAAAAAGCCTGCTAGCCACGGTCGAGGTTCTAAAACTAGGCCAAAAAGCCCCGACACGATTGAGCTCACCGACGACTCTGACATGGATGACGCCTTTTGTGATGTACCGACCGCATCTGGTTCCGTGTTCACCACCAAACCAAAAGAAAAGCACAAAGGAAAACACAAGGAAGACATTCGTCCAACATCAGGTAAACCCTAGAAAAGGTCTGGTACGTCGGTAATCACATAACTGACTTTTCCCTCAGTAAAATCTCGACCTGAGAAGCAGCCAAAGCTAGGACTTGGGAACTTTGTGAAAAGCGAAATTGAATTCCGAAAGAAAGAGGCCCTTGGGTTAACATTATTGGGAAGTGGTCAACGTACTCTCGACGAGGCCCCAAAGGCGAATAAACCACGAAAACTCGAAGCGTACAAATCAGGAACCCTGGGAACGCCCATTTTGCCGTCTGCTCAGATGTGGAGTTGCCTTGTGTGTACCCTGTAAGTGGATTTTCTTTATGGCTTGGCTGTTAGCTTAACGCCACTTCAGGGAAAATCACCGAGAACATTTAGCCTGTGCAGCTTGCGCCACACCGAGAGGCGAAGATACATATCATATCAGATAAGTAAGATAAAGAAATGCGCAGCATTAGATCTTATATCTATTCCCTCTGTACCTTATTTCCAACATCTATTCGATGTAGTCGTCAGAATATGTAGCGAACATTGACCAATCACACTTACAAAATTTGATAGTGCTGAGCAACACATTCCTGACCGCCAAAGGCCACATTGGCACCTCCACTGTGAAAAGGTTAGAAATATCAGGTGGCGAATAGGCATAGGGCGACGTACAGATGTTCCCCAGTCTTTCCGGGGACATTGACACCATCCAAGTTGGCGAGGGCATGATATAACTTGCCTCCATTCTCCTCATATCCGCCTTCAATTGGGCGCCGACCTGGGGGAATCTGCCCATTTGCCGTGGGAACCCACTCCATCTGCTCAGGAACAAATGGCAAAAGATCATATCGGCCATGATGGGGGTACTCCCTACCACCGTAAGCAACGGACGCGGATGGTTGGAGATGAGGACCGATCTTGCAAGGGTGTACTGCGTTTTCGAATAAAGCAGATCCGATGAAGATAGGCGAGACCCCATCAGCGTCATAAACGACTGGGGGACCAGTCTGATCGGGGGGAGGGAAGTTGGTATCAGTGCGAAGGGGGACACGATATCCAGAGGGGGGTGGGGCGTTACCCCCCATCGATGGCGGCGGAGGGGCGCCTGGGAACTGGGGCGCCTTGATGTCTGCGCCTGCTTGTGGGAAGCCAGGCGATGATGCATAAGGAGGAGGCGGGGGAGCGCCGTGGCCTGGGACCTGCGCCTGGAAGTTAACCGCAGTTGGTGCGGTTCCCGGCGATAGAAAGTCGGCGGCAGCTCCTCCACCAACGGCAGCGCCGTAGCCTGGGCCACTGAAACCGTAGCCGGATGTCGTTGCACCGTGCTCGCCTTCATGCTGCTTGTCTTTATCCTTATCTTTATCTTTCTTGTCTTTATCTTTCTTGCCCTTCTTGTCTTTGTCCTTATCCTTCTCTTTCTTGTCCTTCTTGTCCTTATCCTTGTCCTTCTTGTCCTTCTTGCCTTTATCTTTATCTTTATCCTTCTTTTCTTTCTTGTGTTTCTTTATCTTGAAATCATACTCCCCCTCGCTACCAGAGTACCCTTCGGAGCCTCCGGAGGACATGCTAGCGAACAATGGATGAAAGCTGTGGAAGCAGTGAAGTTAGGAGACGAATGTTGGACGATGAATGCTGGGTGATGGGCTGTGAAAGTGGTTGTTATGAGGTAAACATCGACTGATGTGGTTATTTATAGGTATATATCTTTACGGACGCGGTCAGATAGGCTAAATACTTGGGACATGTTGAAGAATATGCACTGCCTGAGGGTTTATGGCCTCTCCAAGTAGGTGATACAATATGATGATATCGAGAGGAGTAAATCTGCGGGAAGCCAAGATAGCTACTCCTGGAATACAGCACATTGCCAACCTCACAAATCTTCACGAGATCACTTACCGGGGGCAGGCGGCAAAGCGATATCCTCAAAGCCCCATTCTTGGGAACTGAAAGAAGGGGGACCTTGCGACAAAATGTTGGCAAATCGGCTGTTCGCGGGCTCTGAAGATGTGCCACTGGTTTGGTGTTGAGGCGATGCTACTTCTTGGCTCTTGTCGTCATCAAGGGAAAGTGTTCCCAAAGTCTTGTGTAATCGGAGATTGCTTTCATTGCTGAATGATTCCGAGTCCGATATGAAATGTTGTAGAGGTTACTCACTGAATCTCCTGTTTCCGCTGGTAACTCCAGGTCTTGCAGGCCTCCTTGAATTGAGTGAGAATCCCAGCAAGGTCATTGTAAAACTGGAGTTATCCGTTTAGCCACCTGTTACGGAAGATAGCGGAACTTACCCTGAAGCCTTCCCCTAGATTACGAGTTATCTCACGATATTTAAAGTACGCAAGATCTAGGGATTGGAGCGCATGCTCGCGATCCTTGACCGAAGGATCCTGTCTTCTGGACTGAAGGAATTGTTCATTGACGATCTTGCCCAATATTATTTTTAGCTTCAATGTCCGATAAAATGAAAGCACCCCGTACCTTGATATCGCCCAGTACGCTATCCTGTTTTCCTCGGAGCTCCTCTAGTTCACTCAAAAACCTATCATACTTGGCGAGCTCTTCATCGAGAATGTCCTCAAACATCTCCGCTCTTAACTCTGCCAATCGCTCGAAGCCGGACGCGATCTTTAAGACCCGGGGCTGGATGTCGTCCGCCGCCTCTAGATCCCGTGCTTGATGAACGAGCTGGTTTCTATCGCGATGAACTGTATCAAGTTCTTCCAATTTAATTCTGAGAGAGCGTGCATGATTTCTTGTCTGAACAGATTGGGGTGAAGGGTGGGAGGAAGGCGTGACAGTGGAGGAGGGCACGGATGCTTCCAAATCCGCCTGAGGTTCGTCAGGTGCGACCCGTGCCAATGCAAGGATGAGCTAACCTCGTCCCAAGTCAATTGACTAATACTGTCTTCCCATTCATCCCATTTTTGACGGATGGTTTCGTCACCTGCCGCGGCTTCGGTCAAAATACTGCGGTATCTCCGTTCTTTTTCGATAAGTCCTTTGTTGGCTTCATGAGATGGGAGTCGTTTCAAAGGGATCTCTTTCCGCGCCGCTTCATCTTCGGATGCTTCGCTGTCGAGGATATCCATTGCCTGGTCGTGTGAAACGCCAAGCCCTAGTCAAATGGGTTAACATCAAAGGAAAAGGTATCCCACCTCTTCAAGGATAGTTTGGTCATGTTGGGCCAAGCGTTGGACGTCCTCAATCGATGTCGCAATTTTTGCCGGCCCGTCCTCAAGCCGTACTTCCTCTGCCTTGCGCAAGAGACTTGGGGGAAGTCCAATGGGGCGTTCTAGTGCTTCGAGGGCGGCAGGAAGATTCATGCTCCTGAGCTCCCTGGGAAATACAATTGCTGTCTTAGTTACTTGCAGGAGGGATGACCAAACTTACTCGTCGGCTTGGTACTGGTGCTCATGTGCGGCATCGACAAGTCGCTCTCTAGCAAGCGCGTGTTTGCGCTCGTTGTATATGTCTGGAGAAGAGATAAACCGAATAAGAGACAAAGGGAGAGAAAACATACTAATTGCCTCTCGTGCTCCCCATCCGATGAGGCCCTCGAACAAAGGCTGCATAGTCCCTAGGACAGTTCTTGGGTCGAGTAAACCGGGTGGGATGGTCGGAGAGGCTAGGCTGGTCTCTGGTATTGGCGTAAGGGTGGCTGTTGCAGGTATATCATGATGATATATGAGATCGTTGTCACGTTGCGCGCGAGCGAGGTTTTGTTGCACAGTATCCAAAAGGGACTTGACACGGTTGTCAAACACGGGGTGTCATTCGATTAATTGAATACGTACCTGTATATCCTCTTGGACCGAGGCCGTTATTTTTCCACGGCGACCGATATCTTGAGCTCGCTTGGCTTGATCCTGAGCTTTAATCAACCGCGAAATTTCGTATCCATATCTGGGGAGAAAAATAATCAATAGAAGCAAAAGGAGGGCAGAATTCCTGCCGGACCTACTATTTTCTAACTCCTCAAGACTTTTTCTGTATTCGGCGACAGAGATGAAATGATGGCCCTTGGCTTCGATATGAGGTAGCCAATCCTATAAATGAACAGAGGAATCAACAAAATCATATGAGATGTTGAATACGATATAAGTAGACGAAATGACCCACGGAAGGGAGCATATGCTTGACAGGTGGGTTTGCATCGCGGAATAGTCCAGCCGAGAGCGCATATAGTGAGGACACCTACCGAGACGATGGGATTGTCGCTGGAATTGCGTATATAGAAACACTTTCGTTGAACTTACTCTAGCCGCAATCTTGGCAACAAGGGAGTTCTTGTATTGGCCTTAAAGTTGCGGAGTTAGACCGTTACTCCGGGCAGGGAGTTTTTCTCACTAATTTTAGCCAATTGCCATGAACATTCTTGAGCTTGAGCAAGCATGAGGCTCTCGAAGCCCCGAACAAATGTAGAAGAGAGGTCGAGTGGCCGTTCTCCGTCGTCAGGTGGATATGTGATACTGGGTAGTACGGCGGTGTTCAGGTATGAGAGGGTCCCTGCCGCGTGCTTCATGAAGTTAGATACTTTCGAAAGGGTACATAATCAGATAACTAACCTGATAGTAGTTTACCGCCTGTTTAATGCCCTCTACTTTTGATCTATCTACTGAAGCTCCTAATTGTGAATAAAGTGACGCGAGGTTGTACAAAACTGAAGCACGTTCGAACGCCAGACTCTTTAAGGTCACCGGAATTTTATTTGGGTGAAAGGCAGGGGCGTAAGGAATCTCCAGTTGAATCTAGGACCAGGAGCTTCAACAGCATGCACAGTCATCTTGGGTCTGTGGCTCACGTCTGATGGCATTTTTGCCAGAACTGAAGTTAACTGGGCGTGATAACTGTCGGAAACGGGCAAAACAACCAATTGGTGTGAAATTACAGCATTAGGAATGCCGAAACCTACAGCAGCGCTGCATGGATCCCACCGGCGTGAACCGTTTCCCCTACACCATTCTTCCGCAAATCTTCCCATTGTTTGATGTCATTCTTGAATTCGTCGGGGTGTCCTCCGCCGTGAAAGGTTATGAAATCTCGGACTGCATCTTTAAGGTTGATCTCGTATGTTTTCTTGAACGGAAAAGCGAGAAGATTGGGCATGATAGCGTCAAAAGTGCGGCCAATGCTAGCACAACTCGTTAGTGTGTAATGGCAAGAGTCCGGTTTGGGATTTAGGACTGCATTTTCATACTGATTGAATGATGCCAATTGCTCACGTGGCCTTTTCGGAATTGAATATGTTGACTTCTTGAACTCGAACATCATAAACCAGCTGTTTCCTTTTGTCTTGCTGTCAATAAACTCAGCTTTTTCTATCTCATGATTGACCGGACCGGCTCGGGTGGCGATAACGATAAGGCGCCAACTTGACTTTTAACTGTACACAACAGTGCATTTTCTGCCATCCGATGAACATCAAAATGAACATCACATCGATACTTGCTCGGGATCGCCTTTTCGGCACATCGGGGGCACGATCATGACAACCACGAGGACCGCGTGGCATTTTAACCTACGAACAGCAACAAAACCAGTGTTCTGTAATGGCATTTTCACTGGTTCCAGTCTCCTTTTGGTATCCTGAGTCCTTGCGTTTAGTGTGAGATGCGTTGGTGCTCCCAGCAGCCGTGTCGCGAGGAAATACCACCACTCCATGTCAGAGCCAGTCCAGTTGATTCTTACCTTGCCGATTTCCGCTCCACTCAATTATACCAATGCCAATGGACCGCACTGTGAGTGCGGAACCGGCGACGCCTGTATCAACGCGGCTCGAGGCATCATTGACAAGCGTCGTGTCTGCGTGGATCACCTGCCATTTTTCGGATGATCTGAACTATGGGATCCGGATTGTGACTCTCTTCCAGTCCAGGGGGGGTGGGATGAGCAGGCTCCCGAGCCCATACATTAAGCCAATCTGGTTTGGTCAGATGTTCATTCAAAGTCAACACCACCTGAATGTTGTTTCGACTTTTTTTTCTCGGGGCTGTTTTCCTCAGGTTGGTCCTCATTGACCCGGCAGGCATTAAGGTGAGTGGATGAGTATAAATTACCGGCTTAACAGTCTCCTCCCCTCATCAAACATGAATCCCAACAACTCGCAGTCTGACAGTCACCCTTTCTCTTTCTCGACTCGCGTTCCCCGCCCCTCCCAAGTTACATGGCCGCCTCGAGTATATGGTGGCCCCTCAAGTGGGCTGGGATACTGCCGGGGCCCCAGCACGAACTCCGTCTCCGCCAGTTTCAGCCCGGTCTACTCAACAAATCCAGTCAGTATAATTCTCAGCGTATGAGTCCCCGGCTGACCGCCATCCTCTAGGTCGAAACCTTTGCCATCGTGAGTAAGATGTGATGAGCGTACTACCATTTAGCTAACCGCTCGTTGCAGAATCAGGCAGTTCAAGTATTTTATGAAGGTACCTGGGTTGCAGGTGTCGTCGTCGCCGGTCTCCACCGAATCGATGCAGTAGGTGCCAGCGGCTATGCCGATTTTGTGCATCCTGACTTTTACTATGGTATAACCGTTTAGGATACACGGTCAATTTCTTGGCAGGGAGGCGACGTTACGTTGAAGGGGAATTCCTCCAAGAGCATGTCAAAGTTGCCCCAGCGCCGAGAGAGTGCGCCTAAGTCCTTGGCGGCGTGGTGCTCATTTATTCCTAATAGAAGCATGTTGTCCTGTTTTGTTTTCGAGAACTTGCAGTCTGGCACTGCACGTAATGAGATTTACGGCGGCGTGATGACCAAGTCCTGGTTTATGAGGTCTCAGGCTTTACTTCCTGGCGCAGGGTCACCGTGGCGAACCCAGAACAGCAGCACAACACAACCGAATCTACTATTGCCCATACGTTTGTCCCCTAACTTGAGAGTGTAGCAAATATTTTTTTGCGCATCACGACGCTCGTAACTACAAAGATATCTCTATCATCCGTGTTGGACCGCGAGTGCGTGCGAAATCTGAAGATTGATAGCAGTTAACATGGAGCTGATGAAGAATGTAAATATATGTCTCTGGCAGGCCTATGTTAAGAGAACTAAACGCCGCCGTCCGGGTATCTCAGTCAGTTGCAAGTGCAAGTGATGGCTGGCGCACGTAGAGCCTTAGCAACAATAGGTGGGGACCACCTGTGGCTGTGACAAACGGCATCTCCCATTTTGGCGTTTGCTATCAGCTGAGCCTGAGCGTGAACAAGTTCACTGCCCACAACCTCCATCATCCTTCGTTATACTCAACACATCCGCCCCTTTGCCTTCACCCGCCTGCTCGCTGTTGCCGGTCTCCAAGCGCTGGTCCTGCTTTGGCCCTTTTCTCAACAGCTCCGACTTCCACCCAATCCTCGCTTCGTTCTCTATCCTCTTCACGAGTAGCCATGTCCTACGAACCAATGTCTCCCATGTCCACTCGTCGCCTGACGAACAGGAATACAAATCGGTATAGCGTTACCGCCCTGTTCAGTATGGCTGCTGAGCAAGACGTGGAGGTCGAAGATGACTTGGCGAAAGGTGTGTTTACCCCCAATCCAGTCTATCCGCTCGCTTAACCGTCTCATACAGCCCAGAAACGACTGCGCGATCTCAAAGCAAAGATTTCAGCTCAGTCGAAAAAGAACTTTGTGTTGGAACGAGATGTACGATACCTGGATTCTCGGATTGCGTTGTTGATTCAGAACAGAATGGCCCTAGACGAGGTGCGCGACAGGATTTTTCGGCGGTTTTCATTACTTAAACCAATGCGCATATAGCAACGAGAAGTTGAACGAACGTTGGAAGATGTGGACCCCACTGAAGGTCACTATCCAGATGACCGAAAATTGCAACAATATTGCAACCTCTTCTTCCTTCTGCAATCCGAGCCTCGACATATTGCCGCCCTATGTCGCCTGGTCTCTCTGTCTGAGATTGACACCCTCCTGCAAACAGTCATGTTTACTCTTTACGGAAACCAATACGAAAGTCGAGAAGAGCATTTACTCCTCACTATGTTCCAATCCGTCCTCTCCGCTCAGTTCGAAACCGCCACAGAATTCGGATCCCTCCTTCGGGCGAATACTCCCGTATCACGGATGATGACCACATATACCCGCCGCGGGCCCGGTCAGAGTTATCTGAAGAGCGTTTTGGCGGAAAGAATTAATAGCCTCATTGAACACAAGGATTTGAACCTTGAAATTAACCCGGTCAAAGTATGTTCACTCCCGCTCTTTTCATACGGTGCATCTCACTCCGTATTAGGTCTATGAGCAAATGATAAATCAGATTGAGGAGGAGACAGGGTCATTACCAGCTAACCTGCCCAGAGGTGTTCCTTTTGAGGCTGCGGCTGAGAACATTGATGTTCAGACCATCATCGCCCCTCGTTTGACAATGCTCATGGAAATTGCCAATAGCTTCCTTGTGACAATCATCGAGAGTATGGAAAGCGTGCCATACGGTATCCGGTGGATCTGTAAGCAGATTCGCAGCTTGACGAGAGTAAGTCACCCCTTTTATTCAACATTTCAACTTCACCTTACTCGAAATCCAGCGGAAATACCCTGAGGCTACGGAGTTTGCGATATGCTCTCTCATTGGCGGTTTCTTCTTCCTCCGTTTCATCAATCCAGCCATTGTCACACCTCAAGCCTACATGCTGGTAGACGGGGTTCCCGCTAAGCATCCTCGACGGACGCTCACACTAGTATGTGAAGTTGTTCCAGCCCTGGCGCTTATTCTCAAGCCCGCATAGATCGCCAAGATGCTCCAAAACCTTGCAAACAAGCCCTCTTACTCGAAAGAGGCGTACATGATGACCCTCAATCCGTTTGTTGAAAATAACAAGGCTCGGATTAACCAATTCCTTAACAATCTCTGCGAAGTTGGGGATTTCTATGACACACTTGAAGTGAGATGACAGGTGCTCCTTTGACGCGTTTATTACTGACGGCCTCTTCCTCCTGTCAGATGGATCAATATATGGCCCTTTCCAAGAAGGATTTGATGATCAATATCACCTTGAATGAATTGTATAATACGCACTCATTAATATTGCAACACATCGAAACACTGGTAAGGGTATAAGTGTATCTTCATCTACCCCATCTGACGCGCTCCGCATAGTCTCCCAACGAAAAGCAACATTTGCGCATTCTAACAGATGAACTTGGTACCGCCCCTGCTCAGGTTCCTCGAAAAGAGAATCGAGCGATCGAACTGCCGTTGTACAGCCGTTGGGAGACTCCTATTCAAGATATACAGAGCGCGCTCATGGATTCGGTGTCATCGAGTGACATGTTGTACATGGAGACCAAGTCTATTTTTGTTCAGCTTATTCGATCTCTGCCGAATGCCGGGCTCAAGTCTCCGTATGATCTTGCTGCGATCGCTGAGCGGGCAGCAACGACCAAAGATGCCGTCCTTGTGCGCAAGGGGATCAAAGTCAAGGAGATGTTGCGAGAGTTGGAGGAGCTGAAGATCGTTGACAAGAAGGATGGGTACAAGCTCATGCAGGAGGAGGTTGCTCAGGAACTTGTTCATCTCGGTAACTTGCGCGAGAAGGTTATTGCAGAAACCAAATCCCTGGAGGCGGTCTACAAGACCATTTGTGATCACAACAACTATATGCGCTCTCAGCTCGAACAATACAAGGCTTACCTCCAGAACGTCCGTCTTACCGCTACCAAAGACAAGGGCGTTACGACTGGTGTTGGCGTTGTTACTGTTGGTGGGAAGGACAAGAAACCTACCAAGGCTGTCGTGCTTGGTCCTTATAGGTTTACCCATGCTCAGTTAGAGAAGGAGGGTATTATCGTGGAGAGCAATGTGCCAGACAACAGGTGCGTGCTTTTGGTGTGACTTACTCCATCGCCGTCTGACTGAATTTGCTTCTGCTCCTTTTTAGACGTCCGAATATTTATTTCAATATCACTTCGCCGACTCCTGGAACTTTCATCATCGCGTTACATTATAAGGGTCGAGAGAAGGCTATTCTCGAGATGGATCTCAAAATTGATGACCTCCTGGAGAAGGTTAGTTCGGCCTTTTGGTTGAGGCGGTGGAGCGTTCTAACACTTGTGCGCAGCAAAAGGACAACAAACATCTGTTAGACCTGGAATATGTACAGCTGAATGTTCCGAAAGTGTTGGGATTACTCAAGAAGGTTTTTGCTAAGCGATAAAATGTTATTACCACCCTCCACTCTCCCCTGGTCACTCTTTCGCGTAATTGATTCCTCTTCTCCTTTTTTTTATATGGTCTTCGTTTATGTCTGTTTTCCTGTACTGTTACTGTTTACTGTTCTCCCGATACCCCCCCACATTTTGGCGCTACATATTATTTAAGCTTGAATTTCTTCCTCTGTGGTTGTGCGCCCATGACATTTGTGATTATATTCTCATACCTGGATGTGTGATATATTGTTCCGTTTTTGTTATTAATTTGTGGATGTTCCGGTTTTGTGTATTTTCAACTTGGCGCCACTGCTTTGCTTGGGCGGACGGGTAACACGGGATTACAAAGCGGCAGACTTCCTATTTGAGGAGAATGCGCCGTGGAGCGGCCGCTATTCATGTCGACGGCAACGAACTGCACAGCTGCTTGTCATCAAGCAAACAACTACCCACCTCCTGTCCTTTATATACCACTCTTTTGGATTCCTTTATTTCTTCGCTCAAACAAAGAGCACTACCTCGATTTCGCAAGCCCGGATCTTGTGCGCGGGATTAGAAAACGGATACAAAGACACCAAGGCTCGGAACGCGGATGCACCTGTATATCACAGACCCGGAATCACAATTCTGAAAACCTATGATGCTCGTTGCTTCAGGTCTCCGCTGGCTGGCCAATATCTTAGCTTGGTCTTTATTGTGGCGACTAGTCGCAGGCAATGTGAGGGCAGAGTCTGGAGGTGCTGATGGGACGTTGCTTCCGAGGTTCCTCCCGAAGGAACAACTCGTTCATTTGCCTATCGTCCCAAGAGCCGCTCCCACTAGTACGACTGGAAACGGGAACGCGACTGCGAACGCTACTGCACCAGCGACCCCAAAATCTACCGCGGGGTGGAATCCGGTCTCGCAAGCGACGGATCGGCAGTGCGTGCCCTATTCTTATCTCCCGGACTTTTGTAATTGATATTCGGTACTATATACAATAGGTCATATTATGTTGTAATAAAAGTCGGCGACGCCAACTTTCGTGTTGTGCTTGACACTGGCTCGGCTGACCTTTGGGTTGTGTCCTCCGCGTGCTCAACGGAGGCTTGCAAGGGCTTGCCAAAGTACCCCCTGGAATATCAGAGCCCGAATTTTCAAAGTGTGAATGGGAATACGACAGTGTTCAGTACAAGCTATGCCGACGGTACTGGTGCGTTTAGTCCTCGCTTTCGCAGTTGATCGCAGTTATAACTATTTGATATGTAGCGGTGTCGGGCATTGTTGCAAGAGAGAGGGTTGAGTTAGGTGGACTAGCCGCAGTTAATCAAACTATTGGTTCGTTGTTTGTTTTACCTGGCACAGTTGCGATCGGTATTAAACGGCATGGCACCCTAGGCCTCGTATCTAATTCTAGTCTACACTTGAGTGACCAAGAAAGTGGGATTCTAGGTTTGGGTTATCCCCGACTTTCGACTCTCTCCGGTACCTGCGTCCCTCTTCACTGCCTGTGTCCTCCTCGCTAACGAAAATCAGCGACACCATTTTTCGTAAGCCTCGCGCAGCAAGGACTTGTCGATTATCCGCTTTTCGGATTGAGTCTCACCAACAACCTGTATGGGTCTCTCTCGTTGGGAGCTATCGATGCCTCGATCGTCACCAATCCTCATAATATAAGCTGGAACGATGTCGCCCAGTTTTCTCCTTTTAACGTCGAGAGTAACAGTTCCAGTTACTTGCACTGGGCAATACCCCTCACATCATTCGGTGTGAATGGCTTAAACTCGACTCAGCTTACGCCGCTGCCCACGCACGCAAACGCAACAGGCAATATCTCGTTAGCTTTGTTTGATGTGTGAGTATGAATTCATCTCAGTCGCTATTCTCTCTAACCATTTCTCAGTGGTGCTCCTGGCATCTACGGGCCGTATCAGGATGTGCGTTCTTGAATCTTAGCCATCTTTAAAGACACCCTGTTAATCGCCTCTAGGTCACTCGCCTCTACGATTTGATTGACGGTGCTCGGCTCATTGACGCGGACAGTCAGTGTCTATACTTTTTTGATTGGGACCTGACTTAAATCAATGGGTAGACGGGCAATGGGCTATCCCTTGCGATACCCGCGTCACGCTTTCTTTGACATTTGGGTGGGTATATAGAAGGCCAGCTCGACGAACTCAGAGCTCACCAATTTCTAGACGTCACCAATACCTGCTGCAACCCTCAGACTACATTATTGGTCTTGCCTCTGGAAACCCCAATTTATGTCTATCATGGCCAAGGGCACTCCCACCTACCTCCGATGGAATTGATTGGCAAATTGGTAAGTCAACTCTGTTTTAATCTTGACATTTCTGAAGAGCAACCACAGGCTCTGCTTTCCTCAGAACCGTTTATTCAATCTTCAGGTATGCTCTTACTCTCTCACCCCCGGCAAACAGTTTTGGCTCAGATCTGCCTAGCTATGGTATCGACGCAAAGGAACCTCCCAAAATCGGTCTCTACCCTCTCACCACTGACATTGTCAATGTCGGGAACTCAAGTAGCTCAGTACCAACACCCACCACGCCTTCTCAGACACCCTCTGTCAATCCCACTTCACTCACACCGCAAACCACAATCGAAACCACCCTCCCCAACCTCCTCGTTCCAACACCTACATTCACCACACCACCGTACATCTTCAACACCTCCATCCCAGCATCCATCGGCGGCATCGTGAGTTTTGGGCTCGCCACAAGCACATACCACGCCATTCTTGCCCAAGCTGAAGCTACAACTGGATTCAATGCCTCAGCTATACCGACGATATCGCCTGCACCTTCGGTTGTAACTGTTACGTTGACGGATGGTAAGACGACAGTGTCGACGTATTCGCCGGCTGCTGTTCCACTTGGTATACCCCCTGGATGGAGAAGCGCTGGTGTTAGCCTAACGGGGGGGAGGGTGTTTGGTGTTGTTGCGGTTGCGCAGGTGGTGGCTTTTGCCATTTGGACTCTTGGAATATATTAGTTGTATATACATGCGGTGGTGCGCATATTGGACTTCTAGGACGTTATTTGTTCTCGTTAATAGTTATACACGTGCAGATTCTGATTTCCTTGCTCAAAATTTGACCCGAGGATTGGTATCTAATGGAAACTCATTTTCAATTCCTTTTCAGGTTCTGGATATTGATCGTATCGTTGCACACGGAGGTATTCAAATCACAAGCAGTTGAATTTGATAAATAGTGGGCACGAAGACAGTCTCTCGCCTTGAGAACTAATCCGACAAGATCCGCAACACCAGCGGAAAGCCCTGGATACCCCCAGCGGGTTGCTCCAAACGCATTGTTATGCCATCATAACCCTGTACAATGGCTTCCCCGTAACCATTCTTGTACCTGGATGCGAGAGATTGGATAATCAGAAGTATATTGCTCAACCCGTGTGTTCCCAAACCTGCAGGTCGGTGGCAGGTCCTTCGTTTGTCCTGCTGGCTCGATGAACCCAGTGAAGCCCGTGTCATTCACGAGGAAGACCTTTCCTGCTGCACCGACTGCGATTTGGGATGGAGAGTTGAAGGGGGCGTGCATGAACCCTAGGAATAGCACCAACGGAGCCAGGCCTTAGACTGCGAGGATGTCGTGCTGAGTGGTGATGGTTCATACAATCTATGTCCATGCAAAAACATATTCTAGTACTGAGGGTAAAAACGAGATCATGTATTATTGGAATTGCGATTCGACTGGGCGAACGAGAAGTTGATATTATTGGAGTTCCTATTTGACTGGGCGAACGAGAAGTTGATATTATGACCGCTCCCAGAAATATAAAAGCTATCGGCGGAAAAGCTGTCGGCCGTATTGCCTCCGACAATGTTGTAGCCAAAGATGGGCGAAATATATTGCAGGCTTTGGGAAATGCTGGATCTAGGCAACTGGGTGAGTGGAGGGGCATGTCCACGTTCGATCGATGATGGCCTGGAGAGGGCAGCTATCTGCTTGCGTAGCTCGATATCAGACTGCAACTATGAGGAGATCGGCGTGCGTGCATGATACGGATACCAAGATCGATCACACTGAAAAGATCGAGAGCTCGTCGAAGGCCGTCTTTGCACCTCCGAATGGTTTTTTTGTCTGCTTTGTAGTTGAAGGTTCTCCTGACCCAGAAGCGGGATAGAAATGCAGAGTTCATCAGTATCCTGATCCCAAATCGTCTCTTGCCACGTTTCCTTACATAATCCTCGATTAATTTCATTTGCCTACCTCAGGTTAAGCGCAAGTCAAGATATCCAAGCAGAAAAAACGCGCTGAAGTAATTGCTCTGCATCTTGTTGTAGCTTCACAAGGTCGACTTATGCACTCGGTGATTGTCCTACAGGTTGGGACAACACTCTTTCAGCGACCGTCGCTACAATCAGACAGCCTATTTTCCCATGGCGATGTAGTCGTCTCTGTTTTCCCTCACGGTCTAAAACATACGGTAAAGATTCAGGGCCAGACGGGACAAAGGACACTATCCTCACTTGAGCGATGTCAATAATCGTCAAAGCGACCTGCGCCGCCAAACCAATACCAGGTACTAGTATTAGCAAACCTGCGCTCTGGAGTAACTTGAAGGTCCTTTCACCAGTAATGAGACTTGTTGACGCTGATCAAAATGATGAGACCCTCGGCACAAGTTGGATTGAGTGGTTGGTATCGCGAACCTGCGCTGGACATGGTAGCGGCTCTCGACAAAAGGGGGAGGGGGGATGAAGAAAGTAAATCGTGGCGTGCAAATTTCTACAAGGGCGAGTGTTATATGCTGTTCTTGGCGCTCATCGCGGAAACGTGGCAGCCTCGCCCCCTCTCTTACAAAGGGGAAAGGAAACAACAGTGTGGTGGTTCGTGAGCAGGTGGAGGTGTAGCGAAATGGTCCCGGCAATCTTTGGACCTCTCCACCGACCCCTGATAATTAATTAGTTCATCTTGTCCTCATTTTGATTATGGCTCTAAGGTGCTACGATTCCCGGAGGCGGTATCTCCAAAGTTGTCTGGAGCATGGCCAACTTATGAAAGCAGTGATAGGCTTGACATCGGCCTCGTTATCTGGCAGGCCGTGTTCAAGAAGTGGTTGTATTACTGCACGCTCTCGGGAATTGCGCCTCGGACCAAGGAACAGTCGATAAACGGTCGTCCCCGAGGGTAATATATTGGGTTGTAATAGACCGGGTATTGCGAGGGATCAATCGATCATAAGCTGAACCATATTCACTGGGACAGTCGCTAGGGTCGGGAGTGGTAAACAACTAAGTGCAATATATCAAATTTGCACTGAAGTGAGTGTGTGGTATTGACACATAGGACCAAAGGGACAACCAGAAGAAGTCATATGGAAGGCACTTCGAAACTCAAGGAGAAGAAAGACGGAGAACACAGGTGTTTTGCTCAACAGTTAATGAGAATGAGAAACTCGGTTCCATTTGGCTCAGAATGCTTTTGGCACAATTCTTTGGCACAATGGTGGACAGTGATTCCACACCAAAATGGGGGAAAGATCGTACCCACATTCCCTTTCCCACAACGTACTGTGACATTATTTGACAGAGACGCATAACCATCGTTACTGACACAACCCTCCTCTTGCTTCGCAGAGTCGGGGAAATCATAAATGAGGATTCAAGATCTATCAGACCACCGGGGGAAAATGCTCGGGTCTATGTATTATGACTTCTCGGGTTTGGACTCTTCCGACTCGATTTTCTCCTCCTCTAGATCCTCTTCTGTTTTTGCCCACTCTGGTTTGATCTTTCGCCGCTCAGCTTGGAGTACTTTTGACCTGTCTGCTAAATGCTGAATCGCTCCATCAACAAGAGCGGTTTTGTTGTGTTTTTGGGTCGCGGAGCCTGTCACCATGACGTGCCCAGTGTTTCGAGCCTGTGACATAGCCTGCAAAAAAAACCGAGTCATGGTCAAAAAAGTAGGGAGTTTTGGGGATAAACACGAGCCTCATGCATCCGCTGTGCCATCATCATCTCCGAACCCAACTTCAACCACTGGATAATTGGCGTCCTCTCTTCCTGCGTAAACTCTCTCACCCTCCTATCCTCAGCCAAACCACTCAAGTCGTTAACACTAGCCGCAGCGAGTGTTGTAGGCGTAGAAGACAAATTCAGCGCGTCTTCCAAGTAATCTCGTAGGGCATAACCCAATTCTTGATGAGGCGAGAGTGAGAATCCTACGATATCAACGAATTTCTTAGGATAGCCGACGTTAGTCACGACCGAATTTGGACTTTCTGACACGCCGAGGAAAGATCGTGTTTGTTGAAGGAGGCGACTCTCGGTTGCGTGGTGGTTGCTGAAGGGTTCAGACCAGATGTTGCCCTACAATTTGAAGCAAAGAGTGAGCCTATTGTGTGAAGAAGAGAGAAGACGGGAGAGGGTTCGCACATCTTGACCGTATGCTTCTATGAAGAGTGTGTGGTATTTAGTTCCTGTATCGGTGTCGTATTCGTATTGAGCAAGGTAGAGGGGTATGAGTACGGGATATGCTGCAAACTACACCAAAGAAGATGAGTTGATAAACTAAATAGAGCGTGATGTTATTCACGAACGAGTGTGGGCCTGATTGATGACGGAGTGAAACGGAAGTCCTGGTTAATTGTAGCTTCGGAGTAGGAGAGTTGGTGGGCAATATCGAAAATGGCGAATGGGGAGATGTTGTATGGGATACAGGCGATGTCAAGGTCATGTTGTCTCAACAGGTCTTGAGAGAACGGAAGAGTTTCGCGGGTGTGGGGGTCGAAAGGTGTAAGGGGAGCCGAGGAGATGACCTTGTAGTCCGAACCTGCGCATGTTGAAAACAAGAACAAGTAACTAGTTGTGTGGACGTACCTGGGACATAGCTGTGGCATTTAAAAACTAGTAATTAGGCATGCAACGAAGAATTGATTCATGAGTACCTACGCATTGTGTATCTGAGCGAGAGCCTGCCGCTGTAAAATGCAAACGCATGAGCACCACACACACGCGGTATAAAGATGTGTTACGCACATCGTCGCCTTTGATTACTACCTCTCCTCTGAGCTCAACATCGAGAATCCAACCGGGAAAGTATACAGGAGCAAATTGGACTGGTTTGAGTGGTTCAAATCCAAGGGCTGGAAATATCCGTGAAGCAATGGATGCAAGCATGTTTTCATGGCGGACTAAGGATGCAAATGGTGAAATGTATCTTTGTGCATCGTAGGGAGATAAGTTAAATGGAAAAGCTACACGCAAGCAAGGAATGAGTACTGAGTAACCAATCCAGCACACTCCAACAAACATCGCACCTCTAAGATTACGAAAGGGGTATGGAGAAGCTGACTGAGCAGAGTAGTATCTGCGACGTATTGCGTGAGGAGAGCATAGACGAGGTAAGCGTTTACATAGCATTTCCGACACGGACAGCCCGGAGGACCTCGAATATAATAAACCTGGCTCGACATCACATTCGCCTGAAACGGAGGGCGGTTGTTGTGCGACACCGTTTGTCCCAAGCAATTAACGTCACACTCACGTGGTCGCGAGCAGGATTTCCATTTGTGGTTGGACACGTATGTTTGAGCGTGCAATTTCAAAGAAATCTTGAATTTGGTAACAAGCGTGTGTAGGCCAAGGGCGTGTCCAACCTTGCACTCGTTCTCACTCTCCTTTCTCTCTTTCTCTCTCGTCATGTTTCGGCGCATAATCTTTACATTACTTGCTTTGATTGCTCTCGTCGCGGCTGCCGACTTGTACAAGACTCTAGGAGGTGGGCATTCTTACACTTCTGATACTGACATTGAATGATGACGTTTGTGGACAATGACCAGTTCACAAATCCGCTTCGGACAGGGATATTAGACATGCATACAAAAAACTAAGCAAGAAATATCATCCAGACAAAAACAAGGACCCAGACGCGGAATCCAAGTTTGTCGATATTGCGCATGGTATGTCCATGTCACCTAGAGTTATTTATTATTCTGACGTCTGTTGCAGCATATGAAGTCCTGTCGGATAATACTGTACGCACCCTAGTGATTGAAACGACTTACCCCACTTATTGGTATCCAGAAACGCCAAATATACGATCGCTATGGAGAGGAAGGATTGAAAGCACACGAGGGTGGCCAACAGGCAACAAATCCTTTCGACATTTTCTCCAATTTCTTTGGCGGTGGCTGTACGTGGTCCTCCCTCTGGACTACACAACCCATTCCTTACCTGCCTACCGCCTGTAGATCGAGCAGAACAAACCCGTAAAGGTCCCTCATCACTGACAGAATTCGAAGTACCACTGGAGGATATGTGAGCGTTCTTTCTTTGGCGTACCCCTACTTTAGGCTAACACAATACTTTAGGTACGGTGGTGCCAGCGTCGACGTAAGTCGTCTGAGTGACATTTCTTAGAGTTCTCCCCTCACCGCATTTCCACAGTTCCAACTACGGAAACGCATTCTTTGCGATCATTGCAGAGGCACCGGAGCAGCGTCTGACGGCGATATTCATACATGCACTGGCTGTAACGGCGCTGGCGTCAAACTCGTGAAGCAACAGGTGAGTGAAAAAAGGTGTTCCGTGGTTGGTCTCTTGCTAACCTATTCCGGTTGTTAGATCTTCCCCGGAATGTTCGCTCAAAGCCAGGTATCATGTAATGAATGTGGCGGACGCGGAAAGATTATTAAAAAGCAATGCCCGCACTGCGGTGGCAACAAGGTTGTGGAACATACCCAAGAACTCAGTCTAGAAATCACACCAGGAATGCCAGAGGGACATGAGGTCGTTTTTGAAGGCGAGGCCGATGAAAGCCCAGATTGGGAGGCGGGTGACGTTGTGATACGGGTGAGGAGTAAGAAAGATAAGGGTAGTTGGCGTAGGAAAGAGTCCAGCCTGTATTGGAGGGAAACTATTGGTATCGATGAGGTAAGAATGACACTCGTTTGCTTCAAAGTTGAACGGTTTCTAAAGGTGTTGGACCAGGCACTCCTAGGCTTCGAAAGGAACTTGACTCATCTAGATGGCCATACGGTACCTCTCGTTAGAAAGGGTGTCACTCAGCCAGGTGAGACTTCTACGATCCGAATATGTGCCCCGAGCCAGCCCGCTGACTCAAAAGCGCGTTCGTACAGGCTTCGTGCAGGTAATCAAAGAGGAGGGAATGCCCGACTGGGGAAAATCGACACATGGGGATTTATTTATTGAGTACAACGTCGTGTTGCCCTTGGAGATTTCGACACAAACACGTCGTAGTAAGTCCCACTTTTCTGGTTCCATTGCTCCCTTCTCTCCGAAACATCCAAACATGCCACACCCGTCCGACACTTTACCCGTTAATCCTCCTGATACTGACTTCTCGTGATTTAGAACTGATGGAGGCTTTCTACGGGGCTGGTGGTCGCCACGATGAACTGTAGCCTTCCCCTGTACTTTACTCGATTGGATTATCGTTTATTATATCCCCTTTAACTACTTACAGCCGATATCCGAAGAAACACGGGCGGGTCGACCCTCCAACTCCGAACCCTCCGAGGCTTGTATTCAGAAATGATCAGGAAGTTTTGATGATGTTGTGATCAGGTCCAGGCTTCCAAGTGATGTAACCCAATCACAGCCTCCTGGAATGCCATGGCAATTTGCAAGAGTGTTAACATCCTCTCCTACCCCAGGGTGAGCCACACGGTTTTTGACGTTCGACTTCTCTTCATGTTGAGATATTTTATCGGAATTATTCTCCCTTCAAATTCAATGTGAAAAAAATTATTGCGAGCAAGTATACGAGATATGCAATTCAGCTGATCCATTTCAAATAACCGAACTGGACGGTGTTTCCAGTTGCTTTTCTGCTCCGCCTATCCGCATCCCCGCGACGGTGAGATCCTTATCACCTTCCAGTACACATCAAGGGGTGCGTGAAAACTCCCTCTATAACCCAGGAAATCCATCATATGTCGTTGGTCGAGAGACAAAACTGATGCCCTCATTCAATCCCCTGCAAACCATCAACATCTCTCGCAGACTAAAAATAGCCTCATACCTTTCCACCATATTTGGCAACTGGTCATTTCAATCCGTCCCCGCCAAGACTTTTTATCTTGCATTCCACGGCCAATCCGATCGTAGCCAATTGATCACCGCCAATGTGGCTGCGATGCCAACCGGTTGAAGAGTTGATTCATCCGGTTCTGGATGTGCACTTCTTCATGAGATGGTCCATGTGAGGTCCAAAGGGTGCTCGGACAAATGTCCTGCGTGCCCATCTTCGCGAGTTCGCAATACAAATCCCATCCCCGCGGTCCTCCCCCCGGTTTCCTCGTATAAAATCTGCCCGGAGGGGGATTTGATTTCCCCCTACCTCTTCCTTCGGTTCCCTTTCTTCCCTTTCGTTCGGCCAGGTTGCCTTTTTCCCATTCTTTGGATAACTTTCGATAGCCCTTTATTTTTTGCACTTGCATTCGTGTTCAGCCTAGGCCGTTATTTTTGTGCACAAAGCCACAGGTCAGCATGTTTCTATTTTTTATGTACCCCTGAGATCATCGCCGCCCGCTGTCTTCCTCTACATCTGTACGCATAGACGTATGGCACATACTGACATCATCTCTAGATTTATCTTCGACTTTTTGTATCACACAAGATGTTCGCTAAGATCGCTCTTATCGCTGTCTCTGCCCTCGCCGCCGTGACAAGTGTCACCTCTACTCCGTTGGCTGTCAGGCGCAGTAATGATTTGGGTAAACCCAACGCTCTCTTCGCTCGTGAAATAATATCTGACTGTCCTTTCTTCAGTTCCGCGCACCTCTAGTTCTTTCAATAACTGGGGTGGTCTCTCGTCCTTGAGCAACTTTGATAACTTCTTCGGTGTCGACAATTTTGATGGCTCCCGCTGCAGCCAAACCATCATTACCACCCAAAAACAGCTCGTTTGTCACAGCCAGGCAGTTGAAGTCATCCAACAGCGCCTTCTCGTCATTCAAGAAATGGCCAAGAGGTTTGTACCCCCTCCCACCTCCAATAACCTTACATAGCTGACATACACTTCAACCAGGATCATCACTGAAACTATCTGCGAAGTCGAGACCCAAACCATCGTCTTCGAACAATGGCATGCTAGTCTGGGTGGCTTTAGCCAAGACCTCCGCCGCCTCTCCGGAAAGCAAGTCGGCTTCGACCAGAATATCTTCTCCCAGCACGGCAGTCTTTTCAATGCGGATGGTTCCCTCACGACTCAAAACCTCGGTTTCTCTGGCCGTGATCTCGGCAATAACACCGTAGTTGTTAACGGGCACAACTGGAATAACAACAGCTCGTTCATCTCTGTTGGTGCTGCTTACCGCGCTGCCAGGGATGCTGTAAATGGCATTCATTAAGCGCCTGGGATTTACATCACACCACGTATTCTAGTTGTGGTGTTTATCTGTACTTACCACTGTGTACCTTAGCCTTGTACCACCACAACACCTCCTGATTTTATCTGATGGTCCGACTTGGCACCACGGTTGTAGTTTATAAGTAGTTGGGCATATTACATTTACTGCCTTGTATTCATAGGTGAGTATTTCGTGCGGGAGAGGTTTTTGGACTGTTTTGGGCCCGGTGAGCAGGACATTTCCCAGCGCGGAGTAGGAAAGTCAATCATCAATGCATCATTGATTATCGACTAAAGCTGATTCTTCTTGATTGCGTGACAGTAGTCATGGATGTGCATCGATGAATGCACGCACGCTTCCGCCATTACAACCCCAGTGCCAAAGGAACGCCACTTGAGACCAGACCCCCAAAGCAGCGATCTCTCCAAGATAGTGGGCTGAGAATGTAATTCTCGGGGTCAATCATGTCATCTGCAGGCGACAGCTGTGTCTTCCAGTGACCACTAATGACCAGTACCCCTTCACCTCCGAAGTCTAGGCTTCTCCAAGTATATCCGTTCCGATGACTCTCCCTGGTAAATATATAGACACCTGCGTGGCAAATTTTGTGCAACCAAGGAGGAATGGTGCTTGTATTCATCATCATACGCAGCAACATACCTGTCGTAACCGCACAACTTTCGAGCATGTCCCTATCCGTTTCAGCGAGATATGAACTGCATGTTACAGCCTCTGATATGTTGCTTCTAACCCTGACGTCCCAGCGGTTCTGTGTTTTATTAAAGCATGAAACGCACCTGCGCCGGAAGTGTTCCACTCATTATGAACGTGTCACAGAAACGCTCAAAAGAAATTGGGTTTGTGACTCCTTCAGGTAGATTCTAGCCGTCTCGCTGGTTCCATCCTCATGGAAATTACCTGTGCTGCAGGTGCGGGGTTGTTTTCGACTTCCGCGACAATCGACTTTCTCCAGGTCTGATCGATCTGATCTACGATGACAAGATACTGCACTCTACAACACAGCAGAATACAGCTTCTGGACGGCCCGTAACATGCACGTAGCTGCCATCATTACAAAGTAGGCGGAAATACGACTAGAAAGTAGATGCCTCGACCAGTACCTCGGAGATTTTAGCCAGACACCCGGTGACTAAGTGTGTGGGACGGTATTACCCTGCGCCGGCCTCTGGCCCACCACCGCAGGAGATGCACTATGGCCAATAAATCTTGCTTTGGGTCCAACGACATGTGCAACGTTTTGCCTTTCCCCGCGGTGCCCTCAACCAGGTTGTTCCACAATGACAAACCTGACTCCTAAGTATGTATCGATGGATGCCAGGGGTCATCGGGCCCATAACTCAACTCGCTTGAGGTGCGATGCCTCGAGGGCCGAGGCAGCGCTCGGGCATATGCACGATACCGTTTCACTCATATTGAATTTCGTTTCCTTCACATTGTAAATGGCCCTTCCCCCATCCATCGCCCCATGTAATCCGCATGGGAGCTATTTACATGCCTCGTGAACGATTTTGCGACTATATGACCAACCGGTTCTGGCACCACGTCGTTGAAGAATTCGCCCACTTGTTCTCCTGGTGTTTACGATGTCCCCCGGCCTGATTAATGGATCCCCACCGCCAGACAAAGCGACGGGGGAACCTGATCGAGAAAGCGACCCCTCGCCCTCGCAATCCAACCAACCAGCCCCTACCCCCCTGCCCCCCGACCCTCACATCGTCCGCGTTGCGGTTTTTGTTATTCTGGAAGCAGCATTCACCGCCCTTGCCTGGTATTGTCATATTCGCCCCAGACTATTACCAGAATCCTTGGGGTTTCAAGATACGAAAATTAAAGGTGGCTTCATCGTCATTTTTTCAGTCTGGCACACAATCGCGGTTACCTGTGCATTCAACACATGCGCTGAGACCTTCAGTAGAGAGTGGGCAGCCAAAAAGGGTCAGGAGGACGACACCGTATCGACCGTCACCGCTGGTATCATTAAACGCATTCAGTCCTCTTCCGACCCAGGGCAACAGGGACCTCCCAAATTGCCCTTCTCGCCTTCCTTGGCCTACTGCTCATGCGTACGACCGGACCATCTGCCATTACAGTTTCTTCTGGCATTGAATTCTCCCAGAGAATACCCATCAGACTTATATCCACAGCCAGTCTCACTCAAAATCTCACCGATTTGGAGAGCGAAAACTATTTCTCGCGACTTGTTCAGGCAAACATGATAGTCAGACTTGAGCAATTGATCGGAGTTCCTTGGGGGTATGAGCCAGAGCCAAATTGGCTTATCCCCTTACCAAACTAGAATGCTCTGCAATCGGTCAGCAAGGTCGCCTATGACACGGATCTGGTCTCTTTCCAGCATACTTGCCACTGGCAAGCTCCTAGCGCCTCCCCAGGCAACGAAAAGGACACGTTCACGTTTGAGAACGAACCTTGGAGTTGGCGTTTCTTGGGGACTCCCAGCCTAAGAAATATTCGTGAATGACAGTTCTCGCATCGGTACGTCGTTTCTGGTTACTAGATTTACGACAAGCATTTAACAAACGGCCCCCACAGCGAATGGCTCTAGCGTCATTCAATTATTGCCTGACTCAAATAATGCGACCGGAAAATCCGTGTTTCTCGTCCTCGGCGGTAATACCAGCTTCCCTGTAAACTTCACCAATTCAGCCCGAGCATGAATTGATCTTTCTCATTTACCTTTACCTTACGGCCCGGAGGGCTTTGCCACATACGATCCAACTTCCCTAACGGTTGACTGGGTCCGCACACCCCTCGCTTCACTCCTCGTTTGCGACCCTCATCTCTCTTTCACCACTGGGAAAGTGATTCTTGACCCAGTTGCCAACATCACTGCGCCAGACGTAAAACGAGTTCCAGAATCAATATCCCGCACACCTTTCCCCGGGAACATTGACCCCAAGGCAGCCAGGACACTCTTTACTTCCGTCCTCACCGTAGCTGTGGGGCTCCACGACATGGGGGCGGCCATACATGCCATTGACTATCTTAATCTCAATTCTGTGGGGGCAGAAATGTTTCTGCAAGTTCCTAGCTCTCGAGAATGGGGTACCGTCTCGACAATCCGACCTCTCGACTATCGAGACTATCAACAAACGACTGGACGGTTTTACTCGTTCGGGCTTGAAAGCGTTTACGAGTGGTTATAATGCCAACTCGGACATCGTGTTCGTCCGAAGGTGGGGTCTATGAGACACCAGTAGACGCATATTGCACTCGGTCGGCGCTTGCACTGGCAACCACTGTCCAGTTTGCGGTTTTACATACTGTGTTATTTGGACTCCTAGAGATACTGTTAGCTGTCATAACACACTTAAACGTAACTCAACCGCGATCACCTTTCACTCTGAAATATGTCAAGCAGGCATAAGCTACTAGTCTGGAATCGTTTACTTTATGGCTCGGTTGTGTTTGTTTCATAGTGTGCTGTCATCTATCTGTTATATTGTGAATAACTCGACCGCGAAGCACCTGGTACCGCTTTCATGACGTACGCAGCAGCTGTGCCTTCCGAAGCCCATCATCTTTCATTGTAGATGTTACATACGACCTCGAGTAGTTTTCACCGTTTAAATCTCTTTGTCGGCGAGGGAGTATAGTTATAATACCTGAGTTGCTTATGTAACGTATCAATGATTTCCTTTTCCGGCTACCGCTGATAACGACCTCCCCTTCACCCTCGAAGCCAAGGTTGTCAACGGTTCTCTGAGTACTGTACCGGACTGTATGGTGGCAACACCTGAGGGAGCGTTACGCGCCCTTACGATTGTGTTCTAGCAACACCCCTGGTATGACGCGTTACATCGGTCAGAATTTGCAACAGTCTTCCTCAACACCTGAGCCAGAATGACAGGTTGAGCTGCAACATTGAAGCCTGCTCTGGAAAGTATGGAAATACATACAAGTTTATATATTCTAAATTTTTTGATGTTTTTATTGCGGCAACACCTTGAGCGTTACGCGTTACAACAGGGGAACTAGGCAACAAATTGGGTCGAGCGTTATGCGTTACGTTGCCACCATAAAGTCCGGTACAGTATGTCCATTCCGGTGATCCTTCCTAAATAAACATGTCGATACATTTTGTGCAACAAGGAGGGATGGTGTTTGTATTCGTCAGACACAGCGGCTCAACATATCTGTCGTGGACCCGCAACTTTCTAGCATGCCATTCCTATCTGTTTCAGCAAGATATGAACCGCACGTTACAGCGTTCCTATGCGTTGCTTCTAATTCTGACAGCCCGGTCGGTGGTTCTGCGTTTTGCCGAAACATCGAACCCACCCGCACCGAAATGCTCCACCCATTGTGAACATGTCACAGAAACCCTCAAAGAGATTGGGTTTGTGACCCCCGTCCAGGTGGATTCCGGCTTTTTCATTGTTCTCACCATCATGAAAGTTGCTTGTGCTGTAAGGCGCCAGGTTGTTGTTGGCTTCCGTGCCTACTCTTTTCGCCAGACCTAATCTATGATGGCGAAATACTGGTTCGTTGTACTCTACAATGTAGCGGAATAGGGCTTCTGGACTGCTTGTGACATATGCGTAGCTGCCTTCATCGCGAAATGGGCGGGGAGTTTGATTGTAAAGCAGATACCTTGACGAATATCCCGAAGATGACGATTTTCCAGACATCCGGTGACGAAAGTGTGTGAGGTGGTACCGCCTTGTGCCACCCTATGCCATTGCAGGGAATGCTCTATGGTTGATAAATCTCGTCCACGAACGATGCTATGTGTCTTTCCCCCCTCCTGGCAAGATTGTTTCGCAATAGGTTCTATAAACCCGTCAGTCAGATGCCGAGGGACCTCAACTGTATATCTGGTTAATGGGATACATACCAACCAACTCGCGTGAGGTGACGGTGCCTCTAGGCCGCGTTTGGGCGTGTGTCCTGTGCTGTTTCACCCATATTAAACTCTCCTGTTTTTCATGCCATCAATGGACTTTCTCCCATCCATCGCCTCACATAGTCCGCATGGCTTTTTGAAATACTTAGAAGGATTCGCCTAATTGTTCTCTCGAAGTTTACGATGCCCTTCGACACCACCAGTAGACTCCGTCCATCGGGCAAGGCAACGGGAGAGCCTGGCTCGGGAAGTGACTCCCTGCCCCCGCAATCCATTCGACCAGCTCCTACCCGGCAGTTTTCCGATCCTCATATCGTCCGTTATGCGATTTTCCTTATCCTGGAAGCAGCATTCACCACCCTTGCCTGGTATTGTTATATCCGCCCCAGGCCATTGCCAGAATCCTTGGGGTTTCAAGATACAACAATCAAAAGCGGCTTCATCGTCATTTTTTCAGTCTGGCACACAATCGCGGTTACCAGTGCATTCAACATATGTGCTGAGGCCTTCAGTCGAGAGTGGGCAGCCAAACCGGAGCAGGAGACGGACGCCGTATCGACGATTACCTCTGGTTTCATTGATCGCATTTTGTATTTCTTCCGACCCAGGGCAACAAGGACATACCAAGTTACCTTCCTCGTCTTCCTCGGTCTACTGCTCATGCGCACGACCGGACCTTCCGCCATTACAGTCTCTTCTGGTGTTGAATTCTCCCAGAAAATACCCATCGGACTTATATCCACCACCAGTCTCACTCAGAATCTCACCAATTTGGAGAGTGAAAACTTCTTCTCGCGACTCGTTCAGGCAAATATGATAGTCAGACTCGAACGATTGGTCGGAGTTCCCTGGGGGTATGAGCCAGAGCCAAATTGGCTTATTCCGTTACCAAACGAGAACGCCCTCCAGTCGGTCAGCAAGGTCGCCTATGACACGGATCTGGTCTCTTTCCAGCATACGTGTCGTTGGCAAGCTCCTAGCGCCTCCCCAGACAATGAAAAGGATACGTTCATGTTCGAAGACGAACCTTGGAGTTGGCGTTTCTTGGGGACCCCCAACCAAGAAACATTAACGACCGATAGCGATCGTATTGGTATGCTGTCTACGTTTACTAGGTTCACGACAAGGTTTTAACGAATACCCCTTCACAGCGAATGGCTCTAGTATCACCCAATTACTACCTAACTCTAATAATGCCACCGGAAAACCTGTGTTTCTCGTCCTTGGCGGCAATACCAGCTTCCCTGTGAATTCCACCAATTCAGCCTGGGCATGGATTGACCTTTCCCATTTACCTTCGCTTTACAATCCGGAGGGCTTTGCCACATACGATCCAACTTCCCTAACGGTTGACTGGGTCCGCGCACCCCTCGCTTCACTCCTCGTTTGCGATCCTCACCTCTCCTTCACTACTGGGAGTGTCATTCTTGACCCAGTCGCCAACATCACTGCGCCGGATGTAAAACGAGTTCCAGAATCAATATCCCGCACACCTTCCCCCGGAAACATTGATCCCAAGGCAGCCAGAACGCTCTTTACTTCCGTTCTTACAGTGGCTGTGGGGCTCCAGGACACGGATGCGGCCCTACATGCCATCGACTACCTTAACTCCAATTCTGTTGCAGCGGGAATGTTTCTGCAAGTTCCTAGCTCTCGAAACTGGGATAACGCCTCGGCAGTCCGACCTCTCGATATCGAGACTATCAATAAACACGTAGACGTTTATACTCTTTCGGCTTTGAAGGCGTTTACTAGTGGTTATAAGGCCGATTCTGATATCGTGTTTATCCAAGGTGGGGTCTACGAGAAACCAGTAGACGCATATTATACTCGGTTGGTGCTTGCGTTGGCAACCAGCGTCCAGTTTGCCATTTTGCATACCGTATTGTTCGGGCTCCTGGGGATAGCGCTGGCCGCTCTAGCGTTCTTAAACGTAACTCAACCGCGGCTACCTTTCACCCTGGAACACATCAAGCAGGCATAGGCTACTGATATGGAATCATATATTTTATGACTCGATTGTGTTTGATTTATAGCGTGTCGTCACTTATCTATTACATCCGATGATCTACTCGCCTGTGAGCGATCCAAATGGACGGCGCCCACAATGGGCTTGGTCGACCATGAGCCGTTCGCCGAAGCTTTTCCTTCATAGCCACTCGCAGAGTTCTGACAAAGGAACTAGCAATGGTGGTTGCTTTCATCGTGTCCCCGGTAAAGTAGGGACAAACATTTCTGGGAGAGGGCAGGAGAAGGAATAAGGGTATTTACTTGTGAGCGGTCCAAGAGATAATGGACCCATACATTTCGTAATCAGGCATAAGTTTGTCTACTCAAGATGTGATTGAATTCGGTATTGGGTGCGGTGTGCCAAACGCCATTTCATTTCCTCAATATCTCGTTGCTCATTTATTGAATTGGAGACCAGCGGTGTAAAGACATGTATGAGAATCATGGTATAAGGATTTAGATCGGGGGCAGGAGATTCTGCCCTTTAACAGTCGACTGACATCGCTCGGGATCTCGAGTCACATAGTCAATCGTGATATTTCGGGTGAGGGTGAACGGAGCCGACATAAGGGGCCTAGTGGATGGCGAATCTAGGCACCTCCGGACGACGACGAACTTGGGTGGAGAGAAGGTGAAAGGACATTTCCCGACATTGAGCACTTTTGTTTATGGTATCGCCCTAATACTACAATATGGACATCACGGCTGTGTGTCATGAGAAGGAATATGAAATGAGACTCTGAGGAAGGATGCGTTGATATCGTACAAAAATAATTGTCGGTTCTCATGCCTGTGAAATTGTGAGTTATGAGGGAACGAAGCGACTCCTGAAAAGTACTCACTAAATAGTTATAGGATTTGCGATCTTCACATCGTTCCAGATATTCTCTCTGGTCGGTTCATCAGCCGTGTTCATGATCCTATGACGGTAGGCACTAACCTCGATCAGACTTTCGATTCTGCGCTTGATTAAGACTGGCTCAGGATTGAACCTGCTTGCCAGCTGTCGTGTGGCTTCATTGATAAGACCAACGTGTTTCATGTGCTTTCTATCCTTCATGATGCGTACGATACAGGCCTAGAGAGATTGTCAGGCCTTTGGAAACAGGCGAATATCTTCACTCACATCAATCTGGTGTTTCCGCTCTTCGTCTATTCGGTCACGAGTTTCTTTCCTCTCCTGAGTGGTCTCAATTTTTGAGGACACGGTGGCAATCTTGATCTTCTGCATCGGGGCGTTGAAGTCTTTGTTGAATGAGAAAGAATCGTCGTCATTTATCTCTCGACCAGGGGGATGCTTTTTGAGAATCTTGAACTTTCCGCATGCGAGGGATTGTAGATGGCGCTTGAGTTCGGTGCCCACAATGGCAGTTGATGCTTGAATCTCCTGGAACGGGATTGACACGATCCACCTGAGGTGGTGATAAGGAGACGTACCTGATATGTGAGGAAATCATCATCACCTAGGTCCTCAAAAAGAAGCAAGATGATAAGTGCGAAGGTGGAAACGTTGAGATCATGGGATCTGCCTTTGAACCGAACCCGAACGTCTGCACTTCCGAGTCCATATTGCCATGTTAACCTGCGTCCAGAGTGACGCGATAGGTAGAATTGTTCGAAGGACTGGCAACTCCTCGCAAGAGTGGGTGGTATGTTGCACGGGGAAGCAGAATGCGACATTGGCCAATAGGTCGAAGTCATAACGATAACGCTGATAGGAACATCGGGGGGCTTTGTAAACGTAAATCAGTGCGCGAGAGGGAGGGTAGTAAAGTGACAATGCTCACCGTGGTCTTTGTGAGGTGTGACTGGTACGAGTCCATGGCTTCTTCTGACAATTTGATATCGTTGAACATGCCCTCCAATTTTTGGGTGAATTGATAACCACATTCCACTTTCAGTCGACTGAGCATTTCACGCTCAGCATCCTCTGATACCGAACGGCTTTGAAGTAGACGTTTGGCCAGGTGTCCCTTGTAATATCGTTCGAACACGTCCTTCTCAGTGACGTATCTGAACACGGTGATTGTTTTATCTAACACGGCAACAATTTCCGTGTCGGTTTTCTAATTTGTGCAAAGTCAATATCAATTTAACCGTTCTCTTTGAGTGCTACTCACTCCTTTGAGACCGCGTCTGAGGCTATCGTCGATAAACAATGAGAGGAATTCAGAGCATTTGTCATTTAGGTTGATAAAGGATTCGAAGGCCTGGGTTGGTCATTAATGTGAGGGGACGAAGCATGCAATTTAAACTCACCTCATTGAGCGCAACCTCAACTTCGCGATCATTCTGGAAGGCCTCTCGCCACACGGAATCGAATCTGTCTTTCAACTCTAACACCCGTTCCACCCATTCGGTAGCGGGCATTACTGAATTTGCCGGTGCTTTTGCCTTACCCTTACCCTTCGGATCCGATTCGGCTTGTTCTGCTCCTTCACCGGTGTCTATCCCGACGGACGACTCGTTGATAATCTTTCCCCGTCTTGCTATCGAATCCTTGAGAGCACGTTTCAATATCGGAATGCCTGTGAGGACGATGCTGTACAACTGGTACAACCGTGACAAAACATCCATTTTTTCCATGTCAATCATCACATCTAATCCAGAGTTCGGCATTGAGATGACATCGGAAAGGTGGGGGGTGAGAAGATGGTCTTTGAGAATCTGGCTAATGGCTGGTGCAGTTTGGCTGGTCAAGTAATGGTGTGCTCGGGAATCCTCGGACTCGAATCGTTTCGCAACCTTTTGGCAGTTCAGCGGCCTTGCTCATGAAGAAGGGAGGGGAAAGGCAGCCTTACCCTTTCTAGGAATTCTGGCGCATCACAAGCGTGCACGAGTTGCTTTCCTTCCTCCTGGTAGAAAGTCGTGCTTTGGTCCAGGAAGGCGGGTTCGAGGTCACGTTTATAAACCGTTGTCCCCACGTCGTCGACACGAAGGCGCAGGAAAACGTCCACGCAGCCTTGAATTGCGGACCGATTCACCACAAATCCTTTTCGTTCGTGACGAATCTGATCGAGGATGGCTGTGACCAGGTGGTCTTGAATGGGAGACTTGATGACCTCTTGGAGGAAAAGGTTGAGCCCAAGGTCCCATGTTTCCGGAACGTTAGTGGCCTTCGCAAAAACGCGGTCCTGTGATGAAAATCACGCATGAAGCAGATGCGAAACAGAACTGCCATTCAGCTCACCATATATTTTAGAATCTGCCCGATCTTAGTCATACTACTTGTATGGTCATCCCACACTTTTCTTAGTGCCTTCAAAAGCACCTCCCCTTCATTACTTTGTTGTCCCGGATTGATTGGAAAGGCGGGATAGATGTGCTCATCCGCAAGCTCGTTAAGGTGTTCTATAACGAGCTTCTTCAGCCCGTTGTATAGAGTTTGGCCATGCTTATTGAGCACCATGTTGTACCCAAACCGGTGATTTTCTTCAAACGAAAGACCTGAGGCATTGCCCCGTTGGATTTCCCGGATATTGCGTGAAAGGTCGGCCCAGGTTCTGTCTGGAGAGAACTCCGGGCCATACTTCAGGAACAGGTAAGACACCAAATATGCGATTTAAAATCGTCTGGCACTCACTTTCTTCGGGACTTTCTTTGCTCACGGTCAGATCCGATGCTGCATCGGGAACTTGAACAAACTTACAATGTTTTTCTTCACAGGACGACGGCTGGTGCCTGGCTAAGAGATCAGTATTCATACGGCTCCCAAACGAAAAACATACTTGCGGCCATAATGCACCCACCTCAGAGTGTAGAAAAGGTGGTAGCGTCGTGGTCCGTATCAAGGATGTTAAGGTCAGGCACTCAAACTGGCTAATTTGGTCTTCGCAGGCCTAGCCAAACAAATGACCAAACTAAGCACAGGGGCTATTTCCCTCTTTCTGGCCTAGTGACAGAGACACTTCGATGGAGGAATAACAAGTACAGACCACATTGCATAAGTATACTGACACTTGCGCAGAAAAGGGTCAACGATTCGAATATGCGAGGAATCAGGGAAAATAATTATCTACGAAAAAGTGCGGCGTAAAGGATGATTTTACTGAATTAATTGTCAGAACATGCGACTATGATGAACGGCGCGAGGACCGAATCAAATCTGTAAAGTACTTTCGGAAAGCTTTGGTATCCGTGCTTTGCATTTTGGTCACAAACTCCAGAGCGGTTTCTTGTGGCCAGTTTTGCGAAGGGAGGAAAGCGGAGAGGAAGAATGTGTATGCTTCTTGCCCCCGCGTCGTAATGATTGCTTGGAGAAGATGGCAAATTTCTTGTAGAGCCTGGGTTACAGTGAGTTTCCATCTTTAAAAAGTAGATACGCCAATTCGTACCACCATTACCTGGCCATCTTTCAAGTTGAAATTTGGAGAGGAAGCGACTCCAAACACCAGAGGCACAATGCGCTCGTAAATAAACCGATCGAAGCCTGGCAAACCTTCCTGGTCGGGAGCATTTTCCACAATCGGCTTTCCCCAACTTGTAACACACTTGGTAAAGAAGACGAAGGCAGCTTTCTGACTCGATGGGTCAGATGTATCTTCAGCCAGACCCAACATGCTTTCGAGAAGTGCCTCAGAGTTGGCGGAGTTTCCTGATCATGGGGTGGACATTTGGCAATATTAACAAATAAAGGACAAGACCCACGTTCTGAGGTGAAAACGCTTTGCAGTTTCGCAGCCATGATGTTGTTCAGCAAAGCGAGGTAAGCCTTCTTCGTCTCGATGTGCGCTCGTTCATCATCGGTTCCGGAGATGGGCTGCGACAGCAACGACGTGATATGAAGGTTTAGTGGACCAATCAGTTCATCCAGGACGTCGAAGAGGTCCTTCTACATAGTGACATTAATAACGTCAATGCGTAGATACCGAGTTACTCACGTTTAGCCTGAAGATCAACAAGCCGATAAAATTCATAAAGTCCACTAGTTCCGATGGCTCGAAATGTGCCAGTAGATTCCCCATAAGCGGTGGAATGTAACTCGCAACGGTCGGACCTGCAGTCGCCAAAATCCTCGCAAATGCGAAACGAGTCTAGTGACATGCCCTAAGTACCCACTTCACCGGTCATCAGAATAAAGAGCACTCACGGAATCCCGGACAGCCTTGAAGACGTTCATCGCCTCCAAACACACCAAAATCGCCTTTGCAACCTCCGCAAACACCTCCAATGGCGGCATAATGTAATTCTCCGGAATCACACTCGGATAATCCGGGAACCCCTTCGCAATATTCCCTAGCGCCATGATGATATGGTGCACCTTGACGATCGGAATCAAATTGTTCAAGTCTTCCGTACCACCTCCCTTCTCCCTGAACAACTGCAAATTGGTGGATAAATCATCCATGAGCGGTTTTACCAGCGAGAGCAGTAGGCTGGCTTGTCGTTCGGGAGTCTTGAAGGTGAGAGAAGTGAGGATACCAGAGGTTTCAAATAAGTAGAGCTGGGAGTCAAAATTGGAACCACGGATTATTTCGCCCAGGATGTCCGTTTCACCGTCTTCTAGCTCGGGGATTTCGACTGTGATGGGAAGGAGGTCGCGCATGCTGTCGACGATAGTGGAACTGAGATCGGGTATAATTTCTTGTCGGTTTTCTCTGATGAATTTGTAGAAGAGGTAATACAGTCGTGAACGGAAAAATGTGTCGCCACTATGCAGTCCGCTGTATCATCACAAATCAGTTTATGTTCGAACTCGGAAATGCCGGGGGAAGGACCTACCGAGCATCTATCATGGCTTCTAGTGTCGGTAAGATGCATTCCTTCCTAACCTTGAAGAAGTCCGTATATCTCGCCACCGTCTCGAAGTACTGCAGTGCGACGTGTCTGTTCGGATAGGAAGCGATACCAGACTGCACCAAGGCAAGTAACATCTCGCCATGCGACGTTAATGGGTATTCAGAGTAATCCAACATAGGTTTGACTTTGACGTTCTTATCAACTGGTGGAGCGTGGCAAAAGGCTGCGCGTCCCTTCCCTCCAGCTGTTGGGGGTCATTTGGGCATTAAAGTCACGCCGTGATGAAGGATGTGAACGTACTTTTGTTAATCTCCCCGAAGATATAGACGAGGTAAATACCAAGCTCTGCGTCATTCCACTTCATGGGCACACCACCCCTGTATGCGGAGATCGTGTTCATTGCGAGTGTGTGCACAGCACCCGTGGTAAGGTCTTGGTCAATAGCCAAGGCGGCATCCAAGAACGTCCGAAGGTCCTATGGATTACTTCCTGAATACCTTGAAGTCGGTGATAAAGGCTTTCATTTGGGAGCGTACCTTGCGCATCTTGTCAAACTCGATCACTTCGTCGTCATCTGAATCGTCAGGATCGGACCTTTCTTCCCACTTCAGCTTGACCAAGATAACTTGTAGTAGGGAAGTCAGGAATGAGCGTCTACTTTCACTCAGAGGCTCAGTTGACGATCTTCGATCACGTTTGTACTGGAAAGGATTTAGTTGAAGTGAAATCAGGCATTAGTGAAACCTACCGTTGTTAGGACTACTTGCAGCAAAGAAAAGATGGTGGAAGCTGTGTCATCGTAATCATCCGCCATGAACCGTAGCATGATGGGTAAGACTTGGTCAAGGTACGAGGTTGCTTCATTCCGAATTTCCTCTGTTCCTGGTTCCTTTGCAGGATGAGTACAGAGAAATTCGTGAAAAGGTTCACCTACTTACCTCTATTAGTTTTGTCAGTTCCAAACCCAGAACGTTTAACATCCTCCCCAGAGCTTCACGATACGACTCCTCCCCCTCGTCTACATCGTCACCCCGCTCAATCTGTTGTTGTCGTGTCTTGGCTTCTAGAGCGTCCAAAACTTGCCCAAGGGAGAGTACTTTGATGAGTTGTAGCTTGTCGCTCGGTTCCTTTAATCCTTTTGATACAATACGTAAGATTGCGAGAGAGGTGGCCAATCGGATGGGCAAAGAAGGGTCGGCTAGCATGCCGAACAACAAATTGACAGTGGTCGGCGTCACCGTCAGGTTGATATCAATCCAGCCTGTCCAATACGCTTAAGCTGAAGTTTCTAAATATAAAAGGGCGGATGAACACGAACCAACATAAGAACCAAACGTTCTGATTCCCCAGTCCACAATTTCAACCGCCGCATCTAATTCCTTCTTCGCATCCGAACCGTCCATCTTCCTCAACTCCACCATCCTCTCCGCCGCCTCTGCTATTATTAACAATACGGCCTCGTTTACCTTTGCAGCATCTCTTTCCCGCACAGCATCTCTCACTCTCCCATCCCGTTGGTGTCTCGTGATATTCCAGGGCCTAGCAGCTTTGACCGTTTGATCTGCGATTTCGCCAGAAATTTCGAGTACGATATGGAAGAAAAGGAGAGAGATATGCCGATTAAGGCTCGTTGTTGGGGCACTCGAACCGTTGGGGACGTTCGTCCGGATTAGGGTGAATAGGTCGGTAAAGAAGGAAGGCCATTGGTCTATGTATGTGCACAGGAAGAAGAGTGTAAGGGTATGGGAGAATTTATTTCTCAGGACTGGGACATGGCATTTGAGTGGGGGTTAGGATAGTGTGAGCGAGGAGATAAGATTGGAAAGGCGTACAGGGTGCATCGCTTTCCGCGGGGCCTCCGAGGTATTCTATTTGAACATAGGACATTAGGGATTGCTGTAGGGTACTGAATGACTCATTATCCAGAGGGTCGAACCTGAAGTGGGTGAAGCGTGAGCAAAAAGGAAAACATTGTATTGCCATCGGGAGAAATCTGGATAGACGAGGAAACGTCTGCTTTCATACAATAACAAGAGAATATGTATATGCAACGACAAGGAACATTCGAGCGCTTCAAATGAAAAGACTCCCGGCTGAAATTGGCAGGACTCACCTGTTGTCCAGGAACTCATCCAGCACGCGCAGAGCAAAGAACCTTGTTTGCGATGTGTGCTTTTTCCCGCCCTCTGAGTCACGATCCACAAAGATAGGAAGAACTAGACGCCAAGTCTCGCTTGCATTCTGCTGAATAGTGGAGATATATTGCAAGGCCTGTTGATGCAGCGACGATTGGGATGGGTCTGATGCAACGGCGATTGCCCGTGCAATTTGGTCGATCTCACTGCTCATGGGCAAGCTGTGGAGTATTCAACTCGGACAGATAGAGCACGAGTGCTTTGCAGGAGAAGTGTAGGTGAGGAATGCCAGTTGACTGGTGACTGGTAATGATGACTTCACGAAGATCAACCGTCGGATTGCCAGTATTTGGAGAAATCCACGTGGCTGCTATATCAGGGAACACTGACAGATAAGATTATTATTTTTCAAAAAATCTCTTCCCTGGACACGACCTCAAACCACATGTCCTCAAAAACTACTTGCTCCACCTACTGAACCATACCCTTCCAAGGGATATTTGTCAATGTCCTAGCTTAACCTAGAGTGAATAACTTAATCTGGAATGAATAGTTGGGGTTAGTGACTAGCCGAGGCGGACCAACCCGGCCGTGTCTCGACCTTCGACACCAGTACTCATGGGCTAAATAATAGAACGTGATTCAGAGCTTTGAGAAATGCTTGCTAAACTCGTAGAAAAGTGAGTTTCTGGAAATGCATTGGTGATCAGCGTCTGTTACACGTTCGGAGTAAAACTGAAGCTGCACTGTTGCATAGACACATAATAGCAAGACGTGTAGATAGAAGGTGGTTACGTGTACATAGGCGCTGCGGGTTTGTCAAATGCAGGAGATAGAATTGTGTGACAGACGGCCACGACATGGATGCGTGGTCGGCAGTCTCTCTCTGAGAGGCTGTCTAGCAGAAGAATTATGGCGCCCAAAAATAGCAGTTGCGTCAGGGGAGCCGGGCCGCTGATGGTGGTTACTACAAAAGGAGAAGCACTGCGGACTGCCTGTCTCTCTTTCCAACCCCCTCTCAGTCCAATGTCAGAATTCGATAGTCTCTCAGATTCAGACTGGCTCGACATCGCTAGCCGCGCCTTCAGACGATAATGACTCCGTCAGCTCTCACGACGATTTCAGCTCCAGACCCCTTTCACGCCTCTCCCGCAGATCGTCCATCAGCTTTGGCAGTTCCCATGAAAGCGAGGTCGAAGCTTGGGAGGGCTTCGTCGACGAGAGTGGTGACGAGTCTGCCGTCGAGCCTGGCATGTGTATCGTCCGACCCTTGGCCCCACATCCCACTGAATCCATCCCAATAGGCCATATCCCCGACATCAGTCATGACTCGAGCGACGATCGACTCGTTAAAGAAGCTCTCGACCAAAGCTTGGTTGGAACTCTGAGCGCCTCACGCACAAGCAGTGCAAGCCACAGTGCCCATAGCTCAATCCGCGACCTACGCCTATCCTTCCCAGATCCTCTTACCAGTTCCCGCGATCAACTGGGCAAGCCTTACCCAGAAGTCTTCGAATCAGACAGTCCTACCAATGATGCAGATACTACGATTTCCCTCACTGATTCCATGGTGTCATCATCCGAACAGAAGCCGGAACCTGTCGCAGCCATCCCTCAGGTCCTGCATCACGAGGCCACACAGCAAGATAACGCCCTTACTAATATGGGCCTGGACATCATACTCTACGGCGCTTCCTCCTCCATTAAGTGGTCTTTCGTCCAGGACTTTATCCAGAAGGCCGCCAATTTCTCCGGAAATGTCGTGCTCAGCACTCTTGATCCGGATGCCGGCCCAATCCAAACACTGGACCTCCGATGTGGGAAAGACAATTCTATTTTAACGACCATAACCGTTCAAGACTGCACGAATGTTAATTCAATCACGCATGATACAGTACGTTGCCCTTGATTTATCTCCCCTTTTTCAACCTTCAACTGCGTTGATAGTTTGAAATTCAGGACGATGTCATTCGTGCCTCTTTAGCAATTGTCTATCTTCCTGCCACTACCTTGCCCGTTTTGTCGCTTCATACTGCATATCTACCCGTCCTTGTTCCAGGTTCTCCGGAGGACGATAAGAGTTCGACTCTGCACCACGCAGCAGATGATGACTGGGAACTTCTGGGTGTACCAGCCAATAGGGTCGTCGATTTGACCACTGATAAGACCCCTGTTCTTTCTGCCGATGTGCTGTCCCGCATTGAATCCTGGAAGGTCTTCGAAGTCATCCGTAATATTCTCGACAACCCTGTCCAACAAATCAGGACGGCCGCCGCCGATAACGGTCACCCAGTCCACGCAGTCACGTTGTATGTCCAACCCATGTGCTTCATTCAATCTCTCAGCTGATTCGAGTCTGTAGCTTCGCACTTGTATCCATCATCATGGGCTTCGCGTTCAACACTGCCTTCCGCACTCCCATGCCCGTTCCCACCGGAACGGTAGAGAACTCCTCTGACAATACATGGGGAATTCTCTCAGCCAACCAGATTAATCGTTCCCTTGTGGCGCCAGTTGCTGGGACAAGTACTGCTCTGGCAACTTCTTCCTTGAAGGACTTCGCGCTCAGTGTTTTGACTCCAGGGATTACTTCCCTTTCTGTCAATCCATCAGGCGTCAGCTCCCTCTCGCTCACTTCTCGTGTCAACTCGCTTTCGATCAGTGATCACCATCCATCATCCTTATCCCTCATTCACACCCCCTGTACCTCGCTCGCAGTCCCTGGACCCTCTCGCCAGCCTGCTGTAGTTTCTGACGTACCACAGGCGTTATCCTCCTCCAAGGATGTATTGATTAAACCCGTTACGCCAGCGTCCCTTTCCGAAATTCGCCCGGAACCATCGATGGTCATGGCTTCACGCACACAGAAGCGATCTCACCCAGATTTCGCCCCACCCAGCTCAGTCAGCGTGCGTTTCACCAACAGTCTTTCAGAAGTCATGGACACAGGAACCAAGATCTTCAGCAATGCTGTAAGGCTGGAGAAAGACCTCGTCGATGTGATGGATGACTTGATGAATGCCATCCACACTCAAACTCAAACTGTGGTTAGTCAAAGCAAAGGCAAAGCACGCGCTCTCGGAGAAGAGGTTCTCTCGAGGAACGATAAAGCCCGTGGGCGCGCAAGGGAGTTGAAGAAGAAAGGAGAGGAGCTATTGAATTCTGCGACGACTCAATTCTTTGAGAGGACGGAGATTGCTAGACAGAGGGCTAAAGGGCTCAAAGGGAGTATTTGGCAGACGCCGGCGTGGAAGTCGTATGAGAGGGTTCATGCGGAGTGGGTGTCGAGGTTGAAGGATGCCAGACAATGTGCGAGGGATAAACCTAGTTGGAGGGATGTCAGGGATGCTTGGGGAACGCATGGGCTTGCTGGCGCTCACAGAGTTAGTTGCCCTCCGCTGACAGCCAGGTAGTTGCGCGCTTCTCGCCATCTGCCTCGCTCAGGTATCCCCTGTTCTCTGGATCCTTTCGTCCGTAAACAATGATCTTATTTTTTTTCAGTGCAATTATCGCGTAACACACCGCTCCTTACCCCTTTGTAAACGTGTATGAATTGAAATGTTTAACTAAGTTGACTCATAGTAATCCGAGTTCGGGAATTGAGAGCTCCTCCCCTGACCTCAGCCAGTAGGGTTGATACTCTATGTAGGGATCTGGCATGCCGCACCGTTCAAAGTTTCAAACCCTTTCCATCAGCACACTACCAACGCAGCCGACCAAAAATTTAACAAAAACGAGGCATACCAAACTCCTTCCAATTTTTAGAAGCAACGAATGCGAATTCTCTGTGTGTTCAATCTCACGGAGTCTGGCTAAACCCAACCACAGCCTGCGCATTTGTTTATCTCAAATACCGGGGATACAGGCTTCTTTTCGATTCGGTTTCCTACCTCAGGCGTCACTAATCCTGCCTAATGGCACATCCACGCTGAACAATTCATCCGCAGATCTGGCACGCACTGGTCGCATTTCTCTTCCTGCCCTTCTTCGTGTTTGCCTCTCTGGGTCATGCACTTGATGTTTCGGAGCTGCTGTTAGGGTTTATTGGATCGCATCTTCTTGATATATACAAGCTTGCGTGTAGTGGTATATCGCGCAGTATAAACCCCAAAAGCTACATGAATACACCCAAAAGAAGTGGGAGTTTGGGTAACAATGACACCAACACGCATAGTCAGCGTTGGGCACTCGCGAAAGTATCTAACCAGGAGCCCCGATTGATTGTTCAGGGTCTGTCACATATCGTGCCGAGCCACTGCGGGTCGGAACCACAACCCGATGATCCTGTCCTGTCTGCAGAGAGCAACCTCCCACAAGAAATGGTCGTGGGCGACCATCTATCTGGTTACTACCCCTTCCATTCACAAGCGTGTTGAATCAAAGATCTCAACCTCAATCTGGTTTCATAGACTTAAGTCTGACCAGTGATGCCCGTGTAAGCGACGCGCCGAGATAGATGCTCCTTTCCCCGGGTAGATCACGTTCTGGAGGTTTGCGCAAAAGTACAGTGCACCGTTTCCAGCGCAGACCGATCAATTCTGGGGTTGCTCGACATCGATGGCGGAGACGAGATATATCAATGTCCAGATGTCCACCCGAGGGCTGCCTTTGCTCTGGCCAGCGGCGAGGCACGATGACATGTTGGTATTGTTTAGTTTAAGTTAAAGGCAGGATAACCAAGTATCGACAATTGGTTCCTCAAGCTTCAATATTTCAACCAGTTACTGCAGACTCCTTCCCAGTCCGGCAGGACGCTCTATTAGATAATCGTCGAACCGAAGTTTTACCGAAACTTCAACGAGTTTTGACGCGTCCCGCGGACTGGCACAACTTGTAATTTGTAGTTATTTGACTAAGGCATTAAAAAGTATGTGATTAGATAAACAAGCGCTGGCCGTTTACCCAATTAAGACACCTCCCGATGTGTCATCTGAAAATCCATGTCAGGACTAAAATACCTGTGTTCCCTCGACTTCTGAGCTTCGTGATGAAGTACAACACTTTTTTGGTGTCTATCCCTGTGACTTCCAGGTTGAAGATGCCATGGCCCAAATCCAGAAGAAGGATTGTATTACAATCGCAGCTACAGGGTCTGGTAAGACCCTAATATTCTGGATAACATTGCTCTTCGTCGAGGAAGGGATATTCTTCCTCATTACGGCCTTGAACATTCTGGGGGACCAGAACGTTACCAAACTCAAAAGACTTGGTATTCCAGCCATAAACCTCACAGCTGAAAGTACAACAGACAAAGTCTTTCAGGTAACCCTCACCTATTTGCATTTGATCCTCACAACTAACTCAATTATTAGGACATCCTTAATCTAAGATATCATGTAATTATTGCCAGTCCTGAATGAATCCTCAAAGACCCATGCTTCAACCTCCTTTGGGATAACAAGAAGTTCACATCAAAATTATACAAGATCTCAATTGACAAGGGGCATTGCATCAGTCAGTGGGGTACCACATTTTGACTGGAATTTGCCCAGCTCCACTGATTGTGATGGCTCCTCCTGTCCCATGTCTGATTCCATGTTGTATCAGCTACAATGCCCCCTGCAGTCCTGCATGATGTCAAAGATCACCTTGATTTTCATAGCAAATCATCAACTATTATATGTACTTCAAATGACCATCCAAACATCCACCTTGTGGTGGAAAAGATGCAGCATGGGCTTAACAGTATGTGGGACTTGCAATGTGTACTTAGATTGGACAGCAAGTGTTATGAACTTACCATGTTCCCAGACTCTTCCTATTGGTGTATTAACCTTCTATTAGACCTCATCATCATCTTCCCATATACCTTGGTCTGTTCTTTATTTATTTATCACATATACTTCTACCTTTGCTTCTTATGACTCATTCTGGGTCATGTTCCTGTTTCACTTTCTGATATTCCCATCTCCAGACTTCTATCTACCTGTCTTCTCCTTCTCACAACTCATATCCCCTGTTCTCTATCTTTCTTACCTATTCCCTATGACTCCATAGCTTACCAATTAACCTGTAGTAGTCTCCCATTGACTCATACCCATTTACTACATAACTCTCTCATCTCTTATCCATAGCTAGTATATAACCCTAAGTAGTACCATTGTATTGCCTTAGGTTATTCTAGTAACAAGCTTCTTTATCTTCACTTGTCTGCTACAAGGTTAACAACCTTGGGGACTGCAGTGACATTTAACTTAGGACTTCTCAGACAAGCATGAGCTTCTACTTGAGGGAGTGATCCGAAGTCTGTACAAAAGTTATTGAGACTTGTTATATATGTTGAATCTTGATCCATACCACTATGTTGGTTCAGTCTATTTATAGCTGAAACAGGTCTCAAGTATTTCACTTTCAGAGGGTCAATAATAACAGACATCTCATAGACTATGGACTACATATGAGAGTAATATACTGTACTACTGTAGCTGGTTAAATAACTCTACATGGAATCTTCTAGTACATGCGTTGTACACAGTATGCACCCTTTATACTACTGGTAGATAGTGTTACCTCTCTGTTTCAGGTGTATGGTCATGTCACCTAAGACTTAGTATAAGTACCTTTATGTAGTATGAGACATGTATGCCCTTCAGGTAGGCCTTCTTGGCTATAGACAACCCTCTTCATTCTTCAAATGTACACTCTCTCTTAAGCATGCTTCACTGCTACCTTGCCCTCCTCTATGGAGTTGATGGGCTGGTATTGCTGGTATAAGACTCTCTGAAATCCTCTGGATCTCCCTTACACCATCTCCGGATGAGTATGACTACCCTCCACTGCTTGCACATACACTAGCATAGTAGTGTGATTATATTGGAATGTTATCTTGTTCTCTCAACAGGTTATGGGCCCTGACTACTGCTCACTCGGACTGCATTTAGTGATGCCAGTAGAGTTTGAGGAGGCTATAGTTGTATTCAACCTGGGAGACAGTAGTGTCTTTGGTCCACTTGATACCCTGTCTGACCTATGTTGTGAATGTGCACACTATGTGTAGCAGTCTGACATGATGCTAACATGTTGTTCACCTATTCTTGGATTAGTCTTGGCAAATCATTACCTTTGGTCTGGTTCAGTCTCTTACAGTCTGCTCCCTATGCTTTTGGGTTGTAGCAAGAACTATTCCACTCTGGATACTCTGCCTCCATTCTTGTATTCTCTTTGATTGACAATGACTCTTCAGGCTTTCTGGGTTCTTGTTATGAGTTTCCACCGATCATAACGAGTTCCGTACTATTCTGCATTTCCAACTATCCGCGTACCTGTTTCGTCTATTCTATTCCAGCGTTCTCCGAGATATGACTTGTACCAACTACTACACGCTAACCGGATGTTTCATGTAGTTACTCCATCCGTTCAACTGGATGACCTTAGACATACTTAAGCGTACATACACTCAGTTGTATTCGGTACACTTAACCACCTTCTGTTCTCTTTCCCTTACTCGCCCTCAAGACTTAGCCAGAGCTGCAACCTGAGGTCTAAACCGACTAAGGTTGTAACATTTGGTTAAGCATCACCACCTCACCTTGCAAGAAATAGAGTTGGAAAAGACTCGAACCATGATGAACCTGGGAGCCATTACATGAGCTCGAACCCCGACGAATACAGAGAACCCCAGCTCAAAGTCACCGACAACGAGCTCGAAACAGACAGTGAAACTGACTCATCGGACGAAGAAGCAGAGAACCCTGAAGTACCTGCACCAGAAACGGTTGTAACAGACAATGAACCCAGAGACACCACACAAGGAGTAAACCCAACAGGAGTAGAAGCAATTATATCAGAACTCTTCAACGAACTCAACATAGCAGAAGAGCAGTTAGGACAACCAGAGAACCAAGACACCGAAACAGAATCAGAATCGGGAAATTCAGAAATGACGGACAATACTGCGCCCACCACAGCACCTAGCACAAAGGGACTCATACCCGACCCAGGGTTCTTCGATGGAACCCGAACTAAATTCGATGACTGGTGGAGAGCCATGACACTCTTCATGAAATTTAACAAAGTCGCCACAGCAGATGACAAAGCCATAGCAGTCTTAGCCAGACTGAGGGGAGGAACAGCAGGAGCATATGCAGCAATGAAAGCACCACAAATTCTGGAAGGAGAAGACTCCGTGGACTGGAAAATCTTTGCCGAAGAATTCAAACGAACCTTTTCGGACGATGCCATGAATGCAAAGGTGGAATGGCAGATCGAAAAATTCAAACAGGGAAATAGGAACATGGCTGACTACCTCATCGAATTCGAAGTACTAAAAAATAAGGCGAAAACTGACAACCGACACGCCATGTTCCTGTTGCGGAAAAACGCCCGATAAGATATTATCCACACCATCACAGGCTACCCTCCAGCCGTTCGACCCGACACGTACCCAGAATGGAAGGAGGCCATATTAGCAGTTGGACAAGAATATGAGGCATCTGAATACCGAGGAGATAAGAAGACTAATTCGGGAACTACTTATGGAGGAATGGGAGAACCCATGGAGATAGGAAGCAGACGACATGTGTTCAATGCAAAAGGAGAACCCAAGTGCTATAACTGCGGCATATTCGGACACATGTCCAAGGACTGCAAGAAGCCCAAAGGATTAACATGTTACAACTGCGGCAAAATCGGACACATAGCCAAAGCATGCACCGCACCAAAGAAAGTACAGATCCGAGCAATAGACGAAGCCAAACCAGAGGAACACCAGGATTTTTCCGGAGACTCCGAGTAAGCGTGGCCTCGAGAGTCAAGAAACTTGTATCTAGGATATCAGAAGAATATTACACGATTCCTCAGAAACGAAAGCGCAAACTAAACCTAAAAGGAAAAATCCAAACCCCGACAAAAAGGATAACAGTGAACACTATAGCCGACTCGGGATGCACCACCAGTAGCATCAGCAAAAAACTGGTAGACGAAGAAAAAATCCCCACAGAAAAATTAAAACAAGAAATCACAGTACTTAACGCAGACGGCACGGCAAACCAAGGAGGAAAAGTCACAGAAACAGCTACCATACAGGTAGAAATTGAAGGACACAAAGAGACAATCGAAGCGTCGGTCGTACAACTCCAAGACAGAGCAGAAATATTCTTAGGACATGACTGGCTCACCAAACACAATCCAGAAGTAAAATGGCGAACGGGAGAAATAAAGTTCAATTGATGCCCAAAGGACTGCAAATTCCCGCACCAGAACATCCAGGTAACAGACAGGATCCGAAGCATGGCCACCACTGAAGACATATGGGAAGAAGAAGAAGAACCTGACCCCACCGAGCCATCAGACCTACCAGACTACGTCCGACCATTCACACATCTATTCAACAAAACCACATTCGACAAATTACCCGAACGAACGGAATGGGACCATGAGATAATCCTAATAGAAGACGCACCCAAAGAAATCAATACAGGAACTTACAACATGACGATCAAGGAGCAGGATGAACTCAAAGCATTTGTTAAAGAAAACCTCGAGTCAGGACGAATACGACCATCGAAGTCACCATATGCCGCACCCACCTTTTTCATTCCAAAAAAGAATGGCTCAAAACGACTCATTCAAGACTACCGATGGTTGAATAACGTAGTTGTTAAAGACAAAACACCGCTACCTCGAATCGGAGAAGTCATTGACAAATTAGGAAAAGCCAAATACTTCAACAAACTAGACATCATTTGGGGCTACAACAACGTCCATATCAAAGAAGGAGACGAGTGGAAAGCAGCCTTCCTAACCAACGAAGGACTATTCGAACCCACAGTTATGTTCTTTGGTCTTAGCAATTCACCAGGGACATTCTCAAGAATGATGGCGAGCATCTTTCGAGACCTGTTACGCAACGGAGATATGTATAGTAAACTACATGGACGACTTCGCAATTCCAGGCGACACCAAAGAACAACTGCGAGAACGAACGATCTGATTCCTGGAAAGAGCGGCCAAGCACAACCTATGCTTCAAACAATCTAAATGCATTTTCGACGCCGAAGAAATCCTGATGCTAGGAGTAACAGTAGGCCACGGACGCATTGAAATGGAGGCCGAAAAAGTAAAATCGGTACAAGAATGGCCCCAACCGCACAACAAAAAAGGAATAGAAAGATTCCTCGGTTTCGCCAACTACTACCGCCGATTTATAAAAAACTTCAGCAAGATAGCGGCCCCATTGAACAGACTAAAAGGATCAGAAGAGTGGGAATGGAGAGAGGAACAACAATCTGCATTCGACGAACTAAAACAACAAATCACAGAAGAACCCACCCTAACGCTGCCCCAAAAAGAAGGTCAATTCCAAGTAGAAGTCGATGCATCGAACTATGCATTAGGGGGAGTACTCTCACAAGAACAAAATTCGAAATGGCACCCAATCGCATTCACATCCTGTACATTATCACCGGCGGAACGAAACTACGAAATCTATGACAAAGAGCTGCTGGCCATCATGCACGCATTAAAAGAATGGTGACACTACCTACTGGACGCAGAGGAAAAATTCGAAATCTGGACTGACCACGAAAACCTGAAATACTATAGGGAACCCCAAAAATTAAACGGCCGACAAGCAAGATGGTACCTACGGCTACAAGATTACGATTTCATATTGCACCACATACCAGGGAAAATGAATACAAAAGCGGACCTCCTCTCCAGAATCTATCAAGAACCAGACCAAGAAGAAGAAAAACTAGTCACCATGATCCGAGATGCCTGGTGGATGGGCAAAAAGGACAATGAACCATGGGAAGGAACCATCCTACTCCGCGCTGAACTATTTATGGAACTGACCTTCAAAGAACGAATCAAGGCGAACAAAAGAAGAGAAATGGCCATTACCAAAAAAATACACGACCAAGACCCTGACATCACTGAACACGACGGGATAATCTACAAAAAAGCCAGCATGTATGTACCACCCAAACCGGCACTCAGAGAAGAAATACTACACCAATACCACGATGCTCCCGATACAGGACACCCGGGACAACACCAAATGATCGAGTTGGTGAACAGGGATTACTGGTGGCCAGCAATCAGAACGGACGTTCAGAGGTACATCAGAGGTTGCCAGAGTTGCCAATGAAATAAGCCACGCAAGACACCTCTGAAGACACCTCTACACCCGCTCCCCATCCCCAACGGTCCATGGGAAGAAGTGAGTATCGACCTCATTGGGCCACTGCCCGAATCAGAAGGAAAGGACGCCATCCTAGTCATTGTCGATTGATTCTCAAAAATGATACGACTTGTAGCGACAAGGACGGATGTTTCCTCAAAGAACTAGCACAGCACTACCAGGACGAAATATGGAAGTTACACAGAATGCCGAGGAAAGTCCTTAGTGACCAAGGACCACAGTTTGCATCCGAATTCACCGACGAACTATTCAAAGGACTAGGGATAGAATGAAATCTGTCAACGGCCTACCACCCACAAACCGACGGACAAACAGAAAGGATCAACAGAGAGGTCGAAACATACTTGAGGATATACTGCAACTACGACCAAAACGACTGGACAAAATGGCTACCCATGGCCGAATTCCAATACAACGACAAGAAACACAGCGGCACACAGGCGACACCATTCTATCTAAACTATGGCAGACACCCCTGGAAAGGAAAGGAAAATGGAATGACGAACAACCCTAGCAGCACGGAGTTCTTGAAATAGCTCCAAAACACAAGAAATAACGCCGCTTCCACACTACGATCATATCAAGAAAAGATGAAACAGACACATGATAATAGCAAAATGAACACGAGGACATACTAGATCAACGATGAAGTATGGTTAGAAAACACCAATATCCATACCAATCAGCCATCAAAGAAGCTAGGCCAGAAAAGGTATGGACCTTTCCGAATTAAGGAAAAAATAGGAGAAGCGGCATATTGGCTAGCGATACCAGAAGGATGGGCCATCCACGACGTATTCAACGAACAGCTGTTGACCCTGACACAGAAAGCATCATTCCACATCCAGAAAGAAGCACCAGCGCCTGAACCAATGATCATCAACAATGAAGAGGAGTACGAAGTAGAAGAAGTCCGAGGGAAATGACGAAAAGGAAGGGGATATCAATTCCTTATACACTGGAAAGGATACAGCAACGAAGAAGATACGTGGACAGCGGAGTCAAATTTGCAAAACACCCAAGATGCAATAGCGGAATACCACAAAAGGCATCCGGAGGATACCTATAAAAAGAGGGGCAAGAAATCCAGAAAGCTATCAGCCAAGTCAGCCCCCAGACAGAAATACTAGCCAAACATGTCCTCCCAAGCCAACCGCATCTCTATCAACTCCCTCGTCCACCCCAACCCGACCACGATCTCCTCAGTCCCCCTTCCAAAACCAGGCAACAGCCATGCGCCCGTACCCCAAGGAACCCGTTATAACCTCGCAACCACCCCGTCCCCTGCACAAGGACTCCTCGAGGCCCTCCTCAAAGATGTCAACAAAGCCACAAACGATGAAGTGGAAACAATCACAGCCCAGAACAAACGACTCGCAGTAAACCGTCACATCACCCTTGCCACCGCTTGTATCACCTTCACAGACATGTATGCTGGGTTCACCAACACATCATCCTCTACAAGCCAGCACATCCCCGCCATCTTCCGCGTATTAGAATTATCCACCCTCACACCCAGCGAACAAAACTGGGTTCACAGTCTTCAGAGCCATGTTGACCTCGCTCTAGAGGTATTCAAACACCTCGATATCGCTGACATCTTCTTGGAACTTGCAGACGTCGCCATGAACTTGCTAGGACGTGATAAAACCACCGAAGACCCTGATATCAACCAGCTCGTTACGTGTATCGGAATCACTCTCACCGACCTACACACTACCATCCGTCCCCCACCAGCCAAACGAGCCGACACACCCATGGACGAAGAAACCACCGTCTCAATGAAAGAAGAAGTCAACGCACTCCGACAATTCATAAAAACTATCACCCCACCACAGATCGTATTGGTTTTTCTCCTACCGACAAGATTCCGCACTGTATTACCAGGCCAAGAGAAGGACCAACACTACTGGAGAACGATAGTCAAGAGTTACTGGGACAACTCCACCGTAACCGAGTTCCCCTTCAACGGAGTCCCAGTCCCTATCCGTCAAGATGGCCGCAGCCACTTGCCCGTCTTCTTCGCACGCTCAAACAAAGGAAAGTACCTCATCGGAGCCACCAAGAAAGCCCTTGCCACAGCCATAGTCAACGGAGAGTTCGACGAACTTCCTGAGGCATGAAGTCTAATCGGAGGGTATTGTTATGAGTTTCCACCGATCATAACAAGTTCCATACTATTCTGCATTTCCAACTATCCGCGTACCTGTTTCGTCTATTCTAGTCCAGCGTTCTCCGAGATATGACTTGTACCAACTACTACGCTCTAACCGGACGTTTCATGTAGTTACTCCATCCATTCAACTGGATGACCTTAGACATACTTAAGCGTACATACACTCAGTTGTATTCGGTACGCTTAACCACCTTCTGTTCTCTTTCCCTTACTCGCCCTCAAGACTTAGCCAGAGCTGCAACCTGAGGTCTAAACCGACTAAGGTCGTAACAGTTCTCTTCAAATCCACCTCAGAATTAGCTTATACATTGTATCATTTACACTGAGCATTACACTCCACTCCGCTGGTTATTTTGCTGGGTCCAGGATAATACATCTTGTTGACTGCAATAAAAACCGCAGTGTCAGGTAAAACTATAAGTCTTGTGTTTTTGTGTTCCAAGTCAATTGGGTTATCCCACCTTGAGTTCCAAACACACCACAAGCAAGAACCTGAGCCACTTGATCCACTTGGTTGGCAGTAATACAGTAAGTCGCCAAGTCCTACTTAGTCTTAAAGCTGGGATATATGCAATATCTTGAGAAGTCCATGTTTTGTTCCTTCACTAGGCTTCAATGCTTTACCCTTCCATGTCTAATCAACTACCACTTATTCCTTCAATGGATTGTCCATGCACATCTGCACTTTATGCCACACTAAGGCAATGGACTATAGTACTTGCAGCACTTACATTAGTATGGTTGACAGTGACTGAAAGGTCAGCAGCACCAATAAAATCATGGACATTAGTCCAAGTTGCAGCAGTAGCCGCACATGCAAATTATCCAAAGGAGATGACAAGGAGAAGAATGCTTCACAGTGTCCTTGTAGCAGGGAAATAAGGGAAGAAGGATAATGAGCCAGATATTCTGCTATTATGTTATTATCAGGAAACATTTAGGATGTAGTTTAAATACTATGCTGGCATAATGTTGCTGCAGTATACTATTTCTCTTGTAGAGGTGCTGCATTGTCATATATCATGCCCTACTTCTAGCACCAATATTACTCTGCTTGAGTTAAGTACATTATTGCACCCAAGCTTGAGACCTGCCGCCGACCTTAAATGGTCTTCATCACAAAGAGCAAGGATAAGTGTGGTTCATACCACTTTGTCCACCAATGGCTGGGAAAAACAAAGGGAGCTTTAAAGAAGTTTGACTTTATGGAAGTCACTGTCCACGATTGGGATTTGTGCACACCATTTAGCATCTATGATTGAGAAAGAGGTTTTAGTTTGAGCACCAAGGTACATCACACTGACAAGCTCTTTAAGAAATCCTATTGCTGCTCCTAATAGAGCTTGGTACCAGAGGAGTACTTGTGATCACCATTGTTATAGATGATGCAAACCTTGAGCCCAATGGAAGGATATATGGATTAGTACTTCCAACTTCATCCTCTTTGATAAATGCATTGAAAGCTGGCACGAGCAATGCCACTTCTAAGCAACAAGTGAGCCATCCTTATGGATAATATGAAGATGAGTGCAGGAGTATTTTGCTCTATTCACTTGAGAAGAACATCTCTAGCAAGATCTTGTGAATTGCCTCATTAAAAGGAAGGAAGCAATGACATGTCTCAGAATAAGCAGTAATAGCTCCCAACATAAATGGTTAAGCTCTTGCACTTTGTCACTGGATTATATCCCTTGACCTCGCCACTTTATATTAGGCTTGAGGCATAGGAACCAAAGTCCTTTGGAATGACAAGTAGCTGAACTGCATTATATTCCAGCATATATCTACAGACTTTAGGGAAAGATTTGTTTGTGCCACATTAAGTGTTGCACCAATCTTCTATCAAGAAAATCTTATAACACATGTCCTTGAGTGTAATGCTTTTGAGGCAATCATTAAAGGTTACCACCTTTACAACTAGTCAGAAGGAGCTGTATATTCCACCTGATCTCATCATTGTACATGAACTTGCAATCTAAGCAAGGATATTTCAGTTGCATAAAACATTATGCCTAACTAGACTATATTGTTTGACACCATTGAACAGAACATTCCTTCGATTGTGCCTTCTCCACATCATTCTAGACCTGTTGAAGTTAGCACTCCAATTCTATTGCCATCCTAGATATATCATGGGGGAAATTGCACCAGTATCTCTTTTAGGACTCTTTTTTATACAAATATCCTTGTTCTTGAGCATTTTACTTGGACTTGATGGAAATGCTTGTCACTTATTGCAATGCTACTCCACGACTTCTCATCTCACAATTGTAAGGTTGTCCTCCTTCAAAAGAAGTCTTGAGGCTCCAAGTGTGTTTGAGAAACCTCTTCAGTATGCAGCTTAATTGCCACCTGTTACGACCTTAGTCTGAGTTTACCTCAGGTTGCAACTTCAGCTAAGACTTGAGGGCAAGTAAGGGGAGGAGAACAAGAGATAGTTAAGCATACCGAATACAGTGGATGTATGTATGCTTAAATACAGAGAATCATCCAGTTGAATGGATGGGGTAACTATATGAAATGTCTGGTAAGGTAGGTGTAGTAGTTATCACGAGTCATAGCTGGAGATTGCTCAACAGGAATAGGTGAAACAGATGTACTAGTAGTATAGAAATGCAGACAAGGATGGAATACAATGTGATTGGTGGAAAACCATAACAATACCCCCCAATTTGGCTTCATGCCTCAGGAAGCTTTGTCAAAGTCGCCATTGACTATGGCAGAGGTGAGGGCTTTCTTGGTGGCTCTGATGAGGTACTTTCCATCATTCAAATATGCGAAGAAGACAGGCAAGTGGCTTTGACTGTCCTGGTGGATAGGGACTGGAATGCCATTGAATGGGAAGTCGGTTGTGGTGGAGTTGTCCCAATAGTTCTTGACTATTGTTCTCCAGTAGTGTTGGTCCTTTTCTTGTCCTGATAACACAGTGTGGAATCTTGTGGGAGGAAGAAAAACCAATATGAGTTGTGGTGGAGTGATTGTTTTTATGAAACGGTGGAGCGAGTTGACTTCTTCTTTCATGGAGACAGTTGTTTCTTCGTCCATGGGTGTGTTGGATTGGATCAGTGGTGTGGGGTTAATTGTGGTGTGTAGTTCGGAGAGGGTACTATGGATTCTGTTGACAAGGGCATTAATCTCCAGATCTTCAGTGGTCTTGTCACATCTAAGTAGGTTCATTGCTACATTGGCAAGTTCTAGGAAAATGTTGGCAATATCGAGGTGTTTGAACACTTCAAGTCCGAGGTCGATGTGGTTGTGGAGACTGTGGACACAGTCTTGTTCACTGGATGTGAGTGTGGATTGGTCTAAGACTCAGAAAATGGCAGGAATGTGCTGGTTGGTAGATGAGAATGTGTTAGCAAACCCTGTATACATATTAGTGAAGGTAATGCATGCAGTGGCGAGGACAATGTGTCTGTTGATGACTAGCTGCTTGTTTTGAGCAGTGATGGTTTCTATTTCACTGTTGGTGGCTTTGTCAACATCTTTTAGTAGGGATTCAAGGAGCCCCTGCGCTGGGGATGGCATGGTGGCAAGGTTGTAACAAGTGCCCTAGAGGACAGGTGCTTGGCTGTTGCCTGGTTTTGGGAGGGGAACAGAGAAGATTGTGGTTGGGTTGGGGTGGATGAGGGAATGGATAGTGACATGGTTGGCTTGGGAGGAAGGCATGTCTGGCTAGTTTTCTTGGCTGGATAATGATTTTTTGGCTTTTCTGCCCCTCTTTTTATGGGTATCCTCTGGATGCCTCTTTTGGTAATCTGCTATTGTGTCTTGAGCATTTGTCAAGTTGGATTCTGCTGTCCATGTATCTTCTTCATTGCTGTACCCCTTCCAATGGACTAGAAATTGATAGCCCCTTCCGCATTTCCTTCATCTGCAGATCTCCTCTACTTCATACTCCTCTTCATTGTTGATGATGACTGGGTCAGGTGCCAATGGTTGTCTTTGGCTCAGGAACTCAGCCTCGTGGTGTAACAGCAAAGCCATTTTCACGCATGAAAATCGCTAATCTAAGGCATACAAGCCTAATCTAACGATTGCATCGAACCTTCCTGTAGTAGTACGACCTAATCTAAGAGCCCAACAGTATAATAAAAGAGTACTCGATCACTGTAGAACACTATGACCATTGATGATGGATAGTGGCGGCTACAGGATGACCACTGTGCTTAACAAAAAGCAATTCTAACAGTGTACCATATGACCAGTCATGATTCCAGCCGGACCAGGTGGTAAAACCATTCCAATGCATCTATACAGAGCTACAGGACCCCTCCAATGAGCCTAGACTCAGGAAATAAGTCTGATGCGCTTAATCTAAAAGGATGATTGGTGTGTTCACAAGGAAATGCCACTGTTGTTAGATTAATGAACATCACTCAGCACTAATGACGCATATGGACGTGTTCATGTACAATCCACGGGGACACGTAGGAGAACAGTTCATGCAACGTCCAAAATCTTAGATGTTCTACATATTTAGAGAAGAATGCAGACCCAGAGAATGGGCTAAAACACAGCCTGGAACAAACAGATACCCAGAATCCTTCTGTATTTCCAATGTTTCACTAATCTAACAGGTTGCGGCTCTCTTGGCACATGATCTAATCTACTGGTTTGTACCTTGCTTGATAATATGTTCCTAGTTGTGTAATCATTGTCTTGTCATAACGAGCACCCAAATAATATATAAACCCCCTCTGAGGTGTCGGACGTGGCAAGGAACCTACTAGCCATTGCCTAGCCTTCAGAGCACAGTGAAAAGCGATCTATTGTGCCTGAGTGAAGCAAAGTAATAAGTTCTTTCGAGATTAACTAGACTAAGTGACTTGAGCTAGGGTTGAGACCTTTTGATCTAAGAAGAAGACCTCAGGCTTACTCGTGAAGTGAGCTTAGATTAAGAGCGTATTGCATTGCTACACCCTGGTACTTGGTGTATCACAAGTGTAGGACAGTGCGCTTCTGGTCATTAACTTGATAAGAGTGAATCTTAGGGAGTACCTGAGGTTCTGTGTCTTGTTAACTTCTTAGATAAGGGACGCAAGTTGCACTTTTTACAGTGTAACTTGGCTTTGCTCTTCTTAGCGAAGGTAGTTAGCTATTCTAGTGTTCTCTATGCGTCGTTGTTTTGCATTATTTTGTGGAATTTTCCCTCATATTGTCAGATTGCCTCCCTACGAACTTGCCTTGTGCAGAAATCTTTAAAAATCTATTCCATCAGCTTAATCTAAGCCGAACATCCATATCACATTTAGTATTTCTATTTCTGCCTCTTTAGTGGGCTGGTGTTAGAAGCTGTTCATTGAATACATCATGGATGGCCCATTCTTCTGGTAGGGGCTAGCCAATATGCTGCTTCTTCTATTTTTTTCTTAATAAGGAAAGGCCCATACTGTTTTTGGCCTAGTTTCTTTGATGTTTGATTGGTATAGATGTTGGTGTTTTCCAGCCATACCACATCACCTATCTGATGTGTCTTGATGTGGGTTTTACTGTGGTCATATTATTGTTTCATCTTTTCTTAATATATCCATAGTACTGATACGGCATTATCTCAGGTGGCCTGGAAGTGTTTTAGAAATTCTGTGGTGACCAGGTTGTTTGTTGCTGGCTCATTCTTGCCCTTCCATGGGTTCCTTCCATAGTTTAGGAAGAATGGTGTTTCTTGTGTTCCTCTGTGTCGTTTGTCATTGTACTGGAATTCTGCAATGGAAAGCTATTCTGCCCAATCATTTTGATCATAATTGCAATATAGGTGGATGTATGTTTCCACTTCTCTGTTGATGCATTCTGTTTGTCCATCAGTTTGTGGGTGATATGCCATTGATAGGTTCCGTTCTATGCCAAGTCCTTTGAATAACTCCTTGGTGAATTCTGATGCGAATTGGGGTCCTTGGTCACTCAGTATCTTTCTTGGCAGTCCATGCAGTTTCTATATTTCATCTCAATAAACCCTTACAATGTCTTTGGATGAAACATCTGTTGTTGTCACTATGAGTCGTATTATTTTTGTGAATTGATTGATGATGACCAGTATTGTGTCTTTCCCTTCTGACTCTGGTAATGGTCCGATCATGTCAATGCTGATTTCTTCCCAAGGTCCATTCAGTATAGGGAGGGGGTGAAGCAGTGATTTGAGTGGCGTTATTCTAGTTTTATTCCTCTAGCAGGCTTGGCACCCTCGGATGTACCTCTTTACATCTTTTCTTATTGTTGGCCACCAGTAGTCGTGGTTGACTAGTTCCATCATTCTATGCTGACCTGGGTGTCCTATATCTGGGATGTCATGATATTGTGTTAGAATTTCTTTCCGTAGTTTTGGGTCAGATGGGACATATGCACTATTTTGTCTGTAGATAATTCTGTGGTCCTCAGTGAGTTTGGACTCTGGTTTTCTTAGCTTGGTAAGGACTGTCATCTTGCACTGGGACTTGTTCCAGATCCGTTCTAGGAATGTTGGCTCAAGGAATAATTCTGTCTGTAAAAGCACAGTGTCATCCATGTTTTCTGTTTGCAGCCAGCTTTCTCAGATTATGGTGACTAGTTTGTCTTCTTGTTCTTCTGGTATTTGGTGGATTCAGGACAATAGGTCAGCCTTCATGTTTATTTTTCCAGATATGTGTCACAGTATGAAGTTATAGTGTTACGACCTTAGTCTGAGTAAACCTCAGGTTGCAACTTAGGCTAAGACTTGAGGGCAAGTAAGGGAAGAGGACAAGAAATGGTTAAGCGTACCAAATACAGGAGTATGTATGTACACTTAAATATGATAAACATCCAGTTGAACAGATGGAGATGACTATATAAAATGTCTGATGACAATGGCGCAGTAGTTACTGGGGGTCAATACCTGGAGATTGCTGGACTAGAATAGGTAAAACAGGTACAAGACAGGGCATGTTGAATCTTGCTCCGTACCACTACATTGGTTCAGTCTATTTATAGCTGAAACGGGGTTCGAGTATTTCACCTTCAGAGGGTCGATAATAACGGACACTATTATGGACTATGCATGTAGGATACCGCACTGTAAGTAGCAGGTAGATACTACGCATGGAACCTTCTAGTACATGCGGACATGCACAGTATGCTCCAATTATGCTACTGGTAGTTAGACCTCACCCGTATAAGGGTTTAGAGTGCACAGACCAGGGATATTAGTATATATACCCTATGTAGCATTGTAGTATGTAATCCCTTTGGATACGCCTTCGGGCGTAAGACACTATGTTTTCTCTCCTCTACGCTAGCTTCTTTAAGCACTGCTTCCCTTCTCCTCAAGACTCTCTGAGTACGATGGTATAAGCAGGACTATGTCCGCTACCATGCGCCTCTCCTACTGGACCGTCTCCCGGATGAATACGACTACCCTCCACCGCTGACGCCTACACGCTTAGGTAGTGTGAACTTATATTGGGATGTCTACTTGTTCTCTCAACAGGTTATGGGCCCTGACCGCCGCTCACTCGGACCGCGTTAGCAACGCTGGTAGAGTTTGAGGAGGCTACGGTCGCTTTCAACCTGGGAGACAGTGGTGCCTTTGGTCCACTTGATACCCTGTCTAACCCATGTTGTGAACGCGTGCACTACGCACAGCAGTCCTACATGATGCTGACACGTTGTTACCCGTTCTTGGTTTTTGATCTGGCAAACCATCATCTTCGGTCTGGTTCGACCGCTTTAGGTCCGCTCCCCATTTTGGGTTGCAGCAGAACTGTTCCGCTCTGGTTGCTCCACCTCTGTTCTGGTATTCTCTCTCTGATTAACGACAATGCTTTGGGCTTTCTGGGATTCTCTTCAGATCCGCCTCAGTAATTTACTATATGATGTATCATTTACGCTGAGCATTATACTCCGCTTTGCTGGTAAATTAGCTGGTCTTAGTGACCGCAATAATACCGCGGTGTCAGGCAATTTATAAGCCTTGTGTTCTTGTGTTTCAAGTCAATTGGGCAAGTCCCGCCTTGAGTAGAATAACACACCACGAGCATATACCTGAGCTATTTGACCCACTTAAGCTGGCAGCTATAAGCCGCTAAGGCCCGCTTAATCAAATAAAGCTGGGATATAGAAAACATCTTTGAGAAGTCCGCCGTTTGTTCCTTCGCTTCAGGCTTCAACGCTTTACCCCCTTCCACGTCTATTCGACTACCGCTTTATTCTTTCTACGGATAGCTCATGCGCTATAAACGCTTTATGCCACGCTAAGGCAGTGGGCCGCTACATTTGCAGCGCTTAAACGGCAGCAGCATTTGCAGCATTCGCAAAAATATCCAAAGAAGATAGCAAGGAGAAGAACGCTAATCGCGTCCTTGCAGCTGGGAAATAAGGGGAGAAGGATAATGAGCTGGTAATACCGCCATTATGTCGTTTCAGGAAATACTTCAGAATATAGTTTAAATATGTCGCTGGCTCAAGCGACTGCCGCCATATACTATTTCTCTTATAGAGGAGCCGCGTCGCTATATATCGCGCCCTGCTTCTAGCATCAACGTTCCTTCACTTGTGTTAAGCGCATGTCCATGCGCCCAAGTTTGAAGACCTGTTTTAAGTCAGAGTATGGACGAGCACGTTAAAATGCTTTGTCCGCCAACTACAGGAATAACAATGATTGCTTTAAGGAAGTTTGACTTCATGGAAGTCGCCGTCCACGATTAGGACTTGAGCGCACCATTTAGCAACTATAATTGAGAAAGAGGATGAGGATAGCACCATACGATGCAATGCGCCGACGAATTCCTTAAGAAATCCTTTAGACCGCTCTTTACGGAGCTTGGCGCCGGAGGAGTTCTTGAGTCGCCATCTTCGGATGTCGCTGACCTTGATAACCAATGGATGGATATACGGTAGTACTTTCGACTTCATACTCCTTGATAAATGCTACGAATAACGGTGTGCCGCGTGAGATGTAAGCGCTGGCTATAAATCCTTTTCTACGCAACAAGTGAGAAATCCTTGCGGGTTATATGAAGATGATAGCGGGAGCATGTCGCTCTATTCACTTGAGAAGAATATCCTCTGTAGGATCTCGTGAATCGCATCATTACAAAGAAAGGAAATTACAACACGTCTAGGAATTAGCAGAATAGCTCCCAATGTATAACGGTTGAGCTTCAGCACTATGTCACCAGAATTAATTCTTAGACCTCGCCACTTTATATTAGGCTTGAGGCAAGAAACTGGAATCCTACGGGAACGACAAGTATCTGAACTGCTTTCATATTCCAGCATTAGTCTACGACATTAGGGATGAAAGATTTGTAGCGCCACATTAAGTGTGCGGCCGATCTATATCGAGAAAATCTTATAACGTATGTCCTCGAGTGTAATGCTTTTGAGGCAATCGTTAAAGGTCACCACCTTTGCAATAAGTCATACAGAGCTGTATTAGTTCACCCAATCTCATCGTTGTACATGAACTTGCGATTACAAGCAAGGAGATGAATGGTCGTTGAACACTACGCCTACTAGACTATATCGTTTGACATCATCGAACAGAACTTCCCATGATTATGCCTTTTCCACTCGTCCTTTACGACTTGTCGAAATGATTGCATGATTTCATTGCCACTCTGGATTATTTCACAAGGGAAACTGCATCAGTACCTTTATCCAGAATCTTTTATACGAATATCCTCATCCTCGAGCGTAATACTCGGACTTGATGGAATTGCTAGTCGTCTATTACGACGCTACTCTATGACTTCTCATCTCATGATGATAGTTGTCCTCCTTCGAAAGAAGATATGAGGCTCTAAGATTCATTAGAGAAACCTCTACAGTATAGCTGACAACGGCCAATGTCGCAACTGAATATGGAGGAGAGTTTGTCTAAACAAGAGCAAAAGCAAACATTCGTGGCATGAATAACCCACTTAAAACCTCCTACTCCCAATGCTTTCGCAACGGTTGATGTAGAGAGACTGATCCGCACTACACTTTGAGAGCCTAAAAGCTTTATGGCAACGGGAATGTCTTACCCGTCTCAGTGATAGCTAGCGTTGACTAGAGTGTAACACGCCAGTCCAAGCGTTTATAGTGGAAGACACTTAATTGTGTAAATCAAGGGATAAACCATTAATTTGGTTCTGTACTGTGGGTTTGGTTTTGCGGCACATCAGTTAACATGATGACCACCCAAACATGATCGCTTATTCGAGATGTAACATACCTCGATCGTTTGATCAACGAGAACTTTCGAGTTCAAGCGGCACACAGAAAGGCTTAACGTTCTACGAACAATCCACATTTGGATGCCTTACTCGATGAGGGAATATACCCTTAAACGTCATGATTCAGCAACTGGATAGCAGTAAAACCAGTTCATTTGCAAAGAAGAGAGCAAAACCTGCACGAAGCAAGAGATAGCAATTTCTTTATCCGCCATCTTTCGATGTCGCAGGATATATTCCATTAAACTCCAAGATCACCTCCTGATTCCGTCCCATTTCCATTCGAGAAATCTCCGCCCACCATATCCTATGTCTTACGCTGATATATTCGCCAATTTGATGCAATATGCGCATCCTTTACAGGATATCTACCGCTTTTGACACACTACACTTCTGTGTCGCCACTTATGTGGAACGACCATTGTGGAGGAGTTATAGAATAAAATGCTGGTTGATACGCACCGCACAATTGAACCTGACTAGGAAAGACCGCACTGTTCATTACACAGGTCACCTACAGGAAGACTATAATGGATTAGGCGTTCAATTTCAAAGAAGAACTCGTTTGGACTCACCAACTAGAGTTGGACAAGCATAAGACTTGCTACGCGTTCACGCTAGCGTCTACCAGAAAAGCACAACAGCTCGGATAGATCATCCTAAAAATATGTGATGGTTATACCTCCATATGAGCTTTCGCCTCGCATAGCTTAACAAACTTGCGAGAAAATTCTTTTATTTCTGGAATTGCATCGATAATGATCCGCCATTAACAATGCGCGTTGACATTTAAATCGAAAACACTCGTCGCTGAGGGAGGAGTACAGTAAAACAAGTTCTTAATCGCTGAATAACCGCATACGATTAAAGCTTTCAATGGCTACACTTCGCCGGTCCGTCTTAATTGATGTGCGCCGCGGTGGTTCGTAACATGATAAACACTCTCTGAGCCCTAAAAAGCGATATGATTGAGTAACATGTATTAGGAAACTTAACATGCTGAAAAGCATGGAGGAGAACAACGGATACAGTATTCTTACTCCAAATCCGATAACCGCCTTATCCTGCGTTTAACAGCAAAGGAACTTCATTAAGTTGAAGGTATCGCTTTTGTGATTCAATTCTCCAGTTATCCGTGCATAAGAGAAATGCTTAGCGTTGATGACAAAACTGCTTTTGCAGACTGGATGAGAAGATACACTGGAATAATCTGACGGGCTTTGGCTTACCAGATAAGAAGAGAGTTTGAATGACACCAGACGAGCACTATACGTGTTATGTGGAAGGATTCTTTGATCCTTGATTGAGCTGGATCTAATCCGCCTTCATATGATTACGCTGGATTTTATCCGCATTTTCCAAAACCACTTCGTCAACCTCGCTTTGACAATAAAAGTCTAATGGATCCGCAATAAGCTGGCTCAAGTGACTGCCGCGATGCGATGTAACTAGCTGGCTCGAGCGACTGCCGCAACATGATACCAATTCCTACGTTATTGCGAGCCCTCCTCCTTGGAGTCGATGGGGAAAATATAAAGGATATGATATTCCTTTCCGCCTTCATACGAAGATGCTTGGATAAAAATATTAGGTTCAGAAATATTCCTTTCCGCCACAGTCGCTGGAAAAATATATTTATAGGACTTTCAATTGTTCCTATCGCCTCTTGCGAGCCGCTGATAAAACAACTGGGGAGTTATCCCCGCCGACGTCTCAAGATGAGCGTCTTGGGCAAAAATAACATTAGGAAATTATTCCTTCCTCCTCTAACGAGTTGTAGGAGAAAATATTATAAGGTTTATGCTTTTACCTTTCCACCTCTTACGAGTTGTTGGATAAAATAAATCAGGAACATATTCCTTCATACTCATTCAAGAGTCGACTGTAAAAATATGGCAGGAACTTATTCCTTTCGGAAAGATAAAAATATGATAGGGTCTAACGATCCTTTCTCTCTTTTACAAGATCGAGGAAAAACTTCATAGGTTTTGAATGTAACCTTCCACCTCTTCGTGAGTCTATGGTAAAACATCTACATGGAATTTATCCATCCGCCTCAAAACCGAGAGTCCGGAAAAATATATGGGGTCAATTTCAAGATCCTTCCACCTCTTCGGAGTTGTATGGAAAAACAAATAAGGGACTTAATCGTTCCTCCCTCCTTTTCGGAGTTGATGGGAAATAACAAAAAGTGTGTATGCATTCCTTGGGACTGAATCCTTAATCCGCATCAGCCGAAATGCCTTTTGCATGGAGGAAAATTGCATAAGACCACTTCCATTCGCGAATCCATTAATTTGGAATTTGTTCGAGTCAAATCAGAACAAGGCTTGTAGCATCATTGCTTCGCCGGCTCACAGGACTGCCGCGGCTGATTGATCTACATAACCGCAAAGTGACGGCCTTGGTTATGCTGGCTTAGTACTGCCGCTTTCCTGATCTCACAATAATCGTATGCTGAATAAGCAAAAATGGTTTTTGTACTTCGCACCTACGCGGAAAAACAGACTTGTTGAACGCTTCGAAAGAATTGCGGTTTACAATTTCTGGAGGAGCCTTTTTAGGCTTTCCTACTCCTTACTCTTAGACGAAAGTCGCAGCGAGTTAGTCGCGGGAGTTTAAAAGTTGAGTTAAAGGATATTTGATAGCTCAAAGCAATTGTCGTTGCGTCCTTTATGGCCATCATAGCAAACGCTAGCATCAATTCCTCTCCGCTACAGGAATGCTTTTCCAACTTTCAAAAGCTGGTTAATTCCGCATGATCGTTGATGACTCTGACATTTGATGATCGGCACTGCCGCTCTTTTGTTGAAGATTCCAATGTCTAAGTCTGGTTTCAATACCGCTAGATTATTGAAGTGTTAATCTTCCCCCCTTCAAGTGAGGAGGAGTGTTGAATCTCGCTCCGTACCACTACGTTGGTTCAGTCTATTTATAGCTGAAACGGGGTTCGAGTATTTCACCTTCAGAGGGTCGATAATAACGGACACTATTATGGACTACGCATGTAGGATACCGCACTGTAAGTAGCAGGTAGATACTATGCATGGAACCTTCTAGTACATGCGGACATGCACAGTATGCTCCAATTATGCTACTGGTAGTTAGACCTCACCCGTATAAGGGTTTAGAGTGCACAGACCAGGGATATTAGTATATATACCCTATGTAGCATTGTAGTATGTAATCCCTTTGGATACGCCTTCGGGCGTAAGACACTATGTTTTCTCTCCTCTACGCTAGCTTCTTTAAGCACCGCTTCCCTTCTCCTCAAGACTCTCTGAGTACGATGGTATAAGCAGGACTATGTCCGCTACCATGCGCCTCTCCTACTGGACCGTCTTCCGGATGAATACGACTACCCTCCACCGCTGACGCCTACACGCTTAGGTAGTGTGAACTTATATTGGGATGTCTACTCGTTCTCTCAACAGGGCAGAATGCAGACAAGTATGGAGCAAGTAAGAATAGGCGAAAGTTCACAACATTACCCCCCAATTTGGCTTCATGCCTCAGGAAGCTTCGTCAAAGTCACCATTGACTATGGCGGAGGCGAGGGCTTTCTTGGTGGCTCTGATGAGGTACTTTCCATTGTTGGATCGTGCAAAGAAGATAGGCAAGTGGCTTCGACTATCTTGACAGATAGGGACTGGGACACCATTGAATGGGAAGTTGGTTGTGGTGGAGTTGTCCCAATAGTTCTTGACTATCAATTTCCAGTAGTGTTGGTCCTTTTCTTGTCCTGGCAACACAGTGCAGAATCTTGCAGGAGGGAGAAAAACCAATATGAGTTGTGGTGGAGTGATTGTTTTTATGAAGTGGTGAAGTGAGTTGACTTCTTCCTTCATAGAGACAGTTGCTTCTTCATCCATGGGTGTGTCGGATTGGGTTAGTGGTGCAGGGTTGATCGTAGTGTGGAGCTCGGAAAGGGTGCTGTGGATTCTGTTGACGAGGGCATTGATTTCTGGGTCTTCAGTGGTCTTATTGCATCTGAGTAGGTTCATGGCCATGTTGGCAAGCTCCAGGAAGATGTCAGCGATATTGAGGTATTTGAATACTTCTAATCTGAGGTTGATGTGGTTGTGGAGACTGTGGATGTGGTCTTGTTTGCTAGGTGTTAGTGTGGATTGTTCTAGGGCTCAGAAGATGGCAGGGATGTGTTGATTGGTGGATGAAGATGTGTTGGTGAACCCTGCATACATGTTGGCAAAAGTGATGCATGTAGTAGCAAGGGCAATGTGCCTGTTGACAACTAGCCATTTATTTTGGGCAGTGATGGTTTCTATTTTGTTGTTGGTGGCCTTGTCAACATCTTTTAGTAGGGATTCGAGGAGTCCTTGTGCTGGGGATGGTGTGGTGGCGAGGTTATAACAGGTATCTTGGAGGGCAGGTGCTTGGCTGTTGCCTGGCTCTGGGAGGGGAATGGAGGAGATTATGGTTGGATTGGGGCAGATGAGGGAATGGATAGTGACACAGTTGGCTTGGGAGGAAAGCATGTTTGGCTAGTTTCTTTGGTTTGGTGATGATTTTTTGTTTTTTCTACCCCCCTTTTTATGGGTATCCTCTGGATGCCTCTTTTGGTAGTCCACTATTGTGTCTTGAGCATTTGTCAGGTTGGATTCTGCTGTCCATGTATCTTCTTTGTTGTTGTATCCCTTCCAGTGGACTAGGAATTGATAGCCCCTTCCATGTTTCCTTCGTCTGCAGATTTCCTCTACTTCGTACTCTTCTTCATTGTTGATGATGATCAGGTTGGGTGCTGATGGCTGTTTCTGGCTCAGGAACTCGGCCTTGTGGGCTGGTGACAGGAGCTGTTCATTGAATACATCATGGATGGCCCATCCATCTGGCAATATTAGCCGATTGTTACGACCTTAGTCTGAGTTAACCTCAGGTTGCAACTTGGGCTAAGACTTGAGGGCGAGTAAGGGGAGAGGAACTAAGTGGTTAAGTGTACCGAATACAGGAGTGTGTATGTATACTTAAATACAGAAGGAACATCCAGTTGAATGGATGGAAATAACTACATGAAACATCCGATGATTATGACATAGTAGTTATGAGTCAGAGCTCGGAGATTGCGCAGACAGGAATAGCTGAAACAGGTACACAGGAGATTGGAATACAGATGAAGTAAGGAACATGATATAATCGATGAAAAGTTCACAACAATACCCCCCAATTAGGCTTCATGCCTCAGGAAGCTCATCAAAGTCTCCGTTCACAACTGCAGCAGCAAGTGCTTTTTTAGTGGTGGCGATGAGGAACTTTCCTTTGTTGGAACGCACTAAGAAGATGGGTGAGTGGCTTCACCTGTCTTGCCAGATAGGGACTGGGACGCCGTTGTATGGGAAGTTGGTGGTAGTAGAGCTGTCCCAGTAGTTCTTGACTATCGAGTTCCAATAGTGTTGGTCCTTTTCTTGTCCTGGCAATACAGTGCGGAATCTTGTGGGTAGAAGAAAAACCGATACGAGTTGTGGTGGTGTGATGGTTTTAATGAAGCGGTGGAGGGCGTTGACTTCTTCCTTCATTGAAACTGTGGTTTCTTTGTCCATAGGGGTATCAGTGTGGGTCGGTAGTATGGGGTTGACGGTGTTGTGTAGTTCAGAAAGAGTGATATGAATTCTGTTGACCAAGGTGTTGATGTCAGGATCCTTATTTGACTTGTCCCTTCCAAGTAATTTCATGGCTATATCGGTGAGTTCTAGGAATATGTTAGTGATGTCAAGGTGGTTAAAGACCTCAAGGCCCAAATCGATTCAGCTTTGGAGCCCTTGGATGTGATCTTTTTCATTAGGGGTGAGGGTGGACTGGTCTAGTACTCAGAAGATGGCGGGAATATGTTGGTTGGTGGAGGAGGAGGCATTGGTGAATTCAGCATACATGTCAGCGAAGATGATGCAAGCAGTAGCGAGGGTAATGTGCCAGTTTACTACCAGTCATTTGTTCTGGGCGGTAATGTTTTTGATCTCACTGTTGGTTGCCTTGTCGATGTCTTTGAGCAAGGCTTCAAGGAGTCCTTGTGCAGGGGACAGTGTTTTAGTGAGATTGAAACAGATTCTCTGGGGGGCAGGTGCTTGGCTGTTGCCTGGTTTGGGGAATGGAAGGGAGGAGATTCTGGTGGGTGTGGGATGGACGAGGGAGTCGATAGCGATGCGGTTAGATTGGGAGGCAGGCATGTCTATTTAGTTTTTTTGTCTAGGTTGCTTGTTTGCTGCTTTTTTGTGTTTTCTGCTCCCTCTTTTATGGGTATCCTCCAGATGCCTTTTTAGGTAGTCTCTTATGGTGTCTTTAGTGTTTTCCAGGTTAGACTCCGCTATCCACGTATCTTCTTCATTGTTGTACCCCTTCCAGTGGACCAGGAATTGATAACCCCTTCCTTGTTTTCGTCGTCTGCAGATCTCATCTACTTCATATTCTTCTTCATTGTTGATGATCACCAGGTTGGGCGCTGATGGTTGTTTTTGACTTGGGAACTCCGCCTGGTGTGCTAGTGTCAGGAGCTGTTCATTGAATACATCATGGATGGCCCATCCGTCCAGCAGTTTCAGCTGATATGCTGCTTCTCCTATCTTTTCCTTAATAAGGAAAGGTCCATACCATTTTTGGCCTAGCTTCTTTGATGATTGATTGGTATGGATATTGGTGTTCTCTAACCATACTTTATCTCCTGTTTGATACATGCTGGTGTGGGTTTTACTGTGGTCATGTTGCTATTTCATCTTTTCTTGGTATGTCTGTAGTGCTGATGAGGCGTTGTCTCAGGCACACTGCAGTTGTTCCAGGAATGCTGTGGTGACAGGGTTGTTTGTTGTTGGCTCATTCTTGCCTTTTCATGGATTTCTTCCATAGTTCAGGAAAAATGGTGTCTCCTGTGTCCCTCCATGTTGTTTGTCATTGTACTGAAATTCTGCGATGGGGAGCCACTCCGCCCAGTCATCCTGGTCATAGTTGCAGTACAGGCGGATATAGGTCTCTACTTCTCTGTTGATGCATTTGGTTTGTCCATCTATTTGCAGGTGATATGCCGTTGATAGATTTTGTTCAATGCTGAGCCCCTTGAACAGTTCTTTGGTGAATTCTGATGCAAATTGAGGCCCTCGGTCACTAAGTACTTTCCTTGGCAGTCCATGTAGCTTCCATATTTCATCTTGGTATATCCTTGCAATGTCCTTAGATGACGCATCCGTGGTTGTTGCTGAGAGTCATATCATTTTTGTGAAGCGGTCTACAATGACTAGTATTGTGTCTTTTCCTTTAGACTCTAGCAGTGGTCCGATTATGTTGATACTGATTTCCTCCCAAGATCCATTTGGTATTGGGAGGGGGTGTAATGACGATTTGAGCAGTGTCGTTCTAGACTTGGTCCTTTGACAGACTTGGCATCCTCGGATATATCTCTTTACATCCCTTCATATTGATGGCCACCAGTAGTCCCAGCTGATTAGTTCCATCATTCTGTGTTGTCCTGGGTGTCCTGCATCTGGGGTGTCATGGTACTGTATTAGGATGTCTTCTCGTAGTTTCTGATTAGGTGGAACATATGCACTATTCTGTTTGTAGATTATTCCGCCATCTTCAGTGAGTTGGGATCCTTGCTTCTTTAGTTCAGTCAGGACTATTGTTTCTCGTTGGGTCCGGTTTCGAATTCATTCTAGAAAGTTTGGTTCGATGAATAGTTCCACTCATAGGAGTACCATGCTGTCTGTGCTGTCCACCTGTAGCCAGCTTTCCCGAATCATGGTGACTAGTTTATCTTCTTGTTCCTTGGCATTTGGTGAATTCGGGATAGTAGGTCAGCTTTCATGTTTGTTTTCCCTGGTACATGTTGTAGCATGAAGTCATAGTCTTGCAGTCACAGATACCACTGTGCTTGTCGCCTGTTTAGTTTCTGTGGCTCTCAGTAATACTTCAGGTTTTCGTGGTCCGTCCAGATTTCGAATTGTTCTTTGGCATCTAAGAGATAGTGTCTCCATTCTTTCAGGGCATAGACAATGGCTAGCAGTTCTTTGTCATATATTTCATAGTTCTGTTCTGCTGGTGACAGGATTCATGATGTGAAAGCAATGGGGTGCCATTTTTCTTCTTGTAGCTGTAAAAGTACCCCTCCTAATGCATAGTCTGATGCATCGACTTCTACTCTGAATTAGCCATGTCATTGTGGTAGTGTCAGGACAGGTTCTTCGGTGATATGTTTTTTGAGCTGATTGAATGAGTTTTGGTGTTCTTGTGTCCATTCCCATGTGGTTGCTCCTTTGAGTTTGTTTAGGGGTCCCGCAATTGTGCTAAAGTTTTTGATGAAACATCAATAATAGTTTGCAAAACCCAGGAACCTTTCTACCCCCTTGGTGTTCTTGGGTTCGGGCCATTCCCATACTGATTTTACTTTGTCCTCTTCTATTTCGATTTGTCCATGTCCTACCCAAACTCCTAGCATGGGGATTTCTTCTGCATCGAAGATGCACTTGGTTCGTTTGAAGCATAGATTGTACTGGGCTGCTCATTCCAGAAATCGTACTGTCCATTCCTTTAGTTGCTCCTTAGTGTCTCCCAGGATGGCAAAGTCATCCATATAGTTTATGATGTCTCCATTTTGTAAGAGGTCGTGGAAGATGCTTGTCATTATTCTGGAGAACATCCTTGGCAAGTTACTTAGGCCAAAGTACATGACTGTTGGCTCAAAGAGTCCTTCATTGGTGAGGAAGGCAGCTTTCCATTCGTCTCCTTCTTTAACCTCAGGTTGCAACTTGGGCTAAGACTTGAGGGCGAGTAAGGGGAGAGAAACTAAGTGGTTAAGCATACCGAATACAGGAGTATGTATATATGCTTAAATACGATAAACATCTGGTTGAACAGATGGAGATGACTATATGAAACATCCAATGACAATGGCACAGTAGTTACTGGGGATCAATATCCGGAGATTGCTGGACTAGAATAGGTAAAACAGGTACAAGATGGGGCAGAATGCAGACAAGTACAGAGTGAGTAAGAATAGGTGAAAGTTCACAACAGTAACTTGACTTTACTCTTCTTAGTGAAGGTAGTTAGCTATTCTAGTGTTCTCTACATGTTGTTGTTTCACATTACTTTGTGGAATTGTCCCTCATATTGTCAGATTGCCTTCCTATGAACTTGCCTTGTGCAGAAAACTTTAAAATATCTATCCCATCAGCTCAATTTAAGCCATATATCCCTATCACACTTAGTATTCTATTTCTGCCTCTTTAATGTGAAACTAGAGAAGGTTGTTTTTATCAATGGTAATTATTTGTGGTTGAAAAGGATTGTTTGGGTCTCTCTCCCAGAGCCAGACTGAACAGCATAAATCATCTGTATCCCCTAATCCATGGAGTGGAATGGTAGTTGCAGATATTGCACCAACAAATGTTGTATCCTTCCCCAGTATTGGCTCAGCAACCCAAAAAGTTATGTCAAAATTGTTGTAGGCAAAGCCCATTGTGAGTGTGTGTATGGAGTTGTGAAGCTTGATACTAGCCTCATGAGATAATGATTTGATAGCCAAGTGGATGGACATGAGTGCCACAGATAATCCTGCATGTGCAAGTGTCTCAATGACCTTCTCTGGAACAGAGGTGGAGTGATAGAAGATGCCCAGGATACTCTGTCAGAAGTTGCACCTCTGGTTTGTGCTCTGGAGGAAGATTGATATGCAAACAACTGATTTCTAGGTGTTATGTGAACATTGGCAGAGATATGATATTAGTAGTGAGTGACTTACAATAACTATGAGAGCTGCATTTTGTGCCCTTGCTCTCTCAGCCTTCCTTTCCTTCTTTGTTTGATGCTTACTTTCACCTATGCCTCCTGTAGATGCATCTTCCACCATTTTGTCATTGATCCTGCTCTCCCATGCTCCACCAAGACCAGTAACAGCCACCTGTTCAGCTCCCAACCTATCATCTGATTGTAATTGACAAAATTGATGGCAATTAGCATCCAGCAGCTCTTGCATCAATTTCCATGTCCAGAGTGAGACCTTTTTCATCTTCACAGCTGCTTCTTGCATAAAGGAGCCTTTGAGATACTCCACTGATGCATTGTTAGCATGAAAGTGGAGGCCTTGATTCCTCTGACTCAAGGTTATGAGCTCAGTCCATAATTTTAGAAGAACATGGTTGAATGCCCATTCAAAAACAGCATCAGAGTATCTTTTATAGAGATCCTCAAGGGCCTGGACAGGGCTTATATCCACTGAGGAGCATTGTGAAGGAGTGGGATGATTCATTGTCCACTCTGAGGACGCTGTAAGAAGATGGAAGGGGATCACACAGCTGCACTTTGATAAATTATAACATTATTGTATTTCTTAAGCAATAGCCTTTTTTGGTTGACACATCGGGAGGTGTCTCAACTAGGCAAAAGGCGCAACCTTCATGCGCCCATTGTTTGCTTACCTCAGCGTCGAAGCCTGAGTCAAATAACTACAAATTTACAAGTTGTGCCAGTCGGCGGGACGCTTTAAAAGTTGTTTTGAAGTTTCGGTTAAACTTCGGAACAACGATTATCTAAGAGCGTCCCGCAGGACTGGGAAGGAGTCTGCCGTTACTGTATTCCGAATTTGGGCCAGATCGAGAACCACAACAGCTGGAGCCCGCTTGGTATCAAAATCAAAATTAAGCCAAGCAGAAGTGTAGTGACATCACAAAAAATAGGCATGGTCCCAGGGATACGCATCCTAAGCGCTACCCAAAAGGTAGGTGAATCTGCCATTCCTTCATCGTTTGTCCCTAGCTCCGGCAAGAAAAATGTTGTGTGGTTGATTAGAATGATCGTGATATATTTTTTCCATCCCCTTAGGAAGTGAGCGGATCCTACCAAAGTACTGGTTAGAATTTAGCGACGACCATCCACGCCTCATGAACTTTTACTCAGTTTATCCCTTCCTAGGCCTTGGACCTATCAGTGACCCATTGTAGCCCGAATCTTGCGTCTCGGTTCACGGTGATAGCTTTTGTTGATACTTTTTATCCCTTCATTTTCCGTTGCTCCTTCCGTTTGGATCCTTTGGCGGTTTGTTTTCATTATTGAGATGCAAGGTTGTGAATCTCGGTTCGCCATGGGCAACAACTCTTCCTTCCAATCAATTAGAACCCTGACACCCATGTTATCATCGGGGAAATACTGAAGAGGCGTTACCCGTGCGCAACACTTAAATCATAGGCACGTTGTCTTTCCAGTTTACGCACAACAGAGACTCTTTGAGCGAGCGGAAAAGGAGCTATGTTAGCGGCGAGCCTCTGTTTAGGGTTAAGTGTGTGATTGGCGGCGCAGAAGTTGTCAATGGATACACGAGCAATCCCTTCCCCCAGCACCAAGACTGGAGTTCTGGGGTGCTTATCATCGATAGAATATGAGAGCAGAGGGCGGTAGGCTCCTCGGGTGGAAGTCCAAATTGAACGTTGTCGTGTTTAATTGGGGGGCAGGGTCCTGGACGATCAAAAGAAAAGGTGATCAAGAGATCCGGGTGAAGAGCGCATTCCGCAGTCTGACACATACGGATCGCTTCTTGGCAACACGGAAAATTCAATTAATGGTGATAATTAGGGCCCCGGTAGCCCGGATTTGCGAATACAACCAAGCAGATGATCAATTCATTCGCAAAAAAAAATCAAAAGTAGGATCGCGGGTGGGTGGTAGGACCTAGATTATCGATGGTAGAATTCATTTGTTCTTCTACAAGGTCCGACAGTGGTTAGAGAACTATGGACATGAATGGATCGCAAGAGCAAGATACAGGATTGCAAAAATGAGAATGAGATATGCATCGGTGTCAATTTCATGGAATGTCTATTTTGCTTTGCCCTGCTTCGGAGAGGGAATGAGAGCGAGAAGTCCGAAAACAAGTGCGTACAATGCGCCGGCTGATGTATTTTTCGTCAGTGCAGAAATTAAAGGGGATAGTGCAATTAACCATACTCACCGGCTACGAACCCTTGCACGTATCCCAAACCAGACCATTGACCTAGGGCTATAACGTAGAGCAACCAGCCGAGAATGATGCTGGTGGTGAGTACCTGGATAAATATGGGTATGAATTCAAAAGTTGCAATGACAAGAGCGGTATTGGTCACTCACAGGAATAATAGTGGATAGGGAACCTGACTGTCGCCAAGTACGCCACTAACAATGAGGAAGATGAAGCACCGAATGATCAATACTCATTCAGACCTGTTATTCCCATTCCACGTACTTCCGGATTTTCGCCTCGCTGGTGTATAAGGACCAGGATATAGAGAAATAGGACAACCATCGCTATTGCGTTGCCGAAGGCCGCCCAGGCAACCTTGCTGAACGAAACAACGCCCCATAACATTTTTCAAACAACATTGAAGACATATCCGGATCATTTCCACCAGACAATGGTCGGAAAAATTGATGTTGATAGACTGACATGAGTACTATCCTGGGTACAAGTATGATGTAACGGCTCATACCTACGCCAAGAACCGTCCTTCGCCTGCAACATTGTCAAAAGCTTGTCCATAGTGCCAAGATAGTATGTGACTGTAGCACCAGGTATGATGAGCTTAAGCTGGCGTATGGCATTGTCGGTCCAAGACGGTTGTCGGGTCCTTCTGGAAGGGGATCGTGACTGGCGAGTTGAACTAGTCCTATTGCGCGTCGTAGTTGGCCCTTCAGACATGGAAGACATGGTGGTTTTCGCAAGCGGGATAAGATGAGTATTTGGGATATGAGGGACGGGATTAAATCATGGAAGTAAGAGAGTTTCTTGGACAAATTGCCCAGCGATTCGTCGGAGGTCGAGGCTGCTCCATGTTCAGCCGATCACATGATCACTCCTCCACTCTTCAGCGCTTCAGCGCCTCAGGACTGTGGCCTCCGCTTTAGCTCTTCGTCCCAGGTGTTGTATTCATATTGATACTACCCAGTTAAGAAAAAATGTCACCTAGCTCAGCCCTGGCTTACACCGGCCGCGTCTTAACAGTAGGTTTGTTTCTCGTGATATATGGAAAGTAGAGAAATATGCACTACCGCGGCATTCTCGTGCGCTTGTTTAAACGTTTATATTCAGGTCGTAAAAGTGTCACAGGTAGAACAAGGACAAAGAGAATATGAGGATATTAAATAAGTCAAGACTTGACACTGTTTAGAATTTGGCTTTTAGATTCGGTTCCTCGGACAACTTGACCACCCTGTAGTTGAGGTTAGTATCTCATGATACACATCCAGATAGATTCCGGCGTACAGTTTTCCGGTGTTGCCACCAGAGAAAAGCAAAGGCAGAGCTTTGGGAGCTTCTTCAACACCACCTTCTACAATATGAAAACGGCGTTTGATTTTTCCATTGACCAAATTCTGCCCTATTTCCTTGAGAGCGGCGGGGTATTCGTCCTTGTAATCAAACCTGAGGAATTGTCAACTGGTGAATTGGCTTGGAGAAAGAATGCCACCGAACACGAGGAAACCTTGGATCTTGGCACGTTGTGCAATAAGATTGAGGTATGCCTGGAGGCCTTTGGGCTTGGCCGAATCTGTGATTTATCCTTATTAAGTACCAACGGCCATTGCTGTTGGGGCTTGTAGAATGCTCACTATACGCAGAGATGGCACCTAGAAGCGGCAGTTAATTAGAGCGTTGTTCAAGGGGGGACCACTGGGGAAACTCACCGCAAAGAGCAACTCGAGCGTTCTTATTCAACCGTGTCAGCATGAAATCCAAAATGTCACCTCCAACATTATCAAAGTACACATCCAAGTACCCCACGGTGTCCTTGAAATCCTGCATCCACGTTGAACTTTTATAGTTAAATGCCCTATCCACGCCGATCTCCTTCTCCAACCATTCACACTTGTCCGGGGACCCAGCAATGGCGTAAACTTTCGCACCAGCAGCCTTGCCTAATTGGCATGCGATGGAACCGACGGAACCAGCGGCACCAGAAACAACAAGTTTCTCTCCTGCTTTGAGTTCTCCAACCCTCTTGAGACCAAAGTAAGCTGTGAGGCCGGAACCACCAAGGGTGTTAAGGTAATCAAGCGGTTCGACGCCTGGGTAAAGTCTATAGCCCATTATGTTGAATGTGTAGGATTGGGTACTATAATCAGCAAACGTACTCAAGCTTGTCAACAGTTTTATCGGGAACAACAGCATATTCAGTCATTCCTATGTCAATGTCAGTTAAGAGTTGAGCCTACATTCTGGGAGGAAGAAAACATACCCCAGATACCAACGACATAGTCTCCAACCTGGAACTTGCTTCCCTCTCCTGCAGCAATAACCATGCCAATTCCTTGTGCCCTCATTGTCTATCGCGCACCATTTAACATACTAGCCATGCATGTTGTGTTATGCCGAGACTGACCTCACCAATTTGCACAGGTGGCATATAACTCCGTGTGTCCTTAACAAATCC